>CM065593.1:329468572-330068572 GCA_033119425.1 Bufotes viridis | reverse complement strand
TGCTATGGGAATGTGACGTCAACACGATCTACGCCGATGATGGCGCGCTATTTAAATAAGTTTTGTTACTTTGTATCATACGCTTGAGAAAGGCTCGTGCTTGAGCCGAAACACGTGTCGCTCAGCGCTTTGTCTCGCTGATGCGTGAATAAAGTTCACCTTTGCATACAAGTGAAGTGCCGGTCGTTTTTTCCTTAATGTGACCTATAAATTATATCACTCAATTGAAAAAAAAAATTAAAATCTTTTAGGTGGAGGGAAGAAAACAAACAAACAAAAAAGAATGTGATTGCATAAGTGTGCACACCCTCTTATAACTGGGTATGTAGCTGTGTTTAGAATTAAGCAATCACATTCAAAATCATGTTAAATAGGAGTCAGCATACACCTGCCATCATTTACAGTGGCTCTGATTAACCCCAAATAAGGTTCAGCTGCTCGAGTTGGTCTTTCCTGAAATTTTCTTAGTCGCATCCCACAACAAAAGCCATGGTCCACAGAGAGCTTCCAAAGCATCAGAGGGATCTCATTGTTAAAAAGTCAGGAGAAGGGTACAAAAGAATTTCCAAGGCATTAGATATACCATGGAACACAGTGAAGACTGGACGTCCCTCCAAAATTGATGAAAAGACGAGAAGAAAACTGGTCTGGGAGGCTACCAAGAGGCCTATAGAAACATTAAAGGAGCTGCAGGAATATCTCGCAAGTACTGGCTGTGTGGTACATGCAGGGGCATAGGAGGCGGGGGGGACGGGGGGAACGGATCCCCCCAGGAAATAATGCGGGGGGACAGGTATGCAAAAAATCCCCCCCAGCGGCAGCAGGGCAATGTGGGCAGTGGCGGGGCACAGGAAGATGAACGCTTCCATTGTGGAAACGTTCATCTCCATAGTCATCTGTATCGCCGTCCTCAGGACAGCGATACAGATGGCTGTGCTGCGGAGCAGAAGAGGGAGAGGCGTCTCCCTTCCCTGCTCCTCTAATAGGCTATCAGATGTTGCTACAGGTGGCGTAATGACATCACCGCGCCATCATCGCGCCGTCTGTGAGCTGTATAGCGTGGGACACAGGCCGGAAGAGGCCTGCATCACATCGCTGTGACGGATGGAGGTAAGTATAAGTGTATGTGTCTTGTTTTGCGTGTGTTTTCTATTTTTATTTTATTTTTTCAAACCGAACCCACTGCCACATAGGGGGGGGGGGGGTTGTGGGTGAATAGATGGAAGAAGAGATTTTGGCACTTGATACTGGGGGGGGTAGAGGAAGAGATTTTGGCACTTGATACTGGGGGGGTAGAGATTTTGGCACTTGATACTGGCACATGGGGGGTGGTTGGAACTTGATACTGGCAAATGAGGGGGGGTTGGCACTTGATGCTGGCACATGGGAGGTTTGGCACTTGAACTTGGTACTGGCACATGGGGAGTTTTGGCAGTTGTTACTGGCACGCACATGATGATGGGGGGAGAGGCACTTCTTATTGGGGGCACTATTGGAAACCACAGTGGCACAGTATTTGAGGTAGTGGGATGTTTTGTCCAAAAGATGGGAGGATGATGGAAAAGTAGTAAACTAAGATTTTTGTTTTGTTAAACTGCAGAGACGAAAAACGGCGGAAAAATGCTGGTCTGGTCTGAAAGGAGGAAAGAGAAGATTTGCATCAAAGGAGACGTCACTGAATTTAAGGTATGGGTGCGGTATATGGGTGGGGCTGTGGGTGTGGCTTGAGGGTGGGCGGGGACACAGGGGCCCCATAACTGCTGTCCCCCCCAGATTTTTGGGGCTTCCTATGCCCATGGGTACAAGTGACAACAATCTCCCGTATTCTTCATATGTCTGGGCTATGGGGAAGAGTGGCAAGATGAAAGCCTTTTCTTACGAAGAAAAACATCCAAGCCAGGCTACATTTTGCAAAAATACATCTGAAGTCTCCCAAAAGCATGTGGGAAAAGGTGTTGTGGTCTGATGAAACCAAGGTTGAACTTTTTGGCCATAATTCCAAAAGATATGTTTGGCAACAAAATAACACTGCACATCACCAAAGGAACCCCATCCCCACAGTGAAGCATGGTGGTGGCAGCATCATGCTTTGGAACTGCTTTTCTTCAGCTGGAACTGGGGCCGTAGTTAAAGGATAAGTGTCATATTTTTTTCCCATATTTTGATAAAGGTGATTAGTATGACCTTAGTGGCCATCTTCCATTTTTATATTAATTCTTCCTAAACCCTTGAAAATCATTCAATTTGGCTTCCGGTCCCAGCGCCGACATGACAAGTTGCATATGAGCTGCGCTCCCGCAAATCTCACTAATATACCTTGCAAATCCCCGCTGAGCCAGCTGGCAGCTAGTCATCTCTATCTACAAGCACCCTCTTGGGACTTTTGGATTGTTTTATCAGCAATAAGGGGAGCAAATCCAAAGCTAGAGCACAAGTAAAAGGTGGAAAGGTGGACACACAGAGCACAAAGATGGCGGAGGGGGGCGGCGTGTCTCAATATACTATACTTGCACAGACTGCTCCAGACTCTCCTGATCCTGCAGTCGGAGAAGAATCTCCACATATTGATTATGTCAAACTGGCTCTGGAGGTGGCAAATCGCATTTTACCTGATCTATAGGAATCGTTCACCACAACAGTGTCGGCCTCCTTTACCGCCTTACAAGGACGTCCAACACAGCCCTTTTCATGGTACAGGTAATATCATGGAACGTCAAGGGGCTTAGATCCCCCCAGAAGTGATGGATGATATTGCGTCACTTGGCCAGACTCCACGCTGACATAGCACTTTTCCACTTTTCTTGACTGGGCAGAGGACCGTAGAGTGGACGACACCCATTTACACCCCACAAGACGTGCTGCCAATGTCCTTCGCGACTCCCTTTCGGCAACTCAATTAACTGATGCTTGGAGAATGCTCAATCCAGAGGGGAGGTAATTCACTTTCTATTTCCAGGCACATAGATCGTGGTCCCGCATAGACTATTTGCTGATATCGCGAGGTCTATTCAAAAGATGTCGCGATACTAGCTTTGAAGATCTGGTAATATCAGACCATTCACCGATATCATTGACACTATGCGACTAGACTCCACATGGTTCAGACTTCTTGTGGCGATTCCCCTCAGACCTATACAAAGACGAAGAGTTTTGCAACCTACTGAGGGGGTGGTGGGATGAATACATTAGCTTAAATAATGTACATGATAATGCTCAGCTGATGTGGCGTGCAGGAAAGGCGACACTCAGAGGTAATCTGATATCATATATGACAGGTCTAAAAAAGAAAACTCAGGAGCAGTTAGATAAGCTTATACGGAATTGAGATGAGCACACGCGACCTTTAAATCCAACCCCACGTTCGATTCTGAAACAGCATGGAGGAAAGCCAAGCGGAATTATGAACAATGGGCTCAAAGAAGAGAAGAGATGTTTCGCCCACACTCTGACGCCCAATTCTATAAATACGGGAATAAAACAGGCAGATTACTGACTAACCTACAGTTGTGTTCAAAATTATTAAACCCCCAATGCTGTAAAGGGTTTTAGGGAATTTAGTGTACATTTGTAATTGTGTTCAAAATGAAATCTTACAAGGACTTTTTAAAGAACCAAATGAAACTAAAATGACATCAATTGTTTTTGTAATACAGTATTAAATGTTTTTTTTGTGATTTATTCATTGACACAATTATTCAACCCCTTAAAGACTACCACTCTAATGAACAGAGGTTCATTCAAGTGTTTTCGATCAGGTATTGAAAACACCTGTGGATGTCAAGGAGCAGCAATCAAGCATAACAAGCACCAATTAATGGGCACTGTTGAAACGCTACCTGGTCGTGGCAGAAAGAAGATGCTGACTTCGACTGCTGTGCACTACCTGAAGCACAAAGTGGAGAAAAGTCCCCGTGTGACTGCTGAGGAACTGAAAAAAGATTTGTCAGATGCGGGTACTGAAGTTTCAGCTCAGACAATAAGGCGCACACTGCGTAATGAAGGCCTCCATGCCAGAACTCCTAGGCACACCCTCCTGCTGTCTCCAAAGAATAAGAAGAGTCGACTGCAGTATGCAAAAAGTCATGTGGACAAACAACAAAAGTTTTGGGATAGTGTTCTGTTGAAACAAAATTAGAACAGTTTGGGCCCATGGATCAATGCTATGTTTGGAGGAGGAAGAACAAGGCCTATGAAGAAAAGAACACCTTGCCTACTGTGAAGCATGGCGGGGGTTCAATCATGCTTTGGGGCTGGTTTGCTTCTACAGGTACAGGGAAGCTTCAGCTTCAGTACCAGGAGATATTGGATGAAAATGTGATGCAGTCCGTCACAAACCTGAGGCTTGGGAGACGTTGGACCTTTCAACAGGACAATGATCCCAAGCATACCTCCAAGTCCACTAGAGCATGGTTGCAGATTAAAGGCTGGAACATTTTGAAGTGGCCATCGCAGTCACCAGACTTAAATCCGATTGAGAACCTCTGGTGGGACTTAAAGAAAGCAGTTGCAGCGCGCAAGCCTAAGAATGTGATTGAACTGGAGGCTTTTGCCCATGAAGAATGGGCGAAGATACCCGTAGATCAATGCAAGACACTTGTGTCAAGCTTTGTCTGACTTACAAGTGCCTCTTTGATTTAATTGTAAACAAGATGACTGAAATGATCAAATTAATGTCAAACTGGCCAAAACACTCAATTTCAGTGGGGGTTGAATAATTTTGAACACAACTGTAGTTAAAGGTTTCAAACCAGCAACACCCATACTGGCCATACTGGCCCTCTGTGACACTAACAGGATACTGCAACAACCCAACTGTTGTTAATAACATCCTTAGAGACTTCTATGCCGTCCTATATGGCGGAGATAGATCACCCGACATCCCAGATAAGAAATGGCTCGAGAGCATTAATCTTCCACAAATCTCCCTAGAAGACCTTAATAGACTTAACGCACCAATTAACCAAATAGAAGTCCAGAATGCCATAAATGGGCTGGCTCTAGGGAAGGCCCCCGGGCCGCGTGGCTACACAGGAGAATTTTATAAGATCTTAGATGGTAGAATATCAACTCTCCTTACTTCACTATACAATCAGTACCTGGAGGGTGCCCCTCTCCCTCCAGAGTCCAAAGTAGCGTTTATCAAAGTGCTGCCAAAAAAAGACAAGGACCCATACCAAGCATCGTCTTATCGACCCATATCTCTAATCAATGTGGACATCAAGTTGCTATCCAAAATATTGGCAGACAGACTGGGAAACATCATGCCTAAGCTAGTATCTAACCCCCAAGTGGGATTCATAAAAGGCAGATCCGCGGTAACTAACATGAGACGCGTATTGTCAGTGTTGGATGAGGTCAAGATGCGGCCGGCTCTCCACCCAGCTCCAGCTCTTATCAGCATCGATGCAGAAAAAGCTTTCGACAATGTGAGCTGGATGGAAAGAGTACTCGACATAATGGGACTGTGGGGACAATTCAGAAACTTCATTACCACAATCTATGACAACCCTATGGCCAGAATCAGTACGCCGGGTTTCTTATCCTCTCACTTTGAGCTGTTTAAGTGGACCAGACAGGGGTGTCCACTGTCACCTTTACTTTTCAATCTAACTTTAGAACTCCTGTCACGCTTTCTGTCCTCCACACCTGATGTGGAAGGGATAAAAGTAGGCACTGTAGAAATAAAACACGCGTTATTTGCGGACGACCTATTGGTCTTCCTTGAAAACCCACACCGGGACCTAAAAAACCTCTTGTTACATGTGCAGGAATATGGCCGTCAGTCCGGATTTAAAATTAATATGGACAAGAGCGAGCTATTGCTTCTCAAGAACAAACACTATACCCCTCAATTAGCACAAAACCCGCCGGTCAAAATCACCTCCTCATTCATAAAATAATTAGGGATCAATATTGGTCAGACCCCTGAATCAATATACAGCTTAAATTATCCACTGCTGATCAAAAAGCTCCTAAAAGACACCGACAATTAGCTTAACCTACCGCTATCCCTAATGGGTCGCAGTCATTTATTAAAGATGGTCAGCTTTGCCAGAATGCTATATCCAATGCAAGCGATTCCACTGCTACTCAAACATTTGGATATTAAGACTATAGAAACTGCTTTAGATATTTTATTTGGAAGGGGAAAAAGCCAAGAATAGTGCTTAGTAAACTCAAGCTCCCAAGAGCAGTGGGGGGATTAACTTTCCAGATCTACGTAAATACAATCTGGCAAGCCTATTTAGGCATTGCATTGACTGAGTGTCCCACTCCAATCACTACTCCAACTCGATATAGAGACACAGTTGGCACGCCCATTGGCACTACCAGCCTTATTGCACACTAAATTTGCCTCAATCCCTACCCAATTGAAGAATAGTGTCTTGCTCAAAGACACGATCGCTATATGGAAAGTGGTCCGAAAAGAATATGGCCTCCCCTTCTCTCTGTCAAAACATATGCCATTGTGGCAGCACCCGTAATTTCTACCGGGCCTGCATAATTCACAATTTGGGATATGGAAGACTAAGGGGATTAACAAAGCTGGGGACATATGGAACAGATAACAGATATTAAAAATTCCCTGAGATGTCCTCCACATTTGGCCTTACCCCCAACCTTTTCTTGGCATATTACCAAGTCATCAAGTTTTTAAACACCCTTGTCCGCAATCTCTCCAGGGAGTTCCAATCTAATATGTTTGACAAATTATGTGCCAGATGTGAGAGTAGCCTATCACTCGCCGACATCACATTCACGCTACGGGATAATGCCCTAAAGACTTAGTCTATTAACATAGCAAAATCCTAGGAAAAGTCATTGGGGACACCTAATATGAAAGAAGGCATACTTAAATGGTGAGGAGCCGTGGGACGGGTGGTGCCGAATGAAGTCTGGAGAGAAACCCAATATAAGATTATCCATAAGGCCATATACGGTTTCTATGACACAAGATGCTCTACTCATACTGATCGCTTTACCAAATGTCCGAAATGCGGTGAACCTAATTCAGATCTCTACCATGGTCTATGGTCCTGCCCCAAATCGGCAGCATTTTGGGAATCATTTATTCAATGGCATAGCACTATATTTAAAGCTGACTGGTCCCTATCACGTGAAGCAATCTTATTTGGCTATAGATCAGACGGAGGGACCTTATTGCAAGCCACCCATGTCAGTATATTGGCAGCCAAGTGCTGCTTACTCTTACCACTGGCTTCGGCCAGACACCCTGAAATTTAAAGGAGGTCCTAGACCAGGTAACAAATTGTGCCAAACTGGAATTCTTGGTAGCTGAGCAGGGGAAAGAGAAGTTTGTAAGCAGGCTTCTGAGAAAATGGTGAGGCATTATCAATCGACTTTTCCCTGGAGACGAACTCCAAGACCTAATCAGACCATACAAATTAACCTCTTGGTACTTGAGGGAGCAGCTCAAGGGGAAATTGGGCAACCTAGGAGACAGTGATTCACACAATTGACTCATAAACGGTGTGTGAATTATGGGGAAGGTGGGCATGTGCTATTATACGACTGCACAAATGTGCAATTATGTTTTTTTTTTTTTATGTTTGTTTTATTCTCATGTAAAATCGTTGCCTGTATTTTGTTATGACATCTTATGCCATACTCTTACATATTGATGCTCAGGTACAGTCATTCCTGTCTAATATGTCACGCCTGTAATTGTTCTTACCAAATGTACCATTGTACACTTTATTAATGAAAAAACCAATAAACCAATAAATCATTCAATTTGTCCCCCATAGCACCTATTCTCACCTTACACTAAAACTGCGTTGCTAGGAGAGGTCCATCTATCTGTTGGCTGCGCTGGAGGCTGCGCTGGAGGCCGGAAGTGAGAGCTCTCTAGTGTTAAAATGTTGGTTTCAGTCTGCAATCTCCACTCTGGAGACTGAAGCCTGAAATCGGGTAAGTGCCCCTGTGTGCTGCCGTGCCCCCAGTGCCCCCAGAGCCTTTTTATAAATAAATGCCCCCCCATGCCCCCACATGTGGCCATCGTTGTCCCCGATGGCCCCTGATGCCTCCAGTCCTCCTCCTCCTTCTGTTTGTGCTGCCGCTGAAGTGGCAGGGCTCAGGAACGGAGCCTCTGCCATCAGCAGCGAGTGTTAGCTGTGACTTACAGCTAACAATCTGCTGCTACACCCCAGATCGGTGCTGACACCGATCTGGGGCATTTAACTCCATAGATGCCGCGGTCAGCAGCCGCCCGCGGCATCCATGGGGTTAAGAGGGAGCTCCCTCTCTCTTTCATCGCACTGCTGCTGCGATAGCAGCTGCGCGATGGTTGCCATGAAAACTGGACGCTTACAAAGGCGTCCTGGTTGCCAAGTTACCTAAGGCTGATGAGACCCTGAGGGTCTTATCAGCCTTAGTGTAAATGTAGCACTGACTATACAGTGCATTGCAAAAGATGACTATTGCAATGCACTGTATAGTGATCAGGCCCATTGGATCTTCAAGATCCAGATGGGTCTTAATAAGTAAAAAAATATAAAAGTGTTAAAAAAAGTTAAAAAATAAATAAATAAACATTTTAATGAAAATAAAATAAAAATGGTCTTTTCTCAATTCCGTTTGTCATAAAAAAAAAGATATACATAATTGGTATCTCCACGTCCGTAAAAAACAGCTCTATAAAAATATCACATGACCTAACCCCTTAGGTAAACCGTAAAAAATAAAACATAAAAACCATGAAAAAAAAAGCCATTTTTTGTCACCTTATGACAAAAATTCCAACACAAAGCGATCAAAAAGGCGTACTCCCACCAAAATAGTACCAATTAAACCGTCACCTCTTCCTGCAAAAAATGAGCCCCTACCAAAAGCAATCGCCCTAAAAAATAAAAATAAAACTATGGCTCTGAGACTAAAACATGATTTTTTTGTTTCAAAAATGCTTTTTTGTGTTAAATGTAAAAAGAAATAAAAAAAGTAGACATATTAAGTATAGCCGCGTCCGTAAGGACCTGCTCTATAAAAATATCATATCACCTAACTCCTCAGCTGAACACCGTAAAAAAAAAACGGTGCCAAAAAAGCCATTTTTGTCAACTCACATCACAAAAATTGCAACACCAAGCGATCAAATAGACATATGCCCCCCAAAATAGTACCAATCAAACCGTCACCTCATCCCACAAAAAATGAGACCATAACTAAGACAATCAGTCAAAAAATAAAAAAAGCTATAGCTCTCAGAATATGGAGACACTAAAACATCATTTTTTTTGTTTAAAAAAGGCTATTATTGTGCAAAACTTAAATAAATAAGAAGTATACATATTGGGTATTGCCATGTCCGTAACGATCTGCTCTATAAAAATAACACATGATCTACCCTGTCAGTTGAATCTTGTAAAAAATAAAAACAGTGCCAAATCAGCCCTTTTTTGGTTAACTTGCCTCACAAAAAAGTAATATAGAGCAATTAAAAATCATATTTACCCCAAAATAGTACCAATAAAACTGACACCTTATCCCCTAGTTTCCAAAATTGGGACACGGCATCTAAAAATCAGTCTAGCAAAATCTGCCTTCCAAAAACCATATGGCGCTCCTTTCCTTCTGTGCCTTGCCGTCTGTCCTTCCACCAGTTTACAACCACATGTGGGGTGTTCCTATAAACCGCAGAATCAGGGAAATAAATATTGAGTTTTGTTTGGCTGTTAACCCTCGATGTATCCCCATGACAGTAATTCTGCAGCCCATGTATGTCCCCCTATTTCACCAGTCATTCAGCACATATGTGTCCCCATGACAGTAATTCTGTAGCCCATGTATGTTCCCCTATCACACCAGTCATTCAGTACATATGTGTCCCCATGACAGTAATTCTGCAGCCCATGTATGTCCACCTATCACACATGTCATTCTGCACATATGTGCTCCCATGACACTAATTCTGCAGCCCATGTATGTCCCCCTATCTCACCAGTCATTCTGCACATATGTGTCCCCATGACAGTAATTCTGCAGCCCATGTATGTCCCCCTATCACAGCAGTGATACAGCACATATGTGTCCCCATGACAGTAATCTTGCAGCCCATGTACAGCCCATGTATGTCCCCCTATCACAGCAGTGATACAGGACATATATATGTGCCACTATCACAGTAGATCTAAGGTGGTTAGTAACAAGCAGATCACATCTCTGCTGCCCATGCTGTAATGGAAATGAACTTACACTGCATGTAGTGCTTTTTACATAGAAACACTGTAAAAGCAGAGCGTGTGCAGCAAAGGCTGAGTGTGGTGCTGGAGCATGTAGGGGATACAAACATGCCTGACCACCACAAACATATAACATGAATAATAAAGAAAATATATAGTGTAAGGCAGTGCTATTATATTATAAAGACTAGCTTACCATTAGTTTTCTTTGTCCAAGCTACAGAGAATCTTCACACACTTCTACCACTTCCTAAAGTGTATGTGATGGCAGGAGAGGGGGGGGGCGTGTTTAATTGTGGAGAGCACCTATTGGTTGAGGTGCAGAAGCTAGTGCATGAGAGAAGCTCAATGCATTGTGGGTAGTGAGGGCAGGCTGGATTAGCTTCAGGATGAGTCATCAGTGGCCATCTTAACTGAATAAGAAAATTGCAGTTTTTATGCAGACTGGTTGCTAAGGGCTGGATCTTATAAAATGTGGGATGAGTAAGTCTAATAGTTATTGATTCTGGAATATCATGTTATTAGTAACTACATATTTGAACATTGAAATTTGGGTCTAAATATGACAGTTATCCTTTAAGATAGAGGGAATTATGAACAGTTCTAAATACCAGTCAATATTTGCACAAAACCTTCAGGCTTCTGCTAGAAAGCTGAACATGAAGAGGAACTTCATCTTTCAGCATGAAAACAACCCAAAGCTTACATCCAAATCAACAAAGGAATGGCTTCACCAGAAGAAGATTAAAGTTTTGGAGTGGCCCAGCCAGAGCCCAGACATGAATCTGATTGAAAATCTGTGGGGTGATCTGAAGAGGGCTGTGCACAGGAGATGCCCTCGCAATCTGACAGTTTTGGAGTATTTTTGCAAAGAAGAGTGGGCAAATCTTGCCAAATCAAAATGTGCCATGCTGATAGACTCATACCCAAAAAGACTGAGTGCTGTAATAAATTCAAAAGGTGCTTCAACAAAGTATTAGTTTAAGGGTGTGCACACTTATACAACCATATTATTTTATTTTTATATTTTTTCTTCCCTCTACCTAAAAGATTTCAGTTTGTTTTTCAATTGAGTTGTACAATTTATAGGTCACATTAAAGGTGGAAAATTTCTGAAATGATTGATCTTTGTCTCATTTTTTACAGCACAGAAACCTGACATTTTAACCGGGGTGTGTAGACTTTTTATATCCACAGTATAATGGTTGGCTACTCAAATAAAATGTTGGTCCCATCAAACTACCACCAACATGTTTGACTTTTGGTATTCTGTTCTTGTTGAGGATCAGATATTACAAGGTTAATGCATCAACAGAGTATTGATTATACAAGACATTTATATTAATACTGTTGGACACTGTTCAACAGCAGCTAAACATCCCAAAGAGCATTTCACCTACTTACTCTGTTAGTCTACTGTTCAGAGTCCCAATCTGATATGAATCAAACCAAGCCATTTCCTGATGAAGGATAGCACTGAAACACATTTGCCGAATCCTCATAGTCTGTCTTGTTGCAGAGATTAGAAATGTCCACATTTGTAAAAAACTGAAGATGAATGAGGCCAAACCAATTATAAGAAAAGTACGGGTAAATCTAAAAAAGCAAAAAGAAATAAAAATATGTATCAATGTAAAGCATAAGGATGTCACATAATAAACATATAAATCTTCCTGGCCCATTTCAAATGTATGCACTTGATGTCACAATATCTTACAAGCTTTTTTCTAAATATTCTTCACTAATACAAAATAAACAGTAAATAGGTTCCAGTAAACTAGTTGTTTGGAGTGAGTTCTTAATCTATCACAAACAGTTACTTTGAGGTTAATGTGAATTAGGGTTTGGAGCTACTTTATTGCATATCTAGTTAAACTTATACTGCAGTGAGCTTTAATTTTGACAGGAAAACTGTCTTTCTGACAGTTAAAATCAGATAATACATATCCTTTTTTCTAATCTTTTTTTATTTTCTGATTGCAGATTGTTTAATCTATTTCCCAAACATGATTATGGGGCCTGCCATCTTGCCTGAGTTGTTTTTAAAAGCATTTTGAAGTGTGCTTTACAGCAACCACATGGACTATAGACACAATGGTCAGGAGGAGACCTTTTCACTTCTAAGGCCCCTTGCACACGACAGTATTTTGCGGACCGTATACTGGCAGTTTTTTCAGTTCAGTATACTGACAGTATACTGAACCATTCACTTCAATGGGTCTGCAAAAAATACTGAAGCGTCTCCGTATGCCTTCCATTTCCGTTTTTTCTGTTCCGTTTAAATATAGACCATGTCCTATTCTTGTCCACAAATCACGTTCAGTGGCTCCGTTCAAGTCAATGGGTCCGCAAAAAAAAGGAAAGCATACAGAAAGGCATCCGTATGTCTTCCGTATCCATTCCGTTTTTGCAGAACAATCTATTGAAAATTTTAAGACCAGCCCAATTTTTATTATGGAATTAATGTATACTATATATGCCAAACGGAAAAACGGAACGGAACAACGGAACCTAAACGGAAACAAAACGGAAACAAAAAACGGAACCACGGATTCGATAAAAATGGACCGCAAAACACTGAAAAAAAAATACGTTCGTGTGCAAGAGGCCTAAGTCAGAGTTTTCTAGACGTGCTCTATGACCTATGCAGAAGGGAGGGAGTTGGTAAGCTTTGACAATCACTTAGGTCTCATGCACATGGACATATTTTTTGTCTGCATCTGATCTGCATTTTATGCTGGTCGGATGCAGATCCATTCACTTCAATGGGGCCAAAAAAATGCAGACAGTACACCATGTTCTGTCCACATCGCTATCTCCGTTCTGCGGCACCTACAAAAAAATAGAACATGTCCTATTCTTGTCTGTATTACGGATTGTTCTATTATGGACTGGACGTTCATTTCTGCAAAATGCGGAATGCACACGGCCAGTATCCATGTTTTGCGGATCCACAATCTGCGGATCTGCAATGAGCCATTATTGTGAAGTTATAGCAGTCATTCTAATCCTGATCCTAATGATAAGTAGATAACTGCTGTATTATGATTTAAACAATAGGTCATTTTCTGATAACATACTCCCTTTAATTAAACAGTTCAGAACCGGACATTTACTCGACTTCCTTACCAGGATCATTTAAGTTTTTTTTTTTCTTTCTTCAAGCCATAACATTTTTCATGTTTAGCTATTTCAACAATTGTTAAGCCTTTTTCAGTAACACATGGAACTTTATTTTTGTCATTTTTATTTTTATACCTAAGAAAATGTTAAAAATAAAATCTAAATTGATTTTCACATATTTTTCCATTTTGATTTTACTAACAAAAATGCACCTCAAAGTACTTTTTTAAAATGATTTACCCTTTCATTGCAGTCATTTTGATAAAGTGGTTGTATGGGTTATGGTCGCAGGGAGCAGGGCTATAAACTAGATACTTGTGTGATTTTTTACTTTTTTATTTTGTTTTGATTTTTGTATTTTTATTTTACACTTTGTGACCCCATAAAGTCATACAATACCTTCGGGGGTATTTAAAGATTACATTTTTCTTGCTGATTTCTCCTGTAACTTGGGCTGGCGTACTGTAATATCTTTTAATTTTATATCCAAAAATGTATTTAAAAAAACAAATAAATAGTGATTCAGTTTAGCAGTATTCCACATGTACCAAATTTGCTGTGGAAAATTTACGCCTGAAATCCACAGCGGCAAATCTGCACTAAATCACTATTTTTATCCATCACATCTTCCAAAAATAAAACAATAAAAAAAAAAGCAATCAGTTGTTTGTTCCCCAAATGGTAATGGTACCAATAAAAACTACATTTTATATCCCAAAAAATAAACCCTCACACAGCTACGTTAACACATTTTTTTTAAATGTATTGCTATCAGAATATGGCAGCATGAAAACAATTGTACTAAAGTAGAAAAATATTTAAAAAAAAACTAGAAAAAGGGGTTAATTTTTTAAGAAATAGATGGCAATTTTTTGCATACTTAGGTGTATATTTTGTCGCAAAGGGGTTATGTGGCAAAATCTGCACCGTTTCCTCACTCAAGCCACTTTTCTGAGGTGGGTGGGGGGTGGCGGGGGCATAGGGAGGAGGGGTGTAATGCTTGCGGGAAAAAAGGCCGGGACGGCAGTGCAGTGGTAGTTCGAAATAAAAAATGGGTATACATCACCCAACAATGTAAACGCTGCTGAATTTACAGAATATATTTCCCAGTCAAGTATGCAGGGCAGGGGTAGTTTGAAAGAAAAAATGGGTTTAGATTACACAACAATGTAAACGCCGCCGAATTTACAGAATATATTTCCCAGTCAGGTATGCAGGGCAGGGGTAGTTTGAAAGAAAAAAGTGGTCATGGAGCGTCCCTGTCATTCGGCATCTATTCGTATAAAAGAATGTGAACACCCTATTCGTATAAAAGAATGTGAACACCCTAAAATCTGTAGTATCAATCTACAATTTCACACTAATTACACAATCAAAGCAAATTGAATTATATATAAAAGAGTGTGAACAACCTAAAATCTGTAATATTATAACACTTTAACCCCAATTAGTGCAGCAAGGTGTAATAGAATAGC
This sequence comes from Bufotes viridis, assembly GCA_033119425.1. Classification (NCBI taxonomy): domain Eukaryota; kingdom Metazoa; phylum Chordata; class Amphibia; order Anura; family Bufonidae; genus Bufotes; species Bufotes viridis. The sequence continues at coordinate 330,053,775 of CM065593.1, read as the reverse complement.
TTCCCTCGTTCCTGAGCTTCTTACTTCCTCCTTTTAACGTGTGCAGCAGCCATTTTAGAAAAAATCTGATTTGTTACCACGAAGCGCAAGGAAATTTGACTTTGTGACTAATTAACTTTTTCCTGAAATTTGGATCGAATTCCACTTTCAACTTCAATTCGCTCAACTCTAGTCATCACTCATCACTCATCACCCATCACTTACCTGGGTGTTTCAGTTTCAAAGCCTGATGCACAACCAGAAATGTTACTTGAAGCTGAAAGGAAAGAAGGACATATATTAATCATAGTTAACAAGTGTCTCATAAAGGTATTATTTTACATGGGTATGCATTTAAATAAACCTTATTAAAGGCCATCAAGACAATTTAGAGAACATTTTTTATGACTTCCCCACATAGACAAAAATAATAATGATTATCATAATGATAATTTAAAATGAAACCACAATATTAAAGGGGTTGTGCAGTCAGTACATATTGATGACCTACAGTATCCTCAGGATAGGTCATCAATACCTGACTGGCGGATGTCTGACTCCCGTCACCCTTGCCGATCAGTTGTTTGTGCTGGTGGTGCCACTGGTGTGAGCACTACTTGCTCTTCAAGATTAAACTGTGAATCGTCTCAGAAGTCTTGGTGGCGCAGTGCAATTACAAGTGCTTATTGCATTCGCTTGAATGAGATGACCACTTGTAATTACACTGTGCTGGTGCTGCAAGCTACACGACACGCAATGTACCGTAATCTTGAAAAGGAAGCAGTTCTTGTATGAGCGCCACTTCCTCTCTAAAGAACTGGTCTGCAGGAGTACCGGGATTCAGACCCCCATGATCAGATATTGATGACATGGTCATCAATTTGTACTGGACGCACATCCCCTTTAAGTAAATAACTCCTAAACCTAGTAATGCAGATTAAAGCACTGAGGATTAAGGTATCCCCTGGTGACAAAAGCCCATGATTTATTATCCATTGTCTGAGATATCAGAGTAGCATTAATATGAAACAGATTTGGTGGAAATTTGAAGTAATGGATACTATATTAGAGATAAGTGACGTTGTTGTCACAGTAAGATTTTTATTTTTTTTTAAAAGTTAAATAGTGTTGTCTTCTAAAAAAAAAAGTTTTCTTTAGACTGTCTTTATACCAAATCATCGCACTCTACAAGCTCCCTGCAAGTTCTGCAGGCAAATGTAGATACCATGGCTCTCCTTCAATACATAAATTGGCATCACAGCCTGAGGCCTCATGCACACGGCCGTTGCGGTCCCCAATGCACGGGCAACGTCCATGCGGCTGCCGGGTCGGATCGAGACCCATTCAACTTTGCGCAATCCCGAATACATTGGAGCACTCTATCTGCATATAAAGCTATTATAATGTTCTGCCATGCCAACCATTTTCTCCAGTCTCAGGAAAAATATAGTAACTTGAAAAATGTAGCAAAAGTGACCCACGCCTGTATTGCGCGCACAATACGCGCATATTACATTGCTGATTTTCGCAATCAAGAAAATAATAGTGAATTCTTGAATTCGCGAATTTATGACGGATAGTCACCCAAATATTAACAAAATATCGCGAATTCAAATATTGCCCCTGCCGCTCATCACTAATCTCCATCACCATCAATATCATCAGCTACAATTTCTCCTGCACCTCTTCTGCTTCATCATCAGTAAACTATAACAGAATCTGTGGGCAGGAAACAACAATACCTGCCCAGTAATCCATTTGTGTACGTACTGAAGTCCTGATGCATGTGCCCAACCTCAATGAAGATACCTAGATTCCATTATTCCTCAAAAAAGCCATCCCTGCCTTGTACTCTCAGATGGCCGAGAACGTGGGTCACTCTTCGGAAGTGTCAATGTGTGGTAAGGTCGTCCCCACCATAAACATGTGGAGCAGCTGTAACGGGCAGGGACATTACATGTCTTTGACAGCTCACTAGATCGATGTTCTGTGTGGCTGCAGTGGCGCTACACCACACAACATAATAATAATTATATAGCACCAACACATTCTGCAGTGCTTTACAATCGGGTTAATGTAAAAACAAAATCATACATTACATAACCAACAAGTCAACAATTAAATCAAGAGGAATGAGGGCCCTGCTTAAAAGAACTTATAATGTATATGAAGATAGGGGTGACACAATAGGTAACATGGAAGAGTTTTATCATCTCTCTTGTGCCAGAAAATTGGCTTTAAAAAATCACAAACTGTGTGTTTGTGACTTTTCAAAATACGACTTTTTGAATTTTTTTTTCCAAAAGGGGGCGAGACAAGGGCAGGAAAGGGGCGTGGCCCAACAACAGAGATAAATGTATCTTCTTTTCGTTTTCAGGCACCAGAAATGTATGGCAGCTGTCATAGATTTCTCTTTAGATGAACTGACTCCTGGAGGAAACGTCTAATTTATGACAAGACCTGCGCCACTTTTATGCGGTTTCCAAGAAATAGCCAAGCCAGTGCTATTTTCGGCAGCAAAGAAATGAATGAAGGCGGCTACATATGCAAGGAGTGCTTTCATTCACTTTGCAAGCTCTGTTCTAGAGATAGGTGCAAGACCCCCTTTAAATTAATGAATTCCAAGTTAGGCCTCATGCACACGGCCGTTGCCTGGCCATATTGCGGCACGAAAACCCATTTGCGATGCACGGCAGCGACAAGGGGTTCCTTTTAAGATGAGATAAGTGTTTTGCGACGCCAGTTGCAGTGATATAGTGGATGGTACCCAGATGTAGGAATGGCCGAGTGATATAGGGTGGCCTATAATGTTCCTTAATGTTTTGTGCACGTGTAACGGTGCTCCTACCTGAATACGCTAAAACCTCAAGGCATTGTTGTCCAAAGCAGACAAATTGAGGGTAGTTGAATTAGAGGATGGAGAAATAAATTTAGTCCAGACCTTGTGATTAAGTTCAATGACAGATTTACTTGAATAAACATTTCTCCAACAGTTTCAGGCTTTGTCTTGGTTCCCAGCAGGTTTTAGCATTAACCCTGGCAGGCAGGCAAACAAACTCAATGCTGCTACACCTGTTGCTCTGTGGCTCTAATGTGCTGACAGGCTGACTGAATAACTTTGCTTTAGCTGTCTGCTGCAACTTCTCTCTTTGTAGTCTGACTCTAGCTTAATCCAGGGAACTTTTGCTCCTGGCTTCAGAGGCTCCAAGCTGTGGCCTCCACATCCAGCAGAGCTGAAGGTGCTCTGGCTGGCTTAGGCAAGGCATGTCCAGCAGGGACGTGCACCTGTTACACACCCTCCCTTGGAAGTGGGTAAGCTGAATTGACTCTCACTAACTAGTCCCTCCCCTCTTTAGAGAGAGGGTGAGAATGGAAAGAAGGGTTCTATTCTCTCTAACTGAAGCTCCGTCATGCTTGCTGCCACCTTCTGGTGAACCAGGTAAATTACATGAACAATAACAGTTACAAGTAATAGATATGCACAGTGTAGTGGACCTGAAATAAATACATAGGATGACATTATATTAGACCATAGGAGACAGTAGCGGGGTGCGGAAGTGGTAATGGCACTCCAAGACATTACACATTCACTTGAATAATTCCACAATCCGGAGTGCTTCCGTGGTGTTTCTGTCCATGCCTCCGCACCGCAAAAAAATAGAACATGTTTTTTTTTTGCTTTTTTTTCGGTGCAGACGGATCACGGACCCATTCAAGTTGAATGGGTCTCGATCCGTCCCAGCCGCCGCAAGGATGTTGTTCTGCGTTGCGTGAAAATCGCAGCATGCTCTATATTGTGCGTTTTTCACGCAACGCAGGCCGCATAGAAGTGAATGGGGCTGCGGGAAAATCGCAAGCATCCGCAAGCATGGTTGCTAGGAGACGATCGGGATGGGGACCCGATCTTTATTATTTTCCCTTATAACATAGTTATAAAGGAAAATAATAGCATTCTCAATAGAAAATGCAAAGTAAAAAGGGCAATAGAGGGTTAAATATAATAAAAACATAAACTTACCCCCTCCATTTGATCGCTTCCATGGAAGCAGGTGATTGGACCATGTGACACAGTGACGTCACTGAAGGTCCTTCACCCCCTTCCCGGCTGAATACAGAGCAGGAGACCGGTAACCGGCTGCTACGCGATCAAATGGAGGGGGTAAGTTTATGTTTTTATTATTTTTAACCCTCTAGTGCCCTTTTTACTTTGCATTCTCTATTGAGAATGCTATTATTTTCCTTTATAACTATGTTATAAGGGAAAATAATAAAATCTACAGAGTACTCCACCCGAAACCGGACTTCAGTGATGAAGTCCGGCTTCGGGTCTGGGTACCAAACATGCTGTTTTTTCGCATGCGCGTGCAAAACGTATTAGAACGCTTTGCACTCGTGCGGAAAAATCGCGCATTTTTCCGCAACGCTCCCGCCTCTTATCCGGGTGTCAAACGTGACGCCCGTGTGAAAGAGCCGTAAATCTTTTCCCATAAAACTATACATCAATCTGCTCAGCTCCTCCTGCCCTATAACATGCTGCCAGCAGATCAAACACCATATTCCATGTGTCAGGTTTCCTTTGCTCTAAAACAAAGAGTAGGTTCACAATACCGACACAAATCTTATACTTCTTGGGGTTCATTTATAAAACTGGTATAAAGTAGAACTGGCTTAGTTGCCCATAGCAACCAACCAAATTCCACCTTTCATTTAACAAAATGAAAGGTGGAATCTATAGGCAATTGCTATGGGCAACTAAGCCAGTTGTACTTTACACCAGTTTGATAAAGGACCCGCCCCCTTGTCTGCCGCTTCACTCCTATTTTTGGCTTACAAATACTAATGAAAAATACTAACCAAATACTGACCAGGTTAAGTGGTCTTAATAATATCTTTTAATGCTATAGTTTCAAAGAAGTGAATTTACCATTTACGTTATTTCCGCTGACGACCAAACCTTCTGCCGCCTGTCCAAATACAACAGTGTTGAGGGGTATCCCTGCTCCATTTCCAACAGCACACACAATTCCTAGTACCATGAGGATGATATCCCATTTATCTGCATACTGCAACTAGAAATGAGCACAAAAAGAAAATCATCACAGGATTTAGTAAACTTTAGGTATATTTTTCCCTTTTATAGATATATGGGGTCATTTGTCAAGCTGGTGTAAAATAGGACTGTCTTAGTTGCCCATAGCAACCAATCAGATTCCACCATTCATGTTTGTTTCATCTGGTTGCTATGGGCAACTACACCAGTTTGATAAATGACCCCGATATTCCTTATGTACATATACATTTGTCACCTGTCATGCTGGCTTGCTTCTCCCTACTGTAAAATGTATCGTGCCTACAAAATTACATAAAAGGGTTATGTCATCTCTCAGCTACTAAGGCGAGATGAGACACAAGCTGTTTCTGTAGCTTCCATGCACAGTAATGAGAGCCACGGAAACAGTGAGCTCCAGCGCAATTTTTCCGGCCGGCTAGGGGTTGGAACTGTGTCTCATCTCGCTTAGTAACTACAAGATGAGATGAGGCAACCCTACACTGCGAACTGATTTGCAAATTTCACTTGAAAGTACAGCATAAATATTCAACCCTTGTACTTTGGGAACTTTCAGATAAAAGACAGTGCCCAAAGGCTGCACTACACCTAGACGTTTTGTAGCACTTTTAAATGGATTTTAACTACTGAGTAGAGTTGAGCGAACTTCTGTTTTAAGTTCGGCTTCCAAAGTTCGGGTTCGGGTTATCCAAGCATCCCGTTATGGATTCCGCTACCACGGACCATAACGGCATTTGGAATCAATAAGGGGATTCTTCAATGAACCCGAACCTTGGACAACAGGGAGGACCTGGGGTGACGTCACCGTCATGTGATCAGTGCAGGGGGTGTGGCTCAGTACTGGATTAGATAAGAGGTGGTAGCCTACGACCTCTTAGCCAATCCAGTACTGAGCCACGCCCCCTGCACTGATCACATGGCGGTGACGTCACCCCAGGTCCTTCACCCCGTGTTCCAAATGCCGTTATGGTCCGTGGTAGCGGAATCCATAAGGGGATGCTTGGATAAACAGAACCCGAACTTTGGAAGCCGAACTTAAAACAGAAGTTCGCTCAACTCTACTACTGAGTTACAGCTATATTCCAAAGCTAATTGACTTGCATGCCATCTTGTGCACACCATCCTGAGGCCCCCTGCAAATGACAGAGGGTGTAAAATACTACAGACTACTACAGGGGTACATAAGAAAGGAGACCTATTTGGACATACCAGTAATAGCACTACTCAAACCGGTGCAAGTGTTGCGCCATGATTTCCCATAATACCCGGGAATTAACACTTGTAAATCTAGCTGAGACCATCTCCGTGCGGCACGAAATGAACTGTGGTACAACATTCGTCATTTATCTCCTTTACTGTTCTTGCAATATTTATTACGTCGGCCGTACTACTCAACCCTTACGGGAGTGCATGAATGATCACCGATCGAATATCTCCCGAAAAGTGGTCACACATAGTGTGTCCCGCCATTTCTGAATGATGGTAACCCTTCTTCACTCCGGGTCGTCCCCCTGGAGTGGGTCCCACATTCCTACCCCCTTAATATGTAGATACAGTATATCCTCTGGCTCCTATTTTAGTGAGCATATTCCCCTTCTACTACTTATATTTATATTTTAATATATTAATATATCTATATCCTCATATATCCTCTCAGCTTCACCAGACATCACCCATACTTCTTTCACGGCCCTGACTTTGGGAGCATTATGCAGAGTATATTATCATCATGTGACCGCCCCATTGCGATGACATCACCACCCGTAAGTTGCGCTCCTCCCAGGGTCCGCTCCGATCCATCGGTGCATTCCGTAGATCGCATCTTTTACAGCCAGCCCATGGGAGCGGCCTGTGGTGTTTAGCATTGTCATGTGATTACCTACTCCGATCACATGACCTCCCGGAGGCCCGTGTTCAGCCAGATCTCTATAGATTGCCGAAAGTCTGTAGCGGAAGTCACGTGGTGCGCTGCGCAAGTGCACAAGCGCACTTCCACGAATCATCACTGCAGCCTCCATTGAAGTACTTCGCTCGCCGCGCGTGCGCACAATTAAGGGTATAGAGACGTTTTAAAGTGACAGTCATCTCCAGTAAAATACAGCATCTACATTAATTTGTACCATCGGGCTCGGCCTCGCTGCGCTCGGCATTTAGTAGAACTGGCTCTATGCCGCCATTGATAGTAAAGAAGGAAATGGATGGTACCTTTACGAATCCTCCATTTCCTTCTTTGCTATCAATGGCGGCATAGAGCTAGATTTACTAAATGCCGAGCGCAGCGAGGCCGAGCCCGATGCGTGGCGAGAAAAGCGAGCCCGCGAGGATATAAATTAATGTAGATTAATGAGCGCTGGGAGGGGGGGGGAGAGCTGTATTTTAATAGAGATGACTGTCACTTTAAGAATTCTCTATACCCTTAAGTGTGCGCACGCGTGGTGCGCGAAATACTGCAATGGAGGCTGCAGAAACGATTCGCGGAAGTACGCTTGTGCGCTTGCGCAGCGCACCACGTGACTTCCGCTATAGACTTTCGGCAAACTATAGACTTTCGGCAGAACACCGTCCCGTCCCGATCCATTGAAACGGCTCCTGATCTCAGTTCAGTGCCTCATATAGGCCATGCCCTCACCGCACAGTAATGCGCTCCACCGGATGGAAGCGCACGCCGTAGCCGCACCTTTTTACCATTCATCACTAACAAGTCTTAAATAATTTGCGTTCCACAGGACCGGAAGTGATGTCATCCCAATTCCTCTTCTGATCCCTAGCATGGGAAACTCTGCAATTAACCAGGTACTACCTCTATATATATGTTTGTTTTACATAATGTATTTTATTGTACTTGCTCCTGAAGAAGAGGAGATCTTTATCCCCGAAACGCGTCGAGCCACATATGAATAAAGGTGATTGATCCGAAGCACCCGAGTCCTGCTGCCATCATTCAGCGCAACTCTACAGGCGATCATGGCCGGGGGGTGTTTAGTCAAAGGTGTCATTTGCTTATCCTGCTGACAGCCCCCTAGTGAAGTAAGGGCTTACTGTATTGCTTTTATCCATTTATTTTTTCGGTTTTTTTACATCACACATTATTGGACTGGTTCTATCCATTTACTTAGTTTTATCATATCGTACATTGCTGGTATCTATAGGTATCCCGGAGGGGATACATTTTACTAATCAGCTGTCATTTTGCCTATCATTACCTCCGCCAGTTGGGAATCCAAAATTCCCTCCCTCCTTTCTCTGTGAGGACCGTGACCTGAGAACTCCAATACCTGATCCTTTTTATTTGTATTGTCTCACAATTTCTTTGCTCGGATTGACGCTCCTCCCACCCTCCACTTCACCCCCTTTTTTGTGCTAGCTGATTAGCTTTCAGCCTACCACATCTCTTTGACCGACATGACTGAGGGTATCGGGGAGCGAGGTAAGTACAATCTGTGTGAGGGGTCCGGGCATTTGGGGGGCATTATAGGTCTTGGATAACCCTTTCAAGGGGCAGCTGAGGCACTTGAGCGTAGAACTAGATTTAGATCTACTTGGTTGTCTCTGGTTGGCAGGGTCAAGAACTACGAGAGGTGCGTCTCACGGAGCCATCAGCAGATAGAGAAGTGGAAAAAAATATGGTCCTTGTGGATCTAACTGGGGACTGATGTATTATTTATTAAAAATTTTCTTTTTATTTAATTATTATTGTTTTTTTCCCCTCTTCTCCGGGGTTTTAATCTGGTTGTTCATCAACAATCCAGGGTGGCCAGGCCCCCGAGACAATGAGGGGTGGTGTGGGTTTCATATATGTATGTATTATGATATTTAATAATATTAATATGTATCAGTTTTTTTTATAAATGTATTTAAAAAGGATGTTAATGTAAAATTTACTTTGGAGGGTATAGCTGTTATGCTCCTTTTTTCTCTGGCTTTTTAAAGAAAATTAATAAAAAATAAAATTTAAATTAAAAAGGGGCAGCTGATTCCCATTCAAGTGAATGGGCCTGAGCTGCACCATCAATGTATGACACTATGGTTGGAGTTCTGGTGAGTGCAGAGGTCGCTTCAAAAAGCTTGCTTGATTCATTTATCTATCACATTATACTTTGCTCATATCCAGGGGTTATGACCACCCTGCAATCCAGCAACGGTAGCTGTGTTTGCACACTATATAAAAAGGCATCGGCCACATTAATAGCTACCTGTATGGGCTCATGCACACGACTGTATGTATTAGTCCTCTTTCACACGAACGTGTGAGCCCCGTGCCCGTATTGCGGACCGCATTTACGGATCCACAATACACGGGCACCGTTCCGGAATGACGGAACGGAACACTACGGAGTGCTTCTGCGGTGTTCCGTTCCATACTTCCGTCCCACAAAAAGATAGAACATGTCCTATCTTTTTGCGGAATGGCCAGATTGCGGACCCATTCAAGTGAATGGGTCCTCGATCCGCTGTGGCTGCCCCTCGGTCGGTGCCCGTGCAGCACGGGCACGTGTTAACTACGGCCGTTGTGATAGAGACCTTTTGCTGTCCACAAAAAACGGTTCCGCAAAAAACACGGATGGCGTCAGTGTGCATTCCGTACTTTGAAAAACGGAACAGCTGGCCCCTAATAGAACAGTAGTATCCTTGTCCGTAATGCGGACAATAATAGGACACGTTCTATTTGTTTTTGTGGAACAGAAATACAGACATATGGAAATGGAATACACACGAACTAACTTCCGTTTTTGTTGCAGAACCATTTAAATTAATGGTTCCATACACGGTCTGCAAAAAAAACGGAACGGACATGGAAAGAAAATGCGCTCGTGTGCATAAGCCATATGAGAGAGTCAACTTTTGCACGGGTTTGCAGGCTCTCAGATGCCGTGGTCAGCATCTGAAGTGTTTGATATCCACGAACAGTATTCTCGCCAGTAGCAGACATGAGCTGCGGGTGGCTACTGTATGAAACACCATGCGGCTATCGAACCTGCTCTACTCAGGAGCAAGCTCCATCTTTAAAGACCCAGCCAGTGCCATACTAGTACAGGACTGGTCGGGAAGGGGTAAATGGATTTTCCCTCTCCAGGAATTCTGCCCTATGAAACATGGCATTCAAAACATCACTAGAATAACCCCGGGCTAATAACCTGTTATATAGTGCAGATGATCTCTTCAGAGAAGAAATTCCTTCCTAGATTAACCCATCCACCCTAAGGAATCATGGAAGACAATGGGTCCATACCGTGATATGGCTGGTATCTGTTTTTTGTGGATTTGTGGAATGCCCCCTAAATTAGATAACCCCTTTCATTTTCTGAATCCAGAATACCCATTTAACTGTATTAAAAAAGACTATTTTCATCAATATATAAAGATAAGAAAAACTGACCAGTTCGAGTATTCCCACCATCTCCTTAGTGAATATCTTGACATGGGAATTGTTTCTTTCTTTACTAAAACAAATTAAAATAAGAATAGTAATTATATTAACAATACAAATAAGTAATCGTCCTGATTTTATTTAGCTTCTTTATTAAAAATAAGACAGTGATACATTTATTTAAATCTAGATCGGAGATCAGAAACTTTTGGCACTCTAGCTGCAGTGAAAGTTGAAACTACAGCTCCCAGCATGCAAACATGCTTGGCTGCTCTTATAAGGCTACTTTCACATCTGTGTTTTCCTTTCCAGTATTAAGATCGGTCATAGGATCTCAAAACCAGAGGAAAACACTTCAGTTTTGTCTACATTCATTGTCAATGGGGACAAAACTGAATTGAACGGAACAGAGTGCACCAGAATGCATTCCGTTCCATTTTGAAGTGTTCCCATCAAGGCCGGCAAGTGCTGGGGCTCACTGCGCTTGGGGAGGGCCCACTCAGGTCTAATCACCCGAAGAGTCGGGACTCTTCCTGGCCTAGGAGTCCCTGCTCTGACTCCATATATGGATCCATATATGGAATCAGTGCTATGACCATGAAGGGGGTATCCCTAAGCATTGCCAGTATGCTTGGGTACACCCTGTGTATTTAAGTCTAATTACCCTCTCTTTCTAAGATTTGAACTCACAACCGTCTACATTAAAGGCAAGAACCTTAACCACTGAGCTATTGAGCTCAATGCAAAAGTAACATTTAAGTTTTTTTTTTTTTGTAATTGCAAAAAAATGTATAGCACTAAATAAATGTGTAATTACTAAAAAAATTTATGCATAATATATGGGAAACTACTAATGAGATTTTTAGCCATAATATAGTTACAGCAGTTAATAAAGTTATAACAGGTTAACATAAAGATCTATAGTGGTTAAGGTTCTAGACTTTAATGTAGAAGGCTGTCAGTTTGAATCCCAGCAGAAGCATTTAAAAAATAGAGGTTAAATAGACGCACCAACCGTTTTAATTTGTATAACTATGTCTACTATGTCTATGGAGATGTTTGGGGGCTCATTTTAGGTGAAATCTGTTATTTTTAACAATACCATTTTGGGGTGTGTATGACTTAATCACTTTTTATTCAATTTTCTTGGGAGATAAAGTGATGAAAAATTAATCATATGTCTGTATAGAAACCACCATATCACAGTTTAGTGCTGCCACCTAGTGGCCTGAACTGGGATATACTAATAATGAGCCTGGAAGCCTAGTACAGGCTGTGGCTCATTTTTAGAACAGGGTGCATTCCCCCCATCTCTGCTGGGGGAAGGCGCGTCTGAGCAGGAAGCCCGCACTTCCGTTTTTTAACACTCAGATGCCGTGGTGACATTTGACAAATGCCACAAGGTGGCCCACTGAGATTTATCGCCCAAGGACCTACATGAACCTGGAGCAGGCCCTGGTTCCCATAACGCACACAAAAGCGCTGCAAGCAGCGTTTTTAAAAACATCATAGGATATGGAGCAAGACGGATCTGGCATGAACACAATGTAGGTCAATGGTGCCAGAAAGGTTTTCTTGGACACAAAAGAAAACAGATTCAGTGGCCATTGACAATGGTTTTAGTAGTATCTGATCTATATAGAAAGACAGAGAGATAGACAGACACACAGACAGATACATGACAGATATATATATATATATATATATATATATATATATATATATATATATATATATATATATATATATATATATATATATATATTTTTACCTTTCAGAAGCATCACTATTCTTTAACTTCCCATTTTTCTTCCCATTTTTCTTCCCATTACACTGATGATCAGAGATGTTAATATAATCAGTAGCTTTTCCTGTGGGTTATAAATGCATGAAATTAGATACCAATTGTATACAAAAATCCCAGAAAGTATATATGACTAGGAAAGAAAAGTCAGAACACGTACCAGTTTTAGATGTGGCTGTTTGATTTTGGCCCATTCTAATGAAATTATTCAATCAGGTTTAAACATGGAAAAATTGAGATGACTGCAAGACATAGGAAAACCAATTAATAGCAATTAATATCAGTACAATAAATAAACTCCCTGATATTAAGAATGCTTTTATTAGAGATGAACACATTGATACTAAACTAATCAGATTTGTCACTAATTTCACCGAAATTCTACTTACAAACAAATTCAAAGTTTTGCAGATTCTCTTTGGATGAACCATGCAAAATGGCACACACCATTTTACATTTCAAATTCAGCACACTGCTGAGGGAAACAGGGAAGGTGAAGGATGAAGATGGAGGATCATATGACGTTGGTCAGGACCCTGGCCAGCAGGATAGCCCACAATGCTTTGCAGTCAGCCAGTCAGGAGGGAGGATGATGGCTGGTCTGTCAGGCTCTATGCTAGTTCTGAAGCACAGACCCCATTGTTCCATCAGCCACAGATGGGGCAAGACATGTCTGCAACAGACATACAAGAAGCCAGCCATTTGAGGGGCTTTCAGGGACAGGTTAGGGATAGTGTTGAGCGCGAATATTCGAATAGCAAATTTATTTTAGCAAATTCGTTATCTTCGTTATATTCTAGCAATACAACCATTAGGAACTCAGCTCTAAGTTGAATTCGCAATGCGAGTATATATTCACATTGCCAAATTAAGTTAGAGCTGGGTCCCTAATGGTTGGATTGCTAGAATTGATGAGACACCTGAGCTTTTAAAGAGACAGAATTCTTTTTTTCTAACAGAGCAGAAAAATGGGAATGTGATGTAAACCCGGCCTAACATATTAATATACACACACAGACCACACAAACAAAATGCTGATGAATCACACCAGTAACATATGAATTGTATACACATAGAACGTAGGAGCCAATCACATTCTTAGTATATATACACTGTGAGCAAAGTAATATGCTGGCAAATCACCACATTAAATGTATAGTATGCAGCATACACACAAAAAAGGTTGAGATAATACGCCAGTGAATCACGCCAGCCTCATTTTATGGTATATGTACACTAAATTTGGGCACCATCAGGAGTGGACTGCAAGCCCAAAGAGGCCCTGGAAAAAAAAAGTAGCCTCATGTTGTAGGCAAATCCAAACTGAAAGAAGCCAGGGCAAGTAGGCAGGGACAAGAGAAGTAGACAAGGGCTAGAAATACCTTTGTGCAGCACAAAATACTTCTGCCCCCACTGCAGTATTCAACTATGTCCCTGTCCTGAGGATGGCTATACCGTTGAACTCACGAGGGCACCTGCGACCAACAGCGTGGCCTTGAGGTGGGTTCAGGAAGCTCCTTGGGCATCATTCTACTGGGAAAGTTCCCTGTAGCGTCTAAGGCTAGTCCATCCCTGGGAGCTATACAGTGGACAATCACCACAGCGACAAGTGAGTTGGACAGTTAGTTTAGATACTTCCACATGGTCAGGTTTCCTGATGCAGCTTTGGAAGCCAAAGTCAGGAGTGGATTAAAACGGAGAGAAAATATAAAGGATAGATACTACTTCTCCCCATTTTTCAATTCCGGGTTTTGGCTTCCAAACCTGCATCAGGAAACCTGATCATGTGCCATACTATAATGGATACAGGGCTATTACAGTTTTTTTTTTCTCATTTAGTGGCAATTAGGTGTTGTTCTGTTCCCCTCCTGTTTTACCAGGATCAAAAGATAAATTCAATGGTGACAGTGGCACTCTGGACATCATGCTGCTTAGACCATTGTTGCAGATTTAAAATGTGCCATACTTATGCCAAGCTTGGCTACTGTTAGCTCTGTGTGTTTATCTCCTGTATGGCAATTGTTCTCCACATAGGCACCACGACTATACAGATGTAGCATGGTTAGCACTTCTTTTTTCTGAGATTTCTGAGTTTGGTTATCTAATCTAAGCAAACACCTTCAATTGCTTTTCAATGGCTTTTTTCTCAAGATAATGAAATGAGTTAAGAAATTTGAGTTAACAGCGGGAGTGCTAACCCTGCTACATCTGTATTACAGCACATGAAATTGCATCACCAAATCCAGTGGAAAAATAGAACTGGTCAGCAATCACAATAAGACTGTTCTCCATCTCTTTTTTGTGGCAACCAGGTCACATCCACAAGCGGTACAGTGTCTTTATCATCATCACCATCATCAGTTACTACTTCACAGACTTCTCCTCCTCTGCTCCATTGTCAATCATACATAAAGGTATGTGTAGCCAGGAACTACTATATGAACAATAATATGTGCCCAGCAAAATACTTGTGTGCAAGCTGAACTCCTGTTCCAGCAAAAAAAAAAAATATAGACAAGGTAGTGGTGAAATGTGTATACAAACAGAACTTCCAGCAGTGAATATTTCCCTTAAAATATACCGTATTTTTCGCCATATAAGACGCACTTTTTTTCCCCCAAAAGTGGGGGGAAAATGGCAGTGCGTCTTATATGGCGAATACTACCATTTTCCTATAGCTGAAGCCGATACATCGCACAGCCTGCGATGTATCAGCATGGAAGGAGGAGGGGGCGGAGCCTGGCAACACGCGGCGGGCGGCCCGCCGCTCACAGCATGACTGCTTGTATAACATTTAAAATCTTTAATTATGTCCCCTTATTTCCTAAAAGCCCAGGACAATAGCGCTCTGCTAACCTGCTATAACGATCCTCTAGCAGGCAGAGCGGTGCGGCGGCAGGCTGGTGTGTAACGTCCTCACTGGCGTCATCTGCCTGCTCCTTTCACTTTATGAATGAAGCAGGAGGAGCAGGCAGATGGCGTCAGTGAGGGCGTTACACACCAGCCTGCCGCCCACCTCTGCCTGCTAGAAAGATCGTTATGCAGGTTAGCAAGCGCTACTATCTAGGCTTTAGGAAATAAGAGGACATAATAAAGATTTTAAATGTTATACTAGCTGATCACGCTGTTAGCGGCGAGCCGCCCGCCATGTGTTGCCAGGCTCCGCCCCTAAGCAGCCATGGGCCAGATGTTTTTAGAAAAGGGGGCACCTGTGGATGACACTGTAATTGGGGTGATCTGTGGATGACACATATAGCATAAGATGCTATATATGTGTCATCCACAGATCAATCCAATACAGTGTCATTCATCAATCCCCCCATCACAGTGCTATCCACAGATCCCCCCATCACAGTGCTATCCACAGATCCCCCATCACAGTGCTATCCACAGATCCCCCCATCACAGTGCTATCCACAGATCCCCCCATCACAGTGCCATCCACATCTCCCCCACATAACAGTGCCATCCACAGATCCCCCCCATAATACTGTCATGCACAGACCACCATTACTTCAAAAGCACACCTTTTGGTTAAAAATATTTTTTTTCTTATTTTTCTCCTCAAAAACCCAGGTGCGTCTTATAGGCCGGTGCGTCTTATAGGGCGAAAAATACGGTAACTTTTAATGTTACTAGTCAAAAGGGGTCAAGCAACACCCAAATAGGTACCTCAAAAATCAACAGTCTCAAGATGAGAATAACATGTAGTCACAGTTGATACTAACAGACTGACACATCATAGGTAAGGTGGTCACCAGTGAAAGATACTTAGGATAGTGTAGATGAACTAACATGATACTATCCCTGAGATTGACCCTAGGTTAGCCCTATGCCCGGGGACAACTCCTGATGGTGGAGATTCCCCGTCCTCGAACCTGGACTGACGGGCCCTGGTTAATCCCTGACCTACCAATCCGTCAAACACATAGGAGAATCACCCACAGAAGTGGGAGATGCTAGGCAAGGTGAGGATTACCTAATGTATCACAATGGTTCGTTATACAGTGGTTTAAACAGACACCTCATCCGAGGAGATAACATATGTACAATTCGAGGCCCTGTGCTGAGCCCTAATACGCTTACAGGCCTCACAGAGAACCTCCGTGTTAGTAGGCCTCTCAATGTGAGCCAGATGTGGTTCACAAAACCTGAAGCTAAAAACCTCAACGCGTTTCCTCCCTACTAGTATAGTTGAAGTCCTACATTACCAGATTACTTAAGATGCAGTTGTTGCCGTATCAGGTGTTGACCATGTCCAGGAGAAATGTGGCCAAGCAAGCCCTCAGGATGCAACAGTCTGCGTTTACACTTCTTGATCTGAAATGTCCCCTCGTTTATGCTGGATGGTCTGTACACGCAGCCTAAAGCAGTCAATGGTTACATCATGCACAGACCACCACAGCAGTGAGCATGTGTTATTCTGAGCTCATGAAGTGGCAGCTCAACAGGAATGCATATTCTATATTCAACCTCTTCAAAGTGGCCACAAGCTTTGTGAATAGGGACCACAGGGTCATCACCAATGCCATCTCTCTGATATTTAATTTATTGCCAGCTTAATGATGTCACTGCCACTGTTTGCCTATCCATCATGTTGCATACTGTATTACTACTGCTGCCACAGCTACTGTTCCACCCGCTGTCACTACTACTACCCATACACAGTCAAAAATCTTCTGGCTTATCTGTCATTTTCCATACTGTTATACTGTTATACTGCTTCAGCCAATATTGCTGCTGCCTCTGCTACTACTACCCCTACAAAGTCCACATCTACCGCCTTGTCACTCAGGTTCTATACTATTTTGCTACTGCTGTTTCTTCTACTGCTGTTAGTGCTACTGCTACCCCTACAGAACGACACATCTCCAGTTTGTCAGGTTCCATACTGTATTGCTACTTCCACTACTACTGCCAATACAACTACCCCTACACAGCCACACATTATCTGTCCCTCATATTTCATACTATACTGTCACAGCTAGTATAGCTGCTGCTCCAGAAAAAAGGGGTCTCTGGCTAAAAGGGTAGCCAGCATATCTGATATCCATTGATAAAGGTCACCAGAGACCAAAAATGTGGGGAAAAGATAAAACGGCCTTATGAATGCATAATCTTTCAGGATATGAATTACTTTGTGTTTGAGTGAACATTCTATACATTGTATAGCGGTTATGCTTGGTATTGCAGCTTGAGTAGGGCCGAACTGCTCCATGGCTATGGGACATTGCTTTTTCAGATACTACCATGAGTGTATAAACACCAACAGGTATCTGCCCCCAATAAGGGATAATTTTTTTTAATGTATTTTAAATTTAAAAAAATATAACAAATCCTACAGTGCTTTATGTTTTTAAACAGTCTGTTATTACAATTGACCATGCGTTTAACTTCTGCTATATGTGTCACTGTCAATTTCAGCTTGCTAATGTTATCTTGGCTTTAAAGAGCTTGAAAGTACTGTAGCTGCATACAGTCCTAGGAAATCACATAATGCCATACACAACTTTTCAGGGCAATCTGAGTACTTTTGATTTGGGTCGAATTTACTTGTACTTGAATCTGCCGACTGATTTGTGAGAATGGGACACAAAATGAATTTCAAGAAATTCACTCATCGCTAAATATCTCCACTTAGTACATTCACTCCCTTAATGATCTACAGCTGATAATGGCTTCTAAAACTGGTTAAAAAAAACTGACTGTGTGGCCATACTCTCATCCTTTCTTAAAACCATCAGCTGTTTCTGCTAAAACCAGGTCCTAAGGTGACTATTCTCTGTTTCTCCACCTCCTGCTGGATAAATCAATTATGTTTCCAGTACAGAATGGAAACAGAAAACATAATTATTAAAGGGGCTTTTACGGAACACCATAATTGTTCAATCGGTGGGGGCTTGACCCCCAAAATTTCAGTTTATTTGGACAATCAAAATGCTGCAAAAACGCAGCTCTTTACTGCAGTTACGTAAGTAAGTAAGAAATAAAAGACATTCGGAATTTGAATTCAATATTCAGAATGTTGAAGTTCACTGCATGGCCATGGTCACATGCACCTTTTCAGCCAATGACTGGCTTCAGCAGTGACATGCTGCTTCTGGCCACATCACCGCTGAAGCCAGTTATTGACTGTAGGGGTGCATGAGACCATGGCCATGCACTGCCAGGTGTAAACAGCGTGGGGACCGGAAGATGGGGCAGTGCAGAGGACCAGAGCAGCAGGGAGCAGGTAAGTATAAGGCTACATGCACACGACCATTGGTGTTTTGCAGTCCGCAAACCACGGATCCGCAAAACACCGAAGCTGTTCTGCGTTCCGTTCCGCAATTTGCGGAACGAAACGCGGCCCCTTATAGAAATTCCTATTCTTTTTTTTTAAACTCACTTTATTGACAGATGATTGTACATAACAGAGCTGAATTAGCAGTACATCCAAAGTACAACTTAATGCACAATCCATTTAGATACATATATAAGCAAGATATGCCTCTGTACAACATAAATAAAGGTTTGTTGATAGACAATCAAAAGGAAGCCTATCTTACATTGTCTCGTCAAAGCATAGAAACAAACATATGTTGAATACTTGAAGCATGAAAAGAGAACAGGAAAATAAATACAGAACTGTTGCTCAGGTCACCGTATGGCTCAGCCCATAATAATGAGAAACATCTCATGTATATTTAAGTAGCAGAGGGTAAATGCAATTGCATGTGAGTTACTGTATATTGTGTTAAATGTGAACACCATCTTCCCCATACTTTTTTTAATTTACCTGGGCATTTCCTATTCTTGTACACAATCCGCTCATACTGTATAACACTATTAACCAGCCCCTTCCACTGTGACATAGAAGGGCTGCCACTCCCCATCCATCGTAATACAATTGCCTTCCTTGCAAGGAACAAAGCTTCTCTTAGGAAAATCCTACATTGATGAGGGAACATTTCTTCATCTAGCAAACCGAATAAGCATACTTTAGGGTCCAAAGGTATTCTGGCATCTACAATTTCTGACAGAAGCTCAACGACCGCTGTCCAGAAAGAGGAGACAAAGTGACATGACCATATTAAGTGCCAAAAATCAGAGCAGTATCTTGCGCATCTGTGACATCGTGAGTGAGTCAAAACCCCCATTCTGTGTAGACGCACTGGTGATAAGTAATACTGGTGTATAATGCAAACTTGAATGAACCTATTATTGATTGCCGGGGAAATATGAAGCGGGGACTCCATGACTTCACCAACCTCCTCCTCCGTCAAGTCAGGAATAAGTGATCGCCACTTCTGAATCACAGGCAATTGAGTCGATTTAATCTTGGTGCTAAGAAGGTAAGTATAAATGTAAGATACAATGCCTTTAGGACCCCGCGTTTTCAGTATCCCAATAAGAGGAAACGTAGATATCAATGGGGTGGCAGTGAACTGGGTTTGAAGGGCAAGCCGTAGTTGTAAATAACGATAGAAGTCCCTATGTAAAATCCAGTATTTAGATTGTAACTGTGCAAAAGAACAAACCCCGTTATCTATATAGACATCCTTCATTAGTAAAATATCAAGTTGCTTCCAAAAACTAGGATCGTCAAGTTTCTGTAGTTCCTGAAAGGTACGGTTATCACATAACGGACTCTCTGCTATAGTGCTCTCAAAGTGATGTAGTTTCTTTGTCGCTGTCCACACCTGCATCGCCACCCTATGAATAGGTAATAGAGAATTAGGGAAAAGTTCCGGTTTTTCCAATACCTGCCAGAGAGATAGCGCTCCCAGATGCAACGCCAGCTGCGTTTCGGAGTTAGTTGGTCGAGCAGAAGGTAACCAATTCCTGACATATCTCAACTGACCAGCCAAATAATATGGGTAAAAATCAGGTAAGGACATGCCTCCCTGATCTCTAGGTCTCTCAAGGGTATCCAGTGACAGTTTCGGCCTAGTGGAACCCCAGACAAGGGAAGAGATCAGAGAGTTCATCTGATCAAAATATCTCTTAGGAATGACATATGGGGAGTGTTGTAAGATGTACAAACATTTTGGTAGCGTAATCATCTTAACCAGGCTAATACGCCCCGCTACAGACAAGGGAAGAGTGCTCCAAACTTTAAACTTATCCCGACAGTATTGCAATAGAGGAGTCGTATTCAGGTTTTTATAAGTTTCGGCAGTTTTAGTAATCACTATGCCCAGATATTCAAATTGGGAAGCAACCACCATATTACATATGGTGCTTTGTCCTACGTCCTCATAAAATGGGGAAAAATAAGACTTTGTCCAGTTTATACATAATCCAGAGAACCTGCTAAAGTCAGAAATTAAAGTCATAGCTCTAGGCATAGTTGTCTCAACCTGGGACATGAACATGACCATGTCGTCCGCATATAAACCTATTCGATCTTCTACCTCTTCTATCTTAGTTCCACAATAGATCTGGTCTTGACGTATACTAAGAGCCAGGGGTTCTATGGCTAAGGCAAAGAGGAGGGACGACAGCGGACACCCCTGCCTGGTACCTCTTTCCAATTTAAAGTACTGAGAGGTGACGCCATTCACAGAGACATTGGACGGAGGACTCCGATACAATACAGAGATCCAGCAAATAGGGCCATTCGATAGAATCAAAAGCCTTGGCTGCGTCTAAAGACGCCAAGGCCCATCACTGTTTTTGGCTAAGGCCTATTTGAGTCACCACCTGCACCCTCCTAATATTGTCAGTTGTGGATCTACCAGGCATAAAGCCGGATTGGTCAGGATGTACAATGCCCTTTACACACTTAGCCAGCCTATTGGCCAATATTTTCGCCAAGATTTTTTAATCCAAGTTCAATAACGAAATAGGGCGATAGGAACCACATTCAACCGGGTTCTTTTCCAGTTTCAGGAGAACAATAATGGTGGCATCATACAAGGATGGAGGTAGCATACCACATTCAAAGGCTGCATTGTACATCCTGACCAAAGGTCCCACTATTGCATCTCTATATTGACTATATACTTCTAGTGGTATCCCATCAGGCCCAGGTAACTTCCCATTGGCCATGGAAGACATAGCTAGCCGTACCTCTTCCTGTGTGATCGGGGCCTCCAGCGAATCCACTTCCTCATTGGTCAGTTTAGGCATCTGTAACCTAGAAAAATAGTCGTCCATTGCCTGATCCGAGTCATGTAAACATGAGCTGTATAGTTCCTTATAAAAGTCATAAAAACAAGTAGCTATACCTTTAGCATCAATCAATGTCGAACCAGTGCTGTCCACCACATGAAGTACTGCTGAAGAACGCTGATTCTGATGGACCAGATGTGCCAAGAGCCTGCCGGACTGGTTACCCAATTCAAAATACATTTGTTTGGTAAAGAAAAGTTTACGCTGTGCCTTCTCCTTAAGCAGAACCAAATACAGCCTGCCTGTAAACAACCAGTCGTGTCTATTCGAATCAGTAGGATTAGACACATGGCCAGCCTCCAGTCTGGCACACTCCCAGGCTAAATCTGTCTCACGCTGAGCTGTCGACCTCTTGACATAGGCAATGGAAGACTTGAGGCATCCACGGAGATATGCCTTCAACGTTTCCCACAGCAGTAAAGGGTCTACTGTATCATCATGACTGGCTAGAAATACCTTAAGTTGATCAGGGATTCTGTCATTAACTAATAAAAACAACCAAAACGGATGGATCCTCATGGTCACATTCATGGGTGGCGATGCAGTGAGCACTGAGACTTAAATCGGAGAATGATCCGATATACCTCTACTCCCATATTCAACTGACTGAACCTTAGTTTATAAGGCAGGGTTTCCCAAAACATAGTCGATACGTGATAAAGTATGGTAAGTAGCAGAGTAACAAGAATATACCCTATCCTGAGGATAACGCCCCCTCCAGACGTCCAGCCATCCAATTTCGCAGACAAAGCCAGCTAGTAGTGAGTCGGTAGCTGGTCGTCCTGAGGGGGAGGGGTCAGGTACAAATTTATCCAGTACATTGTTTAACACTAAGTTAAAATCTCCCATGCATGCTACCATTGCGGATGGATGCCCCGCGGCAAAGGCTGCAGTTTTATTAAGCACTGTCAACGTTGCTGGCGGTGAGTTGTAAATGCCCATAATAACATACGGAACACTATTAATGAGTGCTGCTACAAATACATAACGCCCCTCAGGGTCATTTTGTGTGCTTTCTACTTCCCACCGTAAAGACTTATGTACTAGTATTGAAATGCCTCTAGAGTAGGAAGTATGATATGCATGACAGGACCATTGTACCCACGGTTTCTGAAGTCTATGGAAGTAGTCAGGGATGAGATGGGCCTCCTGTAGACACAGAATGTGTGGGTTATACCGCCTAACATGAGAAAAGATTAGCATTCTCTTTTCAGGAGTGCCCATACCCCTGACATTCCAGGACAATATCCTGAGATTAGCTATGGTCTATATCAAGACATGTGTTGAGCAGCATTGAAACCCCCATACAATACATAATGAACAGTAACAGGGCCTGAGCTATCCCAAAGTGAACCTGCACAAAAACCTTAAATTCAGAACAAAAAACAAAACAAATGTGGCTGAAAATAACATGGAGAGTGCTGACAAACAACCCCATCACCAGCACTAACAAAACCTTTGGCGCGATATGCAGCACTCGTCCACTTGAGCTCCACAACAGGAGAAAAAAGCGCCACCAAGCAGAACAATATGCCATTAACCCTCTAATGCCATGATAGACAGTTTCCCCCGTTAAGTAGATTCAATAGCAAGATTATAGGAAAAGATAGGGAGGGGAAGGGAGAGAGTAAGAGTTACAAGAAATAAGGAGGGGAGTGAGCCGGAGAGACAAAGTAGAGGAAGACTGAATTGCAAGTCATACGGCAATAGTAAAGAACATGTCCAGTTGAGAATCTCACAGATCTTTAGCAGTGAGGTCTAGTAGATCCCGGTTCCAGGCCAACCGGAGCTCAGTCTCTGTTCCTACGTCATGGTGTTCTACCATCCAGCCAGTCTGACGCCTCTGACGGTGTATTAAAGAACCTGGCTTGGTCACCATCCACTACCCATAGACGGGCCGGGTATGCCATTGAATATGGAAATTTCAACTCACGTAACCTTCGTTTGACTATGGTAAATGAAGCCCTCTTCTTCTGCAAATCTGCAGAGAAGTCCGGGAACAGCATAATGGTGGAATTATCAAATTTGATCTCTTGCTTCTGATGTGCTAAGCGTAAAATATGGTCCCGGTCAATTGATCTCAATAGGCGAGCCAACATAGGCCGTGGTGGAGCCCCAGGTGGCGGAGGTTTAGTCGGAACTCGATGTGCGCGTTCAATGGCGAAGGCTGATGAGAATTGGGCATCAGGAAAGGTACTGGTTAACCACTGTGTTAGAAATGTCACCGGGTTGGTACCCTCCGCTCTTTCGGGGAACCCGAAGATTCGCAGGTTGTTTCGTCTTTGGCGGTTTTCGTAGTCGTCACACTTTTGTTGCCAGAACAGGACTTTCCCCTCAAGTGCCACAAGTTGTGCAGGAATAGGGCCCGTGCGGTCTTCAAAATCTGAGACACGTGTTTTGGCTTCTCGGACTCTGTCCCAAAGGGATTGTAAGTCATGCCTCAGTAGGCCTAGGTCCACCTTCACTTCTTCGATTTTACCCGAAAGGGTAGCTTTACATGTTGTAATGGCAAGCAGGAGCTTGTCAGTAACCTGTGCCAACGTAAGTTCGTCTTCTTTATCTCCGCAGCTTGCGATGAAGAAGGCCCCATGCGCTCAGCCACGCCATCTTGGTCCTCCACCCTGGCGAATAACTTAAGCTTTTCAGCCGCCGACAGCGGTTTATTCTTGGCCATACTGCGTCTTCGGGGTCTCCCCGATCTCCTCTCCTTAGGTGGAGGAATCTTGGTGGCAGTTAAAGTTCAGGATAATAGATTGGAGCTCACATGGAGCAGAGCTCGCTCAGACGCGTCCGATCATGCCAAAGGCTAGCCACGCCCCCAGAAATTCCTATTCTTGTCCGTAAAACGGACAAGAATAGGACATGCTCTATTTTTTTTGCGGGGGCACAGAACGGAGCAACGGATGCGGACACCACACGGAGTGCTGTCCGCATCTTTTGCAGCCCCAAAATATGCGGCGCAGACGCGGTCCACAACAACAGCCGTGTGCATGAGGCCTAACTCTTCGATTTCAGGGGCCATTCTGCAGGACGATATTCAGGACAATTGCAAGGAAAAAGTGTTCATAGGAGTGCTCATATCTTATATCTGGCTGGTAAAATCGTGCCGTTGCTCAGTCGATTAACAAGAAATCGCTCGTTTGTCGGTTGATTTGCATATTTTATCAACATGAAAGGTTTACAATTATCTGCAGCACATCTCCCTGTGTAATCAGGGATGTGCTACCAATAATCAATATAACTAAATGAAGGCGGAATGACTGATAGTGATCATTCCTCCCCAATCACTTTGCATTGGCTTGTGTAATAGTCTGATGCAAATGAGTGCCAATCAACATATTTTTTATTTGCGGCCCCTTGAAATAGAGAGATGTGACAATGCAGCCCTTAGACTAAAAAAAGGTTGTGCACCCCTGCTGTGACATTGCCTGTGACCTAATTAACAATCACAATGGACATTGCCTGGGACGCAATCAGCAAGCACAATGGACAATGCATGTGGGGTTGTGATATATCTGGCTGTAGGATGATTGGTCACTGTATTTTGTGCGCCTGTCCTCTATCAAGTCCCCGGGGGAGTAGCCCTGGCTGGAGGACTTGCATAAAAGGCCAAGCTTGGGCCATCCAATAAAGAAGTTCTGCTTTACCTCTTCATGAAGTCTTAGCTCATGGTTGGGGGATGGGATAACTACACTCTTGGGAATTGCTATATCACAATACTCCCCTGAGTATAAACTCTTGTAAGAGCTTGTTCCTGGTTCCTGCTTTCTGGAGTTAGGAGAGGTGGTTATGGTGTCCGGTGGAGTGCTTGGAGCCCTCGGGATGCGCTAGGAGCAAGCGTCAGCGAAAGGTGCCCAGTCGGGGTGCCAGGCGTGAGCCAGAGAATAAAGCTATTATGTTAATTGTGCATCAATTTGAATGTCACAAAATTTAACACGTAAAAAGACAGAGATGGAATTGTTCATTTCCGTCCCCTCCTCCAAAATAAGAGTAAATCAATTAGACATCTTTCACCCAAAATGGTGGCATTAAAACCTGCAGCTTTTCCCGCAAAAAGCCCTTAAACAGCTACACTTGCGGAAGCATAAGGCCCCTTTCACACGGGCGAGTTTTCCGCGCGGGTGCAATGCGTGAGGAGGACGCATTGCACCCGCACTGAATCCGGACCCATTCATTTCTATGGGGCTGTGCACATGAGCGGTGATTTTCACGCATCACTTCTGCGTTGCGTGAAAATCGCAGCATGTTCTATATTCTGCGTTTTCACGCAACGCAGGCCCCATAGAAGTGAATGGGGCTGCGGAAAATCGCAAGCATCCGCAACCAAGTGCGGATGCGTTGCATTTTCCCGCATTGTTGCTTAGCAACGGGACCCAATCTCTATTATTTCCCCTTATAACATGGTTATAAGGGGAAATAATAGCATTCTTAATAAAGAATGCATTGTTAAATGATGAGGAAGGGGTTAAAAATAATAAAGTTAACTTACCTTAGCCACTTGATCGCGTAGTCGCGATCTGTCCTCTCTTTCCCTGCAGCATCTATGATCTAAAGGACCTGTGATGACGTCACATCACATGGCCCAATCACATGCTCCATCACTATGGTGATGGAGCATGTGATTGGGCCATGTGATGCTGTGACATCATCACAGGTCCTTTACCTAGTAGCAAGTTAATGGAGAGGATGCCGGGCTTCGCGATCAAATGGACCAGGTAAGTTATGATTAGTTTATTATTTTTAACCCATTCAGCACCGGGTTCAACATTATGAAGATGGCCAAGGGTATTATTTCACATTATAACTATGTTATAATGTGAAATAATACCAGCGGGACAATTTCTGACCCAAACATGCACTTCTGTGAAGAAGTGCAGGTTCGGGTCTGGGTACCAAAAGTGCCGATTTTTCTCCCGCGCGTGCAAAACGCATGACAGCGCTTTGCACTCGCAGGGAAAAATCGCGGCGATTCCCGCAACGCACCCGCACTGTTTGACGGAGTGCACCCGCAACGCCCGTCTGAAAGGTGCCCAAGAGTTATGGCTTTTGTAAAATGACGAAAAATTGTAAGAAATTGCTTGGTCACTAAGGAGTTAATCTCTGTACAGGTTTGATCATGCAGAGTTTATCCAGCCTTGTGATGTGCAGCTGGTTGGCAAAGCTGTTTGTAAGGTCTCTTTCACACGAGCGAGTTCCTTCCAGATGTGATGCGTGTAGGGAATGCGTAGCATTCGGGCTGAATCCTGACCCGTTCATCTCAGTGGGTCTGTGCACATAAGTGTCGTTTTTTACACATCACCTCTGAGTTCAGGAAATATACAGTAGCAGCATGTTCAATACTTTGCATTTTTCCCTCAGCTCTGGCTACGTAGAACTGAACAGGGCTTGTGTGAAAAATGGAAGGCGCCCAGATGCAATGCATTTTTGACAGATGGTTGTTAGGAGATGTAGATTGTTATTCTTCAGTTTTTCTTCACTAGCGTGAAAAACGCACAAAATCCGGACAGAAAAAACAGAAACACTGAACGAGGACAAAACTAAATGAACTTGCTTGCAAAACCACCAGTTGTGTCCTAAACAGATCCGTATCACTCGTGGCTTTGAGTTGACTCTGGTCGTGCGACGGCTGACAACATTAGGATCACCGGGGCATCACAGTGTAGCAGTACTCCCATAGAAATAAATGGGGACACTGCACAAGTGGCATATGTGCCATGTCTATGTCCCCTAAATCGCAGAAAATCCGAGTCTGCTGCATTTTTGGTGATTCAGGTTTACTCCTGTTTGAATGCAACTGAAAATCAGAAGGTGTGCTTTTTTTTATCGCTGGCTAAGACGCTCTCCGCTGCGATTGGGCAACTCACAGCCAGGGAGAAGGAGACGTTCCTTGAGAATCACGACCGTCTCCTCCTCCCTGTTCCGATGCTATTACGGTAATTAGCATACAGGGTGGCAAAAAAGAACAGGGGGCACAGCGGGGGAACGGAGCAGCACATCTGAAAAAAATAGCGCACTGACAACTACAACTACTCATTATGCCCTACACTGCCAGGGACTAAAATTGTAATGTCAGGACCAGTGAAGTCAAGTCCACTAAAAAAATACCAATGAAAACTACAAGTCATTGCGCAAAAATCAAGCCCTCACACATCTCCGTAGAAATAAAGATAAACATTTATGGGACTAGGGATACAGCAAAAAGATTTTATTCTTTAAAAAAAAAATGTTTTTGTGCTAAAACATAAAAAAAACGACAGTATATGTATTTGATATTGATGTAATTGTACAGACCCAAAGAATAAAGTTATCATGGTATTTATGTTGAAAAAGTAATGAAAAGGAATAAAAACCCAGTGGCTGTTGCTGTTTTCTCCCATGTCCCTCCCAGAAAGAGTTAGTAAAAGTTAATGGCACCATTAAAAAGTACAACTTAGATGGAAAAATAAAAAGCTAGCGCTCTTGGAAGATGAAAAAAAATTAAATGCTTGGTCAGTAAGGCCCAAAACATTCTGGTCACTAAGGGTTTAAGCCTCTTTAACACAAGCGTATTCAATGTGAGAATCATGCAATAAACACATACCACGCTTTTTTACGCTGGTCTTAGGCTTCCCCCTGCGCTGCCGTGACCTTCTGCTAGTTTATGACGAGGCTTGAGCCCACATTGGGGACCACACTCTCTCCAAGTTGACACCCTCCAAAAAATGCATGCTTGGTTAAAAGTCATAGGCTGTTACAAATGTGGCCATATGAAATGCAGGCTACACTCACATATTACAATAGATAACTTTTTTTATTTCTAGTGTTACAGGTGAAAACCATAAAATCAAGGCCTATATAAATTGCAATACCGTGTAATGGTATTATGTAACAACTTGCAAATAAGACAGTCTCCAAAAAAACAACTATTAACTCCATGCTATCAACACACCTTTAGGAAGTACATAGTGGAAGTTTGAATAGTCTGGAAATAATGGGTATTGAAAGAGTGTTTAATCCACATGGAGTGGTGATCTGAATAGAAAAATCCAGAACAGAGAATCCTGTTGGACCCTCGTGCTAGATAGCAGAATATCAAAAGGTTCAAATCATAGACAGGATTTAATCTATGAATATTGAACAACTCTATTCTTGTACTCTTTATATATTCATTTTTTTGTTCCATATAAAAAATGTGTTTTAAAATGGTTCCCTATAATATGGAATTGCGCACCTCATTAATTAGTCTATTAAGTAGACATGTGGAGGCAACCACTTCAGGGGGGCAGTATGGGATTTAAAATGTGGGTTGAGCTCCTGTTAAATCAGGTTTAAGATCTTGTGTCGAAACACGTGAACTTGCATTGGCTCTTGTTTCTGTACATCTTCTACGCTCTAAATAAAAGTGGATTTTAACTTTGGACGACAGTGCTGGAAAGATGGCTTATACTTTCATGAGGCACCTCATCATAAATAAGGAGCATCTACAGCAGCCTGTGCACCTGACATAAAAATTACTGGATGGAGTCGTTTTTCACCAATATTTAATCCGGATGTAAATGTTAGTAAATTTGCTGACACACCCCCATCCTTCCAACTGTCGAACACAGCATAAAATCAGCAGTGTGAAAAAATGTTGTGGCACGGCTGGTAAAAAAAACTAAAAACTTTTACCTTTACAATTACTTATGCAATTGTTTATATATTAGCTTATTTATTTTTGAGTATCTAACCTTCTATTCATCTATTTTTTTCGATTTTATTAATCTATACCATTACAGTATTTCACTCCATTTCAACAATACATTTACTAGCATGTTCCAACCAATCACTTCTACAGCCAAGCTCAGACTGTCCCACAAGGGAACAGGTGTATCCTGCGGAGGGCCCTGGAACCAACTGAGCCCCTAGTCCCCCAATCCCTCCACAAGTGGCACATGATACACTAGATTGACAGCACTGCACCTTAACCAGCATATGGTCATGTAAAAAATAAACTGGATACTAAGCAAACTACCCAGTTTATTATTATAGGTCCATCAGGTGGATGAGTTTACTTTTAGGCACAGAGCATCTGCTGCAGTAGTCGCTGCAGGGACCTCCATAGTAGAGTTGAGCGGACACCTGGAAGTTCGGGTTTGGCCGAACTTCACCAAAAAGTTTGGGTTTGGGATCCAAACTTAACCCGAACTTGACCCCAAACCCCAATGAAGTCAATGGGGACCCGAACGTTTGGGCAGTAACATCGCTGGAAAAAAGTCCTGGAAAGGGCTAGAGGGCTGCAAAAGGCAGCAAAATGTGGGTAAGTGCCCTGCAAAAAAATGTGGATAAGGAAATAACTTAAAATAAAATAAATAAAAAGTAAAAATCTAAATCTTGATCTAGGAGGAGGAAATGGATGTGGAGTAGGAGGTTGAGGAGGCGTCAGGTGGGAACGCCATCAGCAGCGCGTCTACCAGCTTGCATTTGTAGTCATGCATCTTTCGATCATTAACATACATTTTTACCAAATTTGGTTCCCTGTCAGCTATGCACAGCAGGGATTTTTCACCGGCAAAACGGGATTCATGTCACCCACCAATGGAACAGGCGATTTTTAGAAATGTAGGCCCCTGGTACCCAGGCAGAGGAGGGGTTAATTCATGGCAAAACGGGGTTCATGTCACCCACCAAAGGAACAGATGATTTTAAAAAATGTAGGCCCCTGGCACAGGAGGGGTTTATTCACGGCAAAAATGGTAATATTTCACCCAACAATTTAAAAGAAGATTTTCCGCATTTTCGGTCGCTGTCACCTATGTAGTGCAGGGTTACTTGACAGAAAATAATTGAAATATGTCAACCCCTGAACTCCCAGACGGATTAACTATATTATTGTCCCTGACACATATGCAGCACAGGCCGCAGCGGTAATTCCAGGCCTTAAAAAATAAGATTTTTACACTAACCATGAATAACATGGATTTAAGTGGTATATTTTGGGGTGTAGAACCTCATCGTTCTCAACATCATCTTCCACCCAATCTTGACCCCTGCCCTCTTTGTCAGTCTGCACACCCCAGAAAGCTGCAGCAGTTTGCACCTGTGTTACGTCATCAGCAGAGACGTGCTGCGGTGGTCTTCCCATGTCCTCATCCTCAAATCTAAGTGGTTGGGCATCTCTTCCACTTCTGGGCAGGGCTATGGTTATGGCCCTGGGACATCCTGCCAGCAGAGTCATCAAAAAGCATAAGAGACTGCTGCATGACTTGTGGCTCAGATTGCTTGGCTGATTTGCAAGGGGGTGAGGTGAAAGACTGATGGGCATGGGCTGAAGGTGCCAACTCTGAGCTTTCAGCAGGGGACGGGGTAGGAGACAACCTGAAGGAACTGGAGGCACTGTAAGCCACCCAATCTACTAGCACCTGTACGTGTTCTGGCTTTACCATTCGTAGAGCGGCATTCGGGCCTACTAAATAATGCTGCAGGTTCTGTCGCCTACTCACACCTGAGAAAGGAATAAAGAATACATTTCTTTAGGTCACACAACAGTGTAACGGAGCAATTCAATACAATTACTTCACTATCACCAAAAATTAGATTTTTCAAACCAACAATGTAATGCAGCGTACACCGCAAATGTGCTAGCTACCACAAAACCTGTGTGTTTGCAACCAACTATGTAAATGCGGAGTTCAAAAGGTTACTTAAAATGACTTAAATACAGGGTAGGCCTCAGATCTGCTATGTAGCACAAAACCAGTGTTTATTGCAACAAACAACAGAAATGCAGTATGTCACTGCTAAATTTTAAAATACATTTTTGTGCGTTGTATGCCAAACTGCCCCGTGGAACTACAATACGGAATTATTTCCCCCAAATACAGGAATGCAGTATGTCACTGCTAAATTTTAAAATGCGTTTTTGTGCGTTGTATGCCAAACTGCTCCGTGGAACGACAATACGGGTTTATTTCTCCCAAATACAGGAATGCGCTATGTCACTGCTAAATTTTAAAATACGTTTTTGTGCGTTGTATGCAAAACTGCTCTGTGGAACTACAATATGGGTTTATTTCCCACAAAAACACAAATGCAGTATGTCACTGCTAAATTTTAAAATATGTTTTTGTGTGTTGTATGCAAAACTGCTCTGTAGAACAACAATACGGGTTTATTTCCCCCAAATACACAAATGCTGTATGTCACTGCTAAATTTTAAAATACGTTTTTGTGCATTGTATGCCAAACTGCTCTGTGAAACAACAATACGGGTTTATTTCCCCCAAATACATCAATGCAGTATGTCACTGCTAAGAGTACTTTCACACTTGCGTTCGTGTGATCCGGCAGGCAGTTCCGTCGTCGGAGCTGCCTGCCGGATCCGCAATTTAGTGTCACAACTGACAGCATTTGCAGACGGATCCTGATGCGAATCCATCTACAAATGCATTGCAAGAACAGATCCGTCTCTCCGCTCCGGATCCGTCCTGCACTCTTTTTGACAGTTTTCCCGGTCTGCGGTATAATGTCCAGCCAAAATGCCTGACAGTGACTAAACGGAAGGCATACTAATGCAAACTGAACGGATTTCTATCCATTCAGATTGCATGGGGATATGCCTGATCGGTTCTTTTCCGGCATAGAGCCCTTTTGCCGGAAAAGAATAACGCAAGTGTGAAAGTACCCTAAATTTTAAAATAAGTTTTTGTGCGTTTTATACTAAACTGCTCTGTGGAACAACAATACAGGTTTATTTCCCCCAAATCCAGGAATGCAGTATGTCACTGCTAAATTTGAAAATAGGTTTTTGTGCGTTGTATGCAAAACTGCTCTGTGAAATAACAATACGGGTTTATTTCCCCCAAATATACAATGTATGTCACTGCCAAATGTGAAAATAGGTTTTGTGCATTGTATGCAAAACTTCTCTATAGAACAACAATACGGGTTTATTTCTCCCAAATACACAAATGCAGTATGTCACTGCTAAATTTTAAAATAGGTTATTCAGCATTCTATGCAAAAGTGCTCTGTGGAACAACAATACGGGTTTATTTCCCCAAATACACAACTGCAGTATGTCGCCCCTAAATTTAAAAACAGGATTTTTGACATTGTATGCAACAGTGCTCTATGGCACCACAATACAGGTTTTTGCCCCCAGCTACAGAAATGCACTATGTCCCCCCTAGATTCTAAAATAGGTAATGTAAGGATACCTGACCTGCCAGAGAAAAGGAATTTTTCCTCCACTGAGCTACCAAAAAAGGATTAGACTGATGTCCCTGGCAGGCTGGCACACATGCAGGTTACATGCAGTTCCAAGGACACTGCAATTGTTAAAATGGCCGCCGACCCCCACCTCACTAACAGATGGATTAAAAATGATTTGGTAGTATCACTGGGCTCAGGGCTGGGTACAAAAATGTAGAACAGCACCCTCAATAATTGCTGTAGCTTGAAGATTTAACACCACCAACAGATTTCTTCCCTAATCTGTCCCTCACAGAAGCGGCAGCATCCTACCCCTACACTGAGAAGAGCAGAGTGATGTGCGGCGCCACGTGACTCAATCTTAAATAGAGACTGGGTCACATGCTGCACTTAGCCAATCACAGCCATGCCATTAATAGGCATGGCTGGGATGGCTTCTTAGGACAAAGTAGTGAAATGCTTGTTGATTGGCTGCCCTGCAGCCTTTCAAAAAGCATGAAGAAATCCAAATCTTTTACAGAAATGTTTGGGTTCGGGTGCGGGTGCGAAAAACCGTAATGTTCGGTACAAACCTGAACTTTACAGTTTGGGTTCGCTCAACCCTACTCCATAGTAAATCATCTTGTAATGTCTTGCTGCTGTCTGCCTGTATGTGAGCGGGTAATATTTGTATGCAGCTGTATAGTGGGCCTCCAGATTTTTTACTGGCGGGCACTAGGCACCCAAGTCCATCGCTGACTACAGCCACTCCCACTGCACCATACTGAAACATACACCTCGATTTTTAAACATCTTAAATGCCCTTTAAATGTTCTTTATATCTAAGGCGTCTACACTCGCCGTAGAGGGGAACAGCCTGCCGGATCCGTACTAACATTTGCACATGTGTGCAGTGACATACATAGAGAAGTAAGGGCCCCATAGCAAGGATCAAACCAGGACCCCCACACAGGACAGAAGGGTTTCTGCCTAAACCTTTTTTCAATGACCCTCTGCCTCATTTGCTAAAAGTTATTCCTTTAGAGGGCAGAGTCCTGACCAAGTTTTCACTTCAAGTAGAAGAGGAGATAATCCCAACTAAGACTGGGCCCCCTCTTGCTCTGGGACCCATAGCAGTTGCCTGGTCTGCCGCTATGGTAGTTACGTCCCTGCATGTGTGCTGCTGTATTCACTATAACAGGGACGGGCCGGAGACCCGGCCGCAGCACAGCAAGCATGTCCGGCTGCCTCTCGGCATTTTTTCCGTGCTGTGGCTGAATTTCCGACCCGTCCCAATTATAAGGGTGGCCTTCTGGAAACACACCTGCGCAAACATTAGTACAGATCTGGCAGGCTGTTCCCTTAACGAACAGCCTCCTGGACAAGCCTAACGCGAGTGTGAAAGAAGCCTTATGTGTATATGCTTTTTTATTGATAACACAATGCAAATTGAGCACCCACTGTGATGCTAATTACTAGAGATGAACAAAGTTTTTAATAATTTTATATACCCGCTTTTCCGAAGTTCGACAAGAAGTTCAATCCATTACAAACTAATTAATCACAAATCGCTATAAATCAGGTATATCTGCACATACTCACCCGGCAGTTCTTGTCACTGCCAGGCTGTCGTCTCCAGAGTGAAGCAGTGAGCTCTCTCTGCTCCCTTCTTCACTGTTCTTCTAAGCTTCGGCGCTCCCCCTGCTGGCCGCACATCGCACTGCTGGCTGTGGGAGGAGCGCTGAAAGCCCGGGAATCAGCCTCCAGCACAGCCAGCAGCAGGATGTGAGTGTAGGAGCGCGTCATCAGGGAAGAAGGTATGTTTTTTTTTATTTTATTTTTTTAAAAGCTGCAGACTGGAGGCAAAAGGGGGGCCACAACAAGAGTCAGGGGGCACAAAAGTGGGCATCTGGCATGGGAGGGCACCTAATATGACATAACTACTTTGAGGGGGCACATATGTGGGCATAACTACTGTGAGGGGGCACATATTTGGGCATAACTACTATGAGTGGGCACATAACTGGGCATAACTACTGGTAGGGGGCGCATATTCTGGCATAACTACTGTGAGGGGGCAAATTATCTGACATAACTACTGTGAGAGGCACATAACTGGGCATAACCTCTGTGAGAGGTACATATCTGGCCATAACCACTGTGAGGGGGCACATATCTGGCATATCTACTGTGAGGGGGCACACATCTGGCCATAACTACTGTGAGGGGGCACATATCTGGGCATTTCTATGGTGAGGGGGCACATCTGGACATATCTACTGTGAGGGGGCACATATCTGGGCATTACTACTGTGAGGAAGCACATATAACAGACATAGCAGCAAGGGCAAGAGGCAGGTTCAGGACAGCTGAGGGCATACAGGCAGTTCCAGGGCCATGCCAACTAAGCATGGTGTCAGAGGAACCCATCGATTTCTGGCTGTGTGTAACTGCTGTAACTTGAAATGATTGTGAAGAATGAATCAGCCATTACAGTACAGCTGGATTGTTAGTCAAAACACGACTGCTGGATGACAGTGGCAGCTCTGCCTGTTGCTATGGCTGCCCCTACTGCAGCGTCCCACTGGCTATATATACGTGGGCACTTCAAAGTTGTTGTATCTTATGTCATATTGCATTTCATGCCATTTATACATTTATATCTGGTTTATCTTGTGAAATTCCTGTAACAGGCTGTACGGTGCAGTACATACATCCTACCACTAGATGGGGGTAGTACCACTCTAGCATATATATCCCAGTTCAGGCCTAGTCAGTTAGTTGTTAGTTATGAGTTAGTCCTAGAAGGGGTAACAGCTGAAACTCAGTTATGAGTCAGCTCTAGAGTTAGTTGGAGGAGAAGAAGGAGAACTGAAACAAAGGACAACAGCCATCTTATCAGGCTTAAAGGACCTTTGTAGCAAGGTGAAGGATTCACTAGCCTCCGGCAGTCTCACCTATCTAAACTGGAGGAAAAAGAACCAGACTCAGAGTCACCTACCAGAAAGGACAACTACATAACTTACCCTGAAGTTTTATCCACCTAAATCCTGTTTACAGTGGATTTACAGCATTCCTCCTCTATATGCATAAAGACTGTTCACATTTGGATGTACCTGTAATCAAGAACCTACGTACAGTAAAAGTTGAGAGTTGGATTCAACCTGTGTCTCATTCTTCAATTTCTCCACTACTACTCTCATTATTGTTGTACTGTAATGGTACTGGTGTCACGACCCAGCCGCCAAAGCACACCAAATCCAGTTATCATCAAGGGTACCTCGAAACACCAACTGACCGGTGTCCCCTGTAATAGAGTGTGCCCCGGAGAATCCAGTGCTGTTCTCCCCCTCAACTGTGCAGGCCTGTCCAGGGACGACAAAACTGTGAGTAACCAAGAACTGTGCTTTTCACCCTCGGCCTACCTATACTCACACCATGACCTCACAGAGACATTTCCCCTGTTGGTCTAGTACAACATACGGCACTACCACTACTCCTGCTTCTGCTTCTACTTGTGCCGGCTACAGCATCATTTTTGCCACTGCCCGTTCCTTTGGAGGGCCCCAGCAGCTGTCTGTTGGCCATAGTGTATACCCAACAAACTGGTAAATCATGCGCTTAGAAAAGTTCTAGACCAGTTTTCAGCACTCTAGATTCTACCATTCTTGGGATATTCACAAAAATGCAAATATAACATATCACATGACCCATATTAGCCAATAGAAGCTCACAGGTCCTTCATTATTTGACTATCTGATATACACACAGTCACATGACCCCCATTGGCCAATAGACAATTACAGGTCCTTAACCCCTTCCTGACATATGACGTACTATTACGTCATGGAAGTCAGTGACTTCTTGCATCTTAAGGTATTTTCACACTAGCGTTTTGGATTCCGTTTGTGAGATCTGTTTCAGGGCTCTCACAAACGGTCCAAAACGGATCAATTAAGCCCCAATGCATTCTGAATGGATAAGGATTCTTTCAGAATGCATCAGTTAGGCTCCATTCCGCTTCTATTCTGTTTTGGAGGCGGACACCAAAACGCAGCATGCAGCATTTTGGTGTCCGTCTGAAGAGGCTGAGCCTAACAGATCCGTTTTTAATTGCAATGTAAGTCAATGGGGACGGTATCCGTTTTCAATGACACAATATGGTGCATTTAAAAACGGATCCGTTCCCCATTGACTTTCAATGTAATTCAAAACGGATCCGTTTTGGACTTTGTCTTTTTTCTTTAAACCTAATGCAAATGGATCCATTCTGAACGGATACAAATGTTTGCATTATAGGTGCGGATCCGTCTGTGAAAGTACCCTTAACATAATAAGTAGCAAGTGTGAAAGTACCCTTAACATAATATTACATCATGGTGATAAGGCGGGCACCGAAGCGGTGTACAGATGTATTGTAATGCACTGCAGAGGGGAAAAAACTCCCAAAGTTGAAGTCCCAGAGTGGGACAGAAATAAAGTTAAAAAAAAAAAAAGCAAACAAAAAAGTTTCAAGTCAAAAAAGAAAAAAACGCCCCTTTCCCCAGAATTTATTATAAAGAATAGAAAAAAAAGAAAAGAAAATACATACATATTAGGTATCACCATGTCCGTAACGACCGGCTCTATAAATTTATACCATGATCCACCCCGTCCAGTAAACACCATAAAAAATAAAAACTGTGTCAAAAAAGCCATTATTGTTACCTTACATCACAGAAAGTGTAACACCAACTGATCAAAAAGACGTATGTCCCACAAAATGGTACCAATAAAACCGTCACCTCATCCCGCAAAAAATGAGACCCTACATAAGAAAATTGCTCAAAAAATAAAAAAAATATAGCTCTCAGAACATGGAGACCCTAAAACATCATATTTTTGTTTAAAATATGCTATTATTGTGTTAAAGTAAAAAAAAAAAGTATGCATATCAGGTATTGCCGAGTCCATAACAACCTGCTATACAAAAATATCACATGACCTAACCCCTCAGGTGAACACCGTCAAAAAATGTAAATAAAAACTGTGTAAAAAAAAAGCCATTTTTGGTTACCTTACATCACAAAAATTGCAATACCAAGCAATCAAAAAGGCGTATGCCCCCCAAAATAGTACCAATCAAACTGTCACCTCATCCCGCAAAAAATGAGACCGTACATAAGAAAATTGTTCAAAAAAAACAAAAAAAACCTATAGCTTTTAGAACATGGAAACACTAAAACATCATTTTTTTTGTTTCAAATATGCTATTATTGAGGTACAGTGAATGTGAAATAAATAAAAAAAAGTATGCATATTAGGTATTGCCGCATCCATAACAACCTGCTCTACAAAAATATCACATGACCTAACCGCTCAGAAGAACACCGCAAAAAAATTAAAATAAAAACTGTATGAAAAAGCCAAGCGATCAAAATGGCGTATGCCCCTCAATAATAGTACCAATTAAACTGTCACCTCATCTCGCAAAAAAATGAGATCCTACCTAAGACAATCAGTCAAAAAATAAAAAAATAGCCTGCTCTATAAAAATAGCAAATAATCTAACCTGTCAGATGAATGTTGTAAAAAATAAAAATGGTGCCAAAATGGTTGCCTCACAAAAAACGTAATATAGAGCAATTAAAAATCGTATGTACCCCAAAATAGTAGCAATAAAACAGGCACCTTATCCCCTAGTTTCCAAAATAGGGTCACTTTTTTGGAGTTTCTACTGTAAGGCCCCTTGCACACGACTGACAGTATACTGAACCATTCACTTTAATGGGTCTGCAAAAAATACTGAAGTGTCTCCGTATGCCTTCCGTTTCTGTTTTTCATTTTTTTCCGTTCCGTTTAGGCCGTATTCACACGTTCGCATATATGTCCGCATGTATTCCGCAATTCTGCGGAATACATGCGGACCCATTGACTGTGAATGGGGCACGGATCGATGCGGAGAGCACACACTGTGCTCTCTGCATCAGTTTTTGCGGAGCGCGCCGCCGATCTTACGGCCGCAGCTCCGCAAAAAAGTAGAGCATGTCCTATTCTTGCCCGCTATTGCGGACAAGAATAGACATTTCTATGTGGCTGCCGGCCAGGTGTGTTTATGGATCTGCAATTTGCGGATCCATAAACGCTACGGACGTGTGAATAAGGCCTTAGGCATTCCAATTTTGCGGAAGGGTTGCAGACCCATTCATTTCAAAGGGGCAGCAATGTATGTGGACAGCACACTATGTGATGTCCGCATCCGCATTTCCGCATCCGTGTTTCCGCATCCGCGTTTCCGTTTCTACAAAAAAATAGAACATGTCCTATTCTTGTCTGCAATTGCGGACAAGAAAAGGGATTCTCTATATAGTGCCAACAATGTGCGGTTCGCAAAATGCGGAATGCACATTGCCGCCGTCTGTGTTTTGCGGATCCGTGTTTCCGCAAAACACACTACGGACGTGTGAATTAGGCCTTAAATATAGACCATGTCCTATTCTTGTCCGCAAATCACGTTCAGTGGCTCCATTCAAGTCAATGGGTCCCCAAAAAAATGGAAAGCATACAGAAAGGCATCCGTATGTCTTCCGTATCCGTTCCGTTTTTGCTGAACAATCTATTGAAAATTTTAAGACCAGCCCAATTTTTATTATGGAATTAATGTATACTGTATATGCCAAACGGAAAAACGGAACAACAGAACCTAAACAGAAACAAAAAACGGAACCACAGATCCGTTATAAACGGACCGCAAAACACTGAAAAAAAAATACGTTCATGTGCAAGAGGCCTAAGGTGCATCTGGGGGGCTTCAAATGGGACATGGCATCTAAAAACAAGTCCAGCAAAATCTGCCTTCCAAAAACAATACGGCGCTCCTTTTCTTCTGCGCCCTGCCGTGTGCCCTTACATCAGTTTACGACCACATGTGCCGGGTTTCTGTAAACCACAGAATCAGAGTAATAAATATTGAGTTTTGTTTGACTGTTAACCCTCGAAGTGTTAAAGAAAAAAATTGATTAAAATGGAAAATCTGCCCAAAAAATTTAATTTTGAAATTTGATCTCCATTTTCCTTTAATTCTTGTGGAACACCTAAAGGGTTAACAAAGTTTGTAAAATCAGGTTTGAGTAACTTATGGGGTGTAGTTTCTACAATGGGGTCATTTATGGGTGGTTTCTACTATGTAAGCCCCACAAAGTTATTTCAGAACTGAACTGGTCCTTAAAAAGTGGGTTTTGGAAATGTTCTCAAAAATTTTAAGAATTGCTTCTAAAATTCTAAGCCTTCCGATGTGACATTTACAAAATGATGCCAACATAAAGTAGACATATGGGAAATGTTAAGTAATAAATATTTTATGAGGTATCACTTTCTGTTTTAGCCCCTTAAGGACGAAGGGCGTACATGTACGCCCTTGCGTCCTGGTACTTAAGGACCAAGGGCGTACATGTACGCCCTGTGTTTAAACTGCTACTGCACCCGATGTGGGCGCAGTAGCAACATGGTTCCTGCTGATGTAGATCAGCAGGAACCATGTTCTAATGCCGAGGGGGGTCATGTGACCCCCCCGTATCGGCGATCGCTGCGAACCGCAGGTCAATTCAGACCTGCGGTTTGCAGCGGTTTCAGCGATCTCTGATCCCCGCGGTCTGTGACCGCGGGATCAGAGAGTTAATTGCCCCAAAGGTAATTATTTTAACCTCCCTGCAGCCCCCAATCTTGTTATGGCGGCGGGGTGCAGGGGGTGGTTGCGGCAGCGGTAGGCGGTGCGGGAGGCGGAGCGGTGCGGCAGGCGGGATCGCGATAGCGATCCCCGCCCGCCTCCCTTGCAATAATTCCCTGGTGTCTAGTGGTTCTATCAGAGTGCCAGCACATTGCTGGCACTCTGATAGAAACGGCTGGCATCTGTGCTGCAGATGCCAGCCGTTTAACCCTCTTCTTACTGCGGTCCGGACGGACCGCGGTATGGAAGGTGTTAACAGGGAGGAGCTCCCTCCCTCTCCCATCGGGGGCTGCTGTGCCTATGCAGCCCCCAGGATGGGATCGCAGAGGGAGGGAGCTCCTCCTCCTCTATCCATCACCCACTGCTCTCTAATGGCAGTGGGTGATGGTTACCATGGCAGCAGGACGCTTTCAGAAGCGTCCTGCTTGCCATGGTATAGTAACTCTGGTCAGACTTCTGCTAAAGGCAGAAGTCTGACCAGACTGTGAAAAGTAAAAATACAGTGCAGTACACTATATAGTGTACTGTACTGTATTATATAGACACCAGATCCACTGGATCTACAAGAACCAAGTGGGTCTGGGTCCAAAAAAAATGTAAAAAAGTGAAAAAAAGTAAAAATAAGAAAAACACAAATCACTGAATAAAAAGTAAAAAAAAAAAATACACTACACATATTAGGTATCGCCGCGTCCGTAAAAAACAGCTCTATAAAAATATCACATGACTGAACCCCTCACGTGAACGCCATAAAAAAAAAAAATGGTGTAAATAAACCATTTTTGGCACCTTACATCACTAAAAGTGTAATACAAAGCGATCAAAAAGGCGTATGCCTCCCAAAATAGTACCAATCTAACCGCCATCTCATCCCGCAAAAAATGAGCCCCTTCATAAAACAATTGCCCAAAAAATAAAAAACTATGCCTCTCAGACTAAAACATGATTTTTTTGTTTCAAAAATGCTTTTCAGTGTTAAATGTAAAAAATTAAAAAAAGTAGACATATTGGGTATCTCCACGTCCGTAAGAATCTGCTCTATAAAAATATCACATGACCTAACCCCTCAAGTAAACACTGTAAAAAAATAAAATAAAAACTTTGTCAAAAAGCCATTTTTTTGTCACCTTACATCACAAAAAGTGTAATAGCAAGCGATCAAAACGTCATATGACCCCCCAAATAGTGCCAATCTAACCGCCACCTCATCCCTCAAAAATTATACCCAACCTGAGACAATCGCCTAAAAACTGAAAAAAATATGGCTCTCAGACTATGGAGACACTAAAACATATTTTTTTGTTTCAAAAGGATATTATTGTGTAAAACCAAAATAAATAAAAGAAAGTATACATATTGGGTATCGTCGCGTTCGTAACAACCTGCTCTATAAAAATATAACATGACCTAACCCCTCAGGTGAACGCCGTAAACATAAAAAATAAAAACGTTGCAAAAAAAGTCATTTTTTGTCACCTTACATCACAAAAAGTGTAATAGCAAGTGATCAAAAAGTCATATGCACCCCAAGATAGTACCATTCAAACCGCCATCTCATCCCGCAAAAATGAGCCCCTACATAGGACAATTGCCAAAAAAAAAAAAAAACTATGGCTTTCAGAATGTGGAGACACTAAAAATCATTTTTTTCAAAAATGCTTTATTATGTAAAACTGAAACAAAAAACCCCAAAAAGTAGACATATTTGGTATTGTCGCGTCCGTAACAACCTGCTCTATAGAAATAGCACACAATATAACCTGTCAGTTCAACGATGTAAATAACAAAAATACAAAACTGTCCCAAAACAG
This sequence comes from Bufotes viridis, assembly GCA_033119425.1. Lineage (NCBI taxonomy): Eukaryota > Metazoa > Chordata > Amphibia > Anura > Bufonidae > Bufotes > Bufotes viridis. The sequence continues at coordinate 330,011,733 of CM065593.1, read as the reverse complement.
CTATTTTTTTGCAAATTATCCATTTTAATCCATTTTTCCAGTAACAAAGCAAGGGTTAACAGCCAAACAAAACTCAATATTTATTGCCCTGATTCTGTAGTTTGCAGAAACACCCCATATGTGGTCGTAAACTGCTGTATGGCCAAACGGCAGGGCGTAGAAGGAAGGGAACGCCATATGGTTTTTGGAAGGCAGATTTTGCTGGACTGGTTATTTGACACCATGTCCCATTTGAAGCCCCCTGATGCACCCCTACAGTGGAAACTCCAAAAAGCGACCCCATTTTGGAAAGTACGGGATAAGGTGGCAGTTTTGTTTGTATTATTTTAGGGTAAATATGATTTTTGGTTGCTCTATATTACACTGTTTTTGAGACAAGGTAACAAAAATAGAAATTCGAAATTTCATCTCCATTTGCCAATAACTCTTGTGGAACACCTAAAGGGTTAACAAAGTTTGTAAAATCAGTTTTGAATACCTTGAGGGGTGTAGTTTCTTAGATGGAGTCACTTTTTTGGAGTTTCTACTCTAGGGGTGCATCGGGGGCTTCAAATGGGACATGGTGTCAAAAATCCAGACCAGCAAAATCCGCCTTCCAAAAACCATATGGCGTTCCCTTACTTCTGTGCCCTGCCGTTTGGCTATACAGCAGTTTACGCCCAAATATGGGGTGTTTCTGAAAACTACAGAATCGGGGCAATAAATATTGAGTTTTGTTTGGCTGTTAACCCTTGCTTTGTTACTGGAAAAATGGATTCAAACGGAAAATTTTCCAAAAATCGAAATTCTGAAATGTTATCTCCATTTGCCATTAACTCTTGTGGAAAACCTAAAGGGTTAATGACGTTTGTAAAATCAGTTTTGAATACCTTGAGGGGTGTAGTTTCTAGAATGGGGTCATTTTTGGATGGTTTTTATTATGTAAGCCTCACAAAGTGACTTCAGACCTGAACTGGTCCCTAAAAAGTGGGTTTTTGAAAATTTCTGAAAAATTTCAAGATTTGCTTCTAAACTTCTAAGCCTTGTAACGTCCCCAAAAATAAAATGGCATTCCCAAAATGATCGATACATGAAGTAGACATATGGGGAATGTAAATCAATAACTTTTTGGGCGGTATTACTATGTATTATAGAAGTAGAGAAATTGAAACTTGGAAAATTGCTAATTTTTCAAAATTTTTGGTAAATTTGATATTTTTTTATAAATAAAAATGAAATTTTTCGACTTTATTTTACCACTGTCATGAAGTACAATATGTGACGAAAAAACAATCTCAGAATGGCCTGGATAAGAAAAAGCGTTTTAAAGTTATCACCACATAAAGTGACACTGGTCAGATTTGCAAAAAATGGCCTGGTCCTAAGGTGAAAATGAGCCCGGTCCTTAAGGGGTTAAAAGCAGAGAAAGCCATTATTACATAAAGTGACACATGTCAGATTTGCAAGAACTGGCCCGGGCAGAAAGGCGAAAACTGGCCTTCACTTCACTGACATAAACAAAGTTTTACACTAGGTTCACATAAAAACCCACCGATTTCTTCACTATTATAGAGGCACTGGGGATATCACTGTTATGAGGCACAATGGATATCACTGTTATGGGAGCACTGTGGATGTCACTGTTCTCACTACTGTTATAGGTTATTGTGAATGTCACTGTTATGAGACCACTGTGGATATCACTGTTATGGGGGTACTGTGGATGGCACACAGGAAATTCACTCTTGCATCACACATCTAGCCACAACCAGCAGAGTAGAAGCAGCAGTCAGCGTATGAGTGACTACATGGGTGACTACATTAACAGCCGCGCAATGAATGTGCTAACCGTCTGCTGCGTCATTTGCAATCTGAGTGTGGGATTCGGGAGTGAGACCCACATGGCTGCGATGGCTCATGGAGTTAAGACACTACATACCTTTCCAGACCAGTGGGTCTCCAGGTCACAGTGGTCGGGAGGTCAGGAGATGGTCAGAGCACTGAAGAACTGCTGAATTTAGCAGGCCCTCTCTCTCTCTATCACAGTACCCGCTGCTTGTAAGGGCCCTATTGCACGGGTAGATTATTGTTAAGATGATCGCTAATGAGCATTCGTATGAACCCTCGTTAGCGATCATATGGCAGTGTTTTACTGCCGTTGAGAGCAAACACTCGTTCGTTGAGTAATTGGCATCTTTTAACATAATAAAATGAGACAGTATAGGGACGAGTGATGCATTAGCAATCGCTTCTCTAGCGAGCAGGCGATTAATGGGAGGGAACACCTCCTGACAATTGTCTGCTCTATCTTCCCATGTTTTAGGGCCTTAAAATGATAATGATGTTAGCTGTATCAGGAGGGCGAAGCAGAAGAGCCAAGAGAAAAGGACAGGTCGCGGTGTCAAAAATTCAGCTGGCCAATAAGCAGAACAAGGAGCACAGCATCTCCCTGCTTACTGACCAGATGTGTATCTCATTATTCACTATTCATATACTTTAAGGGGTTGTCCAACTGTTTTATACTGATGAACTATCCTCAGTATAGGTCATTAATATCTGATCTGTGGGGGTCTGACTCCCAGAACCTCTGTCAATAGCTGTTAAAGAGGCTGCAGCGCTGGATTCTCAGGAGTTGAGTGAATAACTGTACATCAGATATTAATCTCCACTACCTTAAACCTGCAAGGGAACTGACTTAAGCCTTAAAGTATTCTAGACCTCTACAGGAGTCATTAACTGTCTCCACTACCTTAGACCATCAGGGAAACATATATTCACCAGTAAACAAATCTAGACCATCAGTGAAGCTGACATTAACCTCGCCACCAGCCTAGACTATCTTGGAAGCAGGCATTAGCCCTTTAAACATTGTTTGGAGACTTCTTGACAATATTATCTGTGTTATACTATAAAAATGTTTAAAAAATGTACCAACCTTGTTATCTCTTCATTCTCAATGTAATGTTTCTCCTCTAAATAAACTGATATAACAAATATAATCCCAAAGAATCATTCAGTCCCTCTTCTGTGCTTCTGTTGAAAATTGAATGTTCGTACCGTGTGCATTAGAATATTTCAAACATTTTGTTTGTACATGATTTCAATTTTTTTTTTTTTGTATTTGTTCCTGAATCCTGAATAACACCTGGGGGACACAACTGAGTCCTCCCATTGCACACAAAGATACTCTATATATATTAAAGGATTCATTTGTTCTGGGGATTTGTTTGAACAAAATAAAAAAGGAAATTCCAAATATATTTGCTAATAACATCTTTCCAGATTTTAAAATAAAACATAACGTAATATGGTACGTTGTACTGAATCTGCTCTTTTGACCTAAAGGACATTACCCGGTTCTCCTCCTATCTCCCAGACTGCACTTTGATAATGGCCTTTGCTAGGGATGTCCCAATACCATTTTTTAAGACTGAGTACGAGTACTGATACTTTTATTTAAGTACTCGCCGATACCAATTACCAATACCAATTTTAACAATAAAATAAATAACACATTTATTTTGTGACCACTGACCAAACAAAAGTCCAAAAAACATAACAGCCCCCCAACCTCTCATCAGCCCCCCAGCCTCCCATCAGCCCCCCAGCCTCTCATCAGACCCCCAGCCTCACATCAGCCCCCCAGCCTCCTAGCAGCCCCCAGCCTCTCATCAGCCCCCCACTCTTATCAGCCCCCAGCCTCTCATCAGCCCCCCAGCCTCTTAGCAGCCGCCCCCCAGCCTCAACCCCCCTCCCCAGTATTAAAATCATTGATGGCAGTGGCCACAGGGTCCCCCATCATTGGTGGCAGTCCGCCCTCCCCCATCCACCCCCCCATCATTGGTGGCAGTGATCGGAGTCCCAGCAGTGTAATGCTGGGGCTCCGATCGGTTACCATGGCAGCCAGGATGCTACTGAAGTCCTGGCTGTCATGGTCAGTTAGTGAGCAGCATTATACTCACGTGCGCCATGGCCGCCGGGCTCTCCCTCTGTCTGTGCGGTGCATTGCTAATGCTATAAGCAATGCGCCGCACAGATAGAAGAAGGAGAGCCCGGCGGTCGCGGTGCACGTGAGTATAATGATGCTGACTAATTGACCATGGCAGCCAGCACTTCAATAGCGTCCTGGCTGTCATGGTAACCGATCGGAGCCCCAGCATTACACTGCTGGGACTCCGATCACAGCCACGGCCACCAATGATGGGGGGGAGGTGGGGGAGGGCGTACTGCCACCAATGATGGGGGGGATGCACTGCCACCAATGATGGGGGGGCAGGGACCCTGTGGCCACTGCCACCAATGGTTTATACTAGGGAGGGAGATGGGGGGTGAGGGCGCACTGCGCCACCAATGCAAACTGAAACATTCCTGGCACCCGACCTCTGAAAGGGCTGCGATCTGCACAATTATCCTCTCAAACCTGAGGGGTTAATTGCGCAGATCGCAGCCCTTTCACAGGTCGGGTGCCGGGAATGTGAATCACAGGGCACAGAATGGAGCCGCCACACAGAGGTCCTGCCCCCACCCCATCCCCACGCTGATTGGCAGAGAGTGCCGCCGCCGCTGCACTGTCTTCCGGTATCGGCAGTGGTATCGGGGACATTTGCACGAGTACAAGTACTCTGCAAATGTCCGGTATCGGGACATCCCTAGCCGTTGCTGCTTCTTCTTCCTCTCCACTTCTTCTCTCTGACTGGGTAAACCGAGGTTTAGTGTCACAGATCCCCCTTTGTGTTTTCTCTCTACATCGTTCTAGAGTATCAGCAGTTTTGATTTTCAGTACCATTCTTATGGCGATGACACTCAACCAAATACATCCTCCAGGAACATTTTTCCTGCTGCTTACAAAATCACTAATGACTGTCTGTTGGGTGACTCTACTGCCATGGTCATGTCCTCTATATAGCTCATCTCAAACATAATCTTATAAAAGCTCTTTCTGTTTCCTCTATTATTTTCTTCACATAGGATGTTTTCCTACAATGGTCTTTGCTGGGGCTCTCACATAGCATTCCATTCCTTCTGTCCTGCCCCAGTCATGAGAGCCTTGAATAGAGCAATTTCCTGGGCATAGTATACAGACTATTTCAGGTATTTCAGGTAACATAGTGTAGGTTATTTATTTCAGGGAGCAAAATGTGTGGAGCTATACTTTTCATGGGACATAGTGTGGTGGAACCATGAGGAACATATCTTAGTATAGATGGTGAGGACCTTCTGGAAAAGTGAGATGTCAAAGCTGTCTACAGTAGGTAGCAAACTCTGCAGAGGCTGGATGTACACTACTTGGAATCATCATGATGATAGGCTAAGCAAAATGGAGAAAAAAAAGGAAAGAGAGCAACATCACCTAAATGTAAATTTCTGTTCTGCCGGTGACTGCAATGGATCAGTTCCGTGTTTGTTTGGTCTGCTGCAAGATGATGGTCGATGCTTACATATGAAACCACCCCCCATTATTGAATCCCTCAGATGCCGTGTTCATCGCTGATCGCGGCATCTGATATCAACATTGAGGGCTTTCAGGAGTTAATCTGGTAAAAAAAAAAAATGTATTCATTTGATTGCTAGGAGGCTGCCGCGGTCATCTTTATTGAAGACACAACGTGAAATCTTTTTTTGTTGTTTTTTACCGCCATTTCAGGGAAAATTGATTTGTTCCGATGAAGCGCAAGGAAATTTGGTTTTACTGTGAATCAAATTTTTCTTGAAATTCTGATTGGATACTTCGATTCACTCAACACTAATTATAATTGGAATAAGTTATCATCACACACTGCACTGCAAGCATCTGGTACTCCACCCCTGCTGTAGTCTATGCGCCATACACAGCCGGACCTAGTTACAAATACAGTATCTCCACTCGATTCTGTCCTCAACTAGCTACAGTACCCTTGTCGTATCACTCTGCACTTTATGTTCGTGTTGGATCAAATACTTGCTTAGTAACAAGAACATGAACAATATGAGCACCATGTATTATTATTACTATTAGTACTGTTACCAGTTCCAACCTCATGAGACAGCCGAACTGTTGAAATGCTGATATATTGCCTACTGAATATTAATGTTCTTCCTTAAGGCATTTGTATGTTTATTCTCCAGTGCAAATACAGTATCCATCAGATGATATATGCTTTGTGTAAGTGAATATATAAAATATGTTAAATAGACTATGACTAGTACATGGATTGTATAAAATATAAGCCTCAACTCTTTAAAATATCTCATATCAAGGTTCACCAAAATCTTCATTGCTCCTTTCCTCAAAATGTATATTGACAACACTTTATACACATCTTATAGCAACAGATGTCTAGATCATTGGCTGTCAACCCAGCATAATGCTGAGGTCACAGATGTGAACACTCACTTCATTAGAGGGCCACACATAGCTGGAGCCAGGTCTAACCCTCAGTTCACACTTGCGCGTTTTACAGCGCGTTCGAACGTGCTGTAAAACGCTCAACAGGAGAAAACTCATGTTTCCCTATGGGCATGGTTCTCACCTGAGCGTTTTACAGTGCGTTTGAACGCGCTGTAAAACGCCCTATGCTCAAAGAAGTTCTTGAGCTTCTTTGGGGCGTTTTGTCGCGCGTTTGCACCCATAGACTTCAATGGGAACGCGCGTAAACGCAGCGTTAACACGCGTTAAAGTGTAGATATGCCTTTTTCAATTGGTCTCCAGAGTCACGAACGCGCGTTTGACGCGCGTTTCCTATTTGCAAAAACGCGCTGTAATACGCACGACAAAAACGCGTGTAAAACGCGCGTCTCAGAAACGCTCAGGTGTGAACCCAGAGTAAGGCCTCTTTCACACGAGTGTGACGGATTTGGTCCGGATGCGTTCAGGGTGTGTTTATGGAAACTCGCACCATTTTGCAAGCAAGTTCAATCAATTTTGTCTGCGATTGCGTTCAGTTGTTTTTTTTTTCCGCGCGGGTGCAATGCGTTTTGATGTGTTTTTTATTCGCGTGATAAAAAAACGGAAGGTTTACAAACAACATATCCTAGCAACCATCCGTGAAAAACACATTGCATCCACACTTTCTTATGGATGCCATGCATTTTTTCACGCAGCCCCATTCACTTCTATGGGGCCAGGGCGTGAAAAACGCAGAATATAGAACATGCTGCGTTTTTCACGCAACGCAGAACTGATGCATGAAAAAAAAAAAAACGCCCATGTACACAGGCCAATTGAAATGAATGGGTTGGAATTCAGTGCGCATGCTATGCGTTCACGTCACGTATTGCACCTGCGCGGAAAATTTGCTCGTGTGAAAGGGGCCTAAAAGTATTACCCCTGAAGGAACACGCAATGGGCCAGATTTATCATTAGCGTAAGGCCTCTTGCACACGAACGTTTTTTTTTGCGGGTGTACTGGCCGTTTTTATGAGTTCCGTATACGGTCCGTATACGGACCCATTCATTTCAATGGGTCCGCAAAAAATACTGAAGTGTTTTCGTATGCATTCCGTTTCCGTGTTTCCGTTTTTCCATTCTGTGGAAAGATAGAACATGTCCTATTATTGCCGTGGCTCCATTCAAGTCAATGGGTCCGCAAAAAAAACAGTACGCATACGGAAATGCATCCGTATGTCTTCCGTATCCGTTCCGTTTTTGAGGAACCATCTATTGAAAATTTTAAGCCCAGCCCAATTTTTTCTATGTAATTATTGTATACTGTATATGCCATACGGAAAAACGGAACGGAAAAACGGAACGGAAACGGAAACACAACGGAAACACAACAGATAACAAAAACGGAACAACGGATCCGTAAAAAACGGACCGCAAAACCATACGGTCTTGTGCAATAAGCCAAAGTCACTTTAATGGAGTTAAAAAGTCGCAAAAAATGCACAATCTGTAAAAATTGCGCATTTTTGCGACTTTTTCAAGCTCTGCACTAAGCTCTCCAGTTTTGTGAAAGTGGGCGTGTTTTCTTATGTAAATGTATCTCTAGACAGATTTACTATTGCGACCATTTAAAAAGTCGCTAAAAAATTCGTAATTTCACTCCAGGGGGACCATGCTTATCTTATGCGACTTTTTAATAGAACATGCGACTTTTTTGTAAAGCCACTTACTGAAAGATAAACTGCTGCCATCAAGCCACATTTATTACAGTATTAAAGGACCATTAATAAATCTGACTTGCCAAAAGTAACTTTGGGCAGATGTAAAAGTTGAGTAAGATGTAAGTGTAATGATGAATTTCGCCCAATGTCTTTGCTATTTTAGAGGGAGCTGAACACTTCTGTAAGAAGAAAAGAAAAAAAAACAATGCCGGAACAGCCATTTTTCTGTCACCTCTGTTACATAAAACCAAGTGATCAAAAAATCTTGTGTACCTCAAATTTATACAAATTAATACATCAACTCATCCCACAAAAAAAGAACCCTCACACAAGACAATCACAAAAAAAAAAAAAACATGGCTCTCCGAAAAAGTCGGAAAAAAAACATATTTTTTAATGCATTATGTATAATTAACAAAATTTTAAAAAATCTATATAAAATTTATATCTCTGTAATCGTACGGACCAGCAAAATGAAGTTAACATCCAAGAACTTTGCACATCCGTATGTTCCTTCTGCAAAAGATAGAATATGTCCTATTCTTGGCCGCAAATGCGGACCATGGGCCCATTGAAGTCAATGGGTCAGCACTCGGCAGAAGAAAAATGGATGCCACACGTACATCACACAGCCATCATCTGCATCTTTTCGCATCCATATTTTACAGACCGCTAAATACATACAGACGTGTGAATGCCCCCTTAAAAGCTGAGAAACTCTAATGTAGAAAATTGCTAACTTTTTCACATTTTAAAAAAAAATAAAGATAAAACTTATTGACCCAAATTTACCTCTAACATGAAGTACAATAAAAATATAAAAATAAAAGTCTCGGAATCGCTGGGATAATTAAAAGCTACCCAAAGTTATTACCACATACAGTGACAAACTAGCTGTGTCTGGAAGCGGCTATCTAATACACATAGATACCTACATGTATATCTGGATATGAAAGATCCAGAACCACATCAATTAGCTCCAGCTGACAACTTTATTGACCTTACATCCAAAGGTCTTAGATCAGATGGCAAATACATCTATGCATCCTTATTAGGTTCTTAAATGAGCATGCTAGCTAGCAAGCCAATACACACAATATTACACTAAACCCACCATGAAATAAAGAAGACTAATTAAAACATATATAGGACATATAGATAGATGACTTCACACTTAATCAATTGATATGATCATATGAGGCATTCAGCAATCTTTTCCTACCAAGCTCTGTAGTGTTTCTTCTCCTTCCTCCTATCCTTGCTTGGTTCTTGACTTGCAATACCATCTTCTGAACAATCTCTTTGTACATATTTTAGCCATTGACCACATTGTGGCTAAACCTGATTGGTGATTCCATTAGTTATCCTGTTCCCAGCCCACCAAGTCTGATATTGTTCCTTAGGGTATTTGCCAGAAGAACTGGTCTTGTGGGTGATAATGATCAGCTCCCTGTATATCCCTAAGCCCAATACAGTGATCCTACATCTATGGTACTTTCTAATATAATCTTAATATTTACATTATTTACTGCATGTATATAGTGTAAAACTCCATCAGAAGCAACTGAGCACTGCAGCAGAGCTGATATATTGCCTACTGAATCTTAATGTTCTTCCTTAAGGCATTTGTGTGTTTACTCTCCAGTGCAAACACAGTATCAATCACATGATATATGATGCTTTGTGCAAATGAATATAAAAATATGTTAACTAGACTATGAATAGTACATGGATTGTATAGAATATAAGCCTCAACTCTTTAAAATATCTCATATCAAGTTTCACCAAATGTTCATTGTTCCTTTCCTCAAAATGTATATTGACAACACTTTATACACATCTTATAGCAACAGATGTCTAGATCATTGGCTGTCAACCCACGATAAGGCTACATGCACACGATCGTATGTGTTTTGCGGTCCGCAAAAAAAACGGATGTCGTTTAGTATGGCATACGTTTTTTTTGCGGATCCATTATTTTTGCAGATCCATTGTAATAATGCCTATCCTTGTCCGCAAGCTAGAAAAAAATAGGACATGCTCTAATTTTTTTGCGGGGCTACGGAACGGACATACTAATGCAGACAGCACATGGTGTGCTGTCAGCATTTTTCGTGGACCCATTGAAATGAATGGGTCTGCATCCTATCCGCAAAAAAAACGGATGAGGCCTAATGCTGAGGGCTCAGATGTGAACACTGACTTCATTAGGGGGCCATACATAACTTAGCTTGAGCCAGGCCTAAAAGTATTACCCCTGAAGGACCACAGAATATCTTTGCTATTTTAGAGGGAGCTGAGAACTTCTGTAGGAAGAAAAGAAAAAAAACAATGCCGGAACAGCCATTTGTCTGTCATCTCGCCTTCTAAAGACATAAAATTAAAAGATCAAAAAATGGTATGTACCTCAAATTTATACAAATCAATACATCAACTCACCCTGCCAAAAAAGAACCCTCACACAAGAAAATCACAAAAAAAACATGGCTCTCAGAAAAATAAAAAATAAAAAAACAACATAATTTTTAATGTATTATGTAAAATAACAAAATAAAAAAAAAACTATATTAAATTTGTATCTCTGTGATCGTAATGACCAGCAAAATGAAGTTAACATTCATGTACTTTCCACATCCGCGGAAAAAAATGGATGCCACACGTACATCACACAGGCATCATCTGTATTTTTTCGCATCCATATTTTGAAGACCGCAAAATACATACAGTCGTGTGAATGCCCCCTTAAAAACAGAGAAACTGTAATGTAGAAAATTGCTAACTTTTCACATTTTTTTATTATAAGGATAAAATATATTGACCCAAATTTACCTCTAACGTAAATTACAATAGAAAAAAAAAAATCTCAGAATCGCTTGGATAATTAAAAGCAATGCAAAGTTATTACCACATACAGTGACAAACTAGCTGTGTCTGGAAGCGGTTATCTAATACACATAGATAACTACATGTATATCTGGATATGAAAAATTCAGAACCACATCAATTTAGCTCCAGCTGACAACTGTATTTGACTTGACATTGAAAGGTCTTATCACCCTTAATCAATTGATATGATCATATGAGGTATTCAGCAATCTTTTCTCACCAAGTTGTGTAGTGTTTATTTTCCTTCTTCCTATCCTTGCTATGTTCTTCTATGTTTTTGACTTGCAATATCATCTTCAGAACAATCTCTTTGTACATATTTTAGCCATTGACCACATTGTGGCTAAACCTGTTTGGTGATACCATTAGTTATCATACACACACTTCATCTACTAATTGTTTCATTCAGTGACTATCAAGGTTGGTATGTGTCCTGCCCATTCCAGTATTTCTTGACTACTTTGCCCCCAGGCAGACACAGAAATGAAAATGAATGTGCTGGGGTGTGGTGGACAAGCAAGTTCAATGAAGGAGAAGTTAAGAGGTAGATCACTGATACCCATCTTATATTTACAGTTTTGGTTCCCTGAGGAAATGAATAAGCAAATATCTATTTGGCAACTCAGGATAGAGAGCGTTTGCTTGGGAAATGTTGCAGCTGGTGGGACAGCAAGCCAGTCAACTACTGCATAACTGCTAGCTATCAAATGGGGCATAGTTCGTCATTAGAAATGAGAGAATCAAAGCTGACAAAGTGGAATTCATTTAGAATTTCAGGAAAAATTGATTCGCAACAAATGCAAATTTCTTTGCGCTTCGTGGTAACGAATGACAATTCTCCTAAAATGGCGGCTACACGTGTGAGGACTGAGGACATGGGACAATGAACTCTGGGAAGGCATGATCACCCAGATTGACATGCCTGCATTAAGCCAATCAGCAGCCTGCCAGCTCTGTGATGTCACAGCCCTATAAATACGGCAGCCATCTTACAGTCAGACATTTTCCAGAGTTCAGAGAGCAGGGACGGACGTGTGAAGGTGCTAGGGACAGCAAGTGGAAAAACGATTGAGGAAAAAAAAGACAGAAAAAATGATTTATAAGTGCCGGGAAAGGATAGGGAGGAATCAATTCACAGGATCTTAGTGCAGGGAGAGATGTCAGAAGGAGCTAGGGACATTGATAGGAAAGTGATTTACAAGGCAGGGAAAGATTATTTGGGGATCCAAATAGTCATTAAACAGCTCTGTCATTCCAGCTTTTTGTTATTGGGCTGCAAATGTTATGTTGAAAAGCTTTTAGAGGCTTATATCTTAGTATCTTATTCAGTACTACAAGAAAAAGATATACGCATTTCACTTCTGCAGTTGTTTCTTTTAAAAGTGTATAGGGGCATATTTCAGTAAAAATGAAAAATATATCCGCACTGCACTGTTGCAGTTATTTCTGGTGAAAGCATATAGTGGCCTATTTCTGTCCAACAAGAAATATATATTCTCAGGTCACTTCTGCAGTTATTTCTGGTGAAAGCATATAGAGGCGTATTTCAGTCAAAAAATAACAATATACGCACTGCCCTGTTGCAGTTATTTCTGGTGAAAGCGTATATTGGTGTATTGCAGTCCAACAAGAAATATATATTCTCAGGTCACTTCTGAAGTTATTTCTGGTGAAAGCTTACAGAGGCGTATTTCAGTAAAAAAAATATATATATATATATATACGCACTGCACTGTTGCAGTTATTTCTGGTGAAAGCGTATAGTGGCCTATTTTAGTCCAACAAAAAGTATATATTCTCAGGTCACTTCTGCCGTTATTTCTGGTGAAAGCGTATAGAGGCGTATGTCAGTAAAAAAAGAAACATATATATGCACTCCACCGTTGCAGTTATTTCTGGTGAAAGCATATAGTGGCCTTTTTCAGTCCAACAAGAAATATATATTCACAGGTAACTTCTGCAGGTCAACATATGTAGAATATGTTGGCAAAAAAAGTGAAGCGTGGCCAGGGTGCCAATGTTGGCACCACGGCACTGCGTCAACAAATATAGTGTCACCATAAAGTGAAAACTGTGGCTCCCATGTGGTGGTCCAGCCTGCTACTGCTATATCACCCAGTGGCACACACCCAGTTTCAGCCAGTCAAGGCTCTACCACCCCAGCCAAAGGGAGTTGTCTGTCAATCCCATCTTCTGCTGGTTCAGATGCTCCTGCTCCTACTCCTCCTCAGTCATTCCATCAGCAATCGATCACCAAAGCGATTGCCAAGAGACAACAATATGGGTGAATGCATCGAACGGCGCAGAAGCTGAACATGCTCCTGACAAGTTGCTGGTACCTCAGTCCCTCCCTTTCCAAGTGGTGGACTCTGCACCTTTTAGAGAACTGATGGCTTGTGCTGAGCCAAGGTGGAGAGTCCCAAGCCATCAATTATTTGCGAAAAGGCAGTACACACATGTAGAACAGAAGATGGGCCAGTACTTGAGCCTGTCAGTGTCTGCCAAAGTGCATGGCAGCGCCGACGTGTGGAGCTGTAACTGCAGTCAGGGACAATACATTTCCTCTATGGCCCACTGGGTGAATCTGGGCCCTGCACAGCCACACCAACAACTAGGACAGGTCATGCCGCTTCCACCTCCATGTTGTCACGCCATTGGTCCTGCGACAATGTCCGCCTCTGCCTCCTCATCCTCCACCATGTCCTCAGCCTCCACTGCAGGGACAAGTCACAGTGCCCCTCCAGCATACCACATGTGCAGGGCTCAGCGGGTGTCACGCTGTTCTGCATCTGGTTTGCCTTGGTGAATGGACTCACACAGGGGAGGAACTGCTCCGTGTGATGCATCAGGAAATCGAATCCTGGCTTTCTCCGTGACAACTGAAAATCGGAACCATGCTGTCCGACAACAGGAAGAGCATGGTGTCGGCACTGTATCAAGGAAGGCTGATCCATGCGCTCTGCATGGCACACGTGTCCAATCTGGTTGTCAAGCGGTTCCTGAAGTCTTCCACCCATCTGCAAGACATCCTAAAAATGGCCAGGAAACTTTGTATGCACTTCAGCCACTCGTACACCGCAAAGCACACCCTCCTTGAGCTGCAGCGGCAGAACGGCAACCCCCAACATAAGCAGATATGCGACATTTACTACCCTTTGGAATTCCACCTTCCATATGTTGGACCGACTATGTGAACAGAAAAAGGCCATCAACGATTTCTCGATGATGCAAGCTGATAGGAGTACTCCCCTGTGTAACTTCGAAGTCAGCGAGTGGCAGCTCATGTGTAACACCTGCCGTTTGCTCAGGCCCTTTGAGGACGCCACATTATATGTCAGTCGCCAGGACTACGGGATGAAAGACGTCATTCCACTGCTTCATGTACTGGAACAGATGGTGGTAGCAATGTCGACCACATGAGCCCTGTGGGGGCTTAACTGGAAGAGGAGGAGGAGGGAGTGGAGGACATTGGAGCACAAGCAATAGTTAGCCAAATGGGTTGAGTTTCTACTCAGCTGACAGGACAGGAGGAGCAGGAGCAGCCAGAGGAGCTACAGGGCGATGAGGAAGACGAGACAGAAGACCTGGACACACCGTGGTCGTATGTAGTGGAGATGAAAGCAGGGAGTCCCTCCGAGTCACTTGCACAAATGGCCCGATGCATGCTCACTTGCTTGCATAGTGACAGCCAAATTGTCACTATTCGGCAGAGGGATGACTTCTGGCTCTCCACCTTGGTTGACCCTCGTTACCGGTCCAAAATGGGGGCCTTTTTTACACCCACTGAGAGGGAGGACAAACTGAACTACTATCAAGACATCCTATGTAGTCAGTTGGCCACTGCCTATCTGCGCCATCGTCCATCCTCTCGTAGGTCTGACCAGGGGGCCTTCTGTGCTCATGTTCCACTGACATGGCTTCTGGGGAGGGGTGGGGTGGCAGGAACAGTACCAGCTCCATCAGCAGCAGCCTGATTCTACAGTCGCTGGTGTGTAGCTTTCTTCACCCGCATAGTGAAGAAACTACTCACCAGCAACAGCAGGTAGACCTGGAGCAGGACCTGAACCAGCAGGTGGTGGCATACTTGAAAAGCCCCCTGCCACCCCACATTGAAGATCCGCTGGACTACTGGGTAACCAAACTGGATTTGGGGCCGCCACTAGCAGAGTTTGCCCTGGAAAAGCTGTCCTGCCCAGCCAGTAGTGTGGCATCAGAGCGGGTGTTTAGTGTGGTGGGGGCCATAGTTATCCCAAGGAGAACTCGCCTGTCCACCCAAAATGTGGAGAGACTTACCTTTGTCAAGATGAATTAGGCGTGGATCAGCCAGGATTTCCAACAACCAATTTTTGATGCATCAGACTAGATCATCCATGGTGCCACACTAACACTTTGATACAAGAGACCTGTTTCTTCTGACTACCTGCCTCAGCTACTACTTTGATGCTGCAACCCGCCTGATGCCACACATCTGATGCCGAATGCTGCCTATTTCACCCACCTTCATCAGCCGGTACTAGTATTGCCACCCACCCCCACACTCTGTTACTGGGTCACTTTGCGGTCTCCTGATGCAGCTGTTGCTGCTGCCATCTCCACACTATGTCACCTTGCCACTCTGTGGTATCCTCCTGATGCTGCTGCTACTGCCATCTCCACACTATGTCACCTTGTCACTCTGTGGTTTCCTGCTGCTGCCATCTCCACACTATGTCGTCTTGCCACTCTGTGGTCTCCTCATACTGCCGCCACCATCAGACTTGTTCATTGTGCCACTCAGTGGCCTCCTCATACTGCCCCCACCTCCAGACTCTGTCATTGTGTCGCTCTGTGGCCTCCTCATGCTGCCGCCACCTCCAGACTCTTTCATTGGGCCACTTTGTGGTCTCCTCATGCTGCTGCCACCTCCAGACTCTGTCATTGTGCTGCTCTGTGGCCTACTCATGCTGCTGCCACCTCCACATTCTGTGATTGTGCCGCTTTGATTTTGACGCCCGGATAAGAGGCAGGTGCGTTGTAGGAAAATGCGCGATTTTTCCGCGTGTGTGCAAACTTTTGTAATGCGTTTTGCACGCGCGTGTAAAAAATCTGCATGTTTGGTACCCAGACCCGAAGCTGGACTTCATCACTGATTGAGTATTCTGTAGTTTTTATTATTTTCCCTTATAACATGGTTATATGGGAAAATAATAGCATTCTACATACAGAATGCTATGTTAGCAGGGCAATAGAGGGTTTAAAATAAAAAATAAATGAACTCACCTCCTCCCATTGATCGCGTAGGTGCAAGGAACATCTTCTATCTTCATATCTGTTGGTTGAAGGACCTTCGGTGACATCACTGGGTCACATGGGTCACATGGTCCAATCATGGAAGCTTTTGATTGGACCATGTGACCCATGTGACCGAGTGACATCAACGAAAGGTCCTTTACCCAGCAGCATGAAGAAAGAAGAATGATCCCAGCACCTACGCGATCAAGAGGAAGAGGTGAGTTCAAGTTTTTTTTATTTTTAACCCTCTCTTCTCCTTTTTACATAACATTCTGTAATTAGAATGCTATTATTTTCCCTTATAACCATGTTATAAGGGAAAATAATAAAGATCGGGTCCCCATCCGATCGTCTCCTAGCAACCATGCGGGAAAATCGCACCGCATCCACACTTGCTTGCGGATGCTTGAGATTTTCCTGCGGCCTCATTCACTTCTATGGGGCCTGCGTTGCGTGAAAAACTCACGACATAGAGCATGCTGCGATTTTCACGCAACGCAGAAGTGATGCGGGAAAATCACCGCTCATGTGCACAGCCCCATAGAAATGAATGGGTCTGGATTCAGTGCGGTTGCAATGCGTTCACCTCACGCATTGCACCCGCGTGGAAAACTTGCCCATGTGAAAGGGACCTAAATGTCCCTCTTTTTGACCTGGGGAATTAATGCTCCTTACTAAATTGTCCTTTACTAAAGTGTCTGTATGGTTTCTATCTGTATATTAGACCATAACTTCATCATTTTGTGCAATTTGGACCTTAAAATATCTATAATCTGATGATTTATGTGCTAATATTTAAATGAATATTGAAGCGCAAGAAAAAAATTGTCTCAGGGGCTCCACAGGCTGTAAAAAAATAAAGAAACTTATATTCACCTTACCGATCCCCAGCTGCTGCAGCTTTGATGGAGTCAGTAATTTCGCTTTGGGTGGAGTTAGAGGCATGGCCTAGTATGAAAAAAACTGCACCCAAAACTGTTATGCGCGCCACACATATTGTCCCTCTTTGCGATTTTCAAAAGTTGGGAGGTATGCCTCTCCAATTCATTTTTATGGGGCTGACGGAAATAGCCAAGCCAGTGCTCGGCTATTTTCGGCAGCTCCACAGAAATGAATGGAGGGTGGCTGCTCATGAGCAGTGCATCCTCCACCACTTTTCCCTGTCCCGTTCCTGGTGTACGTGCAGGTCCCGGAGGTGGGACCCGCACCTATTAGACAATGGGGTATATCCTAGCAATATGTCCTCATTGTCTGTGATGGGAATACCCCTTTAATGAGTTTATGAGCCCACTATCAGGAGGACGCTTAACAATGGTGTGTATAGTAGGACTGCAAGAAGAAACACACTGCTCTTAAAAAAAAACATTGCTGCCCATCTGCACTTGCTATTTCCTGGGCAAGCTAGAAGGTCATTTGAACAATGTTTTGTGGACAGATGAGAACAAAATAGAACTTTTTGTTTTAAATGTGAAGTAGTATCTTTAGAGAAAGGGATATACTTAGGGTACTTTCACACTTGCGTTGGTGCGGATCCGTCTGATTATTTGCACAGACGGATCCGCACCTATAATGCAAACGTTTGTATCCGTTCAGAACGGATCCGTTTGCATTAGTTTTAAAGAAAAATGACAAAGTCCAAAACGGATCAGTTTTGAATTACATTGAAAGTCAATGGGGAACGGATCAGTTGTCAAATGCACCATGTTGTGTCAATGAAAACGGATCCGTCCCTATTGACTTACATTATAATTAAAAATGGATCCGTTAGGCTCCGCCTCTTCAGACGGACACCAAAATACAGCAAGCTGCGTTTTAATGTCCGCCTCCAAAACAGAATAGAAGCGGAACGGAGCCTAACTGATGCATTCTGAATGGATCCTTATCCATTCAGAATGCATTGGGGCTTAACTGATCCGTTTTGGACCGTTTGTGAGAGCCCTGAAACGGATCTCACAAACGGAATCCAAAACGCTAGTGTGAAAGTACCCTTAATTACAGCATGAAAACCTCATTTCATCTGTAAAACAGGATGGTGGTAGTATCATGGTATCAGGGCTGTCAGGTGGTTTACAGACACCAACCATCTCTTGGTAATATCCTCTGACCCAGCCTATTCCCTCCCAGTAAAAGTCGCAATAGATCTGTCATGTGGTTGAAACAGTTTTTTTTTTTTTGGTGCAGTACACACCTATGTAGGGTCTGCCAGTTCACACACACATTGGTTGCTTTCTTCATGATTTTGAAGGAAAATTTACCTTCCCTATAAAGTCATACATCAATTGTAATTCGGAATATCTAATATATATAATCATGTGTGTGGACTGTCAGAAATGCTACATACGGTTCACCTCTAGAAAATTAAAAACCTGCATCCTGGAACATTTAAATAATATTTCCAAACAAAATAATTCAAACAGGAATATGTCTAATATATCACACAATTTTGTTCAAGCACCTGATAGATCAACTAAAGCATTCAGAGTCATGGGCATAGAGAGGGTTATCATCTCCCCCTCGCCCCGAGGTGGTGACCGAACAGTTGCTGCATAATCGTGAGGCTTAGGCTGCATTCACACGTCCGTGGAACACGGACCGTGTGTTACCGGACTGGCACCCTGCTATGACCGCATACGCTTCTTGCTGCTGCCGCTGCACAGTAATACGCTCCTATGATCTATACGAGTGTATTACTGTACTCCAGCCTTCAGCAGGAAGCGCACGGCGTCATAGCATCCAATGACGCCGTGCGTTGGTGCACTAAGCAGGGTGCCGGTCCGGTATCACACGGTCCGTGTTCCACGGACGTGTGAATGCAGCATTACTGGATCTTTCACTGCCACTCCCGTGTACCACATGGTCTCAGTTTAAAACGAGAAATTATGCTACATTATTGATTTTTATTATTATTACATCTGGGTTACTTAAAATATAGTGATTATTTTATGCTATGTCATATGTCCCATATATGTTTTTATTTTCATCATTTTATTTTCATGGTTTTAATTCACTTCTTTTTGTATCGATTCTTTAAGTCAGGTGTTTTTTGTGGAATGCAATGTCATCACTCACATCTATGTATTAATTAATCTGCATCTGACAAAGGGTGGGGTATAGCCCCTATATACCTGCTGTTTTCCATGCATGTTAATCATGAGTAAGACTTTGTAACAGTTGAAATGTGTTGACAGATGATTGCAAAGTGGTATGCCCTGGAATGTTTTTGATATGTATTCACAATAAAGCTGAAAATACCTTTTAATCCTTCAGTGCTTGATGAACTGTTTACTTAGTGTCATGGTATAGGCCTGTTTTGCTGCATCAGGAAACATTGAATTCTGAATTAAACCATCAAATTGTCAGGAAATCTGTCCATGATCTGAATCTCAGGAGAATGTGGGTTGTTCTGTTTCAGTATCTTGCATTGTGTATTGGTATGCTCCTCTCTTCTCCTCCCCCCTCTGTTTCAGCTTCTAGTCTAGCCATTTCCTATTTTCCCTGTCATTCATTTCTGTTTTGTGTGCTCTTACTCTGCTCTGACTCTGAGGAGAATCTGTGTAGTATCTCATCTTCTTATCAAGGAGAATATTAGAGGCATAATTCTTTTACCATCTGGATTCCCTGCATATCTTGTAATACAATCTCCGGATTAAAAACTACTTGATTAACTCCTGGGTGTCTGATGCGTAAACTGTAAGTGGAGAATGTCTGATTCAACAAGTCACCTCACAGATGCGTGATTGTATAAGGCTGACATTTCGAAACGCCATATGGGTCATACAGCAAGACAACAACCCTAAGCACACAAGTAGATCTACCAAAGAGTGGTTAAAAGGATTATGCACTTAATGATCTATCCACTGGATAGGTAATCAACATCTAGCTGTGGGAGTCCGGACCCCTCCAATTAGCTTGAATGGGGCTGAGAGGCATCTAGGGAATGTGACTGATGGTCATGATGTCACTAACCTAGGATATGTGAGAAGGCATTGACTCACAGGAGAACCAAGGCTTTCTTAAACAGGGGTCCAGAGTGTCAGACCCCCACTGATCAGACACTGATGATTTATCCAGGGGATAGGTCATCATTTACAAAAAGTAAAATAACCCTTTAATAGAAGAATCAACTTAAAGTTTGAAAATGACCAAGTCAAAGTCCTGAACTAGATCTAATAGAAATGTGGCAGAAGAACCAGAAGTGACGAGTTCATAGGAGGAAACCCATCAACATAATAGAGTTGAAGCTGTTTTGTACGATGTAATGGATTCAAATTTCACCAAACCGATGTGCAGGACTAATCTATAATTACCAGAAACATTTATTTACAATTATTACTCCACAAGGGAGTCACACCAGATACTGAAAGCAAGGGTTCATAAACTTTTGCTACTCACAGACATGTGATATCTTTATCTACTTTTAGGACAAATTTATGTAGAAATAGAGACAATTCTGAAGGGTTCACTAAGTTTCAAACACCATTGTATATTGGTTTTAAGTATGACACTTCAACACTTCCCACTTCATGGAATCCAACATGGGATAAAATTGGGTAGCATTATTACTATTACTTATTACTAATGATAGGGCCACGCGTTCAAGTTTTTTTTATGTGGTTTGGGACACAAAATCATGACGCCCAATGTCACTGCCCCTTTATTGCTTATTTATAGTTCCCACATTCATTCTGATTAATGATTATAGCACAGTCCCTATTAGACCACAATATTTTGAGGCCAATTATTGGGAACAAGAGTTCATAGAAACACTCTTTCCTGTTAAATGGCCAATACAATCAAGCAGTCAATCAGCCAATGAATGAGAAAAATCTTATTTGTCAACTGATAGGCTTCTTTCATCAGAAAAAATATGCCCTATTACAGGCAGCATAGCTCCCTATGTTATCAGGGATTTGCTGTCAATAATGAAAATAACAGAATGATGGATGAACGACTTCGGAAGTAATCATTGACCTGTGTAATCCGGCAGGTGCAAATGATGGATCTGTTATTGTCCATGGACGTCGCACTGCACGTGTACGCACATGGTGCACGGTAAGGGAATGACCACACGTTCAGTTTCTGAACGCAGTTTTGGAAGACAAAATCAGAAGTGGATCATAAAAGAAAAGAAGGTATAAAGGACAGGTACAATTTCTCCTCGTTTTTGAATTTACTACTGATTTTTGCTTCGAAAACTGCATGCAGAAACCTGACCATGTGGCCGTACCCTAATAAGTCCCTAACTTCATGAATTTCATTGTTTTTCCCCAGACAGTTGACTTCATTGAGTGGCCCTGAAATACTGGCCTTTCTTTACTGATTCTGAGGGTACCACCACATGGTCATGTTTCTCCATGCAGTTTTGGTAGCCAAAATCAGGAGTAATTCATGGAGAAAAAGTATAAAGGACAGATACCACTTCTCCTCGTTTTTGAATTCACTCTTGGGTTTGGCTTCCAAAACTGCATGCAGAAATCTGATAGTGTGGATGTACCCTAATAGAGCCCTAACATGGTGGATTTCATTATTTATTTTTTGCCCAGACTGTTGAGTTCATTGAATGGCTCTGAAACATTAGCCTTTCTTTACTGATCCTGAGGGTACGACCACACAGTCATATTTCTGCATGCAGTTTTGGAAGTCAGAATCAGAAAGGGCAGATGCAATCTTTTCTCTCTTTTTTTTTTTTTTTTATTCACTCCAGATTTGGGCTTCCAAAACTGCATGTAGAAACCTGACTGTGTGACTATGCCAGAACTGCTCGATGTTTAGTGTGTTTAAACCCTGCAGCCAGTTGCAAACAGTCCTCCAGGGTTGAAAAGAAGTTTTAAGTGGCTCAGACATTTGGTAGAACCTTTTCCCCGTACATCAAGGCTTATATCATGAGAATTATTCAGTAGCTGTTTTTCATAGTTTTCGTTTGCTAACTGATTATTTATTATCTATTTACTGTGTGTCATACGAGTGCTGTGGTCTCCTCACTGTTTACATGTTCGCCATCATGGCAGTGGTGAGCAGGTGAAATCACAGATCCTCTGTCCCATTCACTTTAATGGGATGGCTCTCTCCTATTGAAGTGAATAGAAGGGAGCTGTTCCATTGAAGTGAATGGGATAGGATAATGCAATGTCGACAGCGAGCAGGTAAATGGAGAAGAGAACACAACCTCAAAAAAAAAATCAAAGAAATCATTTAATTTAAATTTAAATCCTGGTATTGATAATGTGCCACTGCCTACTGATATAGATGTTGCAGATATGATGTCACGTATTGTTTTAAATTTATATACAGCAATTGCTAAGTGTAGCCATTAATTCTTCAGTTTGCAAATGTGTAGTGTGTTTTAAAACAGGCCCTTTGTTACCAAAGTCTGCATCCATTTACCCATAACCATGTATGTTGCTGTCACTTTGATATTACTTATGCTGTCTTGGCATTAAAAAGTTTGAAAAGCATTGGATACAGTCCTAGGAGACCTCATAGCGTCATAGATTTTGGGATACTTTCGATATTGAAAAGGACAATCGATTAGAATTTTGGAAAATTTGTTCTTCTCCACTTAGGACTCATGTTGGCATCCTACTCAGTGACCTAACAACAAGATAGCCCACAAGACTTGAGATGTAAATGATTGCATTAAATTACTAAAGTCTTGCTGAATCTTTCATTTATACTATATGTTCCGTGTGCCACTCACTGCACACAGGTCTTGGATGTGATGTGAATTGAAGTGTTTACTCTGCTTCCCACACTCATTATTACACAAACCTTTTATACATGTCTCCAAACAAGTTAAACATACCCAAAGACCAGACCTCACAGCACAATGTCACCACATTCTGGTTTCTAGCCTCAAGCAAAACTTTTACTCTTCAAAGTTGTGGGTAAGAGAGAAACAGAGATAAATATTAATTTTGAAGACTTAATATACAGTAGTAAAGGGGTTAACCCTTTCAGGACCCTGCCATATTTCAACTTAAGGGCCCGGCCATTTTTTGGAAATTTGGCATGTGTTACTTTATATGGTAAAAACTTTGGAACACTTTTACTTATCCAAGCCATTCTGAGATTATTTTCTCGTGACACATTGTACTTCATGATAGTGGTAAATTTCAGTCAATATTTTTCATTTTTATTTTTAAAAAAATTCAAAATTTACCAAAAGCATTGGAAAAATTCACAACTTTCCAAATTTAAATTTCTCTGCTTTTAAAACAGATAGCGATACCTCATATAATAATTATTACTATACATTTTCCATATGTCTACTTTATGGTTGTATCATTTTATGAATGCCATTTTATTTTTGGGGAACGTTAGAAGTTTAGAAGCAAATCTTGAAATTTTTCACAAAATTTCCTAAACCTACTTTTTAAGTACAAGTTAAGGTCTGAAGCCACTTTGTGGGGCTTACATAATAGAAACTACTCATAAATGGCCCCATTTTGGAAACTACACCCCTCAAGGTCAACTGATTTTAGAAACTTTGTTAACCCTTCACGCGTTCCACAAGAATTAAAGGTAAATGTAGATGAGATTTCAGAATTTCACTTTTTTGGCAGATTTTCCATTGTAATCCAATTTTTTCTGGTAACAAAGCAAGGGTTAACAGCTAAACAAAACTAAATATTTATTGCCCTGATTCTGCAGTTTACAGAAACATCCCATTGATCGTAAACTGCTGTACGGGCACACGGCAGGACGCAGAAGGAAAGGAGCGCCATGTGGATTTTGGAGGGCAGATTTCACTGGGATATTTTTTTTTTTTACTTGAAACTTTATTATTATTTTTTTATTATGAAAACACTTTTTTTTACATTTTTTTTTACTTTTTATTTTTGTCCCAGTCTGGGACTTCTGGGGTCTGATCCCCTCTGCAATGCATTACAATACATCCTGTATTGTAATGCATTGGCTGTCAGCTTTTATGCTGACAGCCTGCATGTGAGACCCAGCCTAAGGGGCTGGATCTCACAGGCTTCCGTAAAAGGCAAGCCTGATGCCTATGGAAGGCATCGAGCTGCCTTCTCTGCCATCGGGTCCCAATCACTGCAGTGTGGGGACCCGATGACCACCCAGCACATGTCTGAAGCCTGCACGTGCCGCAGTCAGCGCTGACCATGGCCATGCAGGGGTTAATGCGCCGGCATCGGTGATTTCACTGATGCCAGTGCATACAGCAGGGGTCTGGCTATCAGTGATTGCCGGACCTACATGTACATCATATCTGGACGTGACTTAATGCCGAGCTCCGTACATGCACGTCATGGTGATCAGGCGGGTGCAGGAGCCTCCATGTAGGCAAAATTTGTTTCAGCCGAACTTGCGCTAGACGTACCGGCAGGTACCAACCCTGGCTTCGGACTGCTATTTTAAAATGTTTTTAAAGACACAGAAACGGCTGAAACAAATTTTGCCAACACCAAGGTAATACATTTTAATGCTGTACATGGAGATAGCATTACAACCAGTGTTTGAACGAATCAACTTAAGATCTCTGATCTAAAACTTCGTTCAACACTAGTAACTGAAAATCTTGAGAGGCACATGCTCACTGAGCATACAGTTTGGATGGTAGGAATGCGGAATGGAAATAAGGATCAAGAGGAGCAGGCAAGTGGTTTTATGAAGGCAGGAGGAGTAAAAAGGGGTCTTAAAAAAGGAAAGCCTCACCTATATTTATGCTTATGATACAGATCGCTGTGCTGTGCGGCAGGGGAGGGAGAGGCGTCTCCCTCCCTGCTCCTCTGATAGGCTGCGGGCCTTGTGCCGGCAGCCTATCAGAGCGGTTCAGGCGGCGCGATGACGTCATCGCTCCGCCTGAGCAGAGTGCAGAGCGGGACACAGGCCGGAAGAGGCCTGCATCCAGCGCTTCCAGGGAGGTAAGTATTGGGGGTTAATTTAATGTAGCCTGCACATGATTGGGGAGGGGGTTAATATAGCCTGCACATGATTGGGGAGGGGGTTAATGTAGCCTGCACATGATTGGGGAGGGGGTTAATGGAGCCTGCACATGATTGGGGGAGGGGGTTAATGGAGCCTGCACATGATTGGGGGAGGGGGTTAATGAAGCCTGCACATGATTTGGGAGGGAGTTAATGGAGCCTGCACATGATTGGGGGAGGGGGTTAATGGAGCCTGCACATGATTGGGGGAGGGGGTTAATGGAGCCTGCACATGATTGGGGGAGGGGGTTAATGGAGCCTGCACATGATTTGGGGAGGGGGTTAATGGAGCCTGCACATGATTGGGGGAGGGGTTAATGGAGCCTGCACATGATTTGGGGAGGGGGTTAATGGAGCCTGCACATGATTGGGGAGGGGGTTAATGGAGCCTGCACATGATTTGGGGGAGGGTTAATGTAGCCTGCACATGATTTGGGGAGGGGGTTAATGGAGCCTGCACATGATTTGGGGAGGGGGTTAATGGAGCCTGCACATGATTTGGGGAGGGGGTTAATGGAGCCTGCACATGATTTGGGGAGGGGGTTAATGGAGCCTGCACATGATTTGGGGAGGGGTTAATGGAGCCTGCACATGATTTGGGGAGGGGGTTAATGGAGCCTGCACATGATTTGGGGAGGGGGTTAATGTAGCCTGCACATGATTTGGGGAGGGGGTTAATGGAGCCTGCACATGATTTGGGGAGGGGGTTAATGGAGCCTGCACATGATTTGGGGAGGGGGTTAATGGAGCCTGCACATGATTTGGGAGGGGGGTTAATGGAGCCTGCACATGATTTGGGGAGGGGGGTTAATGGAGCCTGCACATGATTTGGGGGAGGGGTTAATGGAGCCTGCACATGATTTGGAAGGTAGGGGTTAATGGAGCCTGCACATGATTTGGGGGGAGAGAGCCTGCACATGATTTGGGGGAGGGGGGAAGCCTGGACCCTGCACATGATTGGGGAGGGGGTTAATGGAGCCTGCACATGATTTTGGGGGAGAGCCTGCACATGATTTTGGGGGAGAGAGCCTGCACATGATTTGGGGAGGGGGTTAATGGAGCCTGCACATGATTGGAAGGGGGTTAATGGAGCCTGCACATGATTTGGGGGAGAGAGCCTGCACATGATTTGGGGGAGGGGGAAGCCTGGACCCTGCACATGATTGGGGAGGGGGTTAATGGAGCCTGCACATGATTTTGGGGGGGAGAGCCTGCACATGATTTTGGGGAGAGAGCCTGCACATGATTTGGGGAGGGAGCCTGGACCCTGCACATGATTGGGAGGGGGTTAATGGAGC
This sequence comes from Bufotes viridis, assembly GCA_033119425.1. Taxonomy (NCBI): domain Eukaryota; kingdom Metazoa; phylum Chordata; class Amphibia; order Anura; family Bufonidae; genus Bufotes; species Bufotes viridis. The sequence goes on along the minus strand of CM065593.1, from coordinate 329,985,269 downwards.
CTGCACATGATATGGGGTTAATGGCCCTCACCTGTGGGGAGATTGGTGTACTTATAACAATTTTATAGACAAATGATACTATTTACAGTCGCGCGGGGGGGCGCAAAATGTTTTCTTCTTCCTAGGGGGGGCATGACAGAAAATAATTGAGAAGCACTGACTTAATGTGACGGGAATGTAACCCCTTTAAGGGAAGGAACTCCAATGTAGTATGAATATAACTCCTTTAAGGGAAGGAACTCCAAAGTAGTATTCTCTGGAATACTGCTTGTGCCATGTGAGACACAGGAAAGACAACTGAATCTCAGGAAGCCAAATGCATGGCTTAAGACTTGGTCTAGGGCAAAAGGGTTTCGGTTTCAAGAACACTGGGCCAACTTTTCATTGGGAACACTGTATTCCAAGGATAATTTGCACCTGATAGAAGGGGATCTGATGTGCTTCAGGAGAGAATTCTAGTGAGGGTGGAAGAGTATTTAAACTAATAATGAGACAGGGAACGTTGTCCTGTCTATTCCCTGTCTCTTTTACTATGAAAAGTATCTTTTATACAATTTACTGTTGCATGGCAGTTAGCCATTCATAGTATATGTAGCTGTTTTTAGCTCATTTCTGATATAGATAATCTCTAGATGTATTTGACTTTACTTTATGTATGTTAGTCTATTGGTGTGGACTCCTACCTTGTATCTTGACTGCTTATACTTTCTTTATTATGTGAAAACTCTTTAATAAAAATACAATTTATAAAAAAAAAAAATAGGAATGAGGAGGGAAAATAAAGCAGAAAATAAAGTGATAGAGGGGTAAAAATATATTAGTGGGTGGGGAAGTGGATTATGAGGAGTTATTAGCGCAGTGGATAGGAAGATCCACATATTATAAGCTAGCACTGAAAACCAGCAAAATGTCACATTGTGAAAACTAATGTGGATGATTAAATAGATACTTGACATAGAGAATGGGATTAATAGCGCTGTTTCTATTTTTGCAGTTGATACCAAGCTAGGTAGTACATATGGAAGATGTCCATAAACAGTGACTAAACCGATAATTTATTTATTCTTGGCAAGAGGTATCTAAGAAGCGATATTTTTAACCTATACAAATAAACAAATGGCACATACAAAAAATATGGTGAAAAGCTGTTCCATGTAAAATGTTTTCAAAAGACAAGGAGCATAAGGAGCATAGGAGAGTAAGAAAGTTCAGTCTCTGGAGGCGAAAAGGCTTCTTCACAAAAATAACTTTGGGGGTCATTTATCAAACAAGTGTTAAGTAGTAGAACTAGCTTAGTTGTCCATAGTAACCAGTCAGATTCCATATTTAATTTTGGACAGCTCTTTTGGAAAATGAAAAGAGGAATGATTGGTTGCTATGGGCAATTAAGCTAGTTCTACTTCACACCAGTTTGATAAATGGCCCCCTTTGAATCTGTGGAAAAGTTTACTTCAGGAGGTGAATTAGATGAATTCTTAAAATTAAATAACATTAACAGTTATGTAAATGTGTAGAAGTCTAGTTCTCACTTTTCCTAAATTCACTTCCCCACCCATACTATTGGTTGAACTTGATGGACTTGTTTCTTTTTTCAACTATACTATGTAACTATTTAACTATGTAAATACTGTAGTATGGTGCTATCGTTAGAACAAAGTACACTACAATGTGTCATAAGACACAAGATAAACATTTAAGATGCAAAATATTACCGCTCTACCAAAATAGCTTTCCAAACCATGCCACTTAACAGTGTCAGATGGAAAGAATGAAAATAAAATGAATCCCTAATGGGAAACTTATGAACTGTATGTCGCCGTCAAGCCTCAAGGTAATGTAATGACAGTTATGTTGATTTCAACTGTCACTCATGAACTGATATTTAGAGGTTGCTGTTGCCTTGGGAAAAAACTGTCAATCATCAGTGGGTGGGTGGGTGTTGAGAGTGGAGAGCTTATGAATAACTATGACTCTTCTTAGACAGCAAGTGACTTTTCCCTGGTAATGGGTACAATGATTATGTAATATGTAATAGGTTCTTGGCAGCAGCATAATATTAGTTCATGGGTGACAGACCATTGAACTGTGTCTGTCTTGACTTTTTGCTGCCCTCACAGTTTCTTAACTTCAAAGGAAACCACATAGAGTATTTTATGTCTGCTGATCTTACCATAGCTTTAAGTGGGTTTTCCAGGGAGATTTAAAAAAGGGGCCATGCAGTGAGCCCCTGAGGAGCCAGTGCAGAGGATGGTAATGGTAGTGGCCATGATGAGATGTTGTTTCAAAGTGTACTCCCTCAGGCCACCATTCCCTGGGTTTCTGTGCAGTGAAAAGGTGGTGTGAAAGGCTTAAGCAGACAAATGTCTTTCATTACTGAGTGCAAGGGATGAGTTAAAGTACATCCATATGTAGTCCGTACAAGATGCAGGTGATGAGGTATTGTGTCAGGAAAGATGGCAGACAATAGCACTCTAGAGTAGTCCTTCTCTCTCTCCCGATTTCCCTTTACTAACAGCAATAATTTGATACTTGTGATAAGGTTTCCACTTGTGATATGGAGGCGTTTGCCTGTGTCTGAACTGAATTGTGGTGATAGGTGTCTTAACTTGTTATCCCCTCACCTTGCAGAGGAATCTGTATAGCTGTAGTGCTAATTATGATGCTGACTTTAAATGCTAAGCACCAATAAATAATATGGGGGAAGCAAAAATATATAACCCGAAAAAAGTCCCCTTAACAATCACGCCAATTAAAAAAAAACTTGTCAAATAGCAAAATATAAATTTATTATTACATAAAATTTAAGAACATGATTTTAAATGGTTGGTGGTACAGATGTGAGCGGGTCACAGTCTGGGGCCCCCAAGATGAAACATTTGATGCTCCAAATGGATACATCTGTGACTACATTGAATAAGCTATAGTGATATAACATGCAGTTTGTGTGACTGGCCACTAGAGGCCCTTAGTCGGACAGCCCCTTAGAACTAATGGAGCAAGATGTTGACAATTAATATATAAAAAGAAAAGTAATCTTATAGCTGCACCTGATTGGCTTTCTTATTGAAATAGACTGTTTAAAGTAGCTTCTTATTTATTTTGTGCATTTAGTTATTTTGTTGCCATGTCCTAACTTCCTGGGAAAAGCTACAGGGGCTGGGGAAAGGAAGTGGCAGGAGGACAGAGAGTCGGCAGTTGGAGAGCAACGGATTCAGACGTGTCTGCTAAGTTGTTTACCTGAGGTGTCCTGTGATGAGCCAGAGATTGAAGGCTTTATTCACAGCAAGCAAGGGACGATTGTTGAATATCCGCTGCCTGCTAAAGAGGATTTGTAGTCTTTGTTTATAATCAGGAGCTGAGGAGACCAGAGGCCTGCCTGCCCTGAGGCCAGCGTTGGATCATCCATCAAGAAAACCAAGCTTCCATTCAGGCCTGCACTCGAGATCTCAGCCTAAAGCATTTTACACTCGGTTAGTGTGCACTTTGAATGGGACTTAAATCCTGAGCTCAGGTCCCTCCCTGCAATCAGGGTGAGGACAAGTTTTGGCGCCGCTGCAGCAGTTAAAGCTTCACTGTAAAAGCAAGTGGATCCACATCCTGACTCTGGAGTTACAAATAGCCACGTGGAAGTTCAAGGGAGTCTAGCTGAGGTGGGGGAGTGGGCAGTGGGCATTACCGGCATTCGGGGGGATAGCGTGGGATCTTTCTGTATTTGGCCTCTGTGAGCCACAGTGCCCCTCAGCCGAGATCCCAGGTAAACAGACCCCAAATTTAGTGTTGATTGCTAGTGGCTTCGGTTCGCTGTGTTTGGTTAGGAGATCCTGCCATATTTAGAGGCATTTAGGCAAAATATGAATATTTAAAGGTACAGTACCTAATTCCCAGCTGGGGTCCCACTGTGGACAATCTTGGGTTGCTAACAACCCAGAGAGATTGTATCACCACTTCAGTACACCAGAGGACACCTCACTCCATGTGGTCCGGCTGGATCACGGTGTACATTATATTGTATATAGTTTTCTCTTCTAAAGTCAGTAAAATTATTTTGGTTCACACAGCTTACTGTCCGTGCATTCATTCTTGTGTGGTTCACTGTATCCCAACGGACTCCCTCGGGTCCACCTCTTACACAAACACATACAAGGCAAACAACGCCCAAGCAGAAGAATACAGGCCAATAATTATATATCAAACTGCTGACCAATCAATAATTCAGAGTGCATGGTTACAACTCCACCCAATTGGATGGAAAAGTGCATAGTGCATAAATACAGTTCACCTCAATAATCCTAATAGACTTGAACAGCAAAAATGTATATAGTCGACCCAAAAATGGCAGTCTCTGCTGCGTCCCGATGCGTGTTTCACTAATGCTTCATCGGGGGGTGACTTTAAATGCTGCAGTTTGCAGCTCTCCTGGAGGCCTGGTACCCCACTGTCTCCCTAGAGTAGTGGTTCTCACAGACAAGCTATTTTCGTAGTAACAGGGACCTTGAAGTGGAGGCAGATGGATGTGCTCCCTCACTCCAGGCTTGCTAAGCTAACTCTCCTTTGAACTCTCTAGAGCTCCCCATCCTAGATATAAGGTATAAGGTTTATGAGGTATCAATTTCTGTTTTCAATATTTTCAAAATTTTTGTAAATTTGGGATTTTTTCATAAATGAAGGAGAAATATATTGACTCAAATTTATGACTGTAATGAAGTACAGTAATGTGTGAAGAGAAAACAGTCTCAGAATGGCTTGTATAATTACAAGCGTTTCAGAGTTATTGCCACAAAAAGTGACATATGTCAGATTTGCTAAAAAAATGGCCTGGGCAGGAGGGCGAAAACTTGCCCAGGGTAGAAGGGGTCAGACTCATATGCCACTATGTATCATTTGAGGTGCTGTTCTGACAGTTCTCAACATTCAAAATTTTATCTGAGGATAACAACCTCTTGCCAATATGACCAAGATTACTCAATAGTAAACATGTATGATAGAGTCTCCTTTGTCAAATTCTCATGGAAACAGTTCTAAACCAAATTTGGCACAAATTGGCCCTTTTTTTAAACCTCAAGATCCTGATGTTAGATCTGCTCAATCTATCTTCTAAATTTACCAACTTAGCCGTCAATGCTTTGTTCTGTTGCTGTAATAAGATTAGTTTAGTAATAGAGCATGCTATAGCCTCTTTCACTTATCCTGTCCTCCGTACCTTCCAATCTATACCCTAATTTTGTAAGAATGTCTTTTATTATTGATATATTAGAGGACGATGCCCATTTGAAACTTAAAGCGTACTAACACATTTTGATTCATTTTCAGAATATAATACATGAGCATAAGTAAAAGTACTATTTTATCCCTATGATATGACTTGTATCCTGAAGTTTAGCTGTTTTTTTTCTGCAGTGTCTCCCTCTAATTTTCATTTCTCGCTGAGCTAGTGGGTAGAGACTAGTTGTTATAATGTCTCCCATAGAATGCACAGAGAGAAGCAAGAGTTTCCCTCACTCACTATTATTTTTAAAGCATTATATAGGACATTATTTAGGTACAGTATACTAAACAGAAATTATGTGAATAAAGCATTTTGGTGAAATAAAACTTAAGCTTCTGTGCCCTCTGTGTCTCTGTCATTACTGCTCACTCCTCCCTTATCTCCTCTTCATATACTTCTATACGTACCTGTAATTTGATCCATTAGTAGGCTGATAGTTTATGTTAGTCTCATAAAATGAATTCAGCAGAGAATTCCGAGTGGATGTTAGTTTAGGAAAGAGGGATGGATAGAGCTGGCAAGAGAAGAATGAAGCATTTTTATATTACAAAGATACAGTATATTATAAAGTTTCTTGGACAGGTTGTCCTCCACCAGATCTCTGATTTCCTATCCAAGCCTCCTACTAAAATAATAAATCTTCTCCTGGTTTATAGTTTTCCCATGAACTTTACCGTATCCAGAACCATAAACTCACCGCCGCAGATCTTTTTGTATTGAGCTCAAGAAGAAGACAGCTTGGAAATCCCTGGGCCTGCAGACTCCGAGGTTGTGCAAGTTCACTGACTCAAGGAGATCACAGCAAACACCATTTAAAGAGCCATTTAATGACCAGTCAGGATCATCACAGCTCAGACTTGAAAAAGGAGTGCTATACTACTCCGAAACGCGTTGTCTTATCCTGTGAGAACAATAAAACATCCAACCATAACCCTACAAGGTCATGTTCATTGCGCCAAAAAAGTACCAGTAACTGGTGGATTCACTATCCACACTGAAACATTGTGCTCTTAACGCCCCTCTTGAGGCTTGGCCGCCACACAAAAGAGGAGCGATTGGTACCGGCAGCACCGACCACCCGTACACCAAAACCGAATGCCCTAAATAGTGTTGTGCCTATCATCGCACAACACAAAAAGGTGATTAGAACTGATCGCCTCTACAACACAGTATTTCATCTGAATCAAACTATTACCCTATGAGCGCCTCTCCCCCTTTTTGCCATCATTGCCATAATGTACTATGACTGCTTCAGTATCAAGTGACAGTCCTCTTTATTGTTAAATATTTCTCGATGCCACTGTCTATTTCGCCCTCTCATTGTGTGAGGTTGGCAACATGATTGTTTTGAGAGGTTACTACTCCATAATATGTAAAAAAAAAAACTTGCCCAGGGGGTAATCAGGGTGGGCGGAGCATGTTAGCCGACGTAACGTGCGTGCGCTGCTCCCTCCCTTCCTCTCAGCCTTCCTGGCAGTCCTTCCTCTAGAGCTCTGCGGGATGTTGGCGGGGTGTGCTGCCTCCATGTCGGCTGACTGCGTCCTATATTGAGACCACCTACTCCACAGTTTGCTTGGTGACATCCTGGGATCAGCGGTGGAGATGCTGCGCGGCTTTATCTGCCATGTCCTGGCTGGCGACTGTGGCGTGAGCAGTGAGATCTGGGATGCTTGTCTGAACACATGGCGTGCGAGTGAGGAGACGCCATTTGCCCCCACTGCCTATCTGCTGTATGAGAGATTTTTTCAGTCAAGATGGTGCGGCACTGATGAAGGGCTCTATCTTGAAGGGGCAGTTAACCAATAGGGGTACTTTTAACATCGCCCTAAAGCATGACTACTTATCTGCAGGGAGCAGGCTGGATGATAGCTATACTTTCCTGTGCTCTGTCTAAGGGCTTGGTCCTTGAACGTGTGAACTAACAGGTTGGAGTTTTCTGCCCGGTTTTATCAATCTAAGGACTGTGTCTGAAGTGCTATTGTTCGATGTTGGACAGACTTTAATGAAAGGAGAAAGCGAAAGCTGCTTTTTCTGAAATATAAAGTGCCTGAAAAAATAGAAGTCCTACATATGTGGTTTAGAAACGGCTGCTGAATGAAGCTGAATGAAGCTTTCTATAGCAGTTTTTTTTCCTTCTATTTCTGCTCTTTCTCCCCCTATTGATTATTTTTGCTGCTATACCCCATTCTTTCTCCCCTTGGTGGACTTGGAGCAGTCTGATGAATGTATGTACCATTGATAGTGGGATTAATGGAGGTATTCGCTGTGGTGGTACAGCTTGGATCCTTATATGGAAAGAATTGATAGTCCTCCATTCCCTGGGATGATATTTTACACAATGGACAGTCGCTCTTTTGAAAGACATTGCAAGGTTTTCAGCTTAGTGGATCACTCTCTTATTTTCCTGTTCGGACTGGTCGAACATTTGCAGATGCCCGGGAAGTTCCCTTGCATGTTCACCTATACATGATAGTGGGAATATTGGAGGAATATTACAGACTGCACCCTTGAAGTCTATATTAATGGACTGCATTATCCCAGATCTATATGAGTTTTTAAGAGCGCAGAGTGGTATGCTTTAAAAAGGAGTATATATTTAACTGCCTTGGAGATATATACATGTAAGAGCTAGTTGTTATATTTAATTTTATACTGTCCTTTGTTAAAGACTAATTGATAAGGAATTTAGCGCTGTCCATTGCTTCCACCTCCTTTGCCCCTCCCACCCATATTGGTGAGGCTCCTGTCTGGAGACAAGTAGCTTTATTAAGATGTCTAAACAGGGGGGAGTAGAAAGGGGAAGATGGCCAACGTCTAGGTGGAGCTTGCTTCACCATCAGCTCCAAAAGTGGATAGTTCTAAACAGCACTTAATAACAGGGTTAAATAGACAGACTAGTTCTCCCAAAAACCACTTACAGAAGCAAGAAAACCCGAACCTAAAAGATGAGAAAGTAAATTTTTCCTTCCATAGTGAGGAGTCGGTAGGGTTGGGGGCCTCTGGTGAAGCGGTCGCCGATTTATCTATTTCTGGGGAGGTGGACTTAAGACTTCTGAAATACATAATTATTAGAAAATAGAGGAGCATACACCTAGTTTAAGCAATATTTTCTCTGAGATTAAACTAGGTAATACTGCAATTTTGGATCTCTCACTACAAAAGGGGGGCCTGAAGGAGTCAGTGGGGCTTCTCCGGGCTGACGTTCAGAAATATAAAAAGAGGATGGAGGAAGTAGAGAGAAGAGTATCACAAGCTGAGGACCTTTTGCAGAATACAGTTAAGCAGAATAAGGAGTTGATCTCTGAAAATAAGGAAATAAAGAAAAAACTTGTTGAATTAGAGAATAGATCCAGAAGGCTTAATCTACGTTGTGTAGGTCTCCCGGAGGGTGTAGAGGGACAAGACCCAATTGGTTTTGTTCAAAATTGGTTGAGAAATAAATTGGGTCAGGATATTTCTACCCATAAAGATTTCAGCGTGCTCATAGAGTACCCCCTAGACCTCCACCTACAGGTAAGAGACCCAAAGTATTTTTTATAAATGTCTTATTGGCTAGGGATAGAGAATAAATTATGCGTAGAACTCGGAAGAAGGGGAATTTAGACTTTAATGACTCAGCGGTTATGATTTTCCCAGATTATGTCAGAGAGACAATGAAGGAACTTAGTCGTTTCATTGATATTAAGAAGGCCCTGCTGCTGAAGGGCATAAAATATTATGTTATGTTCCCTGCTAAACTACGTTTTGAATGGAAGGATAGAGTTTGATTCTGGGACTCTCCTGGGGAGGCTAGGGATTGGATGGCCTTAAATTTATAATAATCTTGCTATTGGTTGGGTGGAAGGGAGGGAGTATAATGCATGGGTAGAGTACTAAAAGTGCATATAACTTCTGGTGCATGAGCTTTCTTGGGGCGGTGGGTGGGGTCCAGTTTTTTTTTCTTCCCTTCTCTCTCCCTCCTCCTTCATTTTGGCTCCCTACACACTTCTCTCAAAAACGGGTGGGTTCTCCGGCCATTTCTCCATATGTATTCTACTGGGATACTAGGACTGAATGCGTATAGTTTCATGGAACATTAGAGGCCTCGGAACAGGAGTTAAAAGATTAGCAGTTTTTATTTTGATAAATAGGTCACTTCCGGCAATTATTTGCCTTCAAGAAACTCATTTGCTGAAGGAGAATTGCAAATCAATTGAAAAACCATGGGTCCAATTTGCATATCACTCTACTTTTTCCTCCTATTCAAGAGGTGTCAGCGTCTTGATCCATAGAGCCATCAATATTCAGATTAAGGAGGCAATAATTGGTTCTAACGGACGTTTTGTCATATTAGATTGTCTCTGGAATAATAAAATGTGGTTACTGGCGGTTGTGTATATACCCCCACCCTATTCTCCTTTTTTTTGTTGGAAATTTATGAACTCTCGACAATCCAGAGCGATAGAGCACTCCTGATTGTCTGTGACTTCGAAATGGTGTTGGATAAAGCTTTAGATAGATGTTGAATTGGTAAAAGTATAAAATCACACATATCAACTAGGCTTAAGAATTATACTCAGGAATTTGGATGGTTTGATATTTGGAGAAGTCTCTATCCTAGGAAAAGGAGATTCTCCTGTTTTTCTAAAACACATAAGGTGTTTTCACGAATTGATTTGGCATTAATCAATCAAGGGGCACTTCATAATGTTAAGAATGTTAAATATACCCAAAGAGGGGTTTCGGACCATAGTCCATTATTAGTAGAATTGGTTGAGAGTAATTCACTTAGTATAAATAAGATGAAAGTTAAGTTAAATTGGATTGGCACAAAGGAAGCACAGGAGAAAATATATGTAGAAATGGAGGAATTTTTTGAACGAAATATGGGGAAATCCGCTGTCGATATTGTTTGGGATACGGGAAAGGCGTTTCTTAGAGGAGTAATTTTCAAACAAACAATTAGGCGGAAAAGGAGAAGAGATAAGGATATGAGCGAGCTGGAGGCAATGGTCCATTCTAAAGAACAGAAATTTATAAAGAACTCTAAAATAGAGCTCTATGAGAGTTGGTTAGAACATTAAACCAAATTGGAAGATATACTGCTTTCACAAGCGGAATATCAAAAACAAAAGAATGTAATTTCTAATTATGTTCAAGGACTCCTTCCTGGGATAAGGTTAGCTGCTTTAATTAAGGCTCAGAAAGGTCAGAATCATATTTTTGTTTTAAAGAATCAGCAGGGTGGTGAATTAAGTGATGAATTAGATAAGAGTCTATGTGCAAAATAATTCTTTGAAGGAATGTATAGAACTAGGTTTTTGGGAGAGATAGAGGATGTTCAAAAAAATTGAATTCAATAATGTTAGGAAAATTGTTGAGAACTCAGTGGGAGGCTTTAGAGGCACCAATTCAAATTCAGGAAATAGACTTGGTTATTAAATCAATTGCACCGAATAAATCTCCAGGTCTTGGATGGAATCCCCTATGAGGTATATGCTATGTTTGAGAAAGTTCTCTTTCCTAGAATTTTGGAAATGTGGAAATTGGGGACTCCTTCCTGACTCTTTAGGCAGACACTTATTATTTTAATCTTAAAAGTTGAAAAAGACCCCAAACTATTGGACTCCTATTGCTCGATTTCTTTAATAAACTCAGATTGTAAGCTTTTAGCCAACATTTTGGCTGACAGATTAAGATCTGATATTGGGAAAAATATATTATATTGTATTTTATATCTGTGGAAATTTGTATTCTATGGTGGTATTTCTGTATTTACGGATTTTCCATGTATGTTTTTTCTATGGTCTATAAATAAAGTTTATAAATTATTAAAAAACAAATTGCCCAGAATACAAGGTGGTATTGGATTGTGCTCACATCACAGGGCATGGGTAATATCTCTGTGTGATATAAACTATGGTGAAGTCTGCGAACAAGATTCCTCCAACCAGTGCTGCCAACAACAGTTTAACCACCACTGCACCTCCTCCCCTTATATTGCAAATGGTATATGGGTCTGAAGGTGAATTAAGCTCAGGATTAGGGGGTCTGGAGCCTCTCTGATTCGGTACCACTCATCTGACAGAATTGGTACACTGCAGCCTTTACATGTATTGGATGTCTCATATATATGCATTTATCTTTTAGATTGCTGCAGTGTAATTGTATGATTTGTTTCGTCTAGGCCAATGTTTGGATTTGGATGAGGCTTGTATTTTGGTGAAGGTCCTGATTGTGTACCTCACATTTGATGTTTTTCTGTATAGAGTTTTAAATATGTGATTTAAATTTATAGCTGCAATAAAATTTATATCAATATATTTATATATTTATATATATGTGTTGGATGTGTGACTTTTTTTTACATGGCCTTGCGTTGTGTATTTTTCATGTGGATTATGTGAATTAGGCCATTAGTCTTCAGCATATTCAGCCACTCCCTATAGCTTGTTCACTATTTTAAAACATATATATCTTCAGGGAGAAACCAAATTCTGGGTGAAAAAGGGAAGTTGTCCTTGTTCTATCCATTTATTCCCTTCCTAGATTGATATGTTTGTTTTCTATAGAACCCATTGACTGTGTATCATATACACACCCTCCAGTCCTTCCTACACCCCTAGAGTACCACACTACCCTCGTAGATACTTATATATAAAAATAGTTTAGTTCTAACATAGTGGTGACAAAACAATGGACATTACCTAAAGATAGAAACCACAACAAATTACAGACAGGATACCACCAGATACAGTTTTATCTCTTTCCTGCCCTTGATACTAGGCAAATCTGGCCAGTAATGTGTGTAATATACTGTATATATATACTGTATATATATTAGAGATGAGTGAACCAGGCAAGATATGGTTCATTTCACAAATATTTAAAAAAAATTTGGTTCAGGGAGATAGAGATGAGAGAGATAGAGATGAGGAGACTCTTTCTCAATTTAGACAGTCCCTGGTATGCCAAGTACATGTATGCTATATTGTAGGCCAGATGATGCTCTTCTGGGTTACTGGGAAACATATTCAAATTAACTTTCAAATCCCTTGCAACTTGAAACGATCAGGATGACAAACGGGCTTCGTTGGTCATCCCCTTTTTTGCGGACCCATTGACTTGTATGGGTCATGAAACCGTGCCCCCTGCGGACAAGAATAGGACATGCCATATTTTTTGCGCTTGGCCGTGAAATCGGACAGCGGGCGCGGACAGGCAACGGAAGAGGCATCCGCATTTTAACGGATCCATAGAAATGAATAGGAAACCATCGGATCCGCCATGAGCGAGGCCGCAAAAAACCACTGCCGTGTGCATGTAGGCAAACTCTGAAAAAAGGGTTTTTGTCCTAAAAGAGCTAGTTGTAGATTTTTTAGCTTTGCTACAAACAAATGTTTAAGCCTACATGCACACGGCAGTGTTTTTTTGCGGCCTCCGTTCCGTTTTTTTTGCGGATCCGATGGTTTCCCATTCATTTCTATGGATCTGTTAAAAATGCGGATGCCTCTTCCGTTGCCTGTCCGCGTCTGCTGTCCGCATTTCACGGCCGCAAAAAAAATATGGCATGTCCTATTCTTGTCCGCAAAAAACGGTTTGCGGACCCATACAAGTCAATGGATCCGCAAAAAAAAACGGAAGACACACGGAAGCACAACCTACAAAATTTGCGGACACAAGGAACGGATGTGGATGTGAAAAAAAAAGGAGACGGATCCGCGATTTGCGGACAGCAAAAAACACTGTCGTGTGCATATAGCCTAAAAGGTAGGAAGGCATATCTGCCAATCCACTGTGTGAGAATAATACAGTGCTAACATTGCTGCTTTGTTCTCTTTACTGTTTACCTACTTGCTGTGTAGTGGCAAATAGGTATAATTTTAGCTCCTGCTATCTTACTTCAATGGGACTGCACCTTACTATTCACCTGAGGATATATCATCAGTAAAAAAAAAACAGACAACACCTTCAGCAATTTTAATTCACCATTTTGGTTCAACAGATGAACCAGACAAACCTCCAAAGTAACATTCAGCTGAAAGTGAGACAAGAGAATTACAATATCCTACAAATCTCTCTCTCTCTGTCTCTCATTGGTTCACCTGCAACAAACCACCAAAAGTTCGGTTTCATGTGGATCAAATCATGAACTGATAGAACTATTTCGTTTATTCTTAACACACATATTATATATATATATATATATATATATATATATATATAAAAATACATGCCTTTTAAAAAGCCCAAGGAGAGACAACATCAGCGGCCACAAAGCCACACCTCAAAATCTTCCCTTTTCCTATCTAAATCTGCCCATTTCCTATCTATATACTCGATCTTGCCATCTTACAGTATACCCAGTCCCGCACACTTCTCTTTGTGGCCCCACTCAGTAGTTTTGCCCCTTAGTTAGTCCCCCTTTCACAGTAATATCCCCTCACAATAATTATACCCCTGTGCCCCGACACAGTAGTTATGCCTCCTTAGTTTACCCACACACAATAGGATGCCCCTTTAGAAATAATGAAGCCTGCATTGCTAATAAAATTAAAAGGTAACTCTCAACTACTCCCACTTAATGAAGCTACTCCTGCTCTCCACAGCACCAGGCGCCATACATAACATCATCACGCCTTCTGCGTTAAGCACAAGAGAAAACAGGCAGGGAGATGATCCTCTTTCCCTGGCTTGTGTGCTCAGATGCTTAGCCCAGTAGGCGTGATGATGTTACTACATCGTGCCTGCTGCTAGGGAGAGATATGAGATTGGGTGCATAGTGGAACATGCTTCACCATTGCATTCAATTGTCTCTGTGTCCTCAGGACACAGAGACAGCTGAAGGTGGGACATACCTCAGCTGTCCCGAGACCCCAGGACCTGCCTAAATCTGGAACTATCCCACCGGATGCATGACTGTTGGGAGGGATGCAGATATCCAGATCCCAACAATATACCAACTCCTGGATTTACACATCTAATCAACTCATATCCAGTACCTGACCATTAGTACATGTACATATAGGAACCTATTCATATACTGTATACTACACATCCATAAACAAGTGCTGGCTACATAATTCACAGACGCTCATGTAAGTGGGATACAGGCTGCAATCTATACGTAAACGTATAAAGTCTACTCAGGCATTATACATAGACAGAAAGCACATACTTAATATAACTTACCTTTTTCTGAGGTAAAAGCTGTTCGTCCAGGGGTGGCAGGGAAAAGAGATATAGATTCCCAGAGCTTCACAGTCTCAGTCCTCTCCATGAACTCCACCCTATGACCACCCAAATACCTTACATTCTGCTGGTTAAGAGAATGCTGTCTATCTGCCTTTACACCAGCTTTAGAATGTGTTCTTTCTGTAATGAGAACGTTTGAAATGCTAACAAGATGACCTATGGGTATGTAGACAGCTCAATGGGTGAGTATTACTGAATAATATTTCTATAAACAATATCCACTTACCAGGTATATTTGTTGTGGTCATAGGACTGAGGACCATGTGCACTTGTAACATCCTCCCTCTTGCTGGTATGCCTACAGACTTGGAAGCCTGGTATATATGTTGGTGTGTTTATATTGAACATACATAAACAAAATATGGAGCCACAATGATTTTTTCTACAAAAAAAATACCAATGGAGAGCCATAGAGGAAGAATGCTAACACAATACAATGATCATATTTTACCTATTCGGCCAATCTGTTGAGTTATCTTCTTGAGTAGGGTTGAGTGAACCCGAACATTAAAGTTCGGGTTCGTACCGAACTTTAGGGCTTTTTGTACCCGGACCCGAATCCAGACATTTTCGCAAAAGTTCAGGTTTGAGTTCGGTGCTCGGCGATTTCTTGGTGCTTTTTGAAAGGCTGCAGGGCAGCCAATCAACAAGCATTTCACTAGTCTGCCCTTAGAAGCCATCACAGCCATGCCTACTAATGGCATGGCTGTGATTGGGCAAGAGCAGCATGTGAATATAGGCTGGAGTCACGTAGCACCGCACGTCACTCTTCTCAGTGTAGGGATAGGATGCTGCTGCTGTGAGGGAGAGATTAGGGAAGAATTCTGTTGAACTTGGTGGTGTTCAATCTTCAAACTACAGAGATTATTGAGAGTGCTATGCTACATTTTTGTACCCAGCCCTGAGCCCAGTGACACTGAAAAATAAGTTTTAATCCATCTGCTAGTTCGGTGGGCGTCGGTGGCATTTTTTGCAAGTGCAGTGCCCTTGCAACCGCATGTGAACTGCATGTGTGCCAGGGACATTACTTTAATTCTGTTCTGGTAGCTCAGTGGAGGGCAAATTCCCTTTTTTGGCCGTTCAAGTACCCCTGCGGCCTGCAGTGCATACCTGGCAGTGAAAATTATTCAATTACATTAGTCTGTCACATTATTTTGTGACCTAAAGAAATTTTTTATCTGTCTGCAACAGGCACTGCTTATCTGACAGTCCAATAAAACCGCTAAATACTGCAGTTACCTTGCTAATATAAAGAAGCACACTTTTTTTGCAAGATAGTAAATTTACGGGCTATGCTGAATTTCTGACAGTCCAATTAAAACATTACCTACTGCAGTTACATTGTATTGTATCTGCAGCCAGTGTATTGTCTGAACGTGTATTTAGCACAGCAGGGGGAGTTATCACAGACAAGCGCAGCTGCCTGTCCAATGCTAATGTAGACAAGCTCACGTTCATTAAAATCAACCAGGCATTGATCCCACAGGTGATGTCTGTACCTTGTGCAGAATAGACATTTATACCGGCCTCAACCATCCATTCTTGTACTCAAGTGCACTTATTCTTAGTTTTATTTTTTTATATGACCCAATTTTTTTGGGGCTACCCCAATTAAAAAAACAAAAACAAAAAAAAAAACAGTGTTGGCTACCTCCTCCACCTCCACTTCAACCTACACCGCCACAGTCACTGCCTCCTCAACCTCCTACTCCACATCCACCTCCTCCTCCTAGTTCAAGATTGTTATTTTAAATTTTTATTTATTTTACTTTATTTGAAGTTATTTCCCTATCCACATTTGTTTGCTGAGCACTTAGCATGCTCTTAAGCACATTTTGCTGCCTTTTGCAGCCTTCTAGCCCTTTCCATGACATTTTTAGAGCCATTTCAGTGCCCAAAAGTTTGGGTCCCCATTGACTTCAATGGGGTTCGGGGTCAAGTTCGGGTGCCGAACTCAAACTATTTTGCGAAGTTCGGCCATACCCGGCGAACCCGAACTTCCAGGTGTTTGCTCAACTCTATTCTTGAGGCATTGGTGGTTAAGTTGTTCATTACATCTTGCACTGGGATTTTACAAGATAGGGATCATCTGGTAACTTCATGATGTGACTTGACATATGTGTTGTTGCTTCTTTAGATCAAGGGTATTTGTTGTTGATTTTGTACCTGAAATTATATCAAGAGAAGGGTATGCTTATAGCTGCATTTATTAATAGCTTTTCATCTCTGCAGTTGCATGATGAAAATCCATCAGGAGATAAGATGGTCTCTCCCAGTTGACAATATCTGTACATAAGACTGCAACATTTGGCGTTCTTAGTAGATATATTATAAACCGAGACTACATATCTCAACTCAGGGGGAATTCTCACTTGCACTGGCTCTCTCAAAGATCTGTGTCTGACCAGACAATTAAAATTCCTACAATGCACCTCTATGTTTCCTTGTGGACTCTGATCACACCCTCGCAGAATATCCAATAGGGAGAGCTATGCCTCAAAATCTATTGGCTGTCTTTATAGTCTCTGAAATCACACTATACTTATTTATTTATTTTATGAGCGCTATACAATGGGATCATGGGGTGCCAGTGGTTGCCATGGTAAAAGCCAGTCTGTGTCTTCTAGGTTCAATGCAGTACAAAAAATCTAAAGTTCCCTAGTTGTAGTGTTTTATAAAAAAAATAAAATAAAAGCATGAAGTAAAAAAAAAAGAAAGCACCCCTTTTGCCCATCAAGCCATTTACTTTTGCAAAAAAAAGACATATTAGGTATCGCCATATTTGTAACGACCTGCTGTATAAAAATATCATGATCTACTCCATGAGGTGAACGTCATAAAAAGAAATACATAAAAATTAGGTCAGAGCAGCCATTTTGGTCACTTTCCCGCCCCCCAAAAATAATATTAAGCAAAAAAAAAAAAAAAAAGTTATATAATATTGGGATGTCTGTAATCATACTGACCAGCGGAATAAAGTTAACATGTCATTTGTACGCACGCCGTACGCCGCAATAAATAACACAAAAAGCAGTGATAGAATTGCTGACTTTTCATTATCCTGCTTTCTAAAAAGCTAAATTAAAACCATAATGTTTTGCAGGGTCAACTCACCAGCAGGCCCTGAACCATAATTTTTGAGGGTCACCAGTAGGCCACCAATCATAATTTTTCAAGGGTGTGTATGATGCCCTCCTTTATGTGTAATAAAGGGTGTATTGTAGTACCGGTTCCTTTTGGCAGCCCTTTCACTTAGTGCATAGGCTTTATGAGTGTAGGAGTCCCACTACCTGAACAATTGTATCACAATGTGAATGAGGCCCTCCTTTATGTGATATACAGGCTGTTTCGGAGTGCCTCATTTTTTCCTGAAAAGTAGATTTTTTTTTTTTGGGGGGGGGGGGCTGGGTTGGGCATATTTTTGTTAGTCTGTAAAAGTGGCGTACAACTCGGACAACATGGTTCTCAGCAGCGACCTGGGAATCCAAGATGCATCCAGACATTGTCCCCATGCTGTTCCCGGTCCTTTTCTGTGGTGTTTCTGTCACTTTCAGACTTTTTCCAATGGACCAGGCACCCTCCCCTCCCCTCCAATATACTCAGGTGCTCGGCCGAGCACAAGAACATAGCTATGTGTTCGGCCCGAACACCCAAATACTTTGGTGCTCGCTCATCACTAATGATCTGTCAAAAAAAAAAAAAAACATTCTCAGAATGGCTTGGATAATTAAAGCATTCCAAAGTTATTACCATACAAAGTAACACAACAAATTTGCATTTACATCTGCAACAGGTCCTCCTAGCTTTTCTGCTGCCTGAGGTGAAAAGTAAATTACCCCTTCTGCATACATACACACAAACACATTGCCAGTGTTTTAGATTTCCAATGTCCATGTCAGAAAATGTAGAGAAAATGCTGTATATGTTGCAGAATTTTGCTTAAGATCTGGCCTTAGATTTTAGACTTTTTTTTAAGGCTTCCTCCTGTGGCTGCTGATCACTGGTCAGTGACGCACATCACTGTTCTCATTCTGTGCTTAAGTGTTGGCCCAGGTAGTGAGCAACATGGCTCATCTGAAATGCTGAAACTAGAGATGAGCAAAATTTTGGAAAATTTGTTTTGGCAGCTTTGCTGAAGTTCCATAAAAATTTTGATTCATTCCGAATTAACTTGTCACAAATCCTGTAGCTATAAATCTGGTATTCCCAGGTCACTCTGCCTTAGGCCTCTTTCACATGAGCGATACGGAGTGGCTCAGGATGCACCAGTTTGCACTCAAGTTCAGTTAGTTTTGTCTGCGATTGCGTTCGTTTTTTTCTGCAAGGTTGCAATGCGCTTTGATGCGTTTTTTATGTGCTTGATAAAAAAACGGAAGGTTTACAAACATCTCTTAGCAACCATCAGTGAAAAACTCATTGCATCCGGACTTGCTTCTGGATAGAATGCATTTTTCACTGATGCCCCATTAACTTCTATGGGGCCAGGGCTGCATGAAAAACACAGAATATAGAACGTGCTGCATTTTACACGCAATGCAGAACTGATACGTAAATAAAAAAGCTCATGTACACAGACCCATTAAAAAGAATGGGTAAGGATTCAGTGCGGATGCTATGGATTCACGTCATGCTAACTCGTGTTCGGGTGAAAGGGGCCTTAGGGTACGGCTCCACGAAGCAACCATGCTGCAGTGAAGAATAGAGATGTCACGAACATAAAATTTTCTGTTTGCGAACAGCGAACCCGATCTTACTCAAATGTTCGCGAACAAGGCGAACAGCAATAGACTTCTATTGGCAAGCAAACATGCCTAAGAGAGCTGCATAAAAATTTTCCAACATTTAACTGTCCTAAGGTTAACTTAATAAGTTTAATAAGTCTTGGATTGTCATATAAACTCATTTGCATACACATGGCCAAGAAATGCTAATGAGCAATATAGAAGTATCTGCCTTGTTTGTAAACTGAAACACGATTTGCATGGCTTTCCCATAGTCCCATGTTATGCAAATGAGTTTATATGACAAAACAGAATAGAAAGATTATAAAATTAGTCTTTGGACAATTGCAACACAAAAAAACAAAACTATGCAGCCTTCCTAATCATTGAGATGAGAGCTAGGTGGCATATTTAAAAAAATAAATAAATTTTGTCACCCTAATGATAATTATCTATGTGCACAGGTCCCCCTAGATACCTAACACTAAACAATTTTCCTTTTGGAAAAACTGGTTAAAACCCAGGCTGCCTTGCTAAGGTATGCTGATGATCTGTCTGTCTGATGGATTGTTGGCCCTGCATATACCTGGTGCTCTGTGGCCATAAGGGAGAGCTGTTCTGTGTTGTTAATTGGATGTTTTATGTAATAATACAAACAACAATAATAATAATTTTGTCTTTGTCTGTTTTATAAAGGACAAAAATTAGGGCTTCATTAACTATTGTACCATATGTTTGATTATTACATCTTAAAGGGATACTGACTACCTGTTCCTGCTGTGCCATCCACTTCCTGGTGGCGGGCTTAGTTTTGTTTGATAGAAGTGTATAATTCTGCCGTGCTGCGCATGCGCATAGGAAGTTTATTCTTCACTAGGAATAAGTCACCATAGTGCATGCACGTTCAGGACAGCACATGGTACAGACAGGAGAAATGAGTCAAGCACGGCCAGCGGAATCCCTGAGAATCAGAGGAAAATTATGAATAAAAACGTTTTATAGACATTATGCAAAGACAGGGTTTGATGATAATAGCATAGTTTTTCTGAGATCAAGGAGCCTAATACAGGAAAATATATATATATATTTCTATAGGGTAAAACAGCCTGTCCATGTCCCTTTAAGGTACAATAGTTGATTAAAAAAAAGTAATTTTTGTATTTTATAAAACAGACAAACACAAAGACAGACTTACAGACATTTACCCTAGCCTGCCTATCATAAAATCTTATTATTATTGTTGTTTGTATTATTACATAAAACATTCAATTGACAACACAGAACAGTTCTCCCCTATGGCCACCAAGCACCAGGTATATGCAGGACCAACAACCCATCAGCATGCCTTAGCAAGGCAGCCTGGGTTTTAACCAGTTTTTCCAAAAGGAAAATTGTCTGTTTAGTGTTCGGTATCTAGGGGGACCTATGCACATAGATGATTATCATTAGGGTGACAAAAAAAATATTTTTTTTTTTTATATGCCACCTAGCTCTCATCTCAATGATTAGGAAGGTTGCATAGTTTTTTTTTGTTTTGCAATTGTTCAAAGACTAATTTTATAATCTTTCTATTCTGTTTTGTCATATAAACTCATTTGCATAACATGGGACTATGGGAAAGCCATGCAAATCGTGTTTCAGTTTACAAACAAGGCAGATACTGCTATATTGCTCATTAGCATTTCTTGGCCATGTGTATGCAAATGAGTTTTAAATGTTGGAAAATGTTTATGCAGCTCTCTTAGGCAGTGAGAGAGGAGTTAGGCTGGCATATAAAAAAAAAACAATTACAATTTCTGTCGCCCTAATGATAATGGTGTAGGGTCCAGGCCCCTCTAGATAGCCAACCAATGCAAAGCAACTTCTCTCTTTTTGGATTGAGAACTTATGTTTTAAAACTAATGATTGTCATTGTAAGGTATGCTGATGCCCTGTCTTATGGATAGATAGTCAGCCTGCACATACCTGGCTTTTGGCATGATCTGAGTGGTTTATGTTAAATGTGAAAGAAAATGGTCATTAATGATATATCATTTTTAGAAAGGCCTTTTCTTGGTTTGAAGGTTGGGGTGGACAGAGAACACTAGTTAATACTCTCCCTGTTCTAACACTGCACCTTTAAATTGAGTTCACTATGCCTGGCTTTAGTAGGAAGGTAAGCTGAATGTAAGAATGCAGGGCGAATTGAACATAGCATAATGTTCGCTGGCAGAAGCGAAGGCGAACAAGCAATATTCGCAGGGAACTGTTCGCTGTCGAACAGTTCGGGACATCTCTAGTGAAGAACCGTATTGCCTATTAGCCAGCAGCCTCTTTTTATTTAAGGCCACACTGTATAGTCCTTTTTCATTGTTAATAGCTGCAGCACCTTTAAACAGGGGCTGTTGTTAGCATGGGTTTTGTCTGGTTAGGTGGGGGCACAATATGCATATTATTTCTGTTTTGGCTGCCAATCTCCTGTAGGTTATTTGACAGTAAACACTGAATATTAATCAAGGGGAGAAACAGAACTGTATCGCACATCCACAATGCTATGCTTAGATCTAATTAAACTCGCTTCTCAATGTAATATTAAAGTGTACAGCTCCCTATACTGCATGCTGTACAAGAGGCAGCCCACAGCTGCTTTTTATTTAAGGCCACATTGTATAGTCCTTCATTGTTAATGGTTGCAGCACCTTTAAACAGGGGCTGTTGTTAGTATGGGGTTTAGCTCGTTAGGTGGGGGGCACAATGTGCATATTATTTCTGTTCTGGCTGCTAACCTCTCCTGTAGGTTATTGAACAGTAAACACTGAATATTAATCAGCTCTGGCACACACACTTCTCCAACCCCAGCGATATCCTCCCCTCCGGTGGAAGCCCTTCTTCTGCCATCTGCTTTTCCTCCTTTTCCACATCATCTAATATAGATGAGAATATAGCTCCCCTATCTTGCATCTTGCTGACCTTTCTAGGGCATGAAGACTTTGAAGCATGATTTGGAAGAGGCAAAGTCAGCAAAATATGAGGATGGTCATTATTAAGACCTGGCCCCCCTAAGGGGTGCAGACTAGATGGTATTGGTTGGCACACTGACAGTGGAATAATAAAGGCTTCCATCTTATTGGTATTGCATTACATTATGGCTGATGTAGGAATAAGTAAATGTAGGAATGAATAAATAAAACTGACGCAGAATAAGTCTCCTTGCACTCTCCCTGCACTCTCCCTCCACTCTCCCTCCACTCTCCCCTCTCCCTCTCCAATGTTCTTCTATTAATCATTTTCAGCAACACTGTCCCTAGGACAATGGCTGAGACCGCATGGGATGAGGGTTTTTAGGGCTGTGACATCACAGCGGATGACTATCTGCGGATTGGCTTGCTGCATAGCATTATGGGTAATCTTGTCTCCTCTTCGCTTTGTAACACGTGGAGCTGCCATTTTAGAAAAACCAGATTTGTTACCATGAAGTGTGAAAAAATTTGGATCCGTTGTGAATCAAAGTTTTCCTAAACTTCAGACCGAATTCTGTATTGAATGCTTTGCTTCGCTTAACACTAGCTGAAACCTACAGTGCTGTGAAGAAGTATCACCTGTGGTCCCTCAGCGTGTTCAGGAAGACTGGATTAAACATATCTAGCACAATGGTGGGCTCATTGAACATGTTATGTAAAGCACTTTAGGAAACGATAACCATGCCTATCTAATAAACAGGTAAAGATACTTCAAAACTGACACTTCTAGTGTGTTTCTGAGGGGTTTTTTTTGCTGTAGGAAATACTACTTTTTTATTTGTAACTACATTTTAGCTTAACATTTTTCCATTTTTTCTTTCCCCTAAATTTAATGTCAAATTAATGCAACACATTCACATGTAGAAGCTCTATATACACACTTCTCTGAATAAAAAAACGTAATACACACTTTACATGTTTAATAATTCATATTTGCACATCCCTATAAAAATAAAAATGTTCCAATCATCTCTAGGAGGCAAATTCCGCATTGCCTCAGGTACAGATACAGCCAACAAGGGAAAAGAGGATCCTGCATTCTTCTTGTCCTCTTCCTCTTCATCATCTAGCGAGGAGGAACCCTCAAGAAGGCAACCCAGGACAACAGCTGAGGCATACACCCAGAGTGATCCCATAAGGAGATGTTTTCTACCATACTTCAATTTACTGTATAGCCATGAGCAGCGCACAATTTAAATCAAGTATGAAATTTTTGGATGCACAATGTCCGCAACAAAATGACCCAAGATTTGACCTTCTAAAATTAGGCCAGTTCTCGAACACTTTAGTAGCAAGTTTGGTGTAAATCGCTAAAAAAAAGAACCCATAGGTGTACATGTACTTGAATTCCTAATACATTTGAAAGGTAGGATACAATTCTCTAAATAATCAATACCTACCCAGCAAAAAAGCAAGGTACTGTATGGCATTAAAATGTATAATGTATAAAATGTATAATGTGCAAGAGGTACATGTCCCCCATACTAGAAGTTGGTGGGAAAATAGTGTTTGACTTAGTGCACCCACTACTGTACCAGGGCTACCACCTCTATGTGGATAACTATTACACCAGCATAACCCTAACTTCCAGAGGTATTGTACCTTGTGGCACTACACGCAAAAAGATAGATCTCAGGCAATCATTAACAAATGATGACAACAGGGCTTTTTGCAATAATAACATGTTGTTTGTTAAGTACAAAGACAAGGCAAGTGCTTGTACTGACCACAGTTCATGGTAATGGCAGCTCTCCTGCCCCTGTTTGAGGTACCACTACCACTAACCCCAAGCCAGACTACAGTCTGGACTACAATACGTACAGTACATAGGAGATCAAGCGCCATGCAGAAAATTAAGGTGTGGTACAAAATGCTGGCTGTGCACAATGTACAGATGGCACTGTATAACTATTACGTGTCATTTCAATCTGCAAGCCAGGTGGGAATATTCCTTCTTCTTTAAGAAGTGTTCAAGGGCCTAATTTTTGGAAACCGAGAAGAGGAGGGCTCCAGTGCTTCTAGAAGTGATTGTGCCTGTATTATACCAGGGCAACCTTTCCCTGGTGAAGTACCCCAAACAGCAAGTAAGGGAACGACCCCGAAAAAAAAAGAGGAAGCGGGGGGGACGGGGGGGCACAAATCCCCCCCAGGAAATAATGCGGGGGGGACAGGTATGTAAAAATCCCCCCCAGCGGCAGCGCAATGTGTGCGGCGGTTGCGGGGCACAGGGAGATGAACGCTTCCATTGTGGAAGCGTTCATCTCCACAGTTATCTGTATCGCCATCCCCAGGACAGCGATACAGATGGCTGTGCTGCGGAGCAGGAGAGGGAGAGGCGTCTCCCTTCCCTGCTCCTCTGATAGGCTGCCAGCACTAGGCTGGCAGCCTATCAGATGTTGGTATAGGCGGCGCGATGACGTCATCGCGCCGTCTGTGAGCCGTACAGCGCGGGACACAGGCCGGAAGAGGCCTGCATCGCATCGCTGTGACGGATGGAGGTAAGTATAAGTGTCTTGTTTTGTGTGTGTGTTTTTTTTTTTAAACTAGACCCACTGGCCCATAAGGGGGGGGGTGGAGAGAGAGATTTTTGGCACTTGGGGGGGCGGAAAACTATGTGGGCGTGGCTTGAGGGTGGGCGGGGACACGGGCCCCATAAGTGCTGTCCCCCCCAGATTTTTGGGGCTTCCTACGCCCTTGGATACGAAAGGATACAATTTATCACTGTTAAACCTTCCCAGAAAAACCTGGCCTGTGCATAAAGGATTGCTTGATAGTGTACCACTCATCTTCATTTTATTACATTTATTAAGGTCTGGAGTGAGTATTTTGCAGAAATTAATGAGCAACGGACCATCTCCCAGTGTGGAAGGATGCATTAGCAATGTTCCATCTCACAACAGTAAAGTCTCTCTGTACCATAAACATGCTAAATACCTTGTTGTCTGACTCCAAAGCACAGCCTTGCAGATTCTGGACCTTCTGACTTCTTCTCAGGAACACTTCTGAAGAAGTTTCATTTTTGGCTGTAAATTATCTCAGAGATGAAGGTTCTCTGATCTCGTGCCTAGCTCTGAGTAGCTTGAACAAGTAGGTCCTTCAATGTTGTAGAGCTTGACTCTCTACTTACTAATCAAGGAGTGGACCCAGGTCCATCTCCTAGCAATGCAAAGGGTCGAGCCAAGGTGTTTACCCTTAACTAGGTGTCCACGCTAAACTATTAACTGCTGATAATAGTTTAGCTCTGTACTCAGTTATCTCCACCAGCAGTCTCACAGAGACTGAATGGAGTGGCAACCTGCATGTTCAACTTCCTGCTTTATGTCTCATTAATGCATCAGTGTTTGGTCAGTGATTTCCATCAGTGATTTTGAGCCAAGGTTTTGGCTTACAATCATTGGCCAAAACACTGAGGTGTCAAAGAAGCTTTATTCAGACAGGGAATGGGACCTCCTTTTTTGGGATAGCCGAGGTTCCCAGTAGTCAGACCCCCACTGATCAGATAGTTATCCCCTATCAATTGTTTGCAGGACTCCGCACCTTCTGTAGAGCGGTTTCCCCATAGACTATGGTGTTGTTAAAATAAAATCTGCAACAAAAATGCATAAAAACCACACACAAATGCAACCAAACCGTGATAAATAGTGCATAAAAATCTGCACTGTTTCCAGGTAGCCAAAAGCCTCATTCACATGTCAGTGTTTTGGTCAGTGATTTCCATCAGTGATTGTGAAAACCAGGATTGGAGCCTCCCATAAGGTATAATGGAGAGATCTGCACCAGTTCTGTGTTTAGAGCCGCATCTGGTTTTGACTCAAAATCAGTGTTGAAAATCAATGACTGAACATTACTTACTGAAGGGTACCAGAACATGGTGCAAATTGTCGAAAATCTGCATGAAATCCGCACAAAAAAAAATGCACATAATGATGCATTTACACTGCCGTGCCCATTCTGCGGACCACAAACAGTGGATCCACAAAGCACAGACACGAGCCATGTGCATTCCGCATTGCATTGTGGACACATTAAATTCTGTGGGTCCTAGATAAGCATATTGTGGCCAAAGATAGGACGTGTCCTATATTTTGCAGCATGGCCACATGGACCCAGAAGCACACGGAAGCCCTCCTGCAAAACGGACACAGCTACAGTATGTGAGTGCACCCTTCATTTGCTCTAGTTATCGCTTTTTTGTGTGTTTTTAATGTTTTTTTTTTGTAATGATTTTTGTGCAAATATTCTGTTTATGTAAACAACCCCATTGAAGTCTATGGGGAGTCTATGGGGAAAACCTCTCTACAGAAGGTGCAGAACCACACAAACAATTGACATGCTGCAGACTTTAATGTTTGCAGAATTCACGTTTCTGGTACTGTATTATACAGCACATGAAAATCTGTGCAGAAAGGCTGCACGTAATCCGAATTGTGTGCAGGTAATCTACCTTGTGTGTAGGTACCCTAAGGTTCAGGCTTTCTACTCCATTTTATTTCATGTTAGGGTGGGTTCGCACTTGCGTTATGGCATTCCATTATTGGATCCGTTTATAACGGAATATAACGGAATTTCAGGACGGAATGCAAAACAGAAGCCTTTAAGAGGCATTCCGTTTTGATCCATCACAATAGAAGTCTATGGGCAAGCATAACGGACCTGTCTGCAGAACGGAAAAAAAGTCTTGTCGCCAAATGGAACCTCTAACGGAATGCCATATCGCAAGTGTAAACCCACCCTTACTAAATTGTTGCCACATTGCAGCATCAAGGGTTCATCTCCATGCATGACTCTCCAGATCTCCATGACTCTCCAGATCTCCATGGCGGATTTTGAGAACGCACAAAAGAAAAGTCAGCACTGACTTTTTTTTTCAGCTTCTCATTCATTTTTAGTGGGGGAATCAGTGCAGATAGATAGAACACGCTGCTTCTTTTTTTCATGCTGTTTTTTTTCAGCATGGAAAAAAAGCAACTTCTGCCTCCCATTGAAATGAATGGGAGGTTTTTTAGAGGTGTTTTTTGCACAGATTCCGCATGAAAAAGAGAGCCAAAAAAATCACGTGAACGGGTTTAGATTCCAAGGCTAGTAAATAAGTCAGCTGTATAGCAATTAAGTCTCCATACATACATGTCAGTGGATGACATTCACATCTAAGCCCCTCACACAGAGGTGATAATGTGAAACTGGTAGTTAGAAATAATGTGCCATGGAGCCTGAGAGACTGAGGTCATTTTACACTGTAACTTTATTTAAGCTTGAGTTAGCATCCAGCAGTCATCATTCTTAGGCCTCATGCACACGACCGTATGTATTTTGCAGTCCGCAAAAAACGGATTCGCAAAAAATACGGATGACATCCGTGTGCATTCCGTATTTTCAGAACGGAACAGCTGGCCCCTAATGTGAACATACAGAAACAGAATGTACACGGAGTAGATTCCGATATTTTGCAGACGCGTTGAAATAAATGGTTCCGCATACGGTCCTCAAAAAATATGGAATGAACACGGAAAGAAAATACGTTTGTGTGCATGATATTAGTATAGTATTAGTATATTTCTTATACTGCCTGAGGCGGCTCAGGACGGCACTGCTACCTTGTTATGGGAGCACAAGCTTTAGCTGCTCCTAGTAAGGGACTTCATGGGATCTGTGTAATGGCACCATTGAGGTGACTGGTAACATGTCATCAGGGCTCGATCAACAATGGCGCATGTGGAGAAAGTGCTCCAGACCCCGCAGTGCAACATCTCTGGGGTGCTACACTATAGGAGTCATTATAAGTACTGTCTGTGTGGGCATTAACTATTAGGAGCAGTATGGGTGGGGGAATTATAGGCACTTGGCCACTATAGGGGTCATTATAAGTACTGGGGGCATCATATCAATTAAAGGGGTGTTCCGAGTTCAGAGCTGAACCCGGACATATCCCCTTTTGCCTCCACTCAGCCCCTCTGACATTCTCTGATGCTCTCCCTTGCACTGCGATAAATCAGACTTTCTCTGGATATCCGTTTTTTTACTGGGCTCTCCATGGGTAACCTAAGCAGAGGCTTCCGCCTAGCAGTGAGCCCAATGTCATCACTAGTACTAATGGGTGGGCTTTATTGCTGCCCTAGCCTGTAGGGCTCGTTCAAATGACCATATGGTTTTGCGGTCCATTTTTAACGGATCCTTTTTTCCATTTTTGGTTTCAGTATTGTTTCCGTTCGGCTTCCATTCTGTTCCGTTTCCATATGGTTTCCGTTTGTGATCCGTTTTTTGTGGATCGCAAACGGAAGCATATAATAATGTTTTAACCCCTTAAGGATGCATGATGTACCGGTACCTCATGATTCCCGAGACCTTAACCGCTACAGGACCGCCTAACGCAGGGATGCGTCCTGCGGGCGGTCCTGTAGCTCTGAGACGACGCATCGGCGCGTCATCTCGTGAGAGCCGAGACTTCCTGTGAACATTCACAGTGAAGCGCGTCTCAGGAGTTCTGTTACAGCCTGCCAGCGATGATCCACAGATCCTCAAAACACGGACATCGGCAATGTGCTTTCCGCATTTTGCAGATCCGCACATTGCCAGAACTATATAGAAAATGCTTTTTCTTGTCCGCAATTGCGGACAAGAATAGGACATGTTCTATATTTTTGCGGAACGGAAGTGCAGACCCGGAAGCGCGGATCCGAGCGGGACAAAGTCTGTCCCCATAGAAATGAATGGGTCCACAATTCCGTTCCGCAAACAGAATTTCGGACGTGTGAATGGGGCATAAGGGTCCCTTATCACCACCAGTTAGTTAGCTACTTGTTAGGTAACTAGCGCCCAGCCCACCGCACCGCAGTCACTAATTTTGGCAGAGATTTTTTCATCCATATTGATCGATGCGAATGAAAAAATCTGTGCTGTTCATTATTTATTTTTTTTCAGCGCAGAGGCTGAACGGAAAAAAAAAATCTCATTACCCGTATGCTCAATATAAGGTGATTCGCAGAAACTCCTAATGCTGACCATACGTGTAATGATTGCGGAGACCTTCAAATACCAGGGCAGTATAAATACCCCACATGTGACCCCATTTTAGAAAGAAGACACCCCAAGGTATTCCGTGAGGGGTATGGCGAGTTCAGGCAAAATTTTATTTTTTGTCACAAGTTAGTGGAATATGAGACTGTAAAAAAAAAAAAAAAAACAATTTCCGCTAACTTGTGCCAAATTTTTTTTTCTGTGAACTCGCCATGCCCCTCACGGAATACCTTGGGGTGTCTTCTTTCCACAATGGGGTCACTTGTGGGGTATTTATACTGCCCTGGCATTTTAGGGGTCCTAAAGCGTGAGAATCCAAATGCGTAAAAATGGCCTGTGAAATCTTAAAGGTACTCATTGGTTTTTGGGCCCCTTTGCGCATCTTGGCTGCAAAAAAGTGTCACTCATGTGGTATCGCCGTACTCAATGTGTTTTGGGGTGTATTTTTATATATACCCATACTTTGTGTGAGAAATATTGCTGTAAACGACAACTTTTTAAATTTTTTTATTCAAAGTTGTCAATTTACAGAGATATTTCTCTCACCCAGCATGAGTACCTTTTAGGAGGGCATTTTTACGCATTTTTCTTCTCACGCTTTAGGGCCCCTAAAATGCCAGGGCAGTATAAATACCCCACATGTAACCCCATTTTGGAAAGAAGACACCCCATGGTATTCGCTGAGGGGCATAATGAGTCCATGAAAAATTAAACTTTTGTCAAAAGTTAGCAGAAAGGAGACTTTGTGAGAAAAACAATAAAAAATCAATTTCCACTAACTTGTGCCAAAAAAATCTTCTATGAACTCGCCATGCCCCTCATGGAATACCTTAGGGTGTCTTCTTTCAAAATGGGGTCACATGTGGGGTATTTATACTGCCCTGGCATTTAGGGGCACTAAAGCGTGAGAAGAAAAATGCGTAAAAATGCCCTCTAAAAGGTACTCATTGGAATTTGGGCCCTTTGCGCATCTTGGCTGCAAAAAGTGTCACACATGTGGTATCGCCGTACTCAGGAGAAGTAGGGCAATGTGTTTTGGGGTGTATTTTTACATATACCCATGCTGGGTGAGAGAAATATCTCTGTAAATTGACAACTTTGAATAAAAAATGTAAAAAGTTGTCGTTTACAGCGATATTTCTCACACGCAGCATGGGTATATGTAAAAATACACCCAAACACATTGCCCTACTTCTCCTGAGTACGGCGATACCACATGAGTGACATTTTTGCAGCCAAGATGCGCAAAGGGCCTAAAACCAATGAGTACCTTTAGGATTTCACAGGGCATTTTACGCATTTGGATTCTCACGCTTTAGGGCCCCTAAAATGCCAGGTCAGTATAAATACCCCACATGTGACCCCATTTTGGAAAGAAGACACCCCAAGGTATTCCGTGAGGGCATGGCGAGTTCACAGAATTTTTATTTTTGGCACAAGTTAGCGGAAATTGATATTTTTTTTTAATTTTGTTTTTACAAAGTCTCATATTCCACTAACTTGTGACAAAAATAAAATTTTACATGAACTCACCATACCCCTCACGGAATACCTTGGGGTGTCTTCTTTCAAAATGGGGTCACATGTGGGGTATTTATACTGTCCTGGCATTTTAGGGGCCCCTAAAGCGTGAGAAGAAGTCTGGAATCCAAATGCGTAAAAATGCCCTGTGAAATCCTAAAGGTACTCATTGGTTTTAGGGCACTTTGCGCCAGACTGCAAAAAGTGGCACACATGTGGTATCGCCGTACTCAGGAGAGTAGGGCAATGTGCTTTGGGGTGTATTTTTATATATACCCATACTTTGTGTGAAAAATATCTTTGTAGCGACAACTTTTAAAAATTTTTATACAAAGTTGACAATTTACAGAGATATTTCTCTCACCCAACATGGGTATATGTAAAAATACACCCCAAAACACATTGCCCTACTTCTCCTGGAGTGCGGTGATACCACATAAGTGACACTTTTTTGCAGCCTGGGTGCGCAAAGGGGCCCAAATTCCAACGAGTACCATTAGGTTTTACATGGCGGCTCACAATTTAGCCCCGCCCAAAATGCCACAACAGTAAACACACCCCACAAATGACCCCATTTCGGAAAGTAGACACCCGAGGTATTCACTGAGGGGCATAGTGAGTCCGTCTGAGATTTTATTTTTTTTTGCCAGAAGTTAGCAGAAATTGAAACTTTTTTTTTTTCTCAGAAAGTGTCATTTTCCGCTAACTTGTGAAAAAAAATGAAATGATACATGAACTCACCATGCCCCTCCGCGAATACTTTGGGGTGTCTTCTTTCTAAAACGGTGTCATTTGGGGGGTATTTATACTATCCTGACATTCTAGCACCTGAAGAAACATGACAGGTGCTCAGAAAGTCAGAGCTGCTTCAAAATGCCGAAATTCACTTTTTTGCACCATAGTTTGTAAACGCTATAACTTTTACCCAAACCAATAAATATACACTTATTGGACTTTTTTATCAAAGACATATAGAACAATAAATTTAGAGAAAAATTTATATAGAAATGTAGTTTTTTTTATTTTTATTTTACAACAGACAATTTTTTGCAAAAATGTCGTTAAATTTGTATTAATGGCAAAAAAAATAAAAATGTCAGCAACAATGAAATACCACCAAATGAAAGCTCTATTAGTGAGAAGAAAAGGAGGTAAAATTTATTTGGGTGGTAAGTTGTATGACGGAGCAATAAACGGTGAAAGTAGTGTAGTGCGGAATTGTAAAAAGTGGCCTGGTCATTAAGGGTGTTTAAGCTAGGGGGGTTGAAGCGGTTAAGGACCGTTACGTCATGATTCCCGAGACCTTAAGGACCCATGACATACCGGTGCGTCATAAGTATTTCTGATCACTGCTGCTCAGCCGGCAGTGATCAGAACAAGGTACCTGCTAAAATCATTCAGCAGGTGCCTTGTTACAATGCCCAGGGGGTCCGCGGGGATCAGAGACTTACAACTTGCCTAAACGGTTAAATTTTAACCCTGCCTCCTCTGTAATAATCGTTGGTGGTATAGTGGTTTTAGCAGAGTGTCAGCACATTGCTGACACTCTGCTAAAAACTGCTGACATCTGTGCTGCAGATGTCAGCAGTTTAACCCCTTCCATGCCGCAGTCCGTACGGATTAACAGGGAGAGATTGCAGCCCCCGATTCTTGATGGGATCGCTCCCCATCACCCGCTGCTCTGTTCTGGCAGTGGGTGATGGTTACCATGGCAGCAGGGCGCTTTCAGAGGCGTCCTGCTTGCCATGGTACTATAAGGCCTCATGCACACGAACGTGTGCACCCCGTGCCAGTATTGCGGGCCGAAATGCTCGGGCACTGGCCGTGGGGCAGCCGCAGCGGATCGCGGACCCATTCACTTGAATGGGTCCGCGATCTGCCAGTTCTGCAAAAAGATAGGATATGTTCTATCTTTTTGCGGGACGGAAGTACGGAACGGAACCCCGCGGAAGCACTCCGTAGTGCTTCCGTAGTGTTCCGTTCTGTCATTCCATTCCGCACCGTTCCGCATCTCTGGATTTGCGGACCCATTGAAATGAATGGGTCCGCATCCGTGATGCGGAATGGCCACGGAATGGTGCCCGTGTATTGCGGATCCGCAATAAGGGCACGGGGTGCACACGTTCGTGTGCATGAGGCCTAAGTCTGATCTGACTTCTGCTAAAGGCAGAAGTTTGATCACACTAGCGAAAAGTTAAAAATACAGTACAGTACACTATATAGTGTACTGTACTGTATTATACTGACATCAGACCCACTTGATCTTCAAGAACCAAGTGGGTCTGGGTAAAAAAAAAATGTAAAAAAGTGGAAAAAAAGTCAAAATAAAAAAAACACATATCACTGAATAAAAATTAAAAAACATAAAATACACTACACATATTAGGTGTTGCCACATCCGTAAAAACCTGCTCCATAAAAATATCACATGACCTAACCCCTCAAGTAAATACCGTAAAAAAACCAAATAAAATGGTGTAAAAAAGCCATTTTTTTGTCACCTTACATCACAAAAAGTGTAATACCAAGCGAACAAAAAGGTGTATGCCTCTCAAAATAGTACCAATCAAACCTTCATCTCATCCCGCAAAAAATGAGCCCCTACATAAGACAATCGCCCAAAAAACTAAAAAAAATATGTCTCTCAGACTATGGAGACACTAAAACTTTTTTTTTTCCAAAATGCTGTTATTCTGTTAAAGTAAAATAAATAAAAAACAGTATACATACTAGGTATCGCCGCATCCGTACAAAACTGCTCTATAAAATATCACATGATCTAACCCCTCAGGTAAATACCGTAAAATAAATTTAATAAAATAATCCATTTTTGTCACCTCACATTGCAAAAACTGTAATAGCAAACGATCAAAAAGTTATATAAACTGAAAAATAGTGCCAATCAAACCGCCATCATATCCCACAAAAAATGATACTCCATATTGGACAATCGCCCCAAAAAATAAAAAAAATATGGCTCTCAGACTATGGAGACATTAAAACATGATTTTTTTTTGTTTCAAAAATGATATTATTGTGTAAAACTTAATTAAAAAAATTTAAAGTATACATATTATGTATCGCTGCGTCCGTAACAACCTGCTATATAAAACTGAACACAGCAAAAATAATAATATAAATACCGTATCAAAAGCCATTTTTTTCACCTTACATCACAAAAAGTGTAATAGCAAGCAACCAAAATGTCATATGCACCCATAGATAGTGACTATCAAACCGTCATCTCATCCCGCAAAAAATGTGCCCCTACATAAGACAGTCGCCCAAAAAATAAAAAATATGGCTTGCAGAATGTGGAGTAACTAAAAAAATCCCCAAAAAGTAGTCATATTTTGTATTGTTGCGTCCGTAACAACCTGCTCTATAGAAATAGCACTCGATCTAACCTGTCAGATCAACTATGCAAATAACAAAAAAATAAAAAAACGGCCCCAAAATAGCAATTTTTTTGCAAATTTTCCATTTTAATCCATTTTTCCAGTAACAAAGCAAGGGTTAACAGCCAAACAAAACTTAATATTTATTACCCTGATTCTGTAGTTTGCAGAAACACCCCATATGTGGTCTTAAACTGCTGTATGGCCAAACGGCAGGGCATAGAAGGAAGGGATTGCTATATGGTTTTTAGAAGGCAGATTTAGCTGGACTGGTTTTTTTAAACTATGTCCCATTTGAAGCCCCCCTCATGCACCCCTACAGTAGAAACTCCAGAAAAGTGACCCCATTTTGGAAAATATGGGATAAGGTGGCAGTTTTGTTTGTACTATTTTAGGGTAAATATGATTTTTGGTTGCTCTATATTACACTTTTTTTGATGCAAGGTAACAAAAAATAGAAATTCTGAAATTTAATCTCCATTTGCCAATAGCTCTTGTGGAACACCTAAAGGGTTAACAGAGTTTGTAAAATCGGGTTTGAATACCTTGAGGGGTGTAGTTTCTAGAATAGGGTCATTTTTGGGTGGTTTCTATTATGTAAGCCTCAGAAAGTGACTTCAGACTTGAACTGGTCCTTAAAAAGTGGGTTTTTGAAAATTTCTGAAAAAATTCAAGATTTGCTTCTAAACTTTTAAGCCTTGTAACGTCCCCAAAAAATGAAATGGCATTCCCAAAATGATCGATACATGAAGTAGACATATGGGGAATGTAAATCAATAACTTTTTTCGGCGGTATTAGTATGTATTATAGAAGTAGAGACATTTTTGGTAAATTTGGTATTTTTTTTATAAATAAAAAGGAAAATTTTCAACTCCTTTTTACCACTGTAATGAAGTACAATATGTGATGAAAAAACACTCTCAGAATAGCCTGCATAAGTAAAAGCGTTTAAAAGTTATCACCACATAAAGTGACTCTCGTCAGATTTGCAAAAAATAGCCTGGTCCTTAAGGTGAAATACACGAGCGTGATGGATTTAGGTCCGGATGCATTCCAGATGTCTTCAGTTAAAATGGTGCGATTTTGGTAGGAAAAAAGTCAGTTTTGACTGCGAGTGTCTTCAGTGTTCGCGTTTTTTCCATGCGGATGACATCCGGATGGCATGCGTTTTTAACGCACGTTAAAAAAAGCGCAGCCACCCTCTAGAGTCACATGTTTATTTGCCACACATATAAATAACCCCCAGCATGCTCTTCTGTTTGTGGCGGCTCCATTTTGGCTTGTTCACAAGTTTGTGCATTGTATTTTGGAAGTGTTTACTTTTTTTTTTTTACAAAGGATGTCTTTTTTCTCACTCTCCACTACTACTAATGGCCATGACCATTTTTTCTACGTCCATGAGCTTCGTGGCTTGCCTTGGCATGTTGTCTGATAATCCACACCAGTTCAGCAAACCTCTCCAAATCACACGCTCGGCACAGGTCGGTTGTTTGCCAGCACAGCATGCAAATGCTCACTTCCTGTATAAATTCCCTTCCAATTGTTGCTAGGTTACATGCGTTAAAAACGCAACGCAACGCATCCGGAATACAGAGCATGCTGCGATTTTCACGCAAAGCGTTTTTTCTACAGCCTCATTAACTTGAATGGAGCCATGGAACGTGATTTGAGGGCAATAATAGGAATTGACTCAAAATGTAGCGGAACAGAAAAATAGAAATATGGAAACGGAATGCATATGGAGTACATTCCGTTTTTGTTTTTTTTTGCGGACCCATTGAAATGAATGGTTCCGTATACCGATGGTATACTGAACGCAAAAAATGGCCCATATACAGAACGCAAAGAATGTTAGTGTGAAAAAGCCCCAACTGATGGAAATCACTGACCAAATAACTGAAGTGAGAACTTGGTCTAAGTGCTCATGCACACGAACATGTGCAGACCAGCCCATATTGCGGCCCTGGCCATTTTTGCACCACATAACGGATGTGGAGCAATTTACTTGAATGGGTCCACCATCCAGAAGGTGCCATGCGGAACGGAGACAAGGACCCCCACAGAAGCAATATGGAGGTCTATTTTTTTGTGGTGTGGATGGATCATGGACCCGTTCAAGTTGAATTGGTCTAGATCCGGGGATATAAAATATGAGACTTCTACTATATAGGAATACTTACTAGTAGTAAGTACCGTATTCCTCTACAGTCTCATATTTTTATTTTTTTGCTAGCTGGCTATGCAGCTGTATAGTGTAGTGGTTAAAGTTCTGGGCTGTGATGCCCAGTTCAAATCCCGTCACAGAAAGAGGTTACATTAGATTTATATATTTTATATTTTTTTTAGTAATTGTAAAAAATGTATGGCACAAAATAAATGTGTAATTACAAAAAAAAATTATATATAGTTTTTAGTCATAATATATATACCGTATTTTTCACTTTATAAGACGCACCTGATGATAAGACGCACCTAGATTTTTGAGGAGGAAAATAAGAAAAAAATATTTTTAACCAAAAGGTGTGCTTTTGGTGGGTTTTGTACTAATGGTGTGTGAATGGCACTGTTATGGGGGATCTGTGGATGACACTGTTATGGGGGATCTGTGGATGGCACTGTTATGGGGGATCTGTGGATGGCACTGTTATGGGGATCTGTGGATGGCACTGTTATGGGGGATCTGTGGATGGCACTGTTATGGGGGGGATCTGTGGTGGACAATCTTATGGGGGGATCTGTGGATCATACACTAGTGTGGGGGATGTGTGGATGACACACATATAGCATCCTATGTAATGGGGGTCACTATTCACACAGGGACAATATACTATGACACATATGATACTGTGACCAGCATAAGATGATCTTATGCTGGTCACAGTATCATATGTGTCACAGTATATTGTCCTGTGTGAATAGTGACCCCCATTACACCATTGGCCACCCACTTACAGCAGTCTTTATGTATGTAAAATATTTTAATGTAATGCTCCATTACACTCTGCTTTCTGTGTAATGGAGCAGTTTTCACGAGGAGGAGGGGATGGAGGCTGGCAACACTTGGGGCGGGGCCCGATGCAGTCACTGTACTGTAATACATCGGGCCCCACACACAGCAGTTTTCAAAAGTAAAGTCATGGTACAGTAATCCTCTTCAAGCAGTGTTTGTACTTTAAACTCAGGCAATCCTCTGAACAACTTACTATGAAAGCGGCAGGCAGGGCGGCAGCGTAACCTCGCGATGCTCACTCATTCACGCTCCTGCTCTGTCTTCATGAATGAAGTGGGAGGAGCGTGAATGAGTGAGCATCGCGAGGTTACGCTGCCGTCCTGCCTGTCACTTTCATAGTAAGTTGTACAGAGGATTGCCTGAGTTTAAAGTACAAACATTGGCTGAAGAGGATTACTGTACCATGACTTTACTTTTAAAAACTGCTGTGTGCGGGGCCGCATGTATTACAGTACAGTGACTGCATCGGGCCCCGCTGCGAGTGTTGCCAGCCTCCATCCCCTCCTCCCATCCCGCTGATACATCGCAGTGCATCAGTGATGTATCAGCGCCATCAGAGTTGGCAGCATTTGCTTTATAAGACGCACTGTCATTTTCCCCCCACTTTTGGGGGGAAAAGTGCGTCTTATAAAGCGAAAAATGCGGTAATATTTTTTGCCCTATTAAAGGCTCTTCTAAGAGGGTGTATTGGATACCTTCTCTCTCTGAATCTCTGAAATAAATCATTTCTCTCTTTAACAAATGACATATCATTAGTGCAATTGCGTCGAGCTCTCAAATACTGGCCAGTTGGAATTCCCCTTTTAAGGGGAAGAGGAGGCCAGCTTGTCCAATGCAAATAACTATTCGTAAAATTCGGTTTTCTGTATATCTGTGTCCAAATTACTCTTATCCGTTATTGTAATTTTTAAATCCAAAAAATAGATCTCCTTCTCTTGTATCTCATATGTATATTTCATTCCTATTTTGTTGTTATTCAATGCCTGGGCGAATTCATGGAAAAGGGAGTGTCCTCCATCCTAAAGGATGAGAATTTTGTCTATATATCTGCCCCAAAAAATTATGTGGCAAACATATGACGACATCTCATCCGTGAATACCAAGTGATCCTCCCACCACCCTAAAAAAAGATTTGCATGCGATGGGGCAAAAGACGTCCCCTAGCTGTCCCTGTGATTTGTTTATAATAGTTATCCTGCAATTTAAAATAATTGTGCTCCAAAACAAACACTAACATTGATAAAACCAATTCATTGTGCTTTTGAAAATGAGTGTTTTTGGTGCTTAAATACTATTTTACCGCCTGTAATCCAAGATGGTGCTGAATATTACTATATAATGATTCGACATCCAGGCTTGCCAATAGGACATTTGGTGCCACTGTAAAATCATTTATTTTAAGAAGGAGATCCTTAGTATCTTTTATATATGAAGGTAACAAAATAACAAAAGGCCTCAGTATTTGATCCACGTAAACACTGATTCCCTGTGTCACACTGTCATTCCCAGAGACTATAGGCCTTTCTGGAATTGGTGTCTTGTTCTTGTGCACCTTGGGAAGAGCATAAAAGGTTGGAATAGTCTGACTTTTGTTAAACAGATATAAAAATTCATCCTTTGTGATTAGGTTGTTATTTTTTGCCTCTACGAGGAGATGTTTCAATTCTTCCAAATCATTTGTGACATTTTCCTGAAGTCTTCTATATGTTTTTTTTTTTTATCCCTAAGTAGTCTCAAAACCATATCTACATATTCTTCATCTGGATTTAGATTAAATACGGCATAATCTTTTCTAATTTTTAATCCTTTTATATCTTGTGTTACCAACTGTACAAAAGTGTCTATTTCCTTGAATTGTGCAAAGGGAGGAGTATTTTTAGATTTTGGCTTTAAAGATGTGAAAGGTGGGTCTAGAGTGATTTCATATCCTTCATTCTTCTTAATCAAACTCTCCAATATTTCAACACTACTTTTTTTCATTTTCAAATGTCCTACTTATATCCGAATCTAATTGTTGATGTATTTTATGCAGAGCCAACTTACATGCAAAAAGATTAACATCCTTAATCCATGGGAATTTAGCACATTGTGTTAATCCCTTAGGGTACTTTCACACGGGTGTTTTGGATTCCGTTTGTGAGATCCGTTTCAGGGCTCTCACAAACGGTCCAAAACGGATCAGTTAAGCCCCAATGCATTCTGAATGGATAAGGATCCATTCAGAATGCATCAGTTCAGCTCCGTTCCGCCTCTATTCCGTTTTGGAGGCGGACACCAAAACGCAGCATGCAGCATTTTGGTGTCCGTCTGAAGATGCGGAGCCGAACAGATCCGTTTTGAATTAAAATGTAAGTTAATAGGGATGGATCCGTTTTCAGTTACACAATATGGTGCATTTGAAAACTGATCCGTTCCCCATTGACTTTCAATGTATTTCAAAACGGATCAGTTTTGACGTTGACATTTTTCTTTAAAACTAATGCAAACGGATTCGTTCTGAACAGATACAAACTTTTTTACAGACAAGATTCGGGCCACACGCTAGAATAGATGATCCCAAAGCAGTTTTTTTCTCCCTTCAGAATATACTGAGGTCTGCAGATATCCTATCGTCAGATATCCTGCACTGTCTGTAAAATTCCAAAAGTGTGATTGTACCCACAACACTTCTCGGACTCGCAGAGTTTTAGCTTGTTAACTGGTGATAAATTGTTTCTTTTCATTTTTTCAGATACAAACGTTTGCATTATAGGTGCGGATCCGTCTGTGCAAATAAACAGATGGATCCGCACCAACGCAAGTGTGAAAGTACCCTTAGACAAAAGTGACTTCTGTGCAGTTATTAATTGATGTCTAGAAAGGTTAATAATTTGTTTATCATTTAGATCCCCTATGAAAACTGATGTTTCCATTTGCTGTAGCCCCCCTTAGTTGTATACCTATTTGTCAAAAAAAAAAAAGTGGCGCTATCGTTGGGCCCTTCTCTCCTAAGGTAGTATTTCCCTGCATAGTTGGTACAGCAATAG
Organism: Bufotes viridis; assembly: GCA_033119425.1. Classification (NCBI taxonomy): domain Eukaryota; kingdom Metazoa; phylum Chordata; class Amphibia; order Anura; family Bufonidae; genus Bufotes; species Bufotes viridis. The sequence goes on along the minus strand of CM065593.1, from coordinate 329,945,079 downwards.
GGGTAGGATTTTGACAGGCATTTGTCATTTGCTATGATGACTGGCCAAAGAAGAAGGGTTGCATAGATACAGAAGATGTACTTATGGAGGGATTTATGTTTATGTTGCTCATCATAGTATGTTGATCTATGATCACCTGTTTTCCCGTATTTTCGGGACATGTTTTTGGCACTTTCATCCTGTTTTGGGTGGGTCTTTTTGGTACTTGATATCTCCCTTTTTTTGTTTACCTTTTTATACCCACTCTCTTATTCGATGCTTGGTGAACTTTGCACTGAGCTCTCGGTTACCAAAGTCTCAGTGTCAGAGTTTTCCCTCTGATTTGTTCTCCTAATATTATTCCTATTTTTCTAAATATAAACCCAATCATTTTCAAAGTCCAAACAATCTCTAATATATTTACAGTGTTTATGTTCTTTGATCTTGTTCTGTAACTGATCTATGTTTATGATTTTTTGTTCCAAATTAATAAAATCAGGATTTTGGTTAAATTCCTGTATTTCTTTTTCATTTCCCTTTCCATTTGCTGTCCAATTTCGAAAAATAGATTTTTTCGTATTCAGACAGATAGCTCAGTAGTCTAAATGAGCAGTCAGTCAGAAGATGTTCCCAACCTTTAACAAACTCAATATCAATATCCTTGTTGTATGTATGTGTCAAAGCTGGCTATCTCCCACAAAGACCTTATATGTTGGCTATATGTTTTAGGGCTCTTTCACTCTAGCGTTTTTGTTTTCCGGCATAGAGATCCGTCGTCGGTAGAGATAAGCGAACATAAAAAAAAAGTCCGGTGTTCGGCGTTCGGGTTGTGGTAAGTCGCGCATCCCGTTATGGATTCCACTATAGCGGCATATGGAATCCATAAGGGGCGGCTGCCACCAACCTGAACTGTTGAACAGCCGAAGGACCTGGGGTGACGTCACTGTCATGTGATCAGTGCAGGGGGCGTGGCTCCCGTGCTGAGCCACGCCCCCTGCACTGATCACATGACAGTGACGTCACCTCAGGTCCTTCGGCTTTTCAACATTTCGGGTTGGTGGCAGCCGCCCCTTATCGATTCCATATGCCGCTATAGTGGAATCCATAACGGGATGCGCGACTTACCACAACCTGAACGCCGAACACCGGACTTTTTTTTAATGTTCATCTCTAGTCGACGGGTCTCTATGCCGGAAAAATCCTGATCAGGATTATCCCAATGCATTCTGAATGGAGAGAAATCCATTCAGGATGCATCAGGATGTCTTCAGTTCAGGACCGGAACGTTGTTTGGCCGGAGAAAATACCGCAGCATGCTGCGCTTTTTGCTCCGGCCAAAAATCCTGAACACTTGCCGCAAGGCCGGATCCGAAATTAATGCCCATTGAAAGGCATTAATCCGGATCCGGCCTTAAGCTAAACCTCGTTTTGGCGCATCGCCGGATCCGACGTTTAGCTTTTTCTCAATGGTTACCATGGCAGCCAGGACGCTAAAGTCCTGGTTGCCATGGTAAAGTGTAGTGGGGAGCGGGGGAGCAGTATACTTACCATCCGTGCGGCTCCTGGGGCGCTCCAGAGTGACGTCAGGGCGCCCTACACGCATGGATCACGTAATCGCATGGATTACGTGATCCATGCGCATGGGGCGCTCTGACGTAATTCTGGAGCGCCCCGGGAGCCGCACGGACTGTAAGTATACCGCTCCCCCGCTCCCCACTACTACTATGGCAACCAGGACTTTAATAGCGTCCTGGCTGCCATAGTAACCTGAAAGCATTTCGAAGACTGATCAGGATCCTGATCAGTCTTCTAATGCTTTCAGGCGACTTGCGTTCTGATGGATCCGGTGGGACGGAAGTGCCTGCTGGATCCTCAGAACGCAAGTGTGAAAGAGGCCTTATTTAGATTTTTAAAAGCATCTTAATATCTGCCTGATTCAAAGGAATACTGCTATTAGAAAATACTTGGCTGGCTTCTACTGTTAGACTGTCCAAACTAAATTTTTGCTTTAAAAATCCTGCCATAATCTAGTGATATATCTTACTTAATATGCCTTACCCCTTTTCTTTATTGATAGAGGTAATATAGTATCATATCTACTATGAGAGTGACAAAACCACTACACTCAACTACACTTACAAGTGCCTCTTTGATTTAATTGTAAACAAGATGACTGAAATGATCAAAATCAATGTCAAACTGGCCAAAACACTCAATTTCAGTGGAGGTTGAATAATTTTGAACACAACTGTAGCTGTTAGATAGATAGATAGATAGATAGATAGATAGATAAATAGATAGATAGATAGATAGATAGATAGATAGATAGATAGATAGATAGATAGAGCTTGATAGTTTAGGTTAGGTATTAGGGCTACAGTTAGGGAATAGTAAAGTTTAGATTTTTCAGGGCAGGCTGTAGTTTAGGTTAGTTAGTGATATAGTATAGTGTAGGGTCTATCTGTCTGTTTTGTCTGTCAGTTAGTGTCCGTCCAGTTAGTGTATTAGTTTTTGTTTTTTTCCCCATTATTTGTTAATTTTAAAAAGTGTTTTAGTCTAAGTTAGTGTCTGTGTTAAGTTTAAAAAAAAAAATGAAGTTTTATATGTTCTTTGTTTAGTCTAGTTCTGTCTGTCCTCTGTTAAAAAAAAACTTTTTTTTTGTTTGTGTGTCAGTTAGTGTCTGTCTTAGGTTTAAAAACAATAAAAACTACAAAAAATAGTTTATAGGTTTACGTGTTTAGTGTAGTTTTTTCTGTCTTACGTTAAAAAAAAACCCGTCTTGTAGTCTCTGTGTGTCAGTTACTGTTTGTGTCAGGTTAAAAAAAGAGTTTACGTTTTAAGTGTTTGGCATTTAGTGTAGTTTTGTTAGTCGTCCAATAAAAAAAAAAGTTTTTTAGTCTCTGTGTGTCAGTTAGAGTCTGTCTTAGGTTAAAAAAAAAAAAAAATTAAAGTTTTACGTGTTTTGTGTTTAGTGTAGTTTTGGCAGTCCTCTTTTAAAGAAAAAAAAAAAGTTTTTTAGTCTCTGTGTCTGTTAGTTTAGTCTTAGGTTAAAAAAAATTATTTTATAGCTTTGCGTGTTTAGTGTCGTGTGTTACAGTTTTCGTCCTTTCATTTTACACCCATCGTCCCCACCCCAATAAAGTTTTCCCCTAATCTCCAGTATGAGTGTACCGGGCCGTGCAGGCAGTCGTGGATGTGGTCGGGGTAACAGGGGAGTTGGTTCCCGGGCTGGACCACTCCCAGCACGGGGCCGCTCATCAAGCCACGTACAGGCAGATGCAGGTGGCAGGGGTGTCCGCCTGGTCTGTGACTTTTTCATAAGTGGCAGCCGGCCCATTACTTCACAGGATGCAGAGGCTTTCTTGGCCGATTCTAGTGCCACTGAGTCCTCTGCCCCAGCTGCCAGCGACTGCAGCACACCGCCTCCTGTAGAACCAACCCCCAGCTCCCAAGAATTGTCCCCTCTCATGTTCGAAGAGTTTGAGACTGAGAGGGACATCTTGGGGGAGGCAATGCAGGAGGCGGAAATACTGTTCAGCCCTGCGGATGGGCAGGACCTGTTGGAAGGGATTGAGGATGAGGATGAGGAGGGGCCTATAAATCCCCCTTAGCCACACAACCCCTGCACCTATTCAGACCCAGGCGACAGCAAGGGGACAGTGGAGCCCGGTCAGGGGCTCCATGTCACCTGTTCCCGTCAGTCCACCACAGGTTGGCCTTGGGTCTGACATATCAGGGGGTGAAGAGGAGGGTGACCCGGAATGGGTGCCACCTCCTTTGTCAGGTGACGGCAGCACCGATGAAGGTAGGCACCTGAGGCAAATGGTGCGCCAGGTCACCAGGGAGCCCAGTGTCAGGGGCTTCACTGGTAATGGCAGCAGGAGTAGGCAGCAGCAGCCAGCTCCACCTGTGCGCACCGAGCCCGAACAGGCGCAAGCCAGCACCACCCCATCTGACAGGAGGTCAGTGCGGAAGTCGCCTGTTTTGGCTTACTTCACCCTGGCAGCAGATGATGTCACAGTTTGAATTTGTAAGCTGTGCAATGCCAGGGTGAGGAGAGGGAGATCTATGGCTCGGCTGGGTACCACGGCCCTCAACCAGCACATCCGAGTCAACCACTGGCGGGAGTGGGAACAGATGCGGGGTGGTCAAAGCAGCAGTGCCACCAGCAGTGTGCAGGAGACAGCAGCTCCTGCCACTGTACTGCAGCCACCCCAACCCCTTCCACCAACTCATTCCCACTCCCCCGCTCCCTCTAATAGAGGTACTGGTACCGGCAGCCATACCTCTGCCTCCACTCCACCCTCCTCTGCCGTCAGGCGCCAGCCATCTATTGCAGATGCTTTTGAATGCACCACGCCCTACGCCCACTGGGGACCGTCGCGTGCGTTCACTCAATCGGCTCCTGGCAAGGGTTATCGCCCAAAATCTGCTGCCTTACAATCTGGTGGATAGCAATCCATTTAGGCAGATGTTGGAGCAGGCCCAACCCAGATGGCGTGTTCCCAGCCGCCATTACTTTGCCAGGAACGGCGTCCCTGCTCTTCATTAGCATATTGTGCGGAATGTATCCCTGTCGCTGGATCATGCTGTCAGCGACAGGGTGCATCTCACAATGGATGCCTGGACCAGCAGGCATGGGCAGGGACGCTATATAAGCTTCACAGCCCATTGGGTGTCCCTCCGAGGCGCCGGGGAGGGATTGGCGGCATGTGATTTTGTGGTGCCGCCCCAGGGTGTCCAGGGGAGAACTGCTGCTCTCCCGCAAGCCACTGTCTCCACAGCTGCTGAGCCCCCCAGCAAGCGTCCCAAGTGTGGGGCATGTTAGCTGCCAGGCTGTGCTCCAGCTTGTGAGCTTAGGGGACCGGAGACACACTGGACCTGATGTTCTGTCCGCACTACAGGCTCAGGTTCAGAAGTGGCTGACACCCCGAAGGCTCCAAGCAGGTATGGTTGTCTGTGACAACGGCAGCAACCTACTTGCCGCCCTTCATGCTGGCAGTCTGACCCACGTGCCCTGCATGGCACATGTCCTCAACCTAGTGGTACAGAAGTTCCTTCGTACGTACCCAGGGTTGAGTGACATTGTGCTGAGGGTACATAGGATTGCCAGCCACTTCAGACGCTCCGCAACTGCCGCCGCATCCCTGTCCAAACTACAGAGGGACAACAGCCTGCCCCCCCACAGGCTGATTGTGGACAGTGTGACGCGGTGGAACTCCACCCTCCACATGCTGGAGAGGTTGTGGGAGCAGCGACGAGCAGTGAGGGAATACCTGCTGGACCTAGGCACTTCAGGGCCATCACACCCACTCCCCTACATCACCAATGTGGAGTGGGGGCAGATACAGCAGGTCTGCCACGTGCTGGCCCCATTCGAGCAGGCGACAAAGATGGTCAGTGGGGAACATGTCGGTCTGAATGACGTGCTCCCCCTAGTGTTCCTGCTGGACAGGACACTAGATCGCCTGCTCGAAGCTGGGGAGAGTGCCTTGGTGGAGCAAGATGAAGCAAGAAGGAGAAAAGGGGATTGCAATGCCCTATGGTAGCGCCAGATACCGGGGGTAGAGTGATGGAAGAGGGGAATTAAAGTGTTACTGTGGGTAAAACCCTGGGTCAGTGAGGAAAGGGAGTGATGAACAAATCCTGATAGGTAGTGGTACTTTACTCACTTTACTGGGAGGGGTGGTAAAGGCACTGAATTGAGTGTCTGTACCAATGAACCCCTCCCCGCCTGGATAACTGATGGGTGAACTTCAGTCGTGATGCATATGACAAGATGAAGATTGGGTGTGACCCAAAAATAGCAGAGGATTTTTGAAGAAACAATGATGATGGTATCACTTACTTTACCGGGAGGGGTGGTGTAAGATAAGCTCAAGACACTTACACCTGTGCCCCTCCCCGCCGAGGTCGCTTGTAGATGTTGACTCTGTCTGTTGGTCCCCAGATGAATGGAAAGCAGGGGCTTCTCTTGTTCATTCAGGTGGTCTTTATTTGGTAAAAGTTATATAGCTCGACGCGTTTCGGGGGTAAGGAAAAATCCCCCTTCCTCAGGAGCAAAAATAAACTAAAATACACACAAGTAAGATGAGGCGGCATTGCTCCACCAGGACCAGGCCCAGGACGAGGAGGAGGAGGAATCAGTGTACGTCCAGGAGTCTGGGCCTGGTCAGGAGGGAGAGCCAGTGCTGGGGGCACCGTTAGTCCGGGGGTGGGGCATCTCCGACCGGGAGCAGCAGCATCAGCAGCAGGAGGACCAAGAGGTCATGGTCCTGGGCAGTTGTGATGAGTCACAGTGGGCTATGCTCTTCCCCATGGCTGCCCATATGCTGCGATGCCTCAGGAGGGACCCCCGGATCAATAAATTTAAGGAGAGGGAAAACATTTGGTTGGCCACCCTTTTAGACCCTCGCTGCAAGGGGAAACTGGAGCAGTTTATCCCAGCCAGCCGGAGGCAGGCCTATCTTGAAAAATTGCGGGCCTGTCTTATCCACCGGCTGGAAGAGGCAAACCCTCGGCCTCAAGCTCCAGTTCTCCCCGTCCATCTCACCCAGCAGGCGGCTGGCACCAGCAGCACCAGCCGAGCAGGTGACCTTCTGGGTGAGATGAGGCTCTTCTACCAGTCTGCGCGACCTAGTACCAGCAGCAGCAGCATCAGTCACCACCAGCGGCTGGCCCGCATGGTGGCAGACTACATGGGGTCGGTAGGTGCTTCTGACAGCATGACCACTGACGACACCATGGAGTACTGGGTTTCCAGGCTGGACACCTGCCGTGAGCTCGCTCAGTATGCGCTGGAGTTACTATTTTGCCCCCCCTCCAGCGTACTCTCTGAGCGGGCATTCAGAGCGGCAGGTGGGGTGGTCACGGACAAGCGGACCCGTTTGTCCACAGACTCCGTGGACAGACTCACATTCATTAAGATGAATGAGTCCTGGATCGGCAGTGACTTCATAGCCCCCGCTGTCGGTTCAGGGCGCTGAAGGGTCCCTTGTCCATCCCTCTCCTTTTCTCTCCCTCCCAAACTCCGTTGTTTTTTAATTGTTCCCTCTGTTTTTAACTTTATATGAATTACTTTTATTGTTTATTTATTGATATTTATTTGATCGATATTTTTTGTCAAGTTTGTATCATGTATATATTAATTTAATTTTTATTATGAATTTGTTTTGAACATGTTAAGTTACATTTGGGCCTTTAAACATAATGTCTGCTGCTGCCTGTGCTGCTGAATTTGGCCAAGCTACATGTGGCCATGATAATAGACCACTTCTGAAATCCTGGTTGGGAACTGAGAACATGACCTAGCAGCCAATCCTTTACAGCTTTACTGTTTAAACACTCCCCTACAAAATTCTCCCTGCTGCCTGTGATACAATTACCTTACACAATGGGTGGATGTAAGTATCGCAGGCAGGAGCATACATAGTTTTAAACAATGTCTTCTGTGCTCGAGACAACAGAGGAGTCTTTTAATTATCTCTCAGGACAAAGGGAAATCGCCAATACACACGTGGGGACAATAGGACAGACATCACTATTCAATACACAATGTCCCACCCTTTACAGTAAATATAGACATTTAACATATCCCCAGATGGTTTGGATCTGAGCGCTCAATATATCCAAATAGCGCTCAGATGCCACAAACACAGTCAAATCACCATATGGTTTAATTTTAGCATGGGCTGATGAGAGGGGCCATAATCCTGAGTCAAGAAGCTGGCAACATGGCTTCTCCAGCACCCATTGGCCAGGTTGGTTTCGCCACACTGCCGTTGATCACACTCCCGTTGATGCTGCTGCATGTCATGAAAATTTTGATTTACAGTTAAGCCTTTTAACATAACGTCTGCTGCTGCCTGTGAAGCTGAATCGGGCCATGCTACATGTTGCCCTGATAATACACCACTCCTTAAATCCTGCCATGATGATGTTGCATGTCATGAAAATTTTGACTTACATTTGAGCCTTTTAACATAACGTCTGCTGCTGCCTGTGATGCCGAATCGGGCCAAGCTACATGTTGCCCTGATAATACACCACTCCTTAAATCCTGCCGTTGATGCTGCTGCATGTCATGAAAATTTTGACTTACATTTGAGCCTTTTAACATAATGTCTGCTGCTGCCTGTGATGCCGAATCGGGCCATGCTACATGTTGCCCTAATAATACACCACTCCTTAAATCCTGCCATTGATGCTGCTGCATGTCATGAAAATTTTGACTTACATTTGAGCCTTTTAACATAACGACTGCTGCTGCCTGTGATGCCGAATCAGGCCATGCTACATGTTGCCCTGATAATACACCACTCCTTAAATCCTGCCGTTGATGCTGCTGCATGTCATGAAAATTTTGACTTACATTTGAGCCTTTTAACATAATGTCTGCTGCTGCCTGTGATGCCGAATCGGGCCATGCTACATGTTGCCCTGATAATACACCACTCCTTAAATCCTGCCGTTGATGCTGCTGCATGTCATGAAAATTTTGACTTACATTTCAGCCTTTTAACATAACGACTGCTGTTGCCTGTGATGCCAAATCGGGCCATGCTACATGTTGCCCTGATAATACACCACTCCTTAAATCCTGCCGTTGATGCTGCTGCATGTCATAAAAATTTTGACTTACATTTGAGCCTTTAACATAACGTCTGCTGCTGCCTGTGATGCCGAATCGGGCCATGCTACATGTTGCCCTGATAATACACCACTCCTTAAATCCTGCCGTTGATGCTGCTGCATGTCATGAAAATTTTGACTTACATTTGAGCCTTTTAACATAATGTCTGCTGCTGCCTGTGATGCCAAATCGGGCCATGCTACATGTTGCCCTGATAATACACCACTCCTTAAATCCTGCCGTTGATGCTGCTGCATGTCATAAAAATTTTGACTTACATTTGAGCCTTTTAACATAACGTCTGCTGCTGCCTGTGATGCCGAATCGGGCCATGCTACATGTTGCCCTGATAATACACTACTCCTTAAATCCTGATGTTGATGCTGCTGCATGTCATGAAAATTTTGACTTACATTTGAGCCTTTTAACATAACGTCTGCTGCTGCCGGTGAAGCCGAATCGGGCCATGCTACATGTTGCCCTGATAATACACCACTCCTTAAATCCTGCCGTTGATGCTGCTGCATGTCATGAAAATTTTGACTTACATTTGAGCCTTTTAACATAACGTCGGCTTGCTGCCTGTGATGCCGAATCGGGCCAAGCTACATGTTGCCCTGATAATACACCACTCCTTAAATCCTGCCGTTGATGCTGCTGCATGTCATGAAAATTTTGAGTGACATTTGATCGCACAGGGAATAATCATAGAGTCCAGACCTTCACACTTTTTTTTAAGTAAAATTTCGATTAGGTTATTTAATTTTTTATTATAAACTGGAAGTGTGCTTACCTGCCAGCGCCTGGCGTTATTCTGCCTAGTTACAAATGGAAACTTATGAGTCAGCATTCTAGTACTGTGTTAACTCTAGATGCTGTATGTCCTGATCGTGCGTGGACAACCATCATGGACCTGATTTTATCTTTTGCACTTTAACAAGCGTAGAATTATGAATTCTCTTAACCTGGTTTGCATGTTTCGTATTCTCGCACGTGCTCAGCTTAATTATGTATTGTCAATATTTAGACATAAAAATATTTATTTAAATAATCTTTTTAAAAAGACATTTTATCTAGTGTTGTTTGGCTTCATTCACAAAATGAAATGATTTCACTTTATTTTATTATTTTTTATTTTAAATTATGTGTGGTTTGGGGCGGCTATGTTGTGGTTCACGCTGTAGCACGGTGTGGACCGCATGTGGCTTTCCCTTGTCAAAAGGACTTGTGCAGTTGGCATTGTACAGGACTGATTGATGAACCTACGCAAATTTATATATTTTATTTTTATTTTATTTTTTTTGTTGTCACACGGATTTAGGATCCAACACTGTGTTGTCTGTCGTTCTGGGAGGGATGGCTGATTTTCGTGTTGACCTCTCTACATGGTTGGGTGTGACTGGCGTTATACTCATCCGTGTGGAAATCCGGTTTTGTGAATGGAGCCATGTAGCAACATTTAAATATGTATAGGTACTTTTCTTGTTTATGTTACTTATTGGCAATTATGTAATGAGGATTTGCACATGCTAATTATATATAACCACTGCTTTAAGATTTTTAGTATAAACTGTGTACTGTATGATGTTCTTGGAGACATGTCACCGGTTAGAGAATTCATATAATCATAGTCATGTAATCAATCATATGTTTCTATGTGTATGGCGGAAGCAATGCTACAACATGCAAATTATTAAAAATTGGACGCTATCGAAGATCCATGCTGGTTAGTTCTTACCCCTACCATTTTATTGTTCCAACATTGTTCCTTCTTTTTGTTTTATAGTTCTGATAACAAGATTTGATTGTAAAGAAATTTTTGTAATTTGTAAAAGTTTATAATTTTGCTAATTTGATAAATCAAACAAGGTTTTTTGTAGTTATTATTACTCTGTTCAAGTTTTGTATTTTGATAGTTAATTGTTTGATGAAAAAATACATTTATTATTTACGATAATTTGAAATCTATGTTACTACATAAAATAATTTAGTTACTACTAGGAAAATTAACCAAAAAATTTATTTTAAATGTAACTCTGGACTATTAGAATGCTTTGCTTTGTATTTAATATTTAATACACAACCATTACCAATGACTACTACTATCGTGATCCATTTGAGTTATGTGTAGGCCTCATACTACCCTATTTCTATATACCTGCGGATGCTGTATGTCAGGATACTGATTAGTTTGGGAACGGACTCTAGGGGCCTTTACTTAAAAAAATGTTTAACCATTATAGTGAAAACTTCAAAGTTTTTTAATTAAAAAAAATATATATATATATATGATTGCAAAAAATAAAAATAAAACAATTCCACAAATCTCAATAGGGCAATGCCCTCATAGTTTTAACCATTTTTTTTCAATCCCCCACGTCCTTGGCATGCCTCTCCTCCATTTCTCTCATGCCATTTGAGAACTGGAGCTTGATCTCCCGCATCAGAGATGCTGCTCCCGGAATGCCTTCATCCCAGTCTGGTGCTCCCTCTCCATCTTCCTAATTTTTAGGTCCATTTCTTTTAATACTGTAAAAAAATAAAAACAATAAATAAAATAGACGGTGTCGTTTCTGAAGAAACCACATGATGTTGGCTTGAAATCTGATTGGCTGTTGGTGGCTCCACCCACTTTTTTGAATTTTAAACCCAGTCCTCCAGTGACCAACTTTGCAAAGTTTGAAGACTGTGCCAATAAAAGTCTATGAGCAGCGGCAGTTTGATTTTCCCCATTTAAACAAATGCCTGAAATTTGATTGGGCAGTGTAGACTCCACCCACTTTTTTATAAATTTTAATCCCAGTCACCTAGTAACCCACAGTGCCAAGTTTGGGGACCCTGGCTTAAATACCGTGGGAATGACAGCTTTTAACGTTTTCACACTGAAGTCAACAGTCAAAATTTGTTTGGTTGTTTGTGGCTCTGCCCACTTTTTAATGTCCCCCAAATTTGACACAAATTTTCAGGGTGACCCCATGACTAAGTGACCCAAGTTTGGTGACTTTAACTTGAAAGCTGAAGGAGTGACAAAACTTAATAGTTTTCCTATGAAAGTCGATGGGACAAAATGGGGTCTCCTGGGGGCCGCTCCAGGGGCCCGGAGGGTGGGATCGGTTAACAAAGCACAAGCAAAGTTTGTTAATTGTACTCCTAAAACTGTGGGAGGAGTAGCGTATAGAAAATTGCTAAATTTTCATTGGCCAATGGTATCTCTGCCCACTTTGGGGTGCCCCCCCCAAATATACCCGTTTATTTGGGTTGACACCAACAATATCTGGTCCGAGTTTGGGGAATAATCATGGCTGCTCGGTATGTCTCAATGGGAATGTGGGAATGTATACCTCGGTGAATCAGTACGCCTGTAACTATAGGTTTCAGGGAGGTTTTCTTTAGAAATTATTTTGGGCCTGGGTTTTAATAGTCAGAGACATTGGGTGGGACAGGTCACACCCGTACTACATCTTGCGGTTTTCATAACATTGTGGTTAAAAAGGCTGGTAAAATACAGTGTGGATAGGCGATCGGAACGCAGAACAATCCTAGAGGGGAACCAGTCCTCTGGAAGACTGTAAAGAGTGTTGAGATAGTACTTTTTTGTTATCCCGCTTGTACGGAACTGTAAGTGTGGGACAAAAGGTTCTCCGATAGTGTTGAGCGAACAGTTCGAGCATCGTTCGGGTTCGTACCGAATTTTGGGGTGTCCGTGACACGGACCCGAACCCGGACATTTTCAAAAAAGTTCGGGTTCGGGTCCGGTGTTCGTCGATTACTTCCCGCTTTCTGATGGGCTGCACAGCAGCCAATCAGCTAGCGTTTTACTTCTTGCCCAAAGAGCCCATCACAGCCATGCCTACTAATAGCATGGCTGTGATTGGCCAAGTGCAGCATGTGACCCAGCCTCTATTTAAGCGGGAGTCACGTAGCGCCGCACGTCACACTGCTCTGATAAGTGTAGGGAGAGGACGCAGCTTCTGTCAGGGCGAGATAGGCAGGGATAAAGAAGTAAATGATCTACATTTCTACACCTGTGCATCAGAACAACTCAGCTGAGCTGTTCACTGAAAGTCACTATTTTGTTTAGACTGGCCAGAGCGATTTTTACTGGCACATGTAACTGGGCTGACCGGCGGTGGCCATTTTGGGACTTGTGGTGCGCCAGCACAAGCTGCCACAGAGTCTAAACCAAAGCTCCAAAGAAGTGAAAAATCTACACCTGTGAATCAGAACAACAGCGATTCAGCTGCTCAGTCAAAGTCAATTTAATTTCTGGCTGGGCAGACCGTTTTCTGGCACATGTTACTGGGCTGATAGGCGGCGGCCATTTTGGGACTTGTGGTGCTGCAGCAAAAGCTGCCACAACGTCCATTAATCTCATGTAATAGTCGATTTTTTCATAGATAAACTACATCAGGGGTTTGGCTGTGCTTGTGTCACCCATACTAACTGCAAAGATATTTAATATATCAGTGGTGAAACTGAAAGTAACCCACTTGGATAGCAAATCCCATGAATGTGCTGTTCCAGCTAGGCTAGCCAGTGCCACTACAGCCAAGTCCAATACTGTCAGCCGGAAATATTTTTTTTTTTATATGCCAGAAATATAAATTAAAAAAAGCTTTCACCGTAATAATAAAATTATTCTGGTGTTAGACCAGAAGAAGCACTCCTGTTGTAATTAATACTGTAAAAAGGCTTAGGCAATATTTCTCCCAGTGTGGAAAATTTATCTAGCAAAACTAGCATTTTAAAATTTCCGTTGTTCTGAAATACCAGCAGTCCTCTTGTAATTAATACCGCAAAAAGGCATTATATCGCCCAGTGTTGTAATTTTGGTGAATAAAAGGCCAATTTAATCAATAAGGTGTTAGGTACACCAGAAACAGTAGGCCTTACGTTTTTACTCCTGTAAAAAGGAATTAATACCGGAAAAAGGCATTACATTGTCCAGTGTTGTAATTTTGGTGAAAAAAAGGCCAATTTAATCAATCTGGTGTTAGTTACACCAGAAACAGTAGGCCTCACGTTTTTACTCCTGTAAAAAGGAATTAATACCGGAAAAAGGCATTACATTGTCCAGTGTTGTAATTTTGGTGAAAAAAAGGCCAATTTAATCAATCTGGTGTTAGTTAGACCAGAAACAGTAGGCCGCACGTTTTTACTCCTGTAAAAAGGAATTATATCTCCCCGTGTGGGATTCTATGTACCAAAACTAGCATATTAAAAATTCTGGTGTCCAATTTGCAGCAGTTTTCTTGTAATTAATACTGGAAAAAGGAATTATATGTTCCAGTGTGGGAATTTATGTACACAAACTAGCATTTTAAAAATTCTGGTGTCCAATTAGCAGCAGTCTTCTTGTAATTAATACCTGAAAAAGGCATTACATTGTCCAGTGTTGTAATTTTAGTGAAAAAAAGGCCAATTTAATCAATCTGGTGTTAGTTAGACCAGAAACAGTAGGCCGCACGTTTTTACTCCTGTAAAAAGGAATTATATCTCCCCGTGTGGGATTCTATGTACCAAAACTAGCATATTAAAAATTCTGGTGTCCAATTTGCAGCAGTTTTCTTGTAATTAATACCGGAAAAAGGAATTATATCTTCCAGTGTGGGAATTTATGTACACAAACTAGCATTTTAAAATTCTGGTGTCCAATTAGCAGCAGTCTTCTTGTAATTAATACCTGAAAAGGCATTACATTGTCCAGTGTTGTAATTTTGGTGAAAAAAGGCCAATTTAATCAATCTGGTGTTAGTTAGACCAGAAACAGTAGGCCGCACGTTTTTACTCCTGTAAAAGGAATTATATCTCCCGTGTGGGATTCTATGTACCAAAACTAGCATTATTAAAAATTCTGGTGTCCAATTTGCAGCAGTTTTCTTGTAATTAATACCGGAAAAAGGAATTATATGTTCCAGTGTGGGAATTTATGTACACAAACTAGCATTTTAAAAATTCTGGTGTCCAATTAGCAGCAGTCTTCTTGTAATTAATACCTGAAAAAGGCATTACATTGTCCAGTGTTGTAATTTTGGTGAAAAAAAGGCCAATTTAATCAATCTGGTGTTAGTTAGACCAGAAACAGTAGGCCTCACGTTTTACTCCTGTAAAAGGAATTATATCTCCCGTGTGGGAATCTATGTACCAAAACTAGCATATTAAAAATTCTGGTGTCCAATTTGCAGCAGTTTTCTTGTAATTAATACCGGAAAAAGGAATTATATCTTCCAGTGTGGGAATTTATGTACACAAACTGCATTTTAAAAATTCTGGTGTCCAATCAGCAGCAGTCTTCTTGTAATTATTACCTGAAAAAGGCATTACATTGTCCAGTGTTGTAATTTTGGTGAAAAAAAGGCCAATTTAATCAATCTGGTGTTAGTTAGACCAGAAACAGTAGGCCGCACGTTTTACTCCTGTAAAAGGAATTATATCTCCCCATGTGAGAATCTATGTACCAAAACTAGCATTTTAAAAATTCTGGTGTCCAATTTGCAGCAGTTTTCTTGTAATTAATACCGGAAAAGGAATTATATCTTCCAGTGTGGGAATTTTGGGGCTAAAAATAATATATTTTATTGTGGTGCGAGTTGAATCGCAACAATGAGGAAACATTCTATTAAGGGACGAGGACGCGGTCGTGGTGGTGTCCGTGGAGCCTCTGTTGCTGGCAGAGGACGTGGCCGCTCGGCCTCAGGCGCACAAAGTAGTGAACCAACTCCTCAAGTAGCCGGCAGAATTTACAGCGATATTTGGTGGGGCCCAATGCCGTTATGAGGATGGTAAGGCCTGAGCAGGTACAGGCATTAGTCGATTGGGTGGCCGACAGTGCTTCCAGCACGTTCACCACATTGTCTTCCGCCCAGTCTTCTGCGGAAAGCGCAGAGGTGGCACCTGAAAACCAAGCCCATCAGTCTGTCACATCACCCCCATGCATATCAGGGAAACTGTCTGAGCCTCAAGTTATGCAGCAGTCTCTTATTCTGTTTGAAGACTCTGCTCGCACGGTTTCCCAGGGGCGTCCACCTAGCCCTTCCCCAGCGGTGGAAGACATTCCATGCACTGACGCACAACCACTTTTGTATCCAGATGATGAGGACATGGGAATACCGCCACAGCAGAGTAACCGAGTCTCTGATGATGACGAAACACTGGTGCCCACTGCCGCGTCTTATTGCAGTGTGCAGACTGAACAGGAGGAGGTCAGGGAGGAAGACTGGGTGGAAGACGATGCAGAGGACGATGAGGTCTTAGACCCCACATGGACTGAAGGTCGTGCCGCTGACTTAAATAGTTCAGAGGAAGAGGCAGTGGTGAGACCGACAACAGCGAAGCCAAAGAGGGAGCAGGGGGCAAAAGCAGAACAGCCGCCGTCCAGAGAGTTCGCCTGCTATTGGCCAGCGCCAACAGGGACCCAGCACCCCAAAGGCATCTTCAAGGAGTTCCCTGGCATAGCACTTCTTCAAACAATGTGCTGACGACAAGACCAGAGTGGTTTGCACGCTGTGCCATCAGACCCTGAGGCGAGGCATTAACGTTCTTAACCTGAGCACCACCTGCATGATCAGGCATCTACATGCAAAGCATGAACTGCAGTGGAGTACACACCTTAAAAACAAGGAACCCGCTCAGGCTCCCCCTGCTCCCTCTAGCGCTGCTGCCTCGGCTTCCGCCTCGAGAGGAATGTTGCCACCTGCCGAGCAGCAAACAGAGGATGTGCCACCGACACCACCACCACCACCGGCACCATCACCTAGCGTCTCCACTATTTCACACAGCAGCGTTCAGCTCTCCATCTCTCAAACCTTTGAGAGGAAGAGCAAATTCCCACCTAGTCACCCTCGAGCCCTTGGCCTGAATGCCAGCATTTCTAAACTACTGGCCTTTGAAATGCTGTCATTCTGGCTGGTGGACACAGACAGCTTCAAACAGCTGATGGCCATGGCTGTCCCCAGTATGTGGTTCCCAGCCGCCACTACTTCTCCAAGACAGCCGTGCCTTCCCTGCACATGCAAGTGTCCGATAAAATCAAGTGTGCACTGCGCAACGCCATTTGTGGCAAGGTCCACCTAACCACAGATACGTGGACCAGTAAGCATGGCCAGGGACGCTATATCTCCCTAACTGCACACTGGGTAAATGTAGTGGCGGCTGGGCCCCAGGCGGAGAGTTCCTTGGCGCACGTCCTTCCGCCGCCAAGGATCACAGGGCATCATTCTTTGCCTCCTGTAGCCTCCTCCTCCTACTCGGCTTCCTCCTCCTCTGCTTCCACCAACTCATCCAGTCAGCCACACACCTTCACCACCAACTTCAGCAAAGCCCGGGGTAAACGTCAGCAGGCCATTCTGAAACTCATATGTTTGGGGGACAGGCCCCACACCGCGCAGGAGTTGTGGCGGGGTATTGAACAACAGACGGACGAGTGGTTGCTGCCGGTGGGCCTCAAGCCCGGCCTGGTGGTGTGCGATAATGGGCGAAATCTCGTGGCAGCTCTGGGACTAGCTGGTTTGACGCACATCCCTTGCCTGGCGCATGTGCTGAATTTGGTGGTGCAGAAGTTCCTTCACAACTTCCCCAACATGTCAGAGCTGCTGCATAAAGTGCGGGCCGTCTGTGCACGCTTCCGGCGTTCACATCCTGCCGCTGCTCGCCTGTCAGCGCTACAGCGGAACTTCGGCCTTCCCGCTCACCGCCTAATATGCGACGTGCCCACCCGGTGGAACTCCACCTTGCACATGCTGGAGAGACTGTGCGAGCAGCAGCAGGCCATGGTGGAGTTTCAGCTGCAGCACGCACGGGTCAGTCGCACTGCGGAACAGCACCACTTCACCACCAATGATTGGGCCTCCATGCGAGACCTGTGTGCCCTGTTGCGCTGTTTAGAGTACGCCACCAACATGGCCAGTGGCGATGCCACTGTTATCAGCGTGACAATACCAATTCTATGTCTCCTAGAGAAAACGCTTAGGGCGATGATGGAAGAGTAGGTGGGCCAGGGCCAGGAGGAGGAGGATGAGGGGTCGTTTTTAGCACTTTCAGGCCAGTCTGTTAGAAGTGGCTCAGAGGGAGGTTTTTTGCAACAGCAGAGGGCAGGTACAAATGTGGCCAGCCAGGGACCACTACTGGAGGACGAGGAGGATGAGGAGGAGGTGGAGGAGGATGAGGATGAAGCAGGTTCACAGCGGGGTGGCACCCAGCACAGCGCAGGCACATCCCTGGTGCGTGGCTGGGGGGATACAGAGGATGATGACGATACGCCTCCCACAGAGGACAGCTTGTCCTTACCTCTGGGGAGCCTGGCACACTTAAACGATTACATGCTGCAGTGCCTGCGCAACGACAGCAGAGTTGCCCACATTTTAACGTGTGCTGACTACTGGGTGGCCACCCTGCTGGATCCACGGTACAAAGACAATGTGCCCACTTTACTTCCTGCACTGAAGCGTGATAGGAAGATGCGCGAGTACAAGCGCACGCTGGTAGACGCGCTCCTGAGAGCATTCCCAACTGTCACAGGGGAACAGGTGGAAGGCCAAGGCCAAGGCAAAGGAGGAGCTAGAGGTCGCCCACGCAGCAGTGTCACGGCCAGCTCCTCTGAGGGCAGGGTTAGCATGGCAGAAATGTGGAAAAGTTTTGTCTCCACGCCACAGCTAACTGCCCCACCACCTGATACGGAACGTGTTAGCAGGAGGCAACATTTCACTAACATGGTTGAACAGTACGTCTGCACACAACTCCACGTACTGACGGATGGTTCGGCCCCATTCAACTTCTGGGTTTCCAAATTGTCCACGTGGCCAGAATTAGCATGTTATACCTTGGAGGTGCTGGCCTGCCCGGCGGCCAGCGTTTTATCTGAACGTGTATTCAGCACGGCAGGGGGCGTCATTACTGACAAACGCAGCCGCCTGTCCTCAGCCAACGTGGACAAGCTGACGTTTATAAAAATGAACCAGGCATGGATCCCACAAGACCTGACCCTCCCTTGTGCAGAGTAGTCCCTAATAACTTCCTTAAACCATGTTGTCTTGTACTCCTGGCCACTTCTTCATTGAAAAATCAATTTTTGAAATTAAGTAGGATCTTGGGGTGCAACCCAGAGTTGAATGAACCTTCCCTCTGTCTGGGTGCCGGGGCCAAAGTACATGAAAGTGTCTTTCTCCTGTGCTGGGTGATATGAATGTTATACTTGTGCTGTCTGACATGTCTCCTTTGTGTGGGTGCAGGGGGCCAAAGTCACTGAAAGCGGCCTTCTCCTGTGGTGGGTGATCGAAATGCCTGATTCTCTGCTGTGGGACCTCTCTCCTCTTTCTGGGTGCAGGGGTCAAAGAAACAAAAGGTGGCCTACTCCTGTGGTGGTTGACATGATGCCTGATTCTCTGCTGTGGGACCTCTCTCCTCCGTGTGGCTGCAGGGGTCAAGGTCTCTAAAAGTGCCCTTCTCCTGTGGTGGTTGATGTAAAACTGATGCTTGTGCTATCTGACCTGTCTCCTCTGTGTCGGTGCTAAGGCCTAAGTCACTGAAAGTGGTCTTCTCCTGTGCTGGCTGATATAAATGCCTGAATCTCTGCTGTGGGACCTCTCTCCTCCGTGTGGCTGCAGGGGTCAAAGTCTCTAAAAGTGCCCTTCTCCTGTGGTGGTTGATGTAAAACTGATGCTTGTGCTATCTGACCTGTCTCCTCTGTGTCGGTGCTAAGGCCTAAGTAACTAAATGGTGGCCTTCTCCTGAGGTGGTTGATATGATGCCTGATTATGTGCTGTGGGACCTCTCTCCTCTTTCTGGGTGCAGGGGTCAAATTAACTAAAGGTGGCCTACTCCTGTGGTGGGTGATCTGTAAAACTGATGCTTGCGCTATCTGAACTGTCTTCTCTGTCTCGTTGCTAAGGCCTAACTCACTGAAAGTGGCCTTGTCATGTGCTGGGTGATATAAATGTGATACAAGTGCCATCTGACATGGTTGAAGCTATCAAATTAACTAAAGGTGGCCGACTCCTGTAGTGGGTGATCAGTAAAACTGATGCTTGTGCTATCTGACCTGTCTCCTCTGTCTCGTTGCTAAGGCCTAACTCACTGAAAGTGGCCTTGTCATGTGCTGGGTGATATAAATGTTATACTTGTGCCATCTTTCATGGTTGCCGGGTCCCATTAAATGATGGCCTACTCCTGTGGTGGGTGATCTAAATGTCTGATTCTCTGCTGTGAAACCTCTCTCCTCCGTCTGGGTGCAGGGGTCAAAGTCTCTAAAAGTGGCCTTCTCTTGTGCTGGGTGATGTAAAACTGATGCTTGTACCATCTGACATGGGTGCAGGGGTCAAATTAACTTAATGGTGGCCTACTCCTGTGGTGGGTGATATGAGGCCTGAATATGTGCTGTGGGGCCTCTCTCCTCTTTCTGGGTGCAGGGGTCAAAGTAACTAAACGTGGCCTTCTCCTGTGCTGGATGGTATAAATGTAATGCTTGTGCTATCTGACATGTCTCCTCTGTCTGGGTGCTAAGGCCTAAGTCACTGAAAGTGGCCTTCTCCTGTGGTGGTTGATATGATGCCAGATTCTCTGCTGTGGGACCTCTCTCCTTTGTCTGGATGCTGGGGTCGAAATAATAGTAAGCGACCTTCTCCATTGGTGGCTGATTTGAAGCCTGATTCTGTGCTATGGGACCTAACTCCAATTAATATTGGTTAATTTTTATTTATTTTATGTTAAGTCATCATTTCCCTATCTACATTTGTTTGCAGGGGATTTACCTACATTTTGCTGCCTTTTGCAGCCCTCTAGCCCTTTCCGGGAGTCTTTTACAGCCTTTTTAGTGCCCAAAAGTTCGGGTCCCCATTGACTTCTATGGGGTTCAGGTTCGGGATGAAGTTCGGGTTGAGTTTGGATCACGAACCCGGACATTTTCCGGAAGTTCGGCCGAACCTCTCGAACCCGAACATCCAGGTGTTCGCTCAACTCTATTCTCCGATATGTGTGGGCTCAAGAAAGATTATTAGTAAAGCTTTAACAAGCTTATTGTTTGCTCCAAAAAAGTATGTCTATGGTGAAGACTAAACTGACACGTGTGTGTGTGAACAGTGAGTGAGTGAAAACAGCCACAGCACATACCTACTCTCCTTGTGGGGGGTGGTGATGAGCTCCTCTTCTTCTTCCTCCTCCTCCTCGTCCCCGTTATCAGCCACTTGAGGGGGTGAGGCGGGTTGGGGTGAAGGTCCACCCTCCACTGACTCCTCTGGGGGGCTAGGGGCATGAAGTTGCCCTGAGGGCCTGGCCTCCTCCTCCTCCTCCTCTGACGCCGAGACCTCCCACACCTGCTGTCTGGGAGGCCTGCGCCTGACAGCAGGCAAAGGAACACCTATAATAACAAATTTTACTACTTTTAGAAAAAAAATCTAAAAACAAAAATGTACATATGCTTTACATTACTTTTGTATCTTTATTCCAACACTCAGTAATCATTATACCTGGGAATTTTTCGTCCCATATCTCGCGGATTCTTTCCGCGTGCCTCCTCTTTAAGTCTGACCATTTTTTTAAAATGGCCAGACGCTTGTGCTGGCTGTTGTAGTCCCGCCACAGCTCATAGCCGAGCCTGCGCACAATGGCGTTCTTCTCTGCATGGGAGCGGGTCAGGTCGTAGCCCTTCTCCAACATGCGCTGCAGTATAAAAAAAAAAGCATATAATCAGATTTTATAACGGTAACTTTAAATTTAATATTTCACTTTTAAACACTAATAATTTTTGGTTTGGTGGTTGAGAGGATGAATAAATGTTGGTGACTATGGCTAAGGCAGCGCATGGCGAGAGGTTCCTGGGGCTTAAACTACGACATGCAGAGCTTTCAGTTAGACTGTCTCTCGCCGTGCGCTGCATTGCTGCTGCTGTACCGCCGCCCCCGCCACCATTATAGTCAATAGGGACGAAGTGTCATTCTAGGGGCATAGATGAACTAGCGGCAGTACGGATCCGACAGGCTGTTCATCTTCCTGGAATAGTCAGACATACTCCCCTGCCGCTAATGTTAAAGTCGCCTAATCTTATTTTTTTTTAAATTTAGGATTGTGTTGAAATTGTATGTGTGTGTAGTTTGAGATATTGGATATTGGCCATCTGGGGAGAGATGTACCCATCTAGTGAAGTGACGGTACGGGGTGTAAGGCTGGTTCGCCTCCCGTGGTGCACCCTGGGTAACGCTAAATGAACCAGCAAATACTGAATGTCAAACATTACTTCTCCTGGCCAACGGGACACTTATTAGAATCTATATACTAGGCATCCTCAAACTACGGCCCTCCAGGAAACTGTGGCCCTCCAGCAAACTGCGGCCCTCCAGCTTTTTCTAAACTAAAAATCACATCATTCCATGACAGCCTACAGCTATCATCCTATAGAGGGGCATCATGGGAGTTGTAGTTTTACAACAGGTGGAGGGCCGCAGTTTGAGAATGCCTGCTATAGACTGTGTGTGTGTGTGTGTGTTGGGGGTGGGGGGTGGTCAGAGGTGGTGTGGGTTTGAGGGGGGGTCTGGTGGTATGTAGTGGTGGGAATATTGTGTGAGGCGGAAGATTAGATGTGCAATGTGAATCATATATAGATTTATCTGCTATCCGTTTTTTTTAGCCATTAGAAAACGTGGTGTGGTGTTAATCCTGCACTTGTAGTCCGTTGCTGATGGCAATCAACAGCAAAAAATGCATACAATGGAAAATGCCAGCAACGGACTACAGGTACCACAATAACCATCCTACATAAGGTAACAATTATGTGGATGTGGAGAACAATCAGAAACTTAACAATAGCAAAGACTGGCTGGCATCTTCCACTGTATGCATTTTTTTGCTGTTGATTGCCATCAGCAACGAATTTCCGGCATCAGGATCCCCTGGGCACCTGTAGACGGCAAGGCATTGGGCAGCCTCTGCACGGCATCAGTCTGCCTTCTCACACATCGGGTCCCCGTCACAGCAGCACGGGGACCCGATGCGCTCGTTCACTAACCGCAAAACACTTCTATGTCGCGGTCAGCGCTGACCGCGACATAGAAGGGCTTAATCCGCCAGCATCGCTGTAAACAGCGATGCCGGCGGATACAGCAGGGGCCTGGCTATCAGGGACTGCCGTACCCCTGCAGTGATTGGTCAGGCGCAGCTCCTGCACCCGCGCAATCATCTCGCTGTGCATGCACAGCGTTTTGCGTTAAGGGGTTAATGACAGTGAACTCCACAATGCCTGCCCCTTTAATAGTGGCCCCTGCCCCCCATGCATGTAGCAGTGTAGTTTTGTAGTCATACATGATATAAATGAACATTTAAGGACCTGAAAACTATTGAAACCTGTGATCACTTGTTATGGCAACCTGGGGACATGCCAGCTTCTATTGGCTGATAAGGGACATGTGACGTGTGGATGGCAGTTGGGGGCTTGTTTTTGCTAATGCAGGTCATTTTTGGGGGAATATCTCAGAAATAATACGTCCTATAGAGCTGAGCCCCGGTCTAAAACCTTCCCAGACACCTGATGTACCCGTCTGCCAAACTTAGTGAAGATCGGTCCAGTCGTTTGGTCGGCCATAAATAACAGAAACTCATTTTTATATATATAAGAGATTAGTAGATATTAATGATTTGGGGCAATAAGTATTGTTTTTGAATGCCAACAATACTTGTTTCCACAAATCATTTCTATGTAAGCACTGCAGTAAGCAAACTATATGAAATGAGATTTTATACGTATTGCAAAAATGTGAGAATGTTTTATCTCCATAAACATACATTTGAATGTTACAAGCGTCACATGTACTTATAGCTGTAATGTAATGTTCAATAACTTACTGTGATCAGGATATCTTCCTCCTCTCTGGTAAAATTGTTGCCCACCATCTTTATTCGCATGGATCGCATGCACCACAAGAAAACGTGTTGGAACTGCTTCCAGGAAGAAGCCACGCCTGTATGTGCGCGTGCACATGCGCACGAACACGCGCACGAACACGCGCACAAAAAGCGCACGAGCACATACGAATAAGTTAAGTTACTGCCGCCTAACTTGAACAATAACATCTGTACGCACACTAATGTTTCTATGGAAATTATTCGCATTAAAGTCGCGTTGTACGGCTACAGAACTACGAATACGATTGGCTTGTTCGAATTAGCGAATATGGTGAATGCGAATATATCGCTATATACGCTAATTCAAAAAATGCATTTGCAATAGGAAAGTTGCCTATTGACTCTCAGCTCCAAGTTGGATGCGCAATGCGAAAAAATATTTTATTCTCCAATGAACAGAATATGAAGTTGTATTCTGATTGTTGAAAAAAATAATGGTAATTTTTGCACATCCAACTTAGAGTATTCGTTCATGTTTGCAAGCCAGTAGGAGATATGCCTTTATATAAGAAGTTCATTTCGCTTAATGCGAATAAAATATTCGCATATTATCGCGATTATTTTAATAATGACGAATATTTGATTTCGGCGAATATATTACGAATATTCATTCGAATATTCACTATATATCGCGAATTCGAATATGGCACCTCCCGCTCATCACTATTGACAAAGCGCAGGTAGCGTGAAACGGCTGTTGCCTGATTCATCTGTACGGTGCTCACACTTTCCAGTTTTTAACCAGAAAAAAGGCCTCATGCACACGACCGTTGTTTGTTTCCGCGTCCGTTCCGCAGATCTTAGCGTTTCTGATGCGGACCCATTCATTCCTATGGGGCCGCAGAAAAAGCGGATAGTCCACCGTTTGTTATCCGCGTCTGTGGTTCCAGTCCGTCAAAAAAATATAACCTGTCCTATTGTCTGCCAAAAATTGTTTGCGGGCCCATTCAAGTTAATAGGTCCGCAAAAAATGCGGATGCACAACCGTATTTCATCTGCGTCCTCATTTTTTGCAGATCCATTGCCTGGCAACCTGTCTCCAAGACTTTGGCAATAAATTAAAAAAAAAGTTACAGGAAGTGGAAAGTCACATGGTTTTGGCAACAGATTGGTGATTTCTAGCAACCTATGGTAAACTTGGCAGTCTGTGCTTTTGGTTTCATTCAAAATGCCATGCTGGAATGTAGAGAAATTGATTATGTTGGTCCAGGAAAGGCCAAAGTTATGGGACAGCCGTACCAATGGCTATCAGGATCGGGTCAGGAAGGAGGTTGCATGGGAGCAAGTGGCCCATCACATGAGGAGTCCAGAATAGGAGAAAGTAGATAGCTGAGCTCGTGCAGATTTAGGTAAGTGCCAGCTATGTCGTTGTACTCTCCTGCCCTTGTGTTGTCACTAATGATTTAGCTATTACTTCCATGAGGTCATAATATTGTATCTTTTGTGGCCAGGCTTAGTTTTGTAGTTGCCTGTACATGTTTGATTAGTAGTGCAATTTATACCATACACCACCATGTTTTTTTTTTTTTTTTTAATGGATGTCCCTACTTTTGCTACAGCACACAGTAGTCATGTATACCCTGCAATGTGCACTTTTTTTTGGTGACACATGTGGCCCTGCTGTAATTGAGCATCCAATAGTTGTCACCATCCCATATTATAAAGTCGTTTTTTACAAATGGCTTGCACGAATATTCTCCTCCTTTATGCAATTGTACATTAGTATACCCACACCTACCCTACTGTACAATGTTGTGTGCAATTTAGCTTGTTTGGTCATATTTCGTATTAGGCGACTTTGTTTGGCTCACATTTTTTGTTTGGTAGTTGTCCTGTTATTATTTAATAGTTGTTTTTCGTATTTGTATTAATTTTAATGTTTGATGTTTTCACAGTGAAACAAACCAAGACCCGGTGGAACAGTTGCTGGGACCCGCTCGGCGGGAACTAAATGAAAAAGGCCGTAGTGGTGAAGGCGGGTTGAAAAAAAGGCCATATGTATACAGTGCACAATTGCAGTTTCTCCGGCCTGTTATGGATTTGAGGCTGTAAGTATTTTTGGACAAATGTCACACTTTATTGCATGGTATCTGTCATTGTCCACTTCTAGAATTATAGCAGACATTTGTTCGGGGTTTGGTCTGCTATCTATGATGGCGGTGTCCTGTCCCAGTTTGTTTTTGGGTAGTTTGACCCAGGATGCACACTTATACCCCTTTTTTGACAATAGTTCATAATCTTGGTTACCAATAGTAGTAAATCCTTAAAGGGGTTGTCTGGCCTTTTACTATTGATGACCTATCCTCTGGTTAGGTCATCAATATCAGATTGTTGGGAGTAAAACACCCGGCACCACCGCTGATCAGCTGTATGAGGAGACGGCGTGTGCAGAGCGCACATGCCGTCTCCTGTCTCTCTTCCTGTGGAGCACTACTTTCTATGGTATGTCAAAGACCATTGATATCTGCAAGCAGAGCAGGAAGAGAGAAGGGTGATGACACGTGTGCACTGCAAGCGTCGTCTCCTCATACCGCTGATCATCGGGGGTGCCGGGTGTTGGTCCACCGCCAATCTGATCTTGTTTACCTATCCTGTGGATAGGTCATCAATATTAAAAGGCCGGACAAACTTTTTTTTTTTAGGCCCTGAATAGTGTTATTTCTTTAGGGTAGATTGTTGTAAAAATTGTTTATAGGATACATTATAAGTGGTCATGTTTTTGTTTTGTTTTTTTCTGTATTGGAATTGTCATTTACATAGTTTGAATGTTGGCTTCCAAACTAGAACATGGGAAAAAAAAAATCTAATCTCATTCTCTTATTAGATAGACTAGAAATGCTTCAACTGCGTCCCTGCAGCTGTTTTAAAACTATAACTTCCACCATGGCCCTGTGCCGTCTGATACATGTTGATTGTCTGGGAATGATGTTAGTTGTAGTTTTTACCAACATATGGAGGCTTGCTGATTAAAACATTCCAGATAAGGACGGACAGAATATCAGCACTTGGCTAGCTCCTTGAATGTGTATACATGTTTTTGTGCTGGACAGCCCCAAACTCCAATCTTCTAAATGTTGTTTGCGATTTGACATTAGTCACAAAAGCAAACATCAGTAATGTATTTTTAGTGGAAATTTATCTCCAGTATTTTATGTTAAAAATCAAAAATCGTAAACGTTATGTGATCTATGCAGGCTTAGCTTTTATAATAGACATACAGCAGTATTTTTTACAAAAATTACGTAATTCTGAAATCTAATAGTCAAATAATGTAATGTTTTCATGTCATTTTCTATACAGTACTGTGGACAGTCTGGATGAGCCGGAGGATTTGGATTTTGGAGGAAGCGACACTCCAGCTGTTTTTTCACCAGCCACAAGTCCAGCCCCAGACCGACTGGCAAGGGAACCTGCCATCATTTCACAGGGGAGCCCAGCAGCCTCAGCCCAGGCGTCAGAGGAATGTCCCACACTCTTCTTCTGGGCAACAGACTCGGGGAAATGATGGAGGCCCGAGTCATCGAGTTCCTTGCCCAGAGGAGGAGTGAGGGACAAGAAGAGTCTTTGTTGAGGGGTCTTGCTCCATTACTGAGGCGGGTCCCTTTACAAAGACATAATCAATGTATAGCCGTTGTCGCCCTTCTGTTTCACATGTATGGCTCCACTTACCAGGGAGACATACACACGCAAATAAATGATCTGCGTCAGCACATATTGATGCCCCCACCTCCCCAGCACGGACCCAACTATCCACAGCCTCCACATCCACCTCAAGGACTATCCTCTCCACCCCCCCAACCATACCGTTGTGACCCAACCCCCCCCACCCCACCCCTTGGCTAGGCAAGTAATCAGCCTAGTTTTTTGACAGGGGCCCCAGATCCTGGCCATGTATGCCCAGGCTCATCATATGCCCCTTTACATAAGACCTTTTCGAGCTGTAATTTCATTTTGTTAAATTTAATATTTTTTATAATTTATTGTTGTTTAATAGATAATGAGATTGTCTGTGATTTGGATGGCTGATGTTTTCAGTAAAGTTTTTTTTGAAAACTGTAAATTGCCTTCTGTTTTAGTTCATGTACAGTTCTACACATTTCCACTAAACATAGACCAGCACAATAGTTTGAAAAATATCACTTTTTTTAGGAACATTTGGTATTTTGGTAATGTGAACATGAGGTATTAGAAGATTTTTTTGGACCATATAGGCCAAATACTAAAGATGTTAATCACCTTTAAATTTTGATGAAAACATCATTAGTATTTATATTTTTCCTTTAACTATGTTATGGCCAAAAAACCTCAGCCCGCAAGCCCACGTCAAGGGTCCTCATTATCTTGCGAGTCCCTACACTTAACTACCACAATAAAATTCCATAATCTATCTGAAAAATAAGTAATTTATGAGCCCAGAAGATATCAAACACTGCCACGAATAGCATCCCTCTGCCATGGTAAGGACCCCTCTGGGCTGAAAAAGTAGTCTGCATAGAGTTCCCGAACTGCAGGGTCCTATCCAAACCCAAACCTGCTGACGTAGGAAAATCTTCTATGTCAACAGAGGAGGAAACCTTGTGAATCCTGGTGAAGTTGTGTAGAACAACACAAGCTTGAATCACCAGGGTAGCATTCTCCAGATCCATCTGTATGGATGATAAAAACACCCTCCAATTGCTAGAGAGTATTCCGAAAGCGCATTCAACATACCGACAGGCACGAGTCAACCAGTAGTTGAAAATACGCCTCCTGACATCGAAACCACGCTTTGGGAAAGGCCATAAAACATGGTGTGTTAATGCAAACCCTTCAACCGCGACGATCACAAATGGAGTCGGTGGACCAACAGATCCCGCCAGTCTTCTGGACTCGGGCAGGGAAAGCTGGTTGGCACGAAGCCGCTTGCCCATTCTAGAAGCACTAAAGATGTGAGCATCTGCTGTGCTTCCATAGGCCCCGATATCAGCCATTATAAACTGGTAGTTATTGTCAGGATCGGCCATAAGCGCTATCGAAAAATATTGCTTATAATTCAAGAATCGAGTCCCTGAGTGAGGAGGCTTCACACGAATGTGCTGGCCATCCATTGCCCCGATGCAGTTCGGAAACTGTGCAGAAAGATTGAAGCCCTAAGAGATCCAAACCTAATCGTCCGTATTGGGCTGCGGCATCACCGTCTCTCGGAGTTGATGCCAGATGACATGGCAAGTGTGACGCACAATCTGGGAAATTGTTGAGGTTAATAAAAAAAACTCAAAATACAAGGATACAAAAGAGTTCCCAGTTGTAAGGAATCTGTAGAAAAAAAGGCATATCATTAAGTAGCCAAAAAAAGGGGACATCTTAAACATGGTTCCTATAATGGTTGATATAAGACATGTGGTAAAACAGTCTATGTCCATTTAAAAAATAAAATCAATTTATAATGTACATTTGCGTGTATAATCAAAACACTAGCAACAATGGGGGTGTGAGCAATACTTCAACAAGCTATGTTACACCTACTGTGATGCCATTCCTATTCCTTCTTATTCTTTGGAGACAGCAAGGGGGTGCGCCTGGGAGTTCTGGCATGGAGTCCTTCATTACGCAGTGTGCGCCTTATTGTCTGAGCTGAAACTTCAGTACCCGCATCTGACAAATCTTTTTTCAGTTCCTCAGCAGTCACACGGGGACTTTTCTCCACTTTGTGCTTCAGGTAGCGCACAGCAGTCGAAGTCAGCATCTTCTTTCTGCCACGACCAGGTAGCGTTTCAACAGTGCCCTTTGTCTTGAATTTGTGAATGATGCTTCCTATGGTGTCTCTTGGTATGTTTAACATCTTTGCAATCTTCTTATTGCCATTGCCCTTCCTGTGAAGAGAAATCACCTCTTCTCTTGTGTTCCTGGACCATTCTCTTGACTTCACCATGTTTGTAAACACACCGGTAAATGTCTAGAAGGAGCTGAGTTTCACAGTCATTTTAAATCTGCCTAATTGGTGCTTATTATGCTTGATTGCTTCTCCTTGACATCCACAGGTGTTTTCAATACCTGATCGAAAACACTTGAATGAACCTCTGTTCTTAAGAGTGGTAGTCTTTAAGGGGTTGAATAATTGTGTCAATGAAGAAATCACTAAAAATACTGTACGTGGTCATGATTAAGGACAGGTGTGTCTGAAACGCGTAGACCGGCGAGTGTTTCCATGTGTTATTTTAATGCAACGGAATAAAGGTAATATTGGCTTTTTCAAGTTGTGATTCCAGTGCTGGATTTTTTTTTCTCTTCTTTACTCAATTCAATTGTACACACTGACATCTGACAGAACAAAAAGACCTCCTCTGGATGCTGATGAAGATCTGTGTAGAGGGGACGTACCTCGTACGATATATATTCGTAAACACGAATATTCGTTTTTTTTTTCTTATTCATTTGAACCCATTACCTAGTATACCTACCTGCTTTTTGCTTGTGGGCCAATGTGAGAAGGCTGCAATATTGTAGTGTTTAGTGATTTAGAATATTCTTCATTATTTAATTTTTCTTATGCAAAAAAATCAGCAATGTAATATTTGCGTAATGCGAATATTCTAACACCCGAATATACTGTATAGCACTATAGAATATAGTGCTGAATTTTCGTTTTTTACAATATTCGCTATTTTTTTTACCATCTGAAGTCATGATTCCTCCCTGCTGAAGTTGCTTTTGGGCCAATGACTGTTCACATTAAATTGGAAAAAATGACGAATTTTCTAAAAAAAGAATATATATCACTATATTGTATAGTGCTAAATATTGGTGTTTCAGAATATTCACATTATGCGAATATTACATAGCAGATTTTTCGCATAAGAAAAAAAAAAATTTCCTTATGCAAAAAATCTGCAATGTATATGTATAAATGAAGAGAAAAAAACTCGAACTTTTAAAAATCTAAAATATCGCTATGTGTTTTGTACAGTTGCATGCTTACTCATGGCATACACAAATAATGGACAAGTCAGAAATTTAAAAAATACAAGTGACCAATCAAATCAAGCTGGAAATGACAGCATTAGTATGAAACACCCGTATTTGAAACCAGACTATTCAAAAAAGAAAAATATACAGTACGAATAAAAATACATTAAATCATTTCTCCAGTTCATACCATTTGAGAATCTAGGATTAAAAGTATGTATCCAAAAGGCTTTTCTCATATGACGTTGCCAGTCTCCTCCCCTGTTAGGTTTGTTAACCCTTTCGATGCCAAAATACATAAAGTGATTTAAAGCTCTGTTGTTATATTCCAAAAAAATGTTTAGCAGCTCCAGATGCTCCACTTTGATTTTTTTTATTTTTTAGATGGCAGACGAACCCCAATCTTTTAAGGTTCGTTTTGGATGGATCCACTAAAACGGCACGTAGATACAATTTAGTGCACATGTCGTACAGGGAAAAAAGCACTAAGAAGGAAGAAGGATTCCCACATGAACCTGAGAGGAAATGGGCAGAAGTGCTTGCCCTGATTTGCTCCCAGACAGACAGACAGCCTGGATGAGCCAATTACTGCTGCAGCAGGCAGGGAGGTGCCCTAGCAGAATGAGCAGAACATTCTGTGCTGGGCTGTGAATGAGGGTGGTTGGGTCTTACAATGTCTGACAAAAAAAAAACAATCTTAGGGAGTCAAGGAGAGTGGAAAAAACAATCAGGGACAGGCAGAGATCAATCAAGCTTGTATTCTACTGCCAGAGACAATATAGCAAAAGGGTAGACTTACAAAGAAAATTAAGAATAGTGTATGTAGAATAGGGAGGCAGGGAAGCTGTTAAGAGTTTTTTTAAGGGAAGGGGGTTATTAAATTTAATTAAACCAGCATATAGGTGATCAGTACACCAATACACAGGGTTGAGCAACAATATACTTGTGAGTTATAACATGAAAATAAGTGTCAGACCTCAATTGACTGTTTCTGTTTATTCTATATCCAAACAGAAGGAATTTTTTTTTTCTTCTTTGGGGGTATCGGAGCGGGATTGTTCAATTTAATTAAACCGCATATAGGTGATCAGTATAACAAAATACTGGGTAGGGAAACCAATTACCTGTGAGTGATAACATGAAATTAAGCCTTTGGCCTGGCCCTTAATGATCTGTTTTCATTTATTTAATATCCACAATTTACCTGTGAGTGTTAATGTGAAAATAGCCATTAGGCCCCAATTGCCCATTTCTGTTTGTTTTTTATCCATACAGTTGAAATTTTATTGTTTTTTGGATTGTTCAAATTAATTAAACCAGCATACAGGTGATCAATACACCAATAAACAGTATAGGGTAACAATTAACCTATGAGTGTTAACTTGAAAATACTGTGTCAGACCTCAATCATCAATTTATTTATTTTTTTTTTTTTTTGGGGGGGGGGGGGAGATTGTTCAATTTAATTAAACCAGTAAACAGGTCTTCAGTATACCAATACACAGGGTAAGGCAACAAGTTACCTGTGAGTGTTAACTTGAAAATAAACATCAGGCCGTAATCGTCTGTTTCCGTTTATTCTATTTCCAAATGTTGGAATTTCTATTTTTTAGTGGTTTTAGTTCAATTAACCCTTAGGATACTGGATGTTTTTTTTTAGTTTTTGCATTTTTATTTTT
The DNA here is from genome assembly GCA_033119425.1 of Bufotes viridis. Taxonomy (NCBI): domain Eukaryota; kingdom Metazoa; phylum Chordata; class Amphibia; order Anura; family Bufonidae; genus Bufotes; species Bufotes viridis. The sequence goes on along the minus strand of CM065593.1, from coordinate 329,912,958 downwards.
CTTCCCTATTTTCCAGTCACATATCCATATGGGTGCTTGTTTATTGTGGGACAAGTTGTACTTTCTAAAGCCACCATTTAATATAGCATACAATATAGCGGGAAGCAGGAAAAAAATTCCGAATGGGGTGAGAAATGGAAAAAATACGCATTTCCTCCATAGTTTTATGGGTTTTGTCACACGGCGTTTCCTATGCGGCAAAACTGACGTGTCCTTCATTCTCTGGGTCAGTAAGTTTACATTGATATCACATGTGTATAGGTTTTATATGTTTAAATACGGAAAAAAAATTACATCTTTGAAAACATTTTTTTTTTACATCACCATATTCTGACCTGATAACTTTTTTATAGTAATGTCTACTGACCTGAGTGAGGGCTTATTTTTTGTGGGATGATCTTCTGTAGTTTTAAATTGATACCATTTTGGAGTGTGTGTCTTTATCACATTTTATTCAATGTTTTGGGGTAAGAGAAGCGTTGAAAAAATGGTGAATCAGCCATTTTGATCCTTTTTTCTGTTATGCCATTAAGCTATCACAGAAACTAAATAACTTTAAAAAAAAAACTTAACTTTTAATAGCAATTGTAAAATATTACCCCAAAAATGAAAAAAAAAAAAAAATACATATGCCAAGTCAAAATGAATGAAAGGTATGCAGTCTTAGTGGAGCAAACGCTATCCAGCGTGAAATGCTCATGTGACCTGAAGACCGGAAGCACGTCACCGCTCTTCAGATACATCACATCCGGTATACGGAGCACCCATTACAAGGCGGGCACAAGAGTAGAGGAGCCATAGCAACCAATAAACATAGGTATTGGATGCACCAGATACATAAAATTGTTACTGGGTTCAAAATAACTAACAATATTGCAGAATAGCTATTATTATAGGGACATCAATTATTGGTAATAACACTATAAAATGACCATGCCTCTTAAATAAGATAGACAATTAGTACTGCCCAAATTGAAAAGCCCAATACCAACAAGGAACCTAGTATATATGTAAAATATAACAAAGATATATATGTGATATGTGAGATGAGTAGAGGGGAAATAATAATTGAGTTAACTCGAGGTCTAATGTACCTCATAATACCTTATTTATACTTATTGCGATATTACATGTCTGAACCATTTGCGCTTCGATAGAAGGCAGGTAACGCTAAATTAAAACATGGATTTTTATATGTACTGAACTACCGTTCCCACACGACACTGGTTATTGAAAAGAGAGAAGACAATAGATCAGATGAAACAACTGAATTAAATTTTCTCATTTAGTCCATGTGGATGTACTGTTTTAAGGCTAAACAGCCACTGGGCGTCTTTTCTAAGGATTATATTGTTCCAATCCCCACCCCTTGGTGATTGTCTAATGACCTCAATGATATGGAACCTATGGATGTCACTGTTGTGGATTTCCATTACGTGACATACAATAGGTTTATCCCTCCAGTTTCTGACATCATCTAAGTGCTCAGCCACCTGTCTCCTAAGTTCTCGTTTGGTTTTGCCGACATAGTTCAATGGACAGCTACAGGTGCAGAGGTAAATAACCTCTTGAGTATTGCAGCTTGCAAAATCCCGTATGGTATAGATGATACCAGTACTGATGCTGGTAAAGGACAATTTTAAAATGAAGAGTCAACAGATACAGTCTCCCCCACATTTAAATTTGCCAGTTGGTTTTGAACTAAGCCATGTGGAGTTATTAGGTGGCTTCTGGTAAAGACTATGTACCAGCCTATCTCTTAAAGATTTACCATGCCTATAAGTGATGGATGGCACAGAAGGGAGAATGTCTAATAAGTCTGGGTCAGCACAGAGGATATCCCAGTATCTCCCCAGAATACCCCTCACTCTTTGGTTCTCATTGTCATATGTGCCTATTATTCTAATGATGTTGTTATTTAAGTTTTTACGGTCTTGGCAGGCCTTATTAGACAAAAGGGAATAGCGATCAGTACGACGGGCATGTTGAAATGCCTTCTTAAGGACGTCATCGGGGTTTCCTCGTTGTTGAAATCTACTGCGCATGTCCACAGCCTGATTGTAAAAAGATTTAAATGATGAACAATTTCTTCTGACCCTAAGATACTGGCCCTAAGGGATGCTTCGTTTGAGACTTTGGAGATGATAACTGTCCCATTGAAGCAAGCTGTTAGTTGCTGTCGGTTTCCTATATGTTTCGGTGTGGAGTTCACCCTGGCACTTAGTAATATGAACATCAGGAAAAGCTAAGGTGTCTTTATTGATCTTGTAAGAGAATCTGAGACCCATCGTATTGGTATTAAGATAAGTCACAAATTCCGAGAAAAGTTTTCTCGTGCCATCCCACAAAATGAACATGTGGTTGATGTATCTACCCCAAAAGAGTATATTCGGGGCTCTTCGATGGCATAATTCATTGAAGACCATGGTGTCCTCCCACCAGCCCAGGAATAGATTAGCATAACTGGGTGCGCAAGGGCTACCCATAGCTGTACCCGTGGGCTGGTGGAAGAAACGGGCCTCAAACATGAATTAATTGTGGGGTAGAACAAGGGCTTGAATCACAAAATGGCTTAAAAAATATTTGACAGTTATAATACCCCATTGATGGAGAATGCTTATATATAGAGCCTCTACATTGATGGAGGCAAGATGGACAGTTTCATCTACATAAATGTTTTCAATCTTGAGTAGAAGATCAGTATTTTCCCTGATATAAGATGGCAAGGATGAGACAAAAGGACGTAAGATGTTGTCTATGTATGTACTAATGCCATGGGTGATAGATCCAACACCCAAAACAAAGGGACATCCCTTTAGGGGGGGGGGTACCCCTTATGAATTTTGTGGAGGTAGTAAAAAATGGGAATCTGGGGATGTGCCAACAATATAAACCTCATCTCTTCTTTGGAAATCAGTTTATTATCAAGAGCCCCTATGATTATTGATTCTAGTTGCTTATTAAATTCAACTGTGGGGTTGGAAGGGAGAACAGAATAACATGTCTTGTCATCAAGTAAAGTCTGACACATATTCTGGTATGTAGTGTGGTAGATCAGCCTCACATTACCACCTTTATCTGATGGTTTACACACAATGTTAGTATCAGATTCTAGCTTTTTTAGTGCTTCCATCTGATCTCTCTCCAGATTATAATCACCTCCTCCCTTTCTACTCTGAAGCTTCTCCAATTGGTCTATTACTAATTTATTAAAGAGGTCCAAAGCTGGAGTATCTTGGGGTGGGAGGCATCTTTACACTTTTTGCTTTGAGGTCTGTAAGGGGGTCCAAACCAGGATCTTGTTCATTATATGTCAGTAATGAGCTTAATGTACGGACCCCCTCTAAGTCATCCAGGGAGATTCCAAGTCTTTCACATTCCTCTTTGTCGTGAGTTTTAAAGAATTTATGCCACTTCAGTTTATGGATAAAAAGGCTCAGGTCTTTTATTCAATCAAAAGTATTACATTTTGTCATGGGTACAAAAGAAAGACCCTTTGTGAAAAGTTTCTCCTCTTGTTCTGAGAGCTGACTATCCATAAGATTAATCACCTGATTATGAATTGGCATTATTTGGTTTTGTTTACACTTTGAGACATTGCGCCCTCTTTGTCTCTCACTTGATAGGGGAACGTGTTTGTTCCATTGGTGAGTTCTAAAAAAGTACTGTGAGACGGAGATGAGGCCGACAGCGAGGAAGATAAGGGTAAAGACACAGAAGATTGAGTAGGGGGTAAGGAATCCTGTGGGACATTTCTTGTCATGCCCTGCGTTTCCACAAGTTTCTTTTCACCGCACCAGTGGCTGCTCATGCGAGACGCATGCAGACTTCTGCAGCCATTTGATGACATCACCAAACGGGTCAGTAACAGCCAGGGTGCCATTAGTGACATTGTACCTTATGCCTTATTTTTGGATCGTGCATTGCGTTGTCATTGATCAAGCCATCAAGGAGCAGGAGCTGGAAGATGAGGAAGTCGCAATTCTGAATGAATTCCCAGGGGGGCTACTCCATCTGGGACAAGTCAGCAGGAGTCTGAGAAGGATGGTGGCTGGGGGGAGGAGGAGCAAGAAGAGCAAGCTTTGAGGGGACTTTAAACTTTTTGGGGATTCCTGGTGTTGTCCGTGGCTGGGGAGAGGAGACCGAGGACGACATTCTCCTGAGCGTTGAGCAGGAGCCATTGCGCTGAACCACTTCCAATTTAGTGCAAATGGGGCCTTGATGCTCCAGTGTTTGAAGAGGGACCCCCGTATAAAAAGCATAAAGGGCAACGACCAGAAGTGGGTGGCAACATACTTAGACCCCCGGTACAAACACAAAATGGCGGACATGTTACCAGCCCTCTGCATCACAGAGGGCTGGCAGAATGCAGAATTTCCAGGCCTTGCTGTGAAAGATGCTGCATTGTGCTGTTGCAGGCGATGGCAGAGGAATTTCAACCCACAGCGAAACAAGTGCGGGTACCAATCCTACCGCGACTGCAAGAAGAGGGAGGTTTGAAGATATGTTGGTCACTTCGGATATTAAAAATCATTCTTGCAGCCAACCCATCAACAGCTGCCCTCCAGATTCCCTAGACAGACAGGTGCCTGACTACATTGGGTTAACGGCCGATGTGGACGCTCTGAGAAGCAAGGAACCCTTGGACTACTGGGTGACAAGAATAGAATACCTACCTGATATATGTATAGGGAGAAATAAGTCATCAGGAGTAGCCAATCATTTTGTAGAAGAATATGCATATTCTCTGGGAGTTTTACAGTTTCATGGTGTAGCTTTTTGGATCATGCAGTTACTGTACATACTAGACATCCTCTTGGTCTCAATTACAAAAATGATTTATTGTATGTACTGATTTAAATATCATTTGTTCTATTCATGTATGAGAAAGTTCCATTTCCAGGTTCTACCTCATTCTTGGGTGTGATTACACATACATAGGTGATTGGTCATTGTAGGTTTTTAACTAAGTGCACTATGTTTCTCACTTTGTTGTGAACAAGAAACAGTTTTGTTTTGAAATGCGTTGACAGAAGACTATGTACATGTAATATATGAAATAAAGATTATTTGATTTTTATCGCTGAAGTTTATTCACATTTTGGATGTTTGTTGCTGTGGTCGACGGTTTCTTCAGCGTTGTTGGAACATACATTCTTTATAAGAGGAATACTAAATAGTAAGCATATTTGGAACTTAATTCAACTCAGATTGACTGTTCACGTTGGTTGACACTTGTATTTTTTTTTTGCAGTATTTTTTAATTATATTATGATGAATTAGTGAGAATAAGAATAAATGAGAATAAAACTGATGCCAAGTTCTATGAACTATGTTTTATTTCACAAAGTTGTAGGATATGTTGAATGTTTCACATTATATACTATATAATCCTATAAGTCTTGATGCTCTCCAAAAGAGAAACAATATAAAATATTCTAATTTGATATCTTTTAATAGCTAACAATTAAATGATGTTATAAGGCAAGCCTTCAAGACTCTGAGGTCCCTTCTTCAAGCCAGAAATGAAAAAATAAAAAAAGAACAAGAAACACTGATAGACACAGGAACAATCGTCCACAAAACAAAAAAGCAAAAAAAAAAAAAAAGTGGAGACAGCACGTCCAATGCCAGTGCTATTTTTTAATCCGGATGCACCCAACTACAAAAGAACCTAGGAGTGCTGCACACCCCACATCAGACACAGGAACAAACAAAGAGGTGGAGTAATAAATTGTAAAACACCAAAAAACAGAGGAATGGTCTTTGAGAAAGAGTCTTTAATTAGTTTACAGATAAGCTGCGTGAAAGTTTGTTAGTCACTGAGTTTAGAGAGGACACACCCTCTCTTTCTCCTCAGATGTTGTAGCAGGTCATAAAACCTTGAGACAAATTCAGTCCTGTGTTAAGTATATGAAAGACGGTCATAAGTTTGCATTCCCAAACTTGTCTATCCCTTTGGGATTAGAAATGACTCTTAAGGCTACTTTCACAATAGCGTTTGAGCAAAAACGCTTCCGTTACTGACAATACAACAATCTGCATATTAATATCCGGTTGTATTATCGTTAAAATAGCCAAGACATATCCGTCATAAACTCCACTGAAAGTCAATGGGGGACGGATTAGTTTTCTATTGTGTCAGATTGTGTCTGAGAAGCGCTAGTGTGAAAGTAGCCTAATATTAATAATTGGAGGTCTGTAATGCTATGGCCAGGATTATTAAAATGTTTTGCAACAGGGAAACATGTCTTTTTCTCCTTCATGGAATGACAGTGAGACCTTATCCTCACCCCTGGGTGTCTGCCCTATTTCGCACCACTGGCTAACACAGTACCAAACCTTTTTCTTTTGATCCTATACCTACAGCTGTGAAATTTCAGTTAAGACTTAGGCCTCATGCACACTGCCGAACAGCCAGGCAATATGCAGGCACTGGCCGCGTGCTCCCCGCATCACGGATGCAGACCCATTCACTTGAACGGAGGCACAGAACCCCACGGAAGCACTACGGAGTGCTTCCGTGGTGTTTCTGTCCGTGCCTCCGCACCGCAAAAAAATAGAACATGTTCTATTTTTTTGCGGTGCAGACGGATCACCGACCTATTCAAGTTGAATGGGTCTCGATCCATCCCGGCCGGTCGCATAGACGTTGCGGTCCCCAATGCATGGAATGGCCGCACATGAGGCTTTACACAAAAAAACATACAGACTCAAGTTGTGTAGATTTTTTATAGCATGGAAAGAAATCTATAGGCCTGCTATATACCTCTGATATAATACAAAGGCACAAAGAGGTTTTTGTTTCTCACATACTGTATATTTATTTATTCTCCCTTACAGTGATTGCTTACAAGTAGAATACACCACCTCACAGAGCCACATTGAGTACTTAGAAGTTCTGTACTGGAGTACTGTAAGACTTTGCATGTGTATGAGGCCTAGTTTGATTCTTGTGTGTTCACAAGAGCATAGTAATCAGCTTGGTTAGCCAATAGCTGGTTATGAGTGCCGTATTCCACCACTTTCCCGTTCTTAATCACTGCGATATTGTCAGCATTCTGTATGGTGCTTAATCGATGAGCAATCACTATGCATGTCCGTCCTCGCCTGGCACTATCCATAGCTTGCTGCACAATCTGTAAAATATAAAAACTGTGAATTAATTTTTGCAATACACATGTTGGGTCAAAATGCTCACTAGGCCCCTTGGTAACTTCTGTGAGGGGCATGGATCCTAAAATGGGGGTCAATTCTTAGATTTTTTTTTTTTATTTAATCTTAGAGCCTCTGCAGTTGTCAGCCAGTACTGTATAAATCATTAAAGTAGGCCTCAAATGCACTTGCTGCTCTTTCTCTTCTGAACCTTGCAGTGTGCCCAAACAGCAGTTGACGACCACATATGGGATTTTGCAGTATTAAGAAAGAAATGGGTAATAAGTTGTGGGGTCCTTTTTCTCCTGTTACCACTTGTAGAAATGAAAATTCTGAGGCTAAAGCAGCATTTTATTTGAAAAAAAGCAATTTTTTCGTTTCCTAGCCAGGTGTTTCTAAATTCTATAAATTTCCTGTGGGGTCAATGCACTCACTACTCCCCTCAATAAATTTTGAAAGGGGTGTAGTTTCCAAAATCGTTTTTGGTGGTTTCCACTGTATGTGTATCTCAGAGTTTCTTCAAATGTGACATGGTAAACTAAAACCACTCTAGCAAAATCTGCCCTGCAAAATTTATGTGGCGCGCTTTCCCTTCTGAACTGTGGTGTGCCCATAAAGCAGTTCATGACCATATATGGGGTGTTTCCATTCTGGAGAAAATGTGTAACAAATTGTGGGTACTTTTTCTCCTGTTACATCTGGTAAAAATGAAAAATCTCGGGCTAGAATACCATTTTATTGGAAAAAATAATAATTTTTAATCTTCACAGCAAAATGTTTCTAAATTCCTGTTAGGTCAAAGCACTCACTACAACCATCAATACAGTTGTGTTCAAAATTATTCAACCCCCAATGCTGTAAAGGGTTTTAGGGAATTTAGTGTATATTTGTAACTGTGTTCAGAATGAAATCTTACAAGGACTTTTTAAAGAACCAATTGCAACTAAAATGACATCAATTGTTTTTGTAATACAGTATTAAATGTTTTTTTTGTGATTTCTTCATTGACACAATTATTCAACCCTTTAAAGACTACCACTCTTAAGAACAGAGGTTCATTCAAGTGTTTTCGATCAGGTATTGAAAACACTTGTGGATGTCAAGGAGCAGTAATCAAGCATAATAAGCACCAATTAGGCAGATTTAAAATGACTGTGATACTCAGCTCCTTCTAGACATTTACTGGTGCGTTTACAAACATGGTGAAATCAAGAGAATGGTCCAGGAAGATAAGAGAAGAGGTGATTTCTCTTCACAGGAAGGGCAATGGCTATATAAAGATTGCAAAGATGTTAAACATACCAAGAGACACCATAGGAAGCATCATTCGCAAATTCAAGACAAAGGGCGATGTTGAAACACTACCTGGTCGTGGCAGAAAGAAGATGCTGACTTCGACTGCTGTAAGCTACCTGAAGCGCAAAGTGGAGAAAAGTCCCTGTGTGACTGCTGAGGAACTGAAAAAAGATTTGTCAGATGCAGGTACTGAAGTTTCAGCTCAGACAATAAGACGCACACTGCGTAATGAAGGCCTCCATGCCAGAACTCCCAGGCGCACCCCCTTGCTGTCTCCAAAGAATAAGAAGAGTCGACTGCAGTATGCCAAAAGTCATGTGGACAAACCACAAAAGTTTTGGGATAGTGTTCTGTGGACTGATGAAACAAAATTAGAACTGTTTGGGCCCATGGATCAACGCTATGTTTGGAGGAGGAAGAACAAGGCCTAAGAAAAGAACACCTTGCCTACTATTGAAGCATGGTGGGGGGTCAATCATGCTTTGGGGCTGTTTTGCTTCTACAGGTACAGGGAAGCTTCAGCGTGTGCAAGGTACCATGAATTCTCTTCAGTACCAGGAGATATTGGATGAAAATGTGATGCAGTCCGTCACAAACCTGAGGCTTGGGAGGCGTTGGACCTTTCAACAGGACAATGATCCCAAGCATACCTCCAAGTCCACTAGAGCATGGTTGCAGATTAAAGGCTGGAACATTTTGAAGTGGCCATCGCAGTCACCAGACTTAAATCCGATTGTGAACCTCTGGTGGGACTTAAAGAAAGCAGTTGCAGCGCGCAAATGCCTAAGAATGTGACTGAACTGGAGGCTTTTGCCCATGAAGAATGGACGAAGATACCCGTAGATCGCTGCAAGACACTTGTGTCGAGCTATGCTTCACGTTTAAAAGCTGTTATAACTGGAAAAGGATGTTGTACTAAGTAATAAGATTGAATGTCACTTGGGGGTTGAATAAAACTGATAATGATGTGAGCACAGAAAAGACATTTGTGGTTATTTCATTATAAATGTTATGTTATATTTGTCTGACTTACAAGTGCCTCTTTGATTTAATTGTAAACAAGATGACTGAAATGATCAAAATCAATGTCAAACTGGCCAAAACACTCAATTTCAGTGGTGGTTGAATAATTTTGAACACAACTGTACATCCAAAAAACAATCCAGAAAAATCTGCCCTCTAAAAATTATATGGCGTGCCAAACTTTTTGAGCTACATGGTGTGCCCATAAAACAGTTTATAACTACATATGGGGCATTTCCATAATCTGCAGAATCAGGGTACTAAATACTGAGTAGATTTTTGCTGTTAACCCTTGTGGTATTCCTAAAAAATGCATTAAAATGGAAAATCTGCAAAAAATTTAATTTGGAAATTTAGACACCATTTTTCTTTAACAGTTGTGGAATACCTAAACAGTTAAAGTTTGTAAAATCAGTTTTGAATAGCTTGAGGGGTGTAATTTCAAAAATGGCATAATTTATGGGTGGTTTCTATTATGTAAGCTCCTCAAAGTCCTTTATTGAAATATTTGAACAATTACATTTAAAATTCTAAAAATTCTAACGTCCTAAAAAATAAAATGATATTTTTAAAATGATGGTAACACAAAGTAGATATATGAAGAATTTTGACCCCTTAGTGACCAGCCTGTTTTGGGCCTTACTGACCAAGAGTTGTTTCTTGTCGTTTTCCAAGAGCTATAACTTTTTTATTTTTATGTTTATCTAGCTGTATAAGGGCTTATTTTTTTATGGGAAAAGTTGTAGTTTTTAATGGTGTCATTTTGGGGCACACATAACTTTTATTAACTCTTTCTTGGAGGGAGATGGCAAAAAACAGCAACACTGTTAATGAGCTTTTACATTACAAAATTTACAGCGTTCATTTTTTAGTATAAATAACTTAATGTCCTTGTTCTCTGGGTTAATACAATTGCAGTGATACCAAATAAATATCGCTTTTTCCAATTTTACTACTTTTGTGCAATAAACCCCTTTCCTTATCTTTTTACATCACCAGTTCCCAAGGCTTATCTTTTTACAACGCCAGTTCCCACCCTTAACATTTTTTTTTCTTTTGTGGAGTTATGTCAGGATCTCGATTATTGGGGGACGACTTGTAGTTTTTATTGGTGTAATTTTAGGGTAAATTACTCTTTTTGATCGTTTGTTATAAAATTTTTGGTGGTGGCTAAGAATAAATTAGCAATTTTGCCATTTTTTTTTTTTTTACAATGTTCACCATAAGGGATAATTTACATGATATTTGTGTAGTGCAGGTCGTTACAGATGCAGCGATACAAAACATGTGGGGAGGGTTTCATTTATACAATTTTTTTCATTGAAAAACAAAAGTTTTCTTTTTTTTACCACTTAATAGTCCCACAAGGGGAATATAACAGGCAATATTTAGATTGCTTTTAAAATACAATGCACTATCCCTATAGTGCATTGCATTTTAATCTCAGTGCTATACTGACATTGATCAGCAGGCTGGCCCCAGCCAGCCTTTACACACATTGGCACCCCGCAATTGCATTTGCGGGATGCCAATGGGAGACAGATTGTGTTCGCTCCATCTGTCAGGGCTTAGATGTGGCGGGCGCCATTGCCTGCGGCATGTAAGGTGTTAAACATCCTGCCGCACTTAGACTGGGCTGTTATGAAAAGGTGGCAACCCAGCCTAAGGCCCATTAGTGACTAATGTAAAAAGGTATATTGGTGGTTACTAAGGGGTTAATTAATACCTATATTATGCGGTATCACTGTCTTAACTGTAAATAATTCATATATAGAAAACGTGAATATGAACGTAAAATATATCAACCCAAATTTATCAATTTATCTAGAAGAGCAAGGTGACATGTCAGAATAGCCTCTGTAAGCAAGGTGAAAAATTACTATGGCAAGAAGGATGGTAGGCAGGTAGATGGTGGTATGATGGTAGCATTAGGAGAAGCAGCTATGAGGTACAGAAAATAATGGTTGGTAGGCAGACAGTGACACGGTCAGCAAGAGTAGATCTACACATCAGCCTACGCTGGAGGCTTTGTAAATATCCTCATTCATTTTGACAAAAGTGATGTTTTAACTTTGTTAATTTGGGTGTCACAATTTCACCTGCCACACTAAAAACCCTAACTGAGATGAAGCTGGAGGCTGGGTAAGATAGTAAATGCCATAAAATAAATAAATAAAATAAAAACTGTGCCAGAAAATCAATTTTTGGCACCTTAAATTACAAAAAGTGTAATACCAAGTGATCAAAAGTAAAATATAGATCAAAATAATACCTTCACCTCATCCCACAAAAAACTAGCCCCTTCATGAGACAATCACCGGAAAAAAAATAAATATGGCTTTTAGAAAATGGAGAATTTAAAAAAAAAAATTTTTTATTGTGTAAACTGAAACAATAAATAAATAAAAGTAAACATATTTAGTGTCATCGCTTCTGTAGCAACCTGATCTATAAAAATAGCATATGATTAGAGTTGAGCGAACACCAGGAAGTTCGGGTTTGCCGGGTTCGGACGAACTTTGCCGCAAAGTTGGAGTTGGGGACCTGAACTTGACCGCGAACCTGAACCCCATGGAAGTCAATGGGGACCCAAACTTTGGGGCAATAAAATGGCTCTAAAAAAGTAATAGAAAGTTCTAGAGGGCTGTAAAAGGCAGCAAAATATGGGTAAGAGCTGGACAATTGCTCTGCAAACAAATGTGGATAAGGAAAAGACTTTAAATAACATAAAATACATAGAAATTTTAAATAATAATCTTGAACTAGAAGGAGGAGGTCCATATGGAGTAGGAGGTTGAGAAGGCGGTGAACGTGGCGGTGTCACAGTTGTATTTATTGATTATATTTCACTCTCAGAAATGGAGTGCAGGCTGCAAATGTACTTTATGGCAAAAAAAGGGGATTTTTTTCACCCACAATGTCCAAGTTGTCTTTACTGATTATATTTCACTATCAGAAATGCAGTGCAGGCCGCAAACGTACTTTTTAGCAAAAACTAATAATTTCTTCCCCAGAATCTAACAGATGGATTTACTGAATTGATTACAGTAATACAGTATGCAGCAAAGGGGTACTTTACAGAAAATATGTGAATATGTCACTCCCTGGGTCACTGAACTCACAGATGGATTACCTATATTATTTTCCCTTCCCCTGGCACATATGCAGTGCAGATGCACTTAAAAAATGGGTATATGTCACCCACTAAACTACAAGAACAGTATTAAATTATTGTCCCTGGCACATATGCAGGTGCAAGTGCACTACACTTGCACAAAATGGCCGCTGACGCCCACCTAACTCACAGACAGATAAAACTTATTTTTCTGTGTCACTGGGCTCAGGGCAGGGTACATAAATGTTGCATTGCACCCACAAAAAAAAATAAAAATCGCTGTAGATCGCAGACTTAACACCAAGCTCTGATATGAGATTCTTTCCTAATCTCTCCCTTACAGCAGCAGCATCCTATCCCTACACTAGCAAGAGCTGACGTGACATGCGGCACTACGTGACTCCAGCTTATATAGAGGCTGGGTCACATGCTGCACTGGCCAATCACAGCTATGCCATTAGTAGGCATGGCTGTGATGGCTCCTAAGGGAACACATCTTAAACGCTTGTTGATTGGTTGCACTGCAGCCTTCCAACAAGCTTTATTAAACGGCCAAACACCGACTTTTATGGAAAAGTTCGGGTTCGGGTTCGGGAACAGAAAACTCTAAAGTTATAGTTCGGGTTTGCTCAACACTACATACAATCTAACCTGTCAGATGAACATCGCAAAAAAACTGAAAATAAAAACTGTGCCAGAACAGCCATTTTTTGACCGATTTGTTGGTACTATTTTGGGGTACATATGATTTTTGATAGGTCAATATTATGCTTTTTGTGAGGCAAGACTGTGAGATCCAGCCCTTAGGCTGGGTCTCACAGGCAGGCTGTCTGCATACAAGCTGACATGCAATATATTACATGAAGAGGAGATCAGACCCCAGAAGTTAAAGTCCCATAGTGGGACAAAAATAAAAAGTAAAGAAAAAAGTGTTTTTCATAATAAAAAAAATAAAGTTTCAAGTAAAAAAAAAATTATTTCCCAAAATAAAACACATAAAATTGTGAAAAAGAAAACCAGATTTATTGGATATTGCCGTGTCCATAAAGACCAGCTCTATAAAAATATCACATGATCCACCCCCTCACCTGAATGCCTTAGAAAAAAACTAAATAAAAACTGCTAAAACAATCATTTTTTTGTCACCTTACATCACAAAAAGTGCAACACCAAGCAATCAAAAAGGCGTATGCACCCCGAAATAGTACCAAACCGTCACCTCATCCCGCAAAACATTAGCCCCTACATAAAACAATCGGGCAAAAAAATAAAAAAAACTATGGCTCTCAGAATATGGAGACACTAAAACATAATTTTTCTTGTTTCAAAAATGCTTTTATAGTGTTAAAAGTGAAATTTTTTTAAAAAGTAGACATATTAGGTATCACCGTGTCCGTAACAACCAGGTCTATTAAAATATCACATGACCTAACCCCCCAGGTGAACATCTTAAAAAAAAAAAAAAAAACGGTGTCAAAAAAGCTATTTTTTGGCACCTTACATCACAAAAAGTGTAATACCAAGCAATCAAAAAGTCATATACACCCTAAAACAGTACCAGTCAGACCGTCATCTTATCCCCCAAAAAATGAGACCCTACCTAAGACAATCGCTCAAAAAAAAAAAAAAAAAAACTTTGGCTCTGATTTTTTTTCTGTTTCAAAAATGCATTTATTGTGTAAAACTTAAATGAAAAAAATATGCATATTATGTATTGCCTTGTATTACCTGCTCTATAAAAATGGCACAACCAAACCTGTCAGATGAACATTGCAAAAAGCAAAAAATAAAAATGGTAAAACAGCTATTTTTTTGTTACCTTACCTCACAAAAAGTGTAATATTAGAGCAACCAAAAATCATATGTACCCCAAAATAGTACCAACAAAACTTCCACCTTATCCCGTAGCTTCCAAAATGGAGTTTCTACTCTAGGCGTGCATCAAGGGGTCTTCTTAAAATGGCAACTTAAAATTATCCCAGGGAAATCTGCCCTTTAAAAACCACATAGTGCTCCTTTCCTTCTGTGCCCTGCCGTGTGCCGGTACAGCAGTTTACGATCACAAATGGGGTGTTTCTGTAAACTACAGAATCAGGGTAATAAATATTGAGTTTTGTTTGGCTGTTAACCCTTGCTATGTTAGTGAAAAAATCAGCTAAAAAAAGTAAAATTCTATTTTATCTCCATTTTCCTTTAATTCTTGTGGAACACCTAAAGGGTTAACAAAGTTAGTAAAATCAGTTTTGAAAACCTTGAGGGGTATAGTTTCTAAAATGGCTCTATTTATGGGTGGTTTCTATCATGTAATTTTAAGATTTGCTTCTAAACTTCATAGCCTTCTAACGTCCCAAAAAAAGAAAATGTAATTTACAAAATAATCCAAACATGAAGTAGACAAATGTAGAAATGTAAAGTAATAATTATTAGGAGGTATCCCTATCTGCTTTAAAAGCTTCTTGGTAAATTTGGTATCTTTTTTATAAATAAAAATGAAATATTTTGACAGAAATTTACCACTGTGATGAAGTACAATATGTGACTAGAAAACATTCTCAGAATGGCCTGGATAGGTAAAAGCTTTTTAAAGTTAACGCAGCACTCAGCTCATATCCTGCAACCTCCCAGGATATGAGCTGAGCGCTGCGATTGGCCAGCGCTCCAGCCTGGGATAAGGAGACACCCAGGGCAAAAGAGGATGTCTCCTCCCACAGCAAAATTAGCAGCAGCACGTGCGCTGGTACCGGGGGCTACAGCAGACAAACGGAGCGGCACCCAGGGATTATAGTAAGTGCAGGGACATCCCTGGGTGCTGCTCTACATGTACATAGCTTTACCTTTGAACTTTGAACATCATCTCCTGGGAAGTGTATGAAATGGAAATTTCTATTGCCATCTAAGGTAGACTACAAAGCCAGCCATCACATCCATTAGGATGCAGGATAAATGGTACTGCATGGAAGAGTGCAAGGTATTGTAAGGTCAATTTGGTGACAGCAAACATGAAATGCCACCAGAATAAGTACTGTGTATACTTACAATTAGTATAGAATTGCTGACAACCAAATTCAACATACCGAAGAAAGCTGCTCAGTACTTAAAACCCTTCTTAATCAGCAGATGTTAATGCATTCTTTCTAATTAAAATGGGGGGGGGGGGCAAAGGGGACTTTTGCATTTGCTGGTCCTGTGGTATACAGTACAATACTGTATTTGATGCCCATAAGCCATAACATAAGAGGATGTCTCAAACAGCTATTCTTACCTAGCCTAGGTATAAGCATCACATGATGGCTTATTTCAATAAAATCTTCCCTGGGGCTGACATAATGAAACCAGCTAAGATGGCTGATGCATGTCTATGTTTTTCAAATTGTACAATGTGTTTGAAAGACGACCATGAGTGGAGCAGAAAGAAGACACAATTAATATAGGTTATGAAAATAACTGGTAAAAAAAGACTGCAAAGGTCGTTCAAGCAAAATATGAAACTTAGTATTAACTTTTTTACATGACCATAATACAAAGATACAACAATAGGGTTATAGAACATGAGTAGATTTGAACTAGTCTAATTGTTTATAGATTCTTCTTAGCTGCCACAAGCTGCAGGCACTGCAGCAATGATAGTACACTCCAACCAGGAGTTGGGTCAGTGAGCAACTAGTGTTGAGCGAGCACCAAAGTGTTTGGTTGTTCGGGTTGTTACACATAGCGATATTCGTGCGCTTGGCTGAGCACCCGAGTATAATGGAAGTCAATGGGAGACAAACAGGCACCCCCTGCTCGGATGAGGGGAGGGTGCCTGGTACATTGGGAAAGGTCAGAAAGTGATAGAACCAAAATGGATCTGGAACAGCAAGGGGACCATGTCTGGGTGCATCTTGGACTCCAATGTCGCTGCTGGGAACCATGTTGTCCCAGTTGTCCGCCACTTTTACATAGCGACAAAATGACACCCAAAATCGCGCTACCGCAAAAAAAACAACAACATTTTTAGAGGTAATTGTTAGGAAACATTCTTTCCTGTATATCCAATTGTATATACAGTGCAAGTGCTGCCAAAAATTACATGGAAGAAGCACTCCGATACAGCCTGTATATCACCTAAAGGAGGGCCTCATTCACATGGCTCTACAATTGTTCAGGTACACTGCTACACTCATAAAGCCTATGCACTAAGTGAAAGGGCTGCCAAAAATGACAAGGAACCGGCACTCCAATACACCCTTTGTTACACATGAAGGAGGGCATCATACACACCCTTGAAAAATTATGAACAATGGCCTGCTGGTGACCCTCAAAAACATTCGGAGCAAGGGCCTGCTGATCTGACCACTTAAGAAGTTAATTGAACTGGTTAGCACAGGCTACCAAGAAAGAATGACCAATTTTTAATTAGAATTTTCGTTTGGGTTCCAGATAACGTCACATAGCAGAGTTGGCTCAGGGAATGGCAGTCAGCATTTGTTGCCTCTTTACACTATGGAAACTCATTTCCGGAACTATACCACAATTACTATCTGACTATCTTGGAATTATATTGACTACCCCAAAGGAAGATTTAGGGAAAGTGGCACATACAATGAAAAAAAGGAATACAATAGATGTTATTAAAGCTTTGATTTTCAAACCAGGCATATCAACATTTGACTGTATTACCTGTAATGTTCTCCACAATAGAAAAAAAAGATGGTCAATCCTTAAAAAGACAAATCCAGGATAAAAGAATTCCTGAATGGTCATTCCCCCCTGGAAACGGACATGCTTTCAAGTGTCTGCAGATATTTATAATTCCTGAAGGCCCCAAATGTGAAAGGGTCTAATATCTCTTGAAAAGGCATCTTCAAAGTTGAGAGGAGAAAATGGAGTCAAGCCTGACATATTTTTTTTAAAAAGCTTGAAATATTTATTCACCCCTATGCCACTATATAAAAACCAGAATCCTGTAAAAAACACATGCCTGAAAGATTCACCACCGATGGAAAGTAAATTATGTTTCCTTCCAAGTCTGAAACATAGAAAATAATATACCATGTAAGCTGACCCCCCAAAAAATTGTAGGTGAGGGCCTGCAGGTGAGCTGGCCCTCACTGAAGAGGGACATGAGGATATCTAATGCACTAATCCACAAACTCTTTAGCATCCACAGTCAGAAGATGACGACGGTGGGAATGACAATTAGTGTTTCACTTGGTGGATGATGCGGATGAGACACAGTTATCAGTAAGCAAGGGTCTTGTTAGGTCAACACAAGTGAGGAGGATGACCAGAGTGAGTAAGTGGAAGAGGAGATGGGGGACGATGACATCACTGATCCAACCTGGTTCCCAAGCTGAGCGAGGACCTCAGGACAGAAGGGGAGGGATCCACAGCACCGCAACAGGCTGGAAGAGTCTGTGAGGTGGCAAAAGGGAGAAGGCGGGCCACAATAAACAGGCCCACAGCTGTTCCCCCTTGTGCAAATCTCCCTTGACAAGGGGTAGTTGTGTTCCGCAGTCTGGGGCTTTTTGGTGGAAATTGGGGATGATAAAAGAATTGTAATTTGCAAACTGTAACTGTGCTATACCTAAATAAGAACTCAAGATTTCATACATAACAATAATAACGTATCTTACAGACTAGTCATAAACTGTATCTCAAACCATAACTAACAAAAAGTCAAACACAGTACGCAGGGTGATGGCCAGACCACCCTCAATTTCCATTCTTTACCCCTCAGAGGTGCTGGCCTGCTCTGCCGCCAGCATTTTGGCACAGCGGGTATTTAGTGCTGTTGGGACCATAATAACAGATAAGAGCATGCACCTGTCAACTTAAAATGCTAACTGTTGACCATTATAAAAAGGAACCGGGCCTAGATTGCCCCTGACTTCTCTACTACACCAGATGAAAGCGGCTGAACATAAAGGCATTTTAAATCTGTTGTTTGTAATGTACATAATTACACTGTATTCACATGCACCTCTGCCACCACTAAAAAAGTTATATGGTTTAATCTTCTTTTTCTCATTCTTCTCCTCCTTCTCCTCCATCATATCAACATGCTTTTTAGGCTGCCCAGACAAAATAATGTTTTATAGGGTCAGCGAAACTCTTGCACAGGTGCCAGAGGAAACACTCAGAGCCCTTACCCTTGAAAAAGTCTGTGGTGCACCAATATGCCACACTTTTCCTGCCAATCATCAGCATCATGTACGCCATGAATGGTACAGGCAGCCATGGTAGGCTGACTACTATGGCTAAATAATAAAGAAGATATACTATATTGGGCTGTAGTATTCAGGGTAAATGATTGTGTGGGCACTTTGCAATAAATGTGTTTGTGGTTGCAGTTTGGGCAATCAGTCTCTAAAAGGGTCACCAAAGCCTTCACTGTTTTAGAGGGTTAGCGCACCTGGATGCCCTCTGCTACATTTGTTTTAACTCCGTTTCATTGAGCCCAGGGCCAAAGCCTCTGCGTGAATCATCAGCATCATGCCCACTTTCCCCTCCCTTTGTGACCGCCATCTTCATATTAATGGTTTTGTCTTTAGGTGTGGCGCAGATTGTTTTACTGTCCGCTAAAGACACCGTTTTCTGATGCAGGACAGTATTGGATACAAAAACCCACAGGTTGTGTACACTTTACAAGGCCCAGATGAATGGAATATTTAATTTAAACCCTGTATTCAGATGTACTTCAGTATTGGAAGCATAATACAACAAATTTCTGACAGTAAATTAGACCCAAGAGAATATACTGTTTAATTTACACACTGTATTGAGATGCAGTTCAGTATTGGATAGAAAAAACAACTGTTTTTGGCCACTACACTAGGCTCAAGAGAATGTAATTTTTAATATACACACTGTATTGAGATGCATTCGGTACTGGAAACAAAAAAATACAGATTTTGGCCACTACACTAGGCCCAAGAGAATGTAATTTTTTAGTTACACACTGTATTGAGATGCAGTTCAGTACTGGATACATAAAAATACAGATTTTGGCCACTACACTAGGCCCAAGAGAATTAAATTTTTAATATACACACTGTATTGAGATGCAGTTCAGTACTGGATACATAAAAATACAGATTTGGGCCACTACACTAGGCCCAAGAGAATGTCATTTTTAAGATTCACACTGTATTGAGATGCAGTTCGGTACTGGATACAAAAAACAGATTTGGGACACTATACTAGGCCCAAGATTATGGAATTTGTAATATACACACTGTATTCAGATACAGTTCAGTATTGGATAGAAAAACCAACAGAATCTGGCCACTACGCTAGGCCCAAAAGAATGTAATTTTTAATATGCACACTGTATTGAGATGCAGTTCGGTACTGGATACAAAAAAAAACTGATTTTGGCCACTACACTAGGCCCAAAAGAATGCAATTTTTAATATACACACTGTATTTGGATGTAGTTCTATATTGGATACAAATTTGTAACAAAAAAATGTATTCTCTGCTGGAATACTGTATATACGGTTGTGGACTAAACGCACACACAGATGTGCCCAAAACTAGTCAATTATGGCCAAAATATAAATCACTTTCTACTAGAGTAATTAATATAATGGTTACGGATTGAACGCACAAACAGATGTGGCACAAGTTAGGTTAATTTCCCCAGAAAAAAATAATTTCTCTGATGGTGCTGTGTACATCTCACTGGAAGGAACACTGTAGTGAAAAAGCCCCTTTTATAATTTCTGCCGAACACACTGCTTTATGATGGTGCCGTGTATATCTCTGTAGAAGGCACACTGTAGTGAATAAGCCCCTTATTATAATGTCTGCCCAACACACTGCTTTATGATTGTGCAGTGTATATCTCAGTAGTGGGCACACTGTAGTGAATAAGCGCCTTTTTAAAATGTCTGTCCAACACACTTCTTTATGATGGTGCAGTGTATATCTCAGTAGCAGGCACACTGTAGTCAATAAGCCCCTTTTTATAATGTCTGCCCAACACACTGCTTTATGATGACGTATTGTAGATGTCACTATTCTGAAATCTTTCTTTCTTTCAGAAGTTTGGATAGTTAACAAAGCGATTTACAAGCCCTGCACTATCTGTCCCTATCTGTCCCTGATAGTGCTGAATCAAACCCCTTCTTTAAAAAAAAAACAGGTGCTGTACTGCTGTCAAACACACACTATAGTCCTTAACCCCTTAAGGACACGGCCCTATTTCACCTTAAGGACCAGGCCATTTTTTCAAAATCAGTTTTGAATACCTTGAGGGGTGTAGTTTCTTAGATGGAGTCACTTTTTTGGAGATTCTACTCTAGTGGTGCATCTGGGGGCTTCAAATGGGACATGGTGTCAAAAATCCAGTCCAGCAAAATCTGCCTTCCAAAAACCATATGGCGTTCCCTTCCTTCTGTGCCCTGCCGTTTGGCCATACAGCAGTTTACGACCACATATGGGGTGTTTCTGCAAACTAGAGAATCGGGGAAATATATATTGAGTTTTGTTTGGCTGTTAACCCTTGCTTTTTTTACTGGAAAAATTGATTAAAATGGAAAATTTGCAAAAAAATAGCTATTTTCGGAACGTTTTTATTTTTTGTTATTTACATCGTTGAACTGACAGGTTAGATTGTGTGCTATTTCTATAGAGCAGGTTGTTACGGACGCGACAATACCAAATATGTATACTTTTTGGGGGGTTTTGTTTCAGTTTTACATAATAAAGCATTTTTGAAAAAAAAGATTTTTTTGTGTCTCCACATTCTGAAAGCCATAGTTTTTTTTTTTTTTTGGCAATTGTCCTATGTAGGGGCTAATTTTTTGCGGGATGAGATGGTGGTTTGAATGGTACTATCTTGGGGTGCATATGACTTTTTGATCACTTGCTATTACACTTTTTGTGATGTAAGGTGACAAAAAAATGACTTTTTACAACGTTTTTATTTTTATGTTTACTGGCGTTCACCTGAGGGGTTAGGTCATGTTATATTTTTATAGAGCAGGTCGTTACTGAACGCGACGATACCCAATATGTATATTTTTTTAATTTATTTTGGTTTTACACAATAATATCCTTTTGAAACAAAAAACATGTTTTAGTGTCTCCATAGTCTGAGAGCCATATTTTTTTCAGTTTTTAGGCGATTGTCTCAGGTTGGGTATAATTTTTGCGGGATGAGGTGGCGGTTAGATTGGCACTATTTGGGGGTCATATGACGTTTTGATCGCTTGCTATTACACTTTTGTGATGTAAGGTGACAAAAAATGGCTTTTTGACAAAGTTTTTATTTTTATTTTTTACAGTGTTTACTTGAGGGGTTAGGTCATGTGATATTTTTATAGAGCAGATTCTTACGGACGTGGAGATACCCAATATGTCTACTTTTTTAAAAAAATTTACATTTAACACTGAAAAGCATTTTTGAAACAAAAAAATCATGTTTTAGTCTGAGAGGCATAGTTTTTTTATTTTTGGGCAATTGTTTTATGAAGGGGCTCATTTTTGCGGGATGAGATGGCGGTTAGATTGGTACTATTTTGGGAGGCATACGCCTTTTGATATCTTTGTATTACACTTTTAGTGATGTAAGGTGCCAAAAATGGCTTATTTACACCATTTTTTATTTTTTTATGGCGTTCACGTGAGTGGTTCAGTCATGTGATATTTTTATAGAGCTGTTTTTTACGGACGCGCGATACCTAATATGTGTAGTGTATTTTATTTTTTTACTTTTTATTCAGTGATTTGTGTTTTTTTATTTTTACTTTTTTAACTTTTTACATTTTTGGACCCAGACCCACTTGGTTCTTGTAGATCCAGTGGATCTGATGTCAGTTTAATACAGTACAGTACACTATATAGTGTACTGCACTGTATTTTTACTTTTCACAGTCTGGTCAGACTTCTGCCTTTAGCAGAAGTCTGACCAGAGCTACTATACATGGCAAGCAGGACGCTTCTGAAAGCGTCCTGCGGCCATGGTAACCATCACCCACTGCCATTAGAGAGTAGTGGGTGATGGATGTGGAGGGAGGGGAGCTCCCTCCCTCTGCGATCTCATCCTGGGGGGCTGCATAGGCACAGCAGCCCCCCGATGGGAGAGGGAGGGAGCTCCCTCCCTGTTAACACCTTCCATACCGCGGTCCATCCGGACCGCGGTAAGGAAGGGGTTAAACGGCTGGCATCTGCAGCACAGATGCCAGCCGTATTTCTATCAGAGTGCCAGCAATGTGCTGGCACTCTGATAGAACCACTAGACACCACCCCGCCTCCCGCCGCCGCAACCACCCCCCCTGCACCCCCGCCGCCATAACAAGATTGGGGGCTGCAGGGGGGGTTAAAATGATTATCTTTGGGGCAATTAACTCTCTGATCAGAGATCGCTAAAACCGCTGCAAACCGCAGGTCTGAATTGACCTGCGGTTTGCAGCGATCGCCGATACGGGGGGGTCACATGACCCCCCTCGGCATTAGAACATGGTTCCTGCTGATCTACATCAGCAGGAACCATGTTGCTACCGCGCCCACATCGGGTGCAGTAGCAGTTTAAACACAGGGCGTACATGTACGCCCTGTGTCCTTAAGGACTCGGACATTAGGGCGTACCTGTACGCCCTGGGTCCTTAAGAGGTTAAAAAGGACTGTTTGGCCTTTCAATAAGGTTTTTGGAGTAAAATCAGTAAGTTTAGAGCAAAACGCTATCTGTCCCTGCCTACTGTCTGCTCTCCCTGACGCTGAATGATCCGAGCGCCGGACCTCAGCTCCTATATAAACTTGTATCACGTCTTCCGGCCAGCCAATCAGTGTAAGGTTTACTGCTAACATGGCTATGGCCTTACACTGAAGGGAACTACTTACCTGGACCTTGATTGGCTGCTTAGAAGGCACCAAACGTGCGGGGAGGAGACTCGAGCAATGCGACGAACAAACGTGTTGCTCGGCCGAGTTAAGCCGAGTGCCGAGCATAGCGATGCTCGAGCCAAACCAATACTTGGCCGAGCATGCTCACTCATCACTATAAGCAACTACTTAACACCATGGCCAGGAAAACATGAAAGCTCCCAAACAGTCATAAGAAGCCCTACACAAAGAGCTGCATATTATATAGCTGAAAAAAGTCTGTGGACCACATTTTTAAGTGAGTGCAACTAGATTCTAGCATAAATTGTGTTAAAATGTAGTTCAATTTGGTACATATAGATTTACAGAAATTATCTGGGTGTGACTTAATGGAAAAGCGGTGTGGCTTCATGAAAAGGAGGAAGGAGTGGGGCTTATTTTGTGCAACATTTAACACCAAAATTACACCACAATTATTGGGTAAAAATCCATCTCAAACTAAACTAACCAATTTAGGTATAAAGTTAAACAATATTGTCTAACAATGCACCAAATTTATAATCCTGAGACACTAATAAATTTGGTTTATGTCTAGATTAGCTTTGTCACAGTACCAAAATATGAAGTTCGATTCCAATACCAATTGGAGTATCACAATTCTTGATACTAAAGCAATACTTTGCCAAGTCATGAATGATATATGTTTGTCTCAGTTTTCTAATGGATTGTACATGTCCGCTTGCTTGATTTTGCCATAACACTGCTGTTTCAGCCATAAAACTATGTGCCCATTTGAAATCTAACAACTTGCAAGTTTTTTTGGGTGAAACAGCACTTTCCTGGCAAAATCAAACAGCTGGATAATACTGTACAATCAATTAAAAAAACACAACAAGCATAACCTTTGGCAGTTTGCATCCCAATGCACACTTCATGTGGCCTCACCCTATGTAAAACCATTATATGATGCACCTGGAGTTAATCACTATTAATGTGAGGTAAATGAATGTCCAAATTGACAAATCCATGTGCTACACATTAATGGTACGTGACACCATCAAGTAGCTCCTCACATAATAGGCCACATGGGTATAAAATAGGCGATACATGGATGGGTTACTTACTTACTACTAATGTGAGACATGTATTGTTTTTAGAGTCAGAAGTGCCGGAAGGAAAAGCGCGCGCACGGGACCACGAGGACGCCGAGATCAAGCTGCAAGGGAATAACAAGCTGCAAGGCAAGGAGCCATATACAGAGACATAGGAACCCTACGAAGACGCGGAGGACCGAGATCAACCACAGTACAGAAGAAAGCACCAGCCGGTAAGTGAACTCTGTGCCAGTGACAGTGTGGGACGCCACACCGAGGCACAGAACACCGCTTTGCTTCTACAGCTTATAACAAAACCAAGGACACTCTTCAGCTATTCTAACAGCTTCTTGACTAACAAAACAATTTAGCTTTTTTTCTGGCCAGCATCTTATTACTTTTAGGTCGAACTACACTAACTGTATACCATCACAGTCTGCGACTCATTCAGCCCTTATGATACATATTATCTCTAGATATACCTAAAATAAAAGGACCTGTTGCATTTTACCAAGGAATTTTTTTGAAAAACTGTTCTTTATAAATAATTTCTTTTTAAAAATATATTTTTCTCTACCCTTTTTTTAAAAAATATATATTTTTTTACTTCCTTTATGTAAAAATCCTTATCCTTACCCTATTACTTAGTCTATCAATCTTATTTGTCTTAATAAAACTAAATTGATTTTATCACAGATAAGAGAGTGCCAGCTGCTTCACTTTACATTTTCTGCACACTGTTGCTGACGGGGTGAGTCAGTGCATCCAGCTAGAGCACCTCGATCACCAATACCGACAGGTTGAGCCGTCTTACCCATTCTCTCTATTCATGTATTGTTTTTAATTCTGAACATCCATTTGCTTCACATTAATAATACGTAACTTCATCATGTACCCACACATAAACCCTATGTTGCTCATGTGAGGTACTTAATGGGGTCTCTGATTATTAATGTAAGGCACATGGAGGTACTAAAGTAATAATGTGCCTAACAATGATAATAAGACCCCCAACATTGGGGTTAATGAGAGTCACTTTAACACTAATGTTCCTCATACTGTAGTAAACCACCATTCTTCTCCCACCTTTCCTGAAAATACCCTCTCAGGCCAGGATGCACAATTATTGGTGGCAAAGAAGAAGGAAGGAGAGCGTCGTCCCCCCTTTCCACTATTGAGGTGGCTGGTCAATGTGAGAAGTGTGAGGTGCGCACTGCTTCTGTTTGTCAGCCACATAACAGTGTGAAGGAGAGCTGTTCTCCTATCTTCTTCATTGCCACTACTGATCAGAACATGGCATGCACTGAGTAACGTAAGCAGTATTGAGGTCAATTATTTAGACTTGTGTTTTAGACACTGGTCTTAATACCCCTTGTGCTGGCGCATGATACGCCTATGTAGAGGCTCAGGCCTCTACATTACTTAGGCGCATCCACTGCCGGCCTAAATCTACGCCAGCTCACTTGCTGGTGTAGATTTAGATAACTTTTCCACACCTAAATCGGGCGAAGAAAATGCTAAATGAGCGTGAGCTGGGAAAAGTTGCAGATTCGGCCGCTAATCCCCTTTGCGACCAAATCTGTGACAGATACACGCCAAAAGTTGGCATATATCTAATGATAAATGACCCACTATGTTCTTTCAGTTGGACCTGCAGCTAAGGTGTGCAACAGTACAACTTAATGATGAAATACTAGCAGTATTGAACCAAAAAGCTTATCAAAGCTCATCTAAACAGCCTGTCTGAGTTTATGCCATCCTTAGACCTCATGCACACGGCCGTCGTGCGGCCGTTCTGTGCATTGGGGACTACAATTTGTGGTTCCCAATGCACAGGCAACATCCGTACGGAGGCCGGGTCCGTAATCCGTCCGCACCATAGAAAAATAGAACATGTTCTATTTTTTTGCTGTGCAGAGGCACGGACACTCGTAGTGCTTCCGTAGGCTTCTGATCCATGCTTCCGTTCCACATCGCACTGCATCTGACAGATTTTGGACCCATTCAAGTGAATGGGTCCACATCCATGATGCAGGGTGCACACGGCCGGTGCCTGTGTATTGCGGACCCACTGTATGCAGGCCACATTATGGCCATGGCCGGGCAACGGACGTGTGCATGAGGCCTTAGAAGTCATAAAACTGCCCCTGTATGTGCAGACCTGCACAGAGTTTATTAGAAAACCACATGCACGAATACAAAGGCAAGTAAACCAAAACCAAATCATGTCACCTGTTCAAAGCATGCGGTAGGGTGATAAATCCCCATACGCAATGCCCGAGTCTCCTACGCTACGCAACCTACACAAAGAGCTGCATATAATATAGCTGAAAAAAGTCTGTGGACCACATTTTTAAGTGAGTGTAACTAGATTCTAGCATAAATTGTGTTAAAATGTAGTTCTATTTGGTACATATAGATTTGCAGAAATTATCTGGGTGTGACTTAATGGAAAAGCAGTGTGGCTTCATGAAAAGGAGAAAGGTGTGGGGCTTAATTTGTGCAACATTTAAGACCAAAATTACACCACAATTATTGGGTAAAAATCTATCTCAAACTAAACTAACCAATTAGTGGTATAAATTCATGTCAAGTAAAACCAAATCATGTCACCTGTTCAAAGCATGCGGTAGGGTGATAAATCCCCATACGCAATGCTCGAGTCTCCTCCCCGCACGTTTCTTGGCTGCTACGCAGCCAATAAACGTGCAGTGAGGTGCTGGCATGCACTGTAATGCTGTAGACATGATGGCTACTGGCATTACAGTGATTGGCTGGCCGGAATGTGTCATCAGGTGCTATATAGCACCCGATGACACGTTTTTGGTTAAGTATTATCTAGGGAGAGCTGAGCATAGAAATGGACAGACAGTGTAGGGAGTGTTATTGGAAGAATTTTATTAGAAAAACTTTTCAGAGACCCAAAAGTTCTTTTAAGTACTATTGTGTGTGACAGTAGCAATATATGTTTGTAGCACAACCTGCGCTAAATTGCTCAGTCTTAGGGAGAGCTGCGCATAGGAAGAGACACACAGTGTAAGGAGTGTTATTGGAAGATTTTCATTAGAAAACCTTTTCAGAGACTCAAAAGTCCTTTTAAGGGCTATTGTGTGTGACAGCAGCACTATATATTTTTAGCGCATACTGCACTAAATAGCGTCTAAAAGGCCACTGCGGATAGTTAAATTATCCGCGCAACATCTCCTGTTTAAAGTGTGTGCATCCCTAAAAAATCTGTGACATCCAGTGTATTTTTTCCGTAGATAGCGTCCGCTGCGGACAGTTAAATTATCCACGCCACATCTCCTGTTTAAAGTGTGCGTATCCCTAAAATATTAGTGACATCCAGTGTACTTTTTCCATAGACGGTGCCGGCTGCAGATAGTTAAATTATCCGCCCCGCATCTCATGTTTAAAGTGTGCACATCCCTAAAATATCAGTAATATCCAGTGTACTTTTTCCGTAGATGGTGTCCGCTGCGGACAGTTAAATTATTTGTGCCACATCTCCTGTTTAAAGTGTGCGCATCCCTAAAATATCAGTGACATCCAGTGTACTTTGTCAATAGATGGTGTCCGTTTCTGACAGTAACATTACCAAGGGGACATCTCCATTGTACCGTGTGCGTTGAAAAAATTTATCTGTGACATACAGTGTACTTTTTCCCGTAGACGCTGCAAACAGTGACATTAACTGTGGTACCTCTCCAATATATCGTTTCCCCATCCCAAATACCTGTGACATTCCCTGTAATTTTTTATTAGCCGCTGGTGACAGCATTGACATTATCTGCGGGATATCTCCAGTGTAACGCGTGCGTTTAAAAAATTTATCTGTGACATACAGTGTACTTTTCCAATAGACGGTGTCCGCTTCTGAGAGTGACATTACCAGAGCCACATTTAAAGTGCAACGTTTCCTTATCCCAAATACCTGTGAAATTACCTGTAATTTTTTATTCGCTGCTGGTGAGAGCATTGACATCATCTGCGGGATATCTCCTGTGTGACGTTTCCACATCCCAAATACCTTTTTACATTTTTTTGCACATACACTTCAAAATCCTACGCTAATTTACGTGTGACAAGTTTTCAAGCATATATAACATTTAAAATGAATAAGGCGAGCAGTAAGGGACTGGGAAGAGGCCGTGGCCCTGGGCACGTTGAAACTGTGTCTGCTGCCAGAGCACAAGAAAAACAATCATCCACGATACCTAGCTTCATGTCCCAGTTTGCAGGGCGGCGCAGGACACCACTCTTGAAGTCAGACCAGTGCTACCAGGAGGCGGTTGGATTGCAGCAGATATTGCTTCCAGTCGGTTAAGCACCACCCTGTCTTCCACTGTTTAATCAGGTGGATGATAATGACACACAGTTGCCATTAAGTGAACAGCAATTACTGTCTCAAGAGGTTGATGAAGAGGATGAGACACAGTCAGGGGCGTAAAGATCGCGGTCGTAGAGGGTGCGACCGCAACCAGGCACGGCAGGGGGAGGGGGCCCGCTGCACTCCCATGTAATGGGAGCGCTCTGACGGGGCCCGGCATGAAGTACAGTGACCACCACCAGCATGATCCGCCACATGGCATCCAAGCACCCTAATAAATTGGACAGACGCCTGGGTCCACAATCTGTATCTGCGGGTCACACCACTGCCTCCTCTTCCCCTATGTTACGTGCTAGCCAATTTCCTGTCGAAGGCGCAGGCCCGGATGCCTCCAGCCCTGCACCTGGACCTCGCAAGCACCATCATGACCACATCCACTTCTATGTTCCAGCGCAGCGTCCAAATGTCCTTACCCCAGGCCTTTGAACGCAATCGCAAAGACCAAGCTACCCACCCATCCACCCATAGGCCATAGCACTAAGTGTACAGCTTTCCAAATTACTGGCCCTGGAAATGTTACCATTTAGGCTTGTGGACACTGATGCCTTCCGCAGCCTGATGTCAACGGCTGTCCCGCGTTACGCAGCCCCCAGTTGTGACTATTTTTCACGGTATGCCATGCGAGCCTTACCCCAAATGTGTCCCATAACATTACACGACCCCTGACCAATGCAGTTACTGTGAAAGTTCATATGGACATGTGAATTCGGCCAGGGACGCTCCATTTCCCTGACGGCACACTGGGTGAATGTTGTGGAGGCCGAGAGCGAGTCGTACCCTGGCATGGGACAGGTGCTACCGACGCCAATGATTCCTGGCCGTAAGTTGATCAGGGTTTCCGCCAGCACCTATGTTAGTTGCTCCAACTCCCACTTCCCCTCCTCCGCCTCCTCCTCCACTTCCACCTCTGAATTATCCGCGTGCAGCACCAGTCGGTAGCTGGAAGCAGTGTAGCAGTGCAGTGGGGAAGCGGCAACAGGCCCTGCTGAAGCTGATATGCTTAGGGGACAAACAGCACACCGCCGCAGAGCTATGGCAGGGGATAAGAGACTAGACTGAGCTGTGGCTCTCGCCGCTCAACCTACAACCAGGCATGGTTGTGTCTGATAATGTCCGTAACCTGGTGGCGGCTTTGCAGCTCAGCAAGCTCACACACATCCCATGCCTAGTCCACGTCTTAAACTTAGTGGTTCAGTGGTTTCTCAAAACCTACCCCAATTTGCCTGAGCCTACTGGTGACGGTGCACAGTGTGTATGCACATTTCAACAAGTCATCGACAGCTTCAGCCGGTCTGTCAACGCTGCAGCAGCGCTTGAAATTGCCAGCTCACTGGCTGTTGTGCGATGTGAGCACACGCTGGAACACGACGTTCCACATGTTGGCCAGGCTTTGTGAGCAGCAGAGGGCAGTAGAGGAATACCAGCTGCAACATGGTCAACACCTTTCCAGTCCGCTTCTGCTATTCACAAGCGAGGAGTGGGCATGGATGTCTGACCATTGTGAGGTTTTAAGAAACTTTGAGGAATCAACACAGATGGTGAGCGGCGATAACACTATTATCAGTGTAACCATCTCACTGTCTACTCAAACACTCGCTGCTCACAATTAAAGACGACGCTTTGCATGTGGAAGACGTGGAAATGAGGGAAGACATTACACAGGGTGATAGCCAGACCACACTCAGTTTGTCTTCTCAGCGCGAATTGGATGAAGAAGAGGAGGAGGAGCAGGAGACGGTTGCCTCCACTAAAGAGTGTAGCACACATGGAAGTTTAATTCCCTCTGTTCAGCATGGGTGGGCAGATGAGGAGGAAGAGGATGAGGAGATTGAGAGTCATCCTCCTAGTGACAACAGCGAACTCTTGCCTGTTGGTATTCTGGCACACATGGCTGACTTCATGTTAGGCTGCCTTTCCCACGACCTGCACGTTATACCCATTTTAGACAACACGGATTACTGGTTGTTCACCCCTCTCATCCCCCGCTACAAAGAGAAATTCTCATCCCTCATTCCTCTGGTGGAGAGGACAAGAAAAACAGTGCAATACCAGAAGGTCCTTGTTAAAAAATTGCTCCAAAAATTTCCATCTGACAACGCTGACGGCAGAGTCCGTAGTTCCTTGGGCAACCGAGAAGAGGAGACAAGGGCAATAAACAGCAGTTTAAACAGAGGCAGGGCAACACTCTCCAAAGCCTGTGATAGTTTTATGACACCCCGCCAGCACCCTCACCCTGATGTGCTGACTACTGTCACAAGGAAGGAAAAATTTTGGAAGATGGTGAAGGAGTACATAGCAGATGGTATCAGCGTCCTTAATGATCCCTCAGTGTCTTACAACTACTAGGTGTCCAAGCTCAACACGTGGCACGAACTGGCACTCTCCGACGTGGAGGTGCTGGCCTGCCCTGCCGCCAGCGTTTTGTCTGAGCGAGTAATTAGTGCTGCTGGTGGCATTATAACAGACAAGCGTATCCGCCTGACGATTGAAAATGCTGACAGGTTGACTTTTATAAAAATGAAAAGGGCTGGATTGCCCATAAAAGCACTTTAAATGTGTTGTTTATAATGAACTAAATACACTGTATTCCCATGCACCCCTTCCACCACAAAAAAAAGGGTATATGGTTGAATCTTCCTTTTCTCATCCTCCTCTTCCATCATATCAACATGCTTATTCGTCACATATAATGCCCTCGCATATATGCACTTTCTTGCCTATAATGTTTTACAGGGTCATCTCACCTTCAGACCCTCACAAATAATTTTTTAGAGGGTCAGCTCACCTGCAGGTCCTCGCATATAATTTTTTAGAGGGTCAGCTCTCCAACAGGCCCTCACCTACAAACTTCTTCAGGGTCAGCTCACCTGCAGGACCTCACATATAATGTTTTACAGGGTCAGCTCACCTTCAGGCCCTCACCTGCAACCTTTTAGAGGGTCAGCTCACGAGCAGGCCCTCACCTACAATTTTTTACAGGGTCAGCTCACCTACAGGCCTACACCTACAACCTTTTAGAAGGTCAGCTCACCAACAGGCCCTCACCTTAAATGTTTTACAGGGTCAGCTCACCTACAGGCCCTCACCTACAACCTTTTAGAAGGTCAGCTCACCAGCAGGCCCTCATCTACAATCTTTTACAGGGTCAACTCAGCAGCAGACCCTCACCCCTAATGTTTTAGAGGGTCAGCTCAGCAGCAGGCTCTCGCCCCTAATGTTTTAGATGGTCAGATCAGCTGGCCCTTGCTCTAAATGTTTTTGAGGGTCACCAGCAGGCCATAAATCATGATTTTTCAAGGGTGTGTATGATGCCCTCATTTATGTGTAACAAAGGGTGTATTGGAGTGCTGGTTCCTTGTAATTTTTGGCAGCCCTTTCACTTAGTGCATAGGCTTTATGAGTGTAGAAGTCCCACTACATGAACAATTGTCCCATAATGTGAATGAGGCCCTCCTTTATGTGATATACAGGTTGTATCGGAGAGCCTCTTGCTTTTAATTTTTGACACCACTTGCACTTTATATACAAGTAAATATACAGGAAAGAATGTTTCCTAACAATTTTTCCTCTAAAATCAATTTTATTTTTGGTTTTGTGTGTATTATTGTCAGTCTGTAAAAGTGACGTACTACATCGTTCCCAGCAGCGACCTGGGAGTCCAAGATGCATCCAGGCATCCTCCGCATGCTGTTCCTGAACCATTTCGGTGTTGTTTCCATCAATTTCTGACCTTTTCCTATGAACCAGGCACCCTCCCCTCTTCAGAGCAGGGGGTGACTGGTTTAATGCTCGGGTTCTCCCATTGATTTCCATTATACTTGGGTGCTCTGTAGAGCACCCGAGCATCCCGATGTGTTCGGCTCGAGCACCCGAGCACTACCCTTATGCTATGGGAAGCATATGTGAGACATACTTCTCTTTTTCTGTATAAAATCAGTCACTCGCTTATACAGGGATATGGTAAATTCTCATCAAGTCTATACAGTGTGCATATACCTTTTCAGTAACAAAAAAAAAAAAAGAAAAAGATCCTACTATAGATCTTTACATGATTAATATGTCTATATTTTCTCTTTGTGTTGTTTTATTTTAATTCCCATTACCTTTTCATTTTCATAATCAAGCGCAGAAGTGGCTTCATCCAGGATTAGCACCTTTGGCTTCCGTACAAGAGCGCGTGCAATGGCGATCCTTTGTTTTTGGCCACCTGAAAGCTGAGCGCCCTTATCTCCAACACGAGTGTTATATCCCTTCAATTACAAAAAGGCAGAGAAAGGTCAGTTGCGAAGCAAAAAATCAACAGTTTATACAATATGATCTTAATAAATTACTTCTGGCAAGTTCATAATAAATGTGTGGATATTGGCTGCTTTCGCTGCCTCTATAACTTCTTCCTGTGTAACAAGTCTACTGTTGTCTCCATATTGAATGTTCTCTTCGATGCTGCAGTCAAAAAGGATTGGTTCCTGTGACACAATGCCCATCTGCGACCTCAGCCACTTCAGATGTAAAGACCTGATATCAATCCCATCAGCAAGCTAAAATGCAAAATATAATAGATACAGTTACTACCATTACAAATAACGTAGGATTTATTATTATATATGTTTTATTAATTAAAACCAGATACTGATACACAATCCTTTTTTAACCAGTTCCCTCTGTAAGAATTTGGGGCCTTTTTTAATCTTTTCATCATCAGATTCTAAGAGCTATCATATTAATTCTTTTTCTGTTGATGTAGTCGTATGAGGGCTTGTTTTTTGCAAAACAAGTTGTAGTTTTTAAAGACAACATTTTGGGGTATATTTAATTAACTCTTTCTGTGATGGAGAAGTGCGAGTGAGGAAAAGTCGCAAATTGCAGCGCAAATAACCTTTGCCAAAATCTGCGCCAGAAATACACCAAATATAGGCGTATTTCTGATCGTAAATGACTCCCATATTTTTTTTTTTAAGTTTTAAAACTATTGCACGAAAAAAAAAAAAGAGTGTGGGAGCTGTATGGGAGCTTAATTTTTGCTGAAAGTTTTGTAGTAATTTTAGGGTACAGTACATAATACTGTTTTATTGCTTTTCATTCTGCTTTTTTGTGGTGAATAAGCAAAAATAGCAATTATGGGCCGGCATTTATGGCATTTTATTACGGCATTCACCACAAGGGATAAATTACATAATTGTATAATGTGGGTCACCATGGATGCAGCAATAACAAATGTGTGGAGCGGGTTTTTTTTTTTTTCTTGCCATTAACAATTGTTCGCCCCCCCCCCCCATTCCGTATTTTGCGGAATGGAACAGCTGGCCCCTAACAGAACAGTATTATCCTTGTCCGTAATGCGGACAATAATAGGACATGTTCTGTTTTTTGCGGAATGGAGATATGGACATACGGAAACTGAATGCACACGGAGTAACTGCCATTTTTTTGCGGAGCCATTGAAATGAATGGTTCCGTATTTGGTCCGCAAAAGAACGGAATGGACACGGAAAGAATATATGTTCGTGTGCATGAGGGCTAAGAGTGAAACAGGGCTGGGGGGATTGAAATCAGGCAATGGCTAAGAGTCAGGTTTTCTGTGTGTTCTGGCTCCTTTTTGTCCTTCTGTACTTAAAGGGAATCTGTCACCTGGCTATCCACAAATTTTTTTTTTCCTTTAGCCTAGGGCAATAAAGTACCTTATATCCAGATCTGTAGTTCTTTTTTCCGTGTGTCTTGTATTTTCTCTTAAAAACCGCTTTATCCATTATGTAAATTAGTCTGTAAGGAGCCCAGAGGGGCGTTTTTTCTCTTCCAAGGAGCCCAGGAACGCCCCCCTGATGTGCCCAGACCGCCTAAATTTGAATCTAAAGAACGCCTCCAGCAGCTGAAATCTCGTCACTGCGCCTGCGCGATCTGACGGCAACTGAGGGCAACAGCCTCAATAGTGTCACTGGGCATGCGCCGAGCCCAGTGACGTTTTCGGAGCGCTGTTGCCCTCAGTTGCAATTGGATCGCGCAGGCGCAGGTAACCGCCAGCACTGCGCCTGCACGAGATGTATTCCGGGCAGAGAGCGAATGTAGCCGGGGGGCGGAGCCGTAGCCTTGCCTCTGGGACGAGATTTCAGCTGCTGGAGGCGTTCTTTAGATTCAAATTTAGGCGGTCTGGGCACATCAGGGGGGCGTTCCTGGGCTCCTTGGAAGAGAAAAAACGCCCCTCTGGGCTCCTTACAGACTAATTTACATAATGGATAAAGCGGTTTTTAAGAGAAAATACAAGGCACACGGAAAAAAGAACTGCAGATCTGGATATAAGGTACTTTATTGCCCTAGGCTAAAGGAAAAAAAAAATTGTGGATAGCCAGGTGACAGATTCCCTTTAAAGAGGACCTTTCACTGGTCCACAGTTTATGAGGCAAATGTATATACATGCAGAGCGGCACCCAGGGATGACCCTGCACTTACTTGTATCCCTGGGTGCCGCTCCGTCCTCTGCAGCCCCCGGTACCGTCACGCGCGCTTCTCCTATTTTTGCCTGGAGCGGAGACATCTTCTTTTGCCCTGGGTGTCTCCTTCTCCCAAGCCTGGAGCGCTGGCCAATCGCAGTGCTCAGCTCATATCCTATCCTAGCTACAGAGGACGAACGGAGCGGCACCCAGGGATACAAGTAAGTGCAGGGTCATCCCTGGGTGCCGCTCTGCATGTATATACATTTGCCTCATAAACTGTGGACCAGTGAAAGGTCCTCTTTAACCACTTTAGCCCCCCTAGCTTAAACACCCTTAATGACCAGGCCACTTTTTACAATTCTGCACTACACTACTTTCACCGTTTATTGCTCGGCCATACAACTTACCACCCAAATGAATTTTACCTCCTTTTCTTCTCACTAATAGAGCTTTCATTTGGTGCTATTTCATTGTTGCTGACATTTTTACTTTTTTGATATTTTGCTTTTTTTGACAAAATTTTTGCAAAAAAATTGACATTTTTCACTTTCTGTTTGAAAATTTGTCAAATAAAACTACATTTCTCTACAAATTTTTCTCTAAATTTATTGTTCTACATGTCTTTGATAAAAAAATGCAATAAGTGTAAATTTATTGGTTTGGGTAAAAGTTATAGCTTTTACAAACTATGGTGCAAAAAAGTGAATTTCCGCACTTTGACTTTCTGAGCACCTGTCCTGTTTCCTGACATACTACAATGCCCAGACAGTAGAAACACCCCATAAATGACCCCATTTCGGAAAGTAGACACCCTAAGGTATTCACTGAGGGGCATAGTAAGTTCATGGAAGTTTTTATTTTTTGTCACAAGTTAGCGGAAATGTTTTTGTTTTTTTTCAAAAAATTTCATTTTCCGCAAACTTGTGACAAAAAATAAAAACTTCCATGAACTCACTATGCCCATCAGCGAATACCTTAGGGTGTCTACTTTCCGAAATGAGGTCAGTTGTGGGGTATTTTTACTGCCCTGGCATTTTAGGGGCCCCTAAAGCGTGAGAATCCAAATGCGTAAAAATGCCCTGTGAAATCCTAAAGGTACTCATTGGAATTAGGGCCCCTTTGCGCATCTTGGCTGCAAAAAAGTGTCACTCATGTGGTATCACCGTACTCAGGAGAAGTAGGGCAATGTCTTTTGGGGTGTATTTTTACAGGTTCGTATTCTGACCCACTAGATTCGTCAGATGAGGGTTCCCATTACTCATCCGACTGGGTCAGAATCCTGTAGGCCTCTTCAGAGGAATACCCCTTGTTTGACATTTGGGCGACTAAATTTAGGGGGTATTACCTAAGACTACCCAAGAAAAAAAGCAAGCCTGTCTTACAATTGAGAGTACAGAAGCCGCTGCGATTGATAAAAAAGATCAAAACTGATTTTTTTATCGCCGCAGCGCTTGTGAAGTGATTGTGCAGTGATACAAAAAAAAAAAATTTTTTGTCACTGCGGCGGGGCGGGCGTGGGTGAACGCAGGTGTGGGCGACCGATCAGGTGTGATCGGGCAAACACTGCGTTTGGGGTGGAGGGCGAACTAAAGTGACAGTAATACTATTATAGATCTGACCGTGATCAGTTCTGATCACTTACAGATACTATAAAAGTACAAACGCTGATTAGCGCTACGCTAATCCGCGAATCAGTGACTGCGGTGCAGTGGGCTGGGCGCTAACGCTAACTACCTAACAAAGGGGCCTAAACTAAACTAAGACTAACAGTCAATTGTAGTGAAAAAAAAAGTGACAGTTCACAAAAGTGACACTGATCACTTTTTTCCCTTTCACTATGTATTGACAGGGTGATCAAGGGGTTAATTAGGGTGATGGGGGGTGATCAGGGCCTGATGTGTAGTGTTTTGTGCACTTACTTGGGATCTGTGCTCTGTGCTGGGTCCAACCGATGAAAAGGACCTAGCACATGGCACAGATCCCTTATAAAATGTTCATATTTACAAATAAAACCTATATCTCCATTTTCCATAGGAGATTTTAAAAATCACCAGCCTGCCAGCGCTGATCATTGGCTGGCAGGCTGGTGACTCACCATTTCTGAGTCCGGCAGTGCGTTCCATTTGCGTTCCACCGGACCCATGAGCGCGTCAAGGTGGAGTAAACCGACCGCCCGCAGGACGCAATCCTGCGTTAGGCGGTCAGAAAGAGGTTAATGCTCATCCCCTATTCTTGCTTAGATTTCCTCTATATACCAACTTTTGCTTGGATTTATTCTTTTAGTAACTTTCCTGATTGTGACCCGGCTAGCTGACTACTATTCTGTTTCCATTTTGGTCATCTTGTATGGTCTGCTACTTGTGAGCTTGCACATACCGTAGTTTCCGTTGCCCTACTCCACAGATGTAACCGGAGTCATTAATAGTCAGTCAAGTCTATCTGTCCTTGCAGTGAGTTCTAGTGAACACCTAGGGGTTGCCTTAGATCAGGCATCCTCAAACTGCGGCCCTCCAGATGTTGTAAAACTACAACACCCAGAATGCCCTGCTGTAGGCTCATACCTGTAGGCTGTTCGGGCATGCTGGGAGTTGTAGTTTTGCAACAGCTGGAGGGCCGCAGTTTGAGGATGCCTGCCTTTGATTGTACTAACTGCAGTGGCATAGAAATATTATTAGCAGTTTTGAGTTTGCTGAATTGCTGGGTGTGGTTCTGGACAGTGACCCCTGTAGTTTACCTTACTTAATCTCAACTACAATATTGGGTAGATTAATAATCTTGTTGATCAACTATGCAAAGGTAACACAATAACATAGTTGATCAACAAGATAAGGCTGGAAAAAAAAAAAAACATCTGCCCATCCTGGATCAACAACCTATCTCTAGTAACTATACCCTGTAATCAGGGGCATACATAGAAATCATGGGGCCCCATAGCAAAACTCAGTATTGGGCCCCTCCCTCCCCGCACAAATATAAACTGCAATTTAGGTAATATTATATATATATATATATATATATATATATATATATATATACACACACACACACACACTGTATTTTTCGCATTAAAAGACGCACCCGATGATAAGATGCACCTAGTGTTTTTTGGAGGAAAATAAGAAAAAAATATTTTGAACCACAAGGTGTGCTTTTGAACTAATGGTGGTCTGTGGATGACACTGTTATGGGGGATCTGTGGATGACACTGTTATGGGGGATCTGTAGATGACACACTGTTATGGGGGATCTGTGGATGACACACTGTTATGGGGGATCTGTAGATGACACACTATTATGGGGGATCTGTAGATGACACACTATTATGGGGATCTGTGGATGACACTGTTATGGGGGCATCTGTGGATTACACTGTTATGGGGTATCTGTGGATGACACTGTTATGGGGTATTTGTAGATGACGCTATTATGGGAGATTTGTGGATGACACTGTTATGGGGGATCTGTGGATGACGCAATTATGGGTGATCTGTGGATGACACTGTTATGGGGGATCTGTGGAGGACACACTGTTATGGGGGATCTGTGGTGGATGACACTGTTATGGGGGATCTGTGGATGACACTATTATGGGGGATCTGTGGATGACGCAATTATGGGGGATCTGTGGATGACGCAATTATGGGGGATCTGTGGATGACACACTGTTATGGGGGATCTGTGGATGACACTATTATGGGGGATCTGTGGATGACGCAATTATGGGGGATCTGTGGATGACACTGTTATGGAGGATCTGTGGATGACACTGTTATGTGGGGATCTGTGGATGACACTGTTATGTGGGGATATGTGGATGACACTATTATGAAGGATCTGTGGATGACACTGTTATGTGGGGATCTGTGGATGACACTGTTATGTGGGGATCTGTGGATGACCCTGTCATGGGGGATCTGTGGATGACACTGTCATGGGTGATCTGTGAATGACACTGTCATGGGGGATCTGTGGAGGACACACTGTTATGGGTGATCTGTGGATGAAACTGTTATGGGGGATTTGTGGGTGACACACTGTTATGTGGGGATCTGTGGATGACACACTGTTATGTGGGGATCTATGGATGACACACTGTTATAGGGGATCTGTGGATGACACTGTTATGGGAGATCTGTTTATGACACTTATGTGATTATAACCCCCATCACCCTAAATAATACACTGATGTACTGTAGGTACAGTACATTGGTGTATTCTCAAGGATGAGGGGAGTTATAGTCAGATTAAATATAAACACTGTCCAGTGACTGTTCTGTAATTGGCATGTGTTTATATTAAATATGACTATAACCCCCCTCATCTATAACAATCCACTCATATACTGCAGTACATGGGTGGATTCCTATGGAGGAGGGGGCTATAGTCATATTTAATATAAACACATGCCAAATACAGAACAGTCCCTGGACAGTGTTTATATTTAATATGACCTCATCCATATAAATCAAAAGTGATAATTTTTTTACAGTGCAGTAACAATACTAGAGTGTGAGCAGGGTGTCTAGCAGGACAGTATACAGAGCAGTGACACTCCAGCATTCATGTGTCTATGTATGAGCAGAGAGCATCAGGGCTGGCAGGCACAATGACAGATGAGCTGGTCCGCACAGCGTGACAGGCATCCAGCACATGGACGAGAGGTGCATGTCTGGTCAGGTATGTGTTGGGGTGTATCGCAGCAGCTGGAGGAAGGGACAGGGGGGAGAAGTTGTCACTTACTGGAGCTGCGGGCTTCGGTCCCAGGAGCCTATCACTGCTAAAAGCTGATTGGCCTGTGCAGCGCCCAGCAGGCAGAGGAGAGCAAGTGGCATGCTCACCTGCCTGCATACTGTCCAGTCTGTGCACTGTTTGCAGTGCACACAATATATTTGAGGGGAGGAAGGCTTGAACAGAGTAGAAGAAGGCCAGCCTGAGCCCCGTATAGAAGACAAGCCATGCCACAGACATTGTAGGAGGCGGGGCTTTCCATCCACTCCGGGCCCCCTCCTGCCACAGGCCCCGTAGCAGTTGCGTAGGCTGCCACTATTCGCGGTACGCCACTGCCTGTAATATTATTACATTCCATAAATACATCCATGCCCCTCTTGAACTCATTTAGTGAATTCACCATCACCTCTGGCAAAGAGTTCCATAGTATCACTGCTCTTACCATAAGAGGAAAATATTGCAGAGAGGCTTCAATATAAAGAGGCTGCAATTGACCACAGTGCTACTGCAGCAACTGATCCTTTAAACATGCCATTTCCAGATAAACCCAAGGTTTTCCTAATAAGTTTTCTGGAGATTACAAATGGTTTGTTACAGCCACAAGGTGAGACTGGTATTCTCATTGGATAATAATGCCACTGGAATATCTTAGAGACATTTTTTGCAGCATTGGACCTTTTGTACAACGAAGCAGATCACATAGCTGTGGCTCAAGCAAATCTCTTTTCTCTCCCTCAGGTTAATTGCCTTGTTCGAAAGTAGTGTTCCAAATTTAGAAGATGGTCTGTAGCTTCCCAATGATCCAGCGCTCCATTGTCACCTTTGCCAAGGTTTGTCCGAAAGCCTGAATGATTTTTTAGATAACTATCAGCAAGCCATATTATTGGAGGAAGACATGACTTCTGCCATCACGCATGATCAATGTCTAAGGAAGTGCAAAAGGAGTATTTTTCTTTTTCGTGAAAGTCAATGCTTTTGAGGTGATGTAGCAGTTTTGTCTAAGGAATCCCTTCCTTGACTAATATGCAGCAATGTGCTTACCTGTCCTGTAAATTTTTTCTTGCTGAAAGAAATTTCGATATAGGCTAAGCCAGTGTTTCCCAACCAGTGTGCCTCCAGCTGTTGCAAAACTACAACTCCCAGCATGCCCGCGCACCTGCAGAATTCAGGATTTTCGGATCTATTTACAGTATTAGAGTCCGATTATTTACTTAACATACAGACTGGTTACAAATCTTTCTGCAGAATGGCTACAAAAGCCTGGCTGGTTATAAAGAGCTGGTTTAAAGTTGAGGCATCACTTATTTGTACTCCACTATGGCATAATTCAAAGCTTTTGAATTTAGACAATTCAAATTGCCGGCAATATTGGAGGATGAGAAATATTCAATATTTGAATCAGGTGGTTAAGGGTGGAAAAATCCTGCCTCTTATGGAGCTAAAACAAAAGGAAAATGTAGGTGAGGTGGCTTGGTACGCATATTTTCAGTTGAGGTTGGCACTTTCTAGTATTTTTGATAGCCATGCACTTAATGTAGACACTCCCGCATTTTTGCACGACTTGATTAGTAAGAAAGGTGGTATGAAAGTTAAAGTATCACATTGTTATAGAAACTTGATGAAAAATTTTTTTTGAATGCCTCTCTCCAGGACAGAGATCCTGGTCTGTTTGACTTTCAGAGATGGGTTCCCTGGATTGGGAGAACGTAACGGATAATTTAAGTCAGGTTTCGCACAATTTTAATCATACTGTTGTACAGTTCAATATTATGCAGAAAATATATGTGACACCTTTATGGCTCCATAGGAGAGGATTTAAAGCCTCCTCCGATTGCCCCCGCTGTGGTGATCCCAGGGCAGATCATTTACATCTGTTCTGGGACTGCCCGACGGTGAACAAGTATTGGAGAATAGTTCAAACAATTTTGACCCAGAGACTTAAGATTGATATTCCTCACTCTCCCAAAGTTTGGGCTTTGGGGGATTTATCGGAGGTTAACTGTCAACCCATTAAGCGCCAACTGCTGATTAACGTGATGTTTTTAGCCAGGCTTCTTGTATCTAGAGGATAGTGTTCCTCCTCCGCTCCAGAGTGTAATAACTGGTTATGTTTAGTCAGGAAGGTGAAAAGCTATGAGAGGATCCTGTATAGTCAAAGAGGGTCCTATGCAAAGTGGGATAATATCTGGAAGGAATGGGACGGTTAAGTAATTCTGTGGTTTTTTTTTTGTTTTTTCTCCTCTCTTCTGCAAGGTGGGGGTGCTTGTGTGGTGGGTTGGGGATGACTTTGTAACCCTGTTTTTCATAAATTTGTATTTTTCTTTTTTGAGATGATTAAAATAAAAACTTTATTTAAAAAAAAAAAAAAATATGCGCAGACACTGCAGCATGTAGTTGCTTATGTGTGCCAGGCTGCCCAGAGGTAAGGACAAGCTGTCCTCTGTGGGAGGCGTATTGTCATCGTCCTCCGTTTACCCCCAGCCACGCATCAGTGATAGGCCCGAGCTGCGTTGGGTGCCATCCCGCTGTGAACATGCTTCATCCTCATCCTCCTCCACCTCATCGTCCTCCAGTAGTGGGCCCTGGCTGGCCACATTTGTACCTGGCCTCTGCTTTTGCAAAAAAACTCCCTCTGAGCCACCTTTAAGAGACTGGCCTGAAAGTGCTAAAAATGACCCCTATTCCTCCTCCTCCTCCTCCTCCTCCTGGGCCACCTCCTCTTACATCATCCCCCTAAGTGTTTTCTCAAGGAGACATATAAGTGGTATTGTAACGCTGATAACGGCGTCATCGCCACTGGCCATGTTCTGGCCATATCTGTGGTTAGGTGGACCTTACCACAGCTGGCGTTGCGCAGTGCACACTTGATTTTATCGGATACTTGGTTGTGCAGGGAAGGCCCGGCTCTCTTGGAGAAGTAGTGGCGGCTGGGAACAACATACTGTGGGACAGCCATCGCCATCAGCTGTTTGAAGCTGTCTGTGTCCACCAGCCTGAATGACAGCTTTTCAAAGGCCAGTAGTTTAGAAATGCTGGCATTCAGGCCCAGGGCTCGAGGGTAGCTAGGTGGGAATTTACGCTTTCGCTCCAAGGTTTGTGAGATGGAGAGCTGAACGCTGCCATGTGACATGGTGGAGATGTTTGGTGACGAAGGTGGTGGTGTTAATGGCACATCCTCTGTTTGGTGGGCGTCAGGTGCCAACATTCCTCCCGAGGTGAAGGAAGAGGCCAAGGCAGCAGCAGAAGAGGGAGCAGGGGGAGCCTGAGTGAGTTCCTTGTTTTTAAGGTGTTTACTCCACTGCAGTTCATGCAGGTTGTGCTAAGGTTCAGAACGTTAATGCCTCGCTTCAGGCTCTGATGGCACAGCGTGCAAACCACTCGGGTCTTGTCGTCAGCACATTTTAACACTTTGTGTAATATACCCTTTAACGGAAAGAAATACACTTGGAGATTAGTGATGAGCGGGAGGTGCCATATTCGATTTCGCGATATTTCGCGAATATTCGATTGAATATTCGTCTTATATTCGTCGAAATCGAATATTCGTCATAATGCTATTTATCGCAAATAATATGCGATATAATTAATCGCATATTGCGATTTTGTGTATTTTACGAATATTCGCCATATTGCTATATATTCTTGTTTTAGAATATGACGAAAATTCTAAAAACTAAGTTATAGCAATATAGCGATTATTCAGTAAATACACATATAGACTGTATTTCACTAATGTAGTGTTATAATCTTTTTAGTTCTATTTTTTTTGTCTCTTTCTGATTCAGAAAGAGACAAAAAAATTAGACTAAAAAAAAAGATTATAGCACTACATTAGTGAAATTGCAGTCTAAATGTGTAATTTACGAATATTCGCTATTGTCTGATCAATATGATCGAATATTCTAAAAACGAATATATAGCACTATATCACATATATTAGTTTTTAGAATATTCTTTTTTTCCCCAATTAGTACAGTTATTGCCCTTGGCATACTATTCTCGACAAGCGTCCCTGTCACCATGGGAACGCCTGGTAGTTAGAATATACTATCGGATCTGAGTTTTCACGATCTAACTCAGATCCGATGGTATATTCTAACCACCAGGCGTTCCCATGGTG
This sequence comes from Bufotes viridis, assembly GCA_033119425.1. NCBI lineage: Eukaryota > Metazoa > Chordata > Amphibia > Anura > Bufonidae > Bufotes > Bufotes viridis. The sequence goes on along the minus strand of CM065593.1, from coordinate 329,868,800 downwards.
ATGGGGACGCTTGAAGTTAGAATATACTGCCAGGGCGTTGTGATCCGCGCAATTAACCCCTCAGGTGCGGGTTAATTGCGCTGTGCCCCCCCACCTCCCCAGTATTAAAATAATTTGTGGCCAGTGCGCCCCTCCCCAGTATTAAAATAATTTGTGGCCAGTGCGCCCTCCCTATTCCCAGTATTAAAATAATCTGTGGCCAGTGCGTCTAACCCTCCCTCCCCCAATAATAAAATCATTGGTGGCCAGTGGCCACAGGGTCCCCTCCCCGGCAGCAGGCAGTTACTCGGCAGCATTTACTACCTGTGGGTTCTCCTCCTTCTGAGAACTGACAGGTCTATGCGCCGCATATGCCTTCAGCATTGCTATGCGGCGCAGAGACCTGTGAGTTCGCAGAAGGAGGAGAGCCCCGCAGGTAAGTAAATGCTGCCGACAGTGCCGAGTGATTAACTCAACCATGGCAGCCAGGACTTTACTAGCGTCCTGGCTGCCATGGTAACCGATCGAAGCCCGGCCATCACGCTGGGACTCGATCGGAACTGCCTGCTGCCACCAATGACGGGGTGGAGGGGGAAAGGGGGAGCCTGTGGCCACTGACCACCAATGATTTTAATACTGGGGGAGGGGGGTTAGGGCGCACTGGCTACAGATTATTTTAATACTGCGGAGGGCGGGGGACGCACTGGCACGAATTATTTTAATACTGGGGAGGTGGGGTGGGGTGGCACAGCGCAATTAACCCGCACCTGAGGGGTTAATTGCCCGGATCACAGCGCCCTGGCAGTATATTCTGACTTCAAGCGTCCCCATCACTATGGGAACGCCTGGTGGTTAGAATATACCATCGGATCTGAGTTAGATCGTGAAAACTCAGATCCGATAGTATATTCTAACTACCAGGCGTTCCCATGGTGACAGGGACGCTTGTCGGGGAGTAGTATGCCAAAGGGCAATAACTGTATTAATTGGGGAAAAAGAATATTCTAAAAAGGAATATATGTGATATAGTGCTATATATTCGTTTTTTAGAATATTCTTAAATGACGAATATTCTAAAAACGAATATATCCGATATAGTGCTATCTATTAGTTTTTTAGTAGAATATTCTCATTTTTTACCATCTAAACTCTTAATTCCTCTCTGCTTCTTGCTTGTGGGCCAATGAGTCATTGGCCCACAAGCATTTTTAGCAGGAAGAAATCATGTGTTCAGATGGAGAAAATGACGAATATTCGATATAACGAATATATAGCACTATATTCGCAATATTCGCGAATTATCGAAGTTGCGATATTCGCTATTAATATTCGCTATCCGAATATTCGCGCTCAACACTATTGGAGATGCACGCTGAGTGTAATATACCCTTTTACGGACAGATTTACACTTGGCCTGCAACAGCTGGAACACCAGATTTGGGGTATTGCTATTTTGGCAATTGAATTTTACCCCAGAAAATAATATATCCTTTTACGGACACTATGAAACTTGTCCAGTCGCAGCTGGAACACTAGATTTACGGTATTTCTATTTCTGCAACTGAATTTCACCCCAGAAAATAATATATCCTTTGACGGACACTATGAAACTTGTCCAGTCACAGCTGGAACACCAGATTTACGGTATTGCTATTTTTGCAACTGAATTTCACCCCAGAAAATAATATATCCTTTGACACTATGAAACTTGTCCAGTCACAGCTGGAACACCAGATTTACGGTATTTCTATTTTTGCAAGTGAATTTCACCCCAGGAAATAATATATCCTTTGACGGACATAATGAAACTTTTTTTTTTTTAAACATTTTTATTTTAATCATCTCAAAAGACACAATTCATGAAGCAAAATTACAAAAAGAAGCTCCCCATTCCTCCCACACCCCCTTAACCCACCACCCAATCCTGCAGGGAAGAAAAAAAAAAGAAAAAGGAAAAAAAAAAAAAAAAGAAAAAATTCCTCAACCATCCCAATACCTCCAAATATTGCCCCATTTTACGTAGGACCCTCTTTGTGTGTGCATAGTCCTCTCATAGATTTTCACCTTGTCCACTAAATATAACCAATTGTTGCAGTCTGGAGCAGAGGGGGAAAACCATTCTCTGGCTACAAGAAGCCTGGCCAGAAAGATCACTTTAGTCAACAGTCGGCCCTTCATGGGCTGGCAATTAACCTCTGATAGGTCCCCTAAAACCCATACCTTAGGAGATAAAGGAATATCTATATTGAGTCTCCGAGCCAAGGTTGTTTGAATCGTTCTCCAATATTTACTCACTATAGGGCAATCCCAGAACAGATGTAAATGGTCTGCCCTGGGGTCCCCACAACGAAGACAGTCAGAGGAGGCTCTAAATCCCCTCTTATGAAGCCATAAAGGTGTCACATATATTTTGTGTATAATATTAAACTGTACAACAATGTGATTAAAATTGTGCGAAACCTGACTTAAATTGTCCCCTATATTCTCCCAGTCCGGGGGACCCACCTCTGACAATAAAACAGACCAGGATCTCTGTCCTGGAGAAAAACATTCCGAAAAAAAACTTTTCATCAAGTGTCTATAACAATGTGATAATTTAACTTTCATACCACCTTTCTTACAAATCAAATTGTGCAAAAATTCCGGAGTGTCGACCTCAAGTGAATAGCTATCGGCAGTATTAAAAAGTGCTGACCTCAATTGAAAATATGCATACCAAGCCACCTCACCTACGTTTAAGTTTTGTTTTAGCTCCATAAGAGACAGGATTTGCCCATCTTTAACCACCTGATTCAGATATTGAATATTTCTCGTCCTCCAATATTGCCAACAGTTTAGATCATCTAAATTCAGAAGCTTTGAGTTATGCCATAATGGGGTACAAATAATTGATGCCTTAACTTTAAACCAGCTCTTTATAACCAGCCATGCCTTTGTAGCCATTCTGCAGAAAGGTTTATATTCAATCTGTGTATTAAGTAAATAGTCGGACTCCAATACTGTAAATAAATCTGAAAAACCTGAGTCTTTCACCAATTTTCTACAGAGTTGGCTATTTTCACAGTCATTAAAGAAGCAAAGTTGAGAGGCCATAAAATAACCCCTAAAATAGGGGAGGTTAAAGAGGACCTTTCACCTCTTTTAACACTAAAATCTACCTATACCTGCGGGCAGAGCGGCGCCCAGGGGTCCCCCTGCACTTACTAGTATGCCTGGGCGCCGCTCCGTTCGCCTGGTATAGGCTCCGGTGTCCAAGCTCCCTTGGTTGTATGGGGCGGGCACTTTGTATGAGGCGTGCCCCTTGCTGCTGAGCTGGCCAATCACAGCGCACAGCTCATAGCCTGGCTATGAGCTGTGCGCTGTGATTGGCCAGCTCTGCAGCAAGGGACACGCCTGATACAAAGTCCCCGCCCCATACAACAGAGGGAGCTCGGACACCGGAGCCTATACCGGGCGAACGGAGCGGCGCCCAGACATACAAGTAAGTGCAGGGGGACCCCTGGGCGCCGCTCTGCCCGCAGGTATAGGTAGTTTTTAGTTTTTAAATCGGTGAAAGGTCCTCTTTAAGGCCTCCCCTGTTATAGGGCATGGAAAAATACAGCGCCTTTAGTCTCACCCGCTTCCTCCCCCATAGTAAATCATTAATCATCCGTTCTATCAACCTAAAATACTTATCCTCAATCCAAACAGGCGAATTACGAAGAACATAAAGAACCTGGGGCAGCACAACCATTTTTATTAATGAAATTCTGTCCCCTCTTGCGGGCAGAATTTTTTGCCATATCTTAATTTTTGATCTCACCTTTGACAATAGCGGAATCAAATTAAGTTGGAGATAGTCTTGGATTTTGGCAGAAGCTATTATCCCCAGATATTTTATCGAATCGGAAATCTATATCTGATTAGCGACATTTTCCACAGATCCTCGCAATTTGTCTACAGGGAGAAGAACAGTCTTCCCCCAATTAACCTTCAGGCCAGAAGGATAAGAAAATAGGCTGACCAATTCCATTATTCGAGGGAGTGTTTTTTCTGTTTGGTGAATAAAAAACAAGATATCATCTGCATAAAGGGATATACTGTCCTGTTTCTCCATTACACCAAAGCCAGCCACTCTCGAGTCTTGCCTTATACTAGCTGCAAGAGGTTCAATATAGATATTAAATAAAAGAGGGGAAAGAGGACATCCTTGACGCGTACCTCTTCCCAATACAAAACTCTCTGTCAGCATATCATTAATCCTAATTCTGGCCACTGGACATTTATATAACAACTGAACCATCCCCATGAATTTAGGGCCAAAACCCATTCTTTTCATCACCTCCCAGAGAAACGTCCACTCGACCCTGTCAAACGCCTTAGTAGCATCCAGTGACAGGACCGAGCGGGCGCCGCCACCGGGAGACTGAATGTTAGTGAAGAACCTATGCAGGTTATGATGGGTACCCCTTTTTGACATAAAGCCATTTTGATCTGGATGAATCAGAGAGGACATTACCTGAGAAAGCCTCTTAGCCAGAACCTTTGATAACAACTTAACATCCGTATTTAATAGGGAAATTGGACTGTATGAGCTCAGGTCCACCAGGTCTTTATCTTTTTTAGGGATTAAAACTATCACGGCTTCCATCATAGACTGTGGCAGAGCCCCTTCTTGCAATGCTTGAGAAAACACTTCCAGTAAATGAGGGAGGATGACATCACTATACTTACGGTAGAATTCATATGGAAAACCATCTGACCCTGGCGATGAGTTCCCGGAGATAGACCTTAAAGCCTCTTGGATCTCCACAAGAGACAACTCTCCTTCCAGAGATTCTTTTTGGGCTTCTGTTAGCATCGGAAGAGAAATTCTCTCCAGGAACTGTCTCGCCAGGTCAGTTGGCAGACCAGGAGAAGCTCTATATATCTGGGAAAAATATTGCAGAAAAGTGTCTCTAATTCCCTCTGGGTCTGATATTATTACCCCATCTGTATTACGAACTAGAGTAATAGCTTTCTTTTTTTGGTCCTGTTGTGAAATTATTTTAGCTAGAAGTCTACCAGGACGTCCGGATTCTGAGAAATACTTCTGTCCTTTAAAAAATAACCTATGATTTGCTTTCTCAATTACATATTCCTTCAGAGAACAGCTAGCCTTCTGCATCTCTTCTTTGTTATATTCAGTAGATTGATTAATAAATCGCTCCGTTGTGGAAGCCACGGTATTAATCAAGTCCTCCTCCCTTTTCTTAAATGATCTCCTCACAGCAGTAATATCACTAATAAGAACCCCCCTCAGATATGCTTTCAGAGCGTCCCAGACTACATTAATATTAGCAGAGGGGAGATTCACCTCCCAAAAGGAAGATACATATAATTTAATAGACTGGTAATTATCCATAATAGTAAGCCAATATGGGTTCAGTTTAAACCCGAATCCCCTATTGTCTTTATTCTCCCCAATGCGAACCTCAATTGAAACAGGTGAGTGGTCTGAGACTGTTCTTACTCCGTATCGTATCTTTTTAATATTATTCAAGTTATTTTCACTAGTAAGTGCCAAATCGATCCTAGACATTGCTCTGCCTCCTCTGCTAACACAGGAGTATACTCTCTTTCCTCCGCCAAGATGTCCCCATATATCCACCAATCCAACTTCCGTACAGAACTGAGGCAGTGGAGAATTGCAGATGTTCCTTCCCGATCTGCATCTAAAGTCAGTCTGTCCTTTTTAGGATCCATAACCACGTTGAAGTCTCCCATCAGAACAAGCCGACATTCTGGTTTCTTTTCCAAAAAACGCAATAGTTGGGCAAGTGGATACATGGAAAATGGCGGAGGTATATAAAAAAAGGCGAGAATGTAAATGCATCCATAGAGCCTCCCATACAAAAAAATAAATCTGCCCTGGTTATCTATATGAGATTCTATTAATGAAAAGTCTATGGAGTTATGAATCAGAACCGATACACCCCTAGAGGCGCCACTAAAAGTAGAATGGTAGGATTGGGAATGCCATCCCGTCATCAGACGGGACACAGTCCCTTCAGTGAGATGGGTTTCCACTATACAGATAATTGCGGGAAGGTGTCTTTTTACTGCATCCATGATAGCTTGCCTCTTAACCCTTTCCCCAAGACCTCTAACATTCCAAGAGACGATTCTAACAGACATCAATCAAATAAGAAAGGAGGAGAGAGAAAAAAAAAAAACCTTTCCCTGCAGATTGAATTCCCTCCCCGATTCCCTCTACCCCCCCCCCCCTTTAGTCCGCCCGATCTAGTCAGCAAACCTCTACCTTCCGGCCATTCTCCCCCCCGCTAGTCCCTTCCCCCCTCCATCCCCTCCATCGCTTCATAAAATTTTTTTCAAATGCCCAATTATTCCATCCAATCCAGCGCAAATTGCGGTTTCTCAAAAAATGTAATAGTCCCATTATAAATCACTCTTAATTTCACTGGATACTGTAGAGAATATTTAATGTCCTTGGACGCCAAACGTTTCTTTATCTCAGTGAAACTTTTTCTTTTTTCCTGAGTCTGTCGAGAGAAAAATCAGGGAAAAATAACAACTTATTGCCTTGATAGTTGATGGGTGAGCATTCTCTTGCCCTTCTCAGTATCATATCTCTGTCCATAGATAGTAATAGCTTTATTAGAATTGCTCGCGGCGGCCTCCCTGGAATGGGTTTTCCCCCTGGAATCCGGTGGGCTCTTTCTATTTGAAACATGGAAGAAAAGTGTTCACTGCCCAAGTTCTCCAAAATTACATCCTTAAGTTGTTCAGCTAGCTGCTTGCCTTCAGCTCATTCTGGAAATCCAACTATGCGGATATTATGCAGCCTTGATCTATTTTCCAAGTCCTCCAATTTATTTTGTAAGAGGTGGTTTTCTGAAGAGAGAAACAGAGTCTTAGATTTTATCATCTCCATATCAGATTGCAAAGAGTCGACCGTCTTCTTCATATTAAGTACTCGATCTCGGATTCTGGTCAGGTCTTCTCTAATTAAGGATATGTTGCTCTGCATTGACCCTAATTGAATAGACATCCCCTGCACTAACATACCATTATTTTTCACAGCACACAAGATTTTTTCCAGAGCTAAGGGGTCATGTTCAGTTTCTGTTTGCAATGGGAGACTTTCCTCCCCTCCTTCCTGATCTAATAGCCTATCCTCAGAAGATTCTTCAGCATGGGGAATTTTAACAGTTTTCTTAGAGTTAGTAGTCATTTTCCCTTTAGATAACCCCTTTTCATTAAGTGAGGGGGATTTCAAAAACTTATCAATTTTGCCTTCTGGTGTCTTTGTCCCCAGTTTTGTTCCAGAAGAGTCAATCGACCGCCGCTTTGGAGCCATTGATCGTTTAGGACCCCTTTCAATGTATATATTTAAAGTTGTTGTTTTTTTTTTTTTTTTATTTGTCGGTTTCCCCATTACTCCCTGAAACCCCTTTTCCTCTTCTTTCCTTTCTCCTCCTTTCACATCCGCATCTGCCCTGTTTTCAACACTGTTTTCTTTTTTTTTTTTTTTTTTTGCTTTAGCTTTAACTTTTCGCTTAACTTTTTTTTTTCCCTGTTTTTCTCTCCTTTTTCTCTCTTTTTTTCTCTCTTTTCCTTTATTCTCCTTTATTTTATTATCACATCTTTATTTTCACTTCCTGATTGCCAACCACCAAAAGCTGGTGTTAACCGGAGTCACACTGCTAATGCAAGCTAATGCAAGACTGTAGGCAAAATGCAGAGCAAAAACAAAAAAAAAAACACAAATCAAAAAAGAACACTTTGTCCTCACGTGTCCAGCGTCCAGCGTCCAGAAGCAGGAGAAACAGGAGAGCAGAGACGAGCAGGGGAGCAGGGGAAACCGAGCAGAGCCGGAGCAGGAGGGAAAAAACAGGAGATATAAGAGGCAAAGCAGGTCCAGCCAAGCCGATCAGAGTGGAACAGCAAGAGGCGGCAAGAGGGGGTCTGGGAGCTCGCTCTCACCCTCACTGTATACGGCAGCACGACGACAGACTGGAGACGAGCAGCAGCAGGAGCTGAGGACACCAGGAGTCCAGCGTTCTCCTCAGAGAGGCAGGCGGCAGAGCGGGCAGAGCGGCAGAGCGGGGCAGAACACTCAGGCATATGCAGGACTCCAAACATCAGCTAAGGAGCCGGAGAGCGAGGAAGAGGAGGGGGAGGGCTAGAGGAAGAGGAGAGCGCGACGTGACGTGTTCACGTCATCACACTGTGGAAACTCCCGCTGGACATAATGAAACTTGTCCAGTCACAGCTGGAACACACCAGATTTACGGTATTTCTATTTTTGCAACTGAATTTCACACCAGAAAATAATATATCCTTTGACAGACACTATGAAACTTGTCCAGTCACAGCTGGAACACCAGATTTACGGTATTTCTATTTTTGCAACTGAATTTCACCCCAGAAAATAATATATCCTTTGACAGACACTATGAAACTTGTCCAGTCACAGCTGGAACACCAGATTTACGGTATTTCTATTTTTGCAACTGAATTTCACCCCAGAAAATAATATATCCTTTGACAGATGCTATGAAACTTGTCCAGTCACAGCTGGAACACCAGATTTACGGTATTTCTATTTTTGCAACTGAATTTCACCGCAGAAAATAATATATCCTTTGACGGACACTATGAAACTTGTCCAGTCACAGCTGGAACACCAGATTTACGGTATTGCTATTTTTGCAACTGAATTTCACCCCAGAAAATAATATATCTTTTGACACTATAAAACTTGTCCAGTCACAGCTGGAACACCAAATTTACGGTATTTCTATTTTTGCCACATAATTTCACACCAGAAAATAATATATCCTTTGACGGACACTATGAAACTTGTCCAGTCACAGCTGGAACACCAGATTTACGGTATTGCTATTTTTGCAACTGAATTTCACGCCAGAAAATAATATATCTTTTGACACTATGAAACTTGTCCAGTCACAGCTGGAACACCAGATTTACGGTATTGCTATTTTTGCAACTGAATTTCACCACAGAAAATAATATATCCTTTGACAGACACTATGAAACTTGACCAGTCACAGCTGGAACACCAGATTTACGGTATTGCTATTTTTGCAACTGAATTTCACCCCAGAAAATAATATATTTTTTGACACTATGAAACTTGTCCAGTCACAGCTCGAACACCAGATTTACGGTATTGCTATTTTTGCAACTGAATTTCACCCCAGAAAATAATATATCCTTTGACAGACACTATGAAACTTGTCCAGTCACAGTTGAAACACCAGATTTACGATATTGCTATTTTTGCAACTGAATTTCACCCCAGAAAATAATATATCTCTTGGCACTATGAAACTTGTCCAGTCACAGCTGGAACACCAGATTTACGGTATTGCTATTTTGGTAATTCATTTTCACCCCAGAACAAAAGCTATCCTTTGAGGGACACTATAAAACTTGTCCTGCCACAGCAGAAACCACTGATTTAGGGTATTGCTATTTTGGAAATTGAATTTCACCCCAGAAAAAAAATATATTCTTTGCCAGACAATATTACACTTGGCTAGCCACAGCTGGAACACCAGATTTAGGGGATTGCTATTTTTTTAAGTGAATTTCACCTCTCAATAAAATATAGAAAATTCTATCCTGAGTTTCTAGGATGACAATAAGCACAGCCAAGCCCCTGATGTAGGATATAGCAAAAAAAAAAAAAAAACCTACTATTGATGAATTAATGGACTTGGTGGCAACTTGTGCTGGCGCACCACAAGACACAAAATGGCTGCCGATCACCCCAGAAAAAAGTGACAGAAAAAGTTCTGGGCAGCCTGAAAACAGTGAGCAATTAACTAGCAGAAGTTGAATGATTCAGAGGTGTAGATCGATCACTTCATTAAGGCTAGGTTCAGGCGACGACAATTGTCGCGCGACATTTTGTAATGGGAGTCTATGGTGTCGCACTGCGACATGCTGCGAATGCGATGCGACAGTCGCAAAAAATCCATTCAAGATGGGTTTTTCTGCGACTGTCGCGTCGCAGTCGCAGCATGTCGCAATGCAACACCATAGACTCCCATTATAAAAATTGTCGCGTGACAATAGTGCGACAAAATTTCGCGCGACAAATGTTGCAGTGAAGTTGTGCCCTATTTGTCGCGCGACTTTTTGTCGCGCGACAGTTGTCGTCGTCTGAACCTAGCCTAAGTGTTTTTGCTGAGTTAATCCCTGCCTAATCTCGCCCTAACAGCAGCTGCATCCTATCCCTATACTAATCAGAGCAGAGTGTCACATGCTGCACTTGGCCAATCAAAGCATGGGCTGACTGGCAACTTTTGGCCCAGGGGGCAAGTAACACCCAGAGGCCCACTGAGCCCCCCTCTACTTCCTGATTCGCTGTCACAAGAGGCTGGGCGGGGAGCTGCGGGAGGAGAGCACAGCCTCTTTTGACAGCATTGACAGCTTGTCACAGGAGGCTGAGCATTGCGGAGAGGATAGATGTTGGCCACTCACATCGCTCATAGCCCCCCCTCTTTATGTGCCAGTAGCCCCCCCTTATGTGCCAGTAGCCGTCCCCCTTATGTGCCAGTAGCCATCCCCCTTATGTGCCAGTAGCCGCCCCCCTTATGTGCCAGTAGCCGTCCCCCTTATGTGCCAGTAGCCCTCCTTATGTGCCAGTAGCACCCCCTTATGTGCCAGTAGCCCCCTTATGTGCCAGTAGCACCCCTTATGTGCCAATAGCACCCCTTATGTGCCAGTAGTCCCCTTATGTGCCAGTAGCCCCCTAATGTGCCAGTAGCCCCACTTATGTGCCAGTAGCCATACTTATGTGCCAGTATCCCCCTTTATGTGCCAGTAGTCCCCCTTATGTGCCAGTAGTCCCCCCTTATGTGCCAGTAGTCCCCCATTATGTGCCAGTAGTCCCCCTTATGTGCCAGTAGTCCCCCTTATGTGCCAGTAGTCCCCCTTATGGGCCAGTAGTCCCCCCTTATGTGCCAGTAGTCCCTCCTTATGTGCCAGTAGCCCCCTTATGTGCCAGTAGCCCTCCCCTTATGTGCCAGTAGCCCCCCTTATGTGCCAGTAGCCCCCTTATGTGTCAGTAGCCCCCTTATGTGCCAGTAATCCCCCTTATGTTCCAGTAGTCCCCTATGTGCCAGTAGACCCCTTATGTGCCAGTAGACCCCCTATGTGCCAGTAGTCCCCCTATGTGCCAGTAGTCTCCCCCTCCCCACCTTATCATGTGCCTGTAGAATCCCCCTCACTTTATCATGTGCCAGTAGAATTCCCCTCAGTTTATCATGTGCCAGTAGAATACCCCCTCACCTTATGTGCCAGTAGCCCCAAAAAACAAAAACAAACAAACATACAAAAACACTTATACTTACCTCCAGCGATGCGATGCAGGCCTCTTCCGGCCTGTGTCCCTTGCTGTGCCGCTCCGGCGGCGCGATGACGTCATCGCGCCGCCTGCACTCAGCCTCTGATAGGCTGCCGGCCTAGTGCTGGCAGCCTATCAGAGGAACAGGGAGGGGACACGCCTCTCCCTGCTCTGCCGCAGCACAGCCATCTGTATCGCCGTCCTGAGGACGGCGATACAGATGACTATGGAGATGAACGCTTCCACAGTGGAAGCGTTCATCTCCCTGTGCCCTGCCGCCGGCCGCCCCCACTTGTCACCAGGGCCGCTGCAGGGCACATGCACACCCCAAAGGCCGGTCCTGGGTGACACTACAGAGGGGCCCGGGGGGCAATTGCCCCCCTGCCCCCGGCCCAGTCCGCCCCTGAATCAATGCCATGCCAATAGTAGGCATGGCTGTGATGGCCTCTTGGGGCAAGTAGTATGACGCTTGTTGATTGGCTGCTTTGCAGGCTTTCAAAATGCGCCATAGAAATCTCCGAACAACGAACCCGAACTACGTAAATGTTTGGGTTCGGGTCCGTGTCACGAACACCCCAAAATTCGTTACGAACATATAGTTCGGGTTCACTCATCCCTAATCATGACGGCACTCACCATTCCATTATGATAATCACGTTTATTCAAAGCAGGAGGCGGAGACATACAGTGCAAACTCACATGAAAAAGGTGACAGCTATTTCGCGCTGCCGCGCTTTCTCTGGCCTTTCACTTGCAAAGAGGTTGCCTGGCGCAAACAAATTTATGCGTCCAGCCGCACCTGAATTGGCGCACTACTATTACGTAGAGAACCCCGTCATCCAAATTCTGGACCCGGGGCTATTTCTCTAATGGCAGCCTCTTTGCCATACATTATATCTATATGTTTAACAAAAGAAACATTAAAGACAGATATTACAGCGTAGACTAAAAGTCACTACATGAAACTTATAAAAAGACTTTTATTTCTAATTTTTCATTCAGACCCAACGAACCAGTTGCATTCGAACGAAGGATCCACTTTCCTTTTTTTCGTTAGGAGTTCCCGTTCCCTATCACCACCCGAGCTGTGCGATTAACTACTTCTAAACCAGCGAACTTCAATACGCTGGTGTCACCAATACGCTCAAGTCCTATTGTGAAAGTAAACGAGTCCCTAGGAGCTTACGAATTTTTAAAGAGATATCCCAGTTTCATGATGACCCCAGTTTCATTGCTGAATGGCTCCAGATCCATCTGGACTTCTCGTTTAAAATCATAGAAACAGTTTTCAAACGAAATGAAAAGGAATATGAAACAATAAACAAGGGACTACAGAAGGCAAAAGGAACCCTACTCTCTCGGCTATCTGGAAGCCAGTCTCAAGTTTTTTTGAAACGGATGGATAAAAAACTAACATTAATTCAGAGTGAAACTAAAGAAATAAAAAGTGATAAATTCCTGAGGGATAAGCTGGATTATGAGTCAGGAATAGTTTTCAATTGGCGTGTAAAACAACAAAAAAGACAACTACCAAAACGGAGAAAAAGTGACTACTGGACATCAGACTCTGACTCCAGTACATACGATGACATTGATATCAACAACTCTGGAGGCACATCGATTGATATGAACCCTTTAGGAAAAATACTAGGAGAGGAGGAGGAAAAAATAAAAGAAAAAGGCGTAGGGAGACAGGGTTACAAGCGGAAACAGGTCTCCTGGACGATAATGGAGGAACCTGAACAATCAGAAAATCTGGTGGTGAATCTGTCTGGAATCGAGTTGCCGCAAGGCTGTGAGCGAGTCCTAAATAAAGGCTTCAATTACAGCCTAGTGGAGCAATTCGATCCAGTGGAATTCGAAACAGATCTTTTTTAGGCCTCCAGAAAATTTTATTTGAGGAGAATATATGATAATATCCGACAGGACTCAAAGTCCTACAGAGAATTAAAGGAAGATGAATGCCCTGTGAAAATTAGTCCCCTAGGCTTTAGTTTAAATGCAAAGTTTAATAAAGAGGAAATTTCCTGTCTGGAATTCTTGACACATGTTGATCTCAGTAACCCCAGAGGGTAGATGACTCAAGGTTTACAGGAGGTATAAAATCCTCCTTTTGTCCCCCCCTGCCCGCCGGATCCAGCATTGACATCTTTCAGCAAAAAGTGCTGGAGGATGTGAAGGCATTAATATATCCCCAAACAGATAATAATCTCTCTATGAATGAGATAAAAGCGTTAACATGGCTACAAAAGAGGGATGATTTGGCGGTAAAACCGGCGGACAAGGGGGGAAATATTGTTATATTGAGCAAATCGTACTATGTAATGAAAGCACATAGACAGTTAGATGATCAGGTGTTGTATGTGAGATTACCAGGAGACCCCACTTTCAAGATCCAAAATGTCCTTACAAGGTTTCTACATACTTATGTGGAGAATGATATGCTGTCACGAAGTCAGGCAGAAAAGCTGTTCCCCTTACATCCGAGGAGACCTACTTGGTATTTCCTCCCAAAAATCCATAAGTCACTGACCCAGACCAGATGTTGTCCAGGTATATGGACTGGTTGTTGAGACCCATTGTAAAAATGATTCCATCACATCTCAGGGACACCTCTAATCTCCTCCAGTCACTAAAAGATATTCATTGGCAGGAGGAGCTCAGTTTGGTGTCCCTGGATGTGGAAAGCCTGTATACCCGCATCCCCCAAGATGAAGGCATTAAGACCGTGATTGAGGTCCTAGAAATTCAGACAGAAGTGTCGTCTTTAGGGACTTCATCAGAGATGGCCTAGAATTAATTCTAAAAAAATAATGACATTGTGTTCGGGGATGCTTGGTACAGACAAAATGTGGGTACAGCTATGGGGACGCCCGTCGCTTGTACTTTTGCCAATCGATATCTGGCGCGGTTCGAGGATTGTTATGTTTACTCTTTGTCCAATCCCTTTTTACAATATATCCATACCCTTTATAGGTTTGTGGATGATAACTTTATCAGCTGGTCTGGAAGTGAAAAATTATTCGGGGAATTTGTAAAGTACTTAAATAAACAGAACGATATCAACATGTGATTTACATATCAATTCGGGGGAAACAAGATTGAGTTTCTGGACATGGTGGTCTCCGTGGTTGGGGGGGAGTTGGTGGCCGAGGGCTATCGCAAGCTGACTGCAACCAACTCCCTCCTACATTTTTCTAGCTACCATCCAAGAACAGTAAAACAAGCTGTACCTTACGGCCAATTTATGAGATTAGCTCGAATAAATAAAACCACTGAGAGTTATCAGAAACAAGCAGCCGACTTACATAATAGGCTGAGATTCAGGGGTTATTCCAGATTTATTAAATGAAGCCATGGAAAAAGCAACAGCTTTAGGACGTTCAGTATCAGACCCCCCCGTCTGAACAAGAGGGGGAGAAAAAGAGGACTTTATATAGAAAAAAAGTCCCCCAAATTTCGCGCTCTCATTCAAATTCAGCCCCATGGCTGATTATATAAAGCAAATCATCAAAAAACATTGGGGTATAGTAGAGGGAGATGATGCTCTAAAACAATTACGAGGTAACAAACCACCTTCAGAAGGTGCCATACCATACGCAATAAGTTAGCTTATAGCCACTTTAAGGGAGAAAAACGCTGCGCCTGGCTATCAGAATGGCAACCTAAAGGAAATAAAAAATGCAGCAATTGTTCATTTTGTGGCTTTAACCCTCAGTGGTCATCAATCTGCTTTGCAGGACTTGAACATAAAGTAAACACACTCATTACCTGCCGGAGTAGGTTTGTTGTTTATATTATCCTTTGCAAATGCGGAAGATTTTATATTGGGAAGACTATCCGCTGTTTGTATGAACGTTTTCGTGAACATTTGAATTCCATAAAAACTGGTAAAGGAGTTCCGCGATTAATTGAGCACATAAATTCAGTACACAATGGTGACACCAGCGTATTGAAGTTCGCTGGTTTAGAAGTAGTTAATCGCACAGCTCGGGATGGGATAAGGAACGGGAACTCCTAAGGAGAGAAGGAAAGTGGATCCTTCGTTCGAATACAACTGGTTCGTTGGGTCTGAATGAAAAATTAGACATGAGTGTCTTTTTATAAGTTTCATGTAGTGACTTTTAGTCTACGCTGTAGTATATGTGTTTAATGTTTCTTTTGTTAAAGATATAGATATAATATATTGCGAAGAGGCTGCCATTAGAGAAATAGCCCTGGGTCCAGAGTTTCGATGACGGCGTTGTCTACGTAATAGTAGTGCGCCAATTCAGGTGCGGCTGGACGCATAAATTTGTTTGTGCCAGGCAACCTCTTTGCAAGTGAAAGGCCAGAGGAAGCGCAGCAGCGCGAAACAGCCGTCGACTTTTTCATGTGAGTTTTCGCTGTATGTCTCCCCCTCCTGCTTTGAAAAAACGTGATCATCGTAATGGAATGGTGAGGGCCGTTATGATCCTTTGTTTAATGGGAAATATTGTCATGAAGGTGAGAGCCTGAAGCCCAGCGAACCCCATAAAACATTGCAGAGATGGCCTACAGGTGAGCAGACCATATAAAGCATTGGAGGTGAGGGCCTGAAGCTGAGCGAACCCCATAAAATATTACAGGGATGGCCTACAGGTGAGCAGACTGTATAAAGCACTGGATGTGAGGGCCTGAAGCCTAGCGAACCCCATAAAACATTGCAGTAATGGCCTACAGGTTAGCAGACCGTATAAAGAATTGGAGGTGAGGGCCTGAAGCCTAGCGAACCCCATAAAACATTGCAGAGATGGCCTACAGGTGAGCAGACAGTATAAAGCATTGGAGGTGAGGGACTGAAGCCTAGCAAACCCCATAAAACATTGCAGTGATGGCCTACAGGTGAGGAGACCGTATAAAGCATTGGAGGTGAGGGACTGAAGCCTAACGAACCCCATAAAACATTGCAGGGATGGCCTACAGGTGAGCAGACCGTATAATCATTGGAGGTGAGGGACTGAAGCCTAACGAACCCCATAAAACATTGCAGGGATGGCCTACAGGTGAGCAGACCGTATAAAACATTAGAGGTGAGGGCCTGAAGCTGAGCGAACCCCATAAAATATTACAGGGATGGCCAACAGGTGAGCAGACTGTATAAAGCACTGGAGGTGAGGGCCTGAAGCCTAGCGAACCCCATAAAACATTGCAGTGATGGACCACAGGTTAGCAGACCGTATAAAGAATTGGAGGTGAGGGCCTGAAGCCTAGCGAACCCCATAAAACATTGCAGTAATGGCCTACAGATGAGCAGACTTTATAAATCATTGGAGGTAAGGGACTGAAGGTGAGTGAAACCCATAAAACATTGCAGTGATGGCCTACAGGGGAGCAGACCGTATAAAACATTAGAGGAGAGGACATGAAGCCTAGCGAACTCCATAAAACATTGCAGTAATGGCCTACAGATGAGCAGACCGTATAAATTATTCGAGGTGTGGGCCTGAAGCGTAGCGAACCCCATAAAACATTGCACTGATGGCCTACAGATGAGCAGACTGTATAAAGCATTGGAGGTTAGGACCTGAAGCCTAGAGAACCCCATAAAACATAGTAGTGATGGCCTACAGGTGAGCAAACAGTATAAAGCATTGGAGGTGAGGGATTGAAGCCTAGCGAACCCCATAAAACATTGCAGTGATGGCCTACAGGTGAGCAGAGCATATAAAGCATTGGAGGTTAGGACCTGAAGCCTAGCGAACCCCATAAAACATTTTAGTAATGGCCTACAGGTGAGCAGACCGTATAAAGCATTGGAGGTGAGGGACTGAAGCCTAGAGAACCCCATAAAACATTGCAGTGAGGGCTTACAGGTTAGCAGACCGTATAAAGCATTGGAGGTGAGGGCCTAAAGCCCAGCAAACCCCATAAAACATTGCAGTGATGGCCTACGGGTGAGCAGACCGTATAAAGCATTGGAGGTGAGGGACTGAAGCCTAACGAACCCCATAATACATTGCAGGGATGGCCTACAGGTGATCAGACCGTATAAAACATTAGAGGTGAGGGTCTGAAGCCTAGCGAACCCCATAAAACATTGCAGTGATGGACTACAGATGAGCAGACTTTATAAATCATTGGAGGTAAGGAAATGAAGGTGAGCGAAACCCATAAAACATTGCAGTGATGGCCTACAGGTGAGCAGACCGTATAAATCATTCGAGGTGTGGACCTGAAGCCTAGCGAACCCCATAAAACATTGCAGTGATGGTCTACAGGTGAGCAGACCGTATAAAGCATTGGAGGTTAGGACCTGAAGCCTAGCGAACCCCATAAAACATTTCAGTGATGGCCTACAGGTGAGCAGACCGTATAAAGCATTGGAGGTGAGGGACTGAAGCCTAGCGATCCCCATAAAATATAGCAGTGATGGCCTACAGGTGAGCAGACCGTATAAAGCATTGGAGGTTATGACCTGAAGGTGAGCAAACCCTATAAAACATTGCAGTGATGGCCTACAGGTGATCAGACGGTATAAAGGATTGGAGGTGAGGGCCTGAAGCATAGCGAACCCCATAAAACATTGCAGTGACGGCCTACAGGTGAGCAGACTGTATAAAGCATTGGAGGTGAGGGCCTGAAGCCGAGCGAACCCTACAAAACATTGCAGTGATATATTCTGTATGGAAGAGGAGGAGGCGGATGAGAAAACATTATTCAAACATATACCCGTTTTTTTGCGGTGAAAAGGGTGCATCTGAATCTTGTGGATTGAGTACATTATAAAGCATACATTTAAATTGCATTTTTGTTCCTCATTAGCTCAGCTTTCCTCTGGTGGAGGGGAAAAGTCAGGGGCAATCCAGGCCTTGTTCATTTTTATCTGAGTCAACCTGTCAGCATTGTCAGTGAACAAGTGGATACGCCTATCTGTTATAATGCCACCAGCAGCACTAAATACACGCTTAGACAATATGCTGGCGGCAGGGCAGGCCAGCATCTCCAAGGAGTAGAGCGTAAGTTCATGCCACGTGTCCAGCTTTTTCACCCAGTAGTTATAAGTCACTGAGGGATCATTTAGGATGCTGACAGTCTGCAATGTATTCCTTCACCATCTTCCAAAACTTTTTCTTCCTTGTAGCACTAGGTCGCGATTCAGGGTAAGGTTGCTGGCAGGGTGTCAGGAAAGTGTCCCATGCCTTAAAAAGTATTATCCTGCCTCTGTTGGAACTACTGTTTGTTCCCCTTGCCTCTATTCCTTGGAAGTACGGACTGTGGCGGCTGCATTCTCAGGTGGAAAATTTTGGAGCAATTTGTCAACAAGTACCTTTTGGTATTGCACGGTTTTACTCGTCCTCTCCACCACAGGAATGAGAGATGAGAAGTTCTCTTTGTAGCGGGGGTCGAGAAGGGTGAACACCCAGTAATCTGTGTTACCTAAAATGCGTATAATGCGAGGGTCATGGAAAGGCAGCCTAACATGAAGTCAGCCATGTGTGCCAGAGTACCAACGGGCAAGACATTGATGTCAACTTCAGGATGACTCTCCATACCCTCATCTTCCTCCTCCTCCTCTTCTGCCCATCCACCCTAAACAGATGGAATTAAAGTTTCATGGGTATTAGACTCTGTAGCAGAGGCAAGTGTCTCCAGCTCCTCCTCCTCTTCATGGCCCAATTCGCGCTGAGAAGACGAACTGGGGGAGGTCTGGCTATCACCCTATGTCATCTCCTCCCCAATACCTCGTCTGCTACATTCAAAGCACCCTCCTTAATTGTGATCATTTGAGAAGACATAGCAGTGGGATGGTTACGCGGATAATAGCGTTATCGCCACTAACCATCTGTGTGGATTCATCAAAGCTTTTTAAAACCTCACATAGGTCTGACATCAATGCGCACTCCTCGCTTGTGAATAGTAGCAGTTGACTGGAAAGGCGACAACCATGTTGCAGCTGGTATTCCACAACTGCCCTCTGCTGCTCACAAAGCCTGGTCAACATGTAGAACTGCATGCTCACGTCTCACAACTGTAGGTGAGCTGGAAGCCGCAAGCGCTGCTGCAGCGTTGACAGAACGGCTGAAGCTGTGGACGACTTGAGGAAGTTAGCACACAAGTGGCGCGCCTTCATTAGTAGCTCCTGCAAATTTTGGTAGGTTTTGATAAACTGCTGAACCACAAAGTTTAAGACGTGGGCTAGGCATGGAATGTGTGTCAGGTTGTATGTTACTGGCTCCAACCCCCACTTCTCCTTCGCCGCCGCCTCCTCCTCCACTTCCACCTCCAACAGCAATCAGCCATCAGTCGCTAGCTGGAAGCAGTGTAGCACTGCTGTGGGTAAGTGTCAGCAGGCCGCGCTGAAGCTGATCTGTTTAGGGGACAAACAGCATACCGCCGCAGAGCTATGGCAGGGTATAAGGGACCAGACCGAGCTGTGGCTCTCACCACTCAACCTAGAAACAGGCATGGTTGTGTCGGACAATGACCGTAACTTAGTGGCGGCTTTGGAGCTCAGCAACCTGACACACATTCCATGCCTGGAATGCCTTTGTGGTTCAGCGGTTTATCAAAACCTACCAAAATTTGCAGGAGCTACTAGTTAAGGCGCACCACTTGTGGAATACCAGCTGCAACATGGTTGTCACCTTTCCAGTCAACTCCCACTATTCACAAGCGAGGAGTGTGCATTGATGCCAGACCTATGTTAGGTTTTAAAAAGCTTTGATGAATCCCCACAGATGGTTAGTGGCGATAACGCTATTATCAGCGTAACCATCCCACTGCTCTGCCTCAGTATGAGGAGGCCACTGAGTGGCACAATGACCGAGTCTGCAGGTGGCGGCAGCATGAGGAGACCACAGAGCGGCACAATGACAGAGTCTGGAGGTGGCAGCAGCATGAGGAGACCACAGAGCGGCACAATGACAGAGTCTGGAAGTGGCGGCAGCAGCAGCATCAGCAAGCAGGTTAGTGACAATAACGCTATTATCACTGTAACCATCCCACTGCTGTGTCTTCTCAAACGATCGCTGCTCAAAATTAAGGAGGATGCTATGAATGTGGCAGACGAGGAAATGGGGAGGAGATGACACAGGGTGATAGCCAGACTTCCCCAAGTTCGTCTTCTCAGCGCAATTGGGCCATAAAGAGGAAGAGGAGGAGGAGCTGGAGACACCTGCCTCTGCTACAGAGGCTATTACTATGGAACTTTAATTCCATCTGTTCAGAGATGTGCAGAAGAGTAGGAGGAGGATGAGGGTATTTTGGCCCACTCCTTATGGGCAAACTGCTCTAGCTGTCTCAGGTTTGAAAGGTGCCCTCTCCAGAGTGCATGTTTCAAATACTTTCACAGATGTTCAATAGGATTTAGATCATGTTCAGTGTGGTACACACTGTAATTGTAAGCCAAAAACAGGAGTGGGTCCAAAAGAGAGATAAATTGTAATGGAATTAAACAACAATTATTAATGTGTTCACGGATTCTAATCTTCATTTGGCGTTTAGTCCTACCCACATAGATTTTCTGGCAAAATCTATGTGGGTAGGACTAAAAGCCAGATGAAGATTAGAGTCCGTGAGCAGATTAATAATATATGCAATAAATTTGATGGACACCCACTGTCAAAACACTATGTGGAACATCATGGGGGCTCCTTTTCACGTTTATTGTTTGGGGGGATTGAAAGGGTTAAAATGGATACAAGGGGCGGGAACTACATTAACCAGAGGTCACGGTGTGAGAGTAAATGGATTTTTAGACTAAACAGTTTAGCCCTAAATGGGTTAAATCATGAAATTGAGTTATTTGCTTTTGGGTTATACCTAATAATCCAGCCAAGGGTAGAGAACTTTTTATATTGTGGCCTTTAATCAATATGGGGAAATGGTGATGGATCCCAAAAAAATCCAAGCAAATTGCGGAGGTTACCATGGGAACAGGTTGCCTATTTAATCCACAGGACTGGAAGAAAGATCCATCCCTGACGAAGAAACCCGTTGCTTCCGAAACGCGTTGGAGAAAGATTGTCCTTTAAAGGCACCCGGAGCAAAGGTGTGACGTCACCCGAACAGACTATCGCATTCAACTCTGCAAGCTCCTCCACAATTGTGCATGCTGCCGGTCGGAGCAGCGCGCATAGTGTGAGTAGAGCGAGACACGCGTCATACAAACATCCTATTGCTGCTTGGAGAAAAGAGGACTTTACCTGAGAATAACCGCTCATCTATTCAGGTAGAAACTAGTTTATGTTATTGAATGAGAGGAAAGATTACATCTGCTTATTGATTTTATTGATTTTATCGATAGCAAGGATTGCATTTGTCTATTAATTATACCAGCAGAGAGGATCATACTCGTACATTAATAGAGAGGACCACATGTGGTGACTGTTTATACTAATAGTAAAGATGACACCATCCTATTGATTTTACTTCAGTGAGTATTGCATTAGTTGCTAAATTATAGTCACCCTTTACGTGCCAGCGCGGGTTCCTATAATTGTTGTTTTATTGCCATATAAAAGTTGTTGGTGACTGAGTCTTGGCAGTATACTTACCGTAGATACCAGGCAGCGGCACAATTTGTGAAGGGAACAGTTGTGGAGGTTTTAGTACGGCAGCGCAAGTGTCACATTGTTACTACATTTGTAATGGAATTTTTTGCATCTTATCTGTGTTTTTGATCCACCCCTGCTTTTGGCTTTTAAATTCTAATCAAATACTGATCCAATACATTGACCAAACACTGACTGAAAGAACATATTAGCTACGATGAATTTGGGTCTAGTTGGTGAAGCGATTTGTTTGGTTGATTCCAATAACCAACAAGACTCCTCCCTTATGACAATAATCCAGCTGCCATGTTTAATTCATTCAGCAAGTTCTGCACATCTGGTTTTAACCCAAATACTGTAATGCTAATGTAACGATAAAGCCAAACTGACGGCCAGCAAATGCTGCGTACCAGACACACTTTGCGCAAGCCTTCAAACTCTGGACACCCTTGAGGGCCGGGGTACTCTTCACCTGCCTCTAGCAGGAAGGGGGACTTTGGCAGAGCCCTTCTCAGGTGTCAAATAGCAGGGTGGCTGGTGGCTGGGCGCACCGGCCGTAGTTGGGCAAAACCCCAAAGTAAATACCGTGACACTATGCAATGGTCAATAGGGAAACACAAGAATGGTCAGTAAATGTAAACCAGGGCACAAGAACCAGAAGACATCCAAAACCAAAACCAGAGTCAATAAGAGAAACACCAGATAACTTCCCAGTTCCAGAACCAGGGAAGTAACTGAATAATCAGCAGTGAGTGGGGGGAAAGACCAGGTTTAAATATCCCTCCACAGATCACTTGACACTGCTAAGGTCACACCCAATCTCAACCCTCAGACCAGGAAAGCACTGGTGAGGGCTGAGAGTGTGTAGAGGAAGGAACCTCCCACCACATGTCCAAGTCATGGAGACATGGCAACAGAGGTTTTCCTGGCAACAGCTGAAGCTAGTGTTTCCAGCGTTCCGGTGTTCCATTATTTTTCCCTACCCGTGAACTTTCCATACCCTCAAAAGGAAAAGGCTGTTGGCACTCCACACTCTCCACAGACAGCGGTGCACGAATCCAGAGCAGGCAAACTCAACAGAAATATCAAGTAGAAGGATCGGCACTCACTTGGATGATCAGCAACAAGATTTCTTTTATTGCCAAATAGACGAGGAAAACAGTGACACGTGTTTCGGCTACGCAGAGTCTTTGTCAAGTGTTTCCATACCCTCGTCATTTCCGGTTCTGAAGCAGCTGCACCAGAAGTGACGTTTGTGGGTGTGGAAGGAGGTGTGTCACGCCGCTCGCTTACTGAGTGGCTGAGTAGGAGTCGGCGCAGGCGAGTGCGGCTAACTGTGAACGAGCCTAGGGTAGGGAAAACTCACGGCCAATTGTGCATGCGCCGAGGGTAGTGAGAACTTACAGCCCAGTGCACACGCGCGGCTCACGCTTGCTGGATCTTGTCTATTCTAGTGCCTAGGGTAGGGAAAACTCACGGCCAATTGCTCATGCGCTGAGGGTAGTGAAAACTTACAGCCCAGTAAGTTTTCACTACCCTCGGGTGCATGCGCAATTGGCCGTGAGTTTTCCCTACCCTAGGCGCGTTCAGTTAGCCGCGCTCGCCTGCTCCGACTCCTACTCAGCCACTTAGTAAGCGAGCGGCATGACACACCTCCTTTTACACCCGCAAAGTCACTTCCGGTGCGGCTGCGTCAGAACCGGAAATTACGAGGGTATGGAAATTTCACGGGTAGGGAAAAATAATGGAACACCGGGACCCCTGACTACTGTCATCGCTCGGAATGACGGCATCCCATCTCCAAGCAGTAACAAGATCTGGAGTGGATCTCAGAGTAACGCGTGTGCATAAAGCGCAAATATTTACTAGCTTCACCCTCCGGGGGTGATCCTGCCCCTCCTGGCCAGAGAGGCATAAGGGATGTCCTGCCAGAGGGCCAGAGACCACATGGGAGAATGAGAGACACGTCTTTGCTTGGTGACATGCTTCCGGGGAGACTGCGTCTGTCTCCCTGGCTGCCTGACAAATACATGTTGAAAGCAAAATACCATTAAGTTCATAGTATGGAGGGATCCACTTAAGTTCAAATTTTGCTGCACTGCACAGTGATGTAGAATTTGTTTAAAGTCTGTTGTGGTTGTCAGAGTGACTCAGAATACAATTTTTGATAACAGAACGTGTTAGCTATGAATGATGAATTTGGGTCCAATTGGTGGTGCGATTTGTCTGGTAATACCGTCGTAGTTCCGATGACAAATGATTGCAATAACGGCTCGGTCAAATTTTTTTGCTAAGGGAATGTATTAGCTACAATGAATTTGGGTCAAGTTGGTGGAGTCATTTGTGTGGTGCATTTCGATAACCAACTAGACTCATCCCTTATGGCAATAATCCAGCTGCCATGTTTGATCCATCCTGCAAGTTTGGCCTCTCTGGTTTTAACTGTTTTTTACAAAAAGTAAAAGACGTTATGGAGGGATCCACATGGGTTAAAATTTTGTAGATCTGCACAGTGACAGAGAATTTGTTTAAAAATATTTGCGGCTATCAGAGAGATGGAGAATAAAATTAATTTGGGTCAAGTTGGTGGAGTAATTTGTGTGGTTCAGCACTTACTGTTATTTGATGTGTGCCTGAGCTCCACACACTGTACTGAAGGGATCGCCGTGTGTTTACCCTTCGCTGACAGGTGAGGGTTATCCCTCCTCAGCCTTGTAAGGGAAACGGACGTCCAATAACGACAAATAAAGTTGCTACAGTTAAAAAGCTCTCCCTTTCATCTGTAACCATACCCGAATAATGGCACTAAGTTGAATGCTACTGCGTCTAACTTCCTGGAGGGCCAAGTGGCGTTCAGCACTTACTGTTCTGTGATGCCTTTACATGTGTGGGGCTGCACATGCGTTGCACTAAAGGGATCGCCGTGTGTCTACCCAACAGGTGCAGTTTACCCGCTCATCGTCGTTTGTCAAAGGGATCGGGGATTGTACTGGAGCAGACTTATTTATTTGGTATGCTACTAATTTATTTGCTAAAAGACTAACTTGTGGGCAACTCTGCAGTGCGAAGAATCAATTTATGTGAATAGCCCACACGCTGTTAAATAAGACCATTCTGTAACACTAAATCACCGAAACTGGCTAACAGTAGAATGAGACAGGTTTATCACCCCAGTTTATGAATCAGGGACTAACAGAATTGCTTATCTATTATTCAAAGTAGACACGCCACAAACACCAGAATGAGACAGGTGTATCACCCCACTTTGTGAATCAAGGAATAATAAAATTGCTTATGTATTAATCAGTGTGGACATGCTACAAACAATAGAATGACACAGGTGTACCGCTCCAATTAGTAAATTAGGGACTAATAGAATTGCTTATCTATTAATCAATGTGGACACGCCACAAACAGTAGAAAGAGACAGATGTATCACCCCAATTTGTGAATTAGGGACTAATAGAATTGGTTATCTATTAAAGGGGTTGTCCAAGTTATATTTATTGATGACCTATCCTGAGGATAGGTCATCAATATCAGATCGGCAGGGGTCTGACAAATGGCATCCCCGCCGATCAGCTGTTTGAAGAGAAGGCGAGCGCCGTGCCAGCGCTGCCTCCTCGTCATTGTTTACATGCTGGCCGTTGCATCTGCAGCGGTGAGCAGGTGTAATTACACCCAAGCCGTTCCATTCATTTCAATAGGACAGCTCGTTTCTATACAAGTGTATACTACAGAGCCGTCCCATTGAAATGAATGGAACGGCTTGGGTGTAATTACACCTGCTCACCGCTGCAGATGCAACGGCCAGTATGTAAACAATGACGAGAAGGCAGTGCTGGCACGGCGCTCGCCTTCTCTTCAAACAGCTGATCGGCGGGGGTGCCGGGTGTCGGACCCCCGCCGATCTGATATTGATGACCTATCCTGAGGATAGGTCATCAATAAATATAACTTGGATAACCCCTTTAATCAATGTGGACACCCCAATGTTGACACTGCTCAATTAGATTTCTATGTGCCTTACACTGTAATTAATTCCACTAGCAACAGATTCAACAGATTTATTCAACAGATTAAGTCTTAATGGTGCAGCAGGTGAACTAGATAAACGCATCTACTGTATATATTAGACCGTCTGTTGAGACTGAGTCTGAGGCACAGTAAGTCTATGTATAACAGTACAGGTTAAATATGAATGGCGCAGCAGTTTAACAAGATGGACAGAGTGATCACTGAGCCTGCACTGTCCCTGCAGACTCCCTATGGTCTCCCTACAATGTATAAAAACTCTCTGTCCCTGCACTCCCCTATCCAATATTCTACAATTTAAAGCTTTCTGAAACATCATCCTTAGCACTTGCACATCTCTCCCTATGCCCAGCTCACAGCGAAATGGCACCACGCGGGATGAGGCTTTTAAAGGTCTGTGACATCATAGGGGATGGCTATCTATGGACTGGCTGGCTGAACGGGATTATGGGTCACATTGCGTTCCTGGGCTTCTTACTTTCAGTTTATAATACGTGTAGCCACCATTTTAGGAAAAAAAAACAATTTGTTACCATGAAGCACAAGGAAATTCATATTCATTAGAAATCAAAATTTTCCTAAGCTTCAGAATTAATTTTACTTTGGATGCTTTCATTCGCTCATCTCTACTAGTGGCAAATTAAGGAAAGTTTGTCATGGCACAGCACTATTTGTTGTCCCCAGGTTAACATCCTGAACCCAACACTGATTGAGGGAATAGAGGTCGCTGAAATCTCCACATCAAATATAGTTCTAAGCTGTTGAGTAAAGGACCACATACAAAGTAAATGCTGTGATTTTTCCAGCAGATTTGTACTGGAAAAATCAGCAATGGATTTCACTGTCAACCTTTTTTTTAAGCAAATTTAATCTGTATGAACATACACTACACAAGAATTCTCTGAACAGACCAGGAGCAGAAATACCATATATGGAACCCATGTTTATATGTGCCCACATTGCTGAGAAAAAAGTTTTAATATTTGCAAATAAGGGTACTTTCACACTTGCGTTAAAGTCTTCCAGTATTGAGTTCCATCATAGGGGCTCAATACCGGAAAAAACTGATCAGTTTTATCCTAATGCATTCTGAATGGAGAGCAATCCGTTCAGTAAGCATCAGGATGTCTTCAGTTCAGTCACTCTTACAGTATTTGACTGGAGAAAATACCGCAGCATGCTGCAGTATTTCCTCCACCCAAAATTCCGGAACACTTGCTGGAATGCCGGATCCGGCATTATTTTCCATTGAAATGCATTAATGTCGGATTCGGCACCATGCACAGACCTTTAAAAATGCAAAAATAATAAATACCAGATCAGTTTTTCCAGATGACACGGGAGAGACGGATCCGGTGTTTCAATGCATTTGTTAGACGGATCCGCATCCGGATCAGTCTGCAAATGCTTTCTGTTTGCACATGGATTTCCAGATCCGGGAGGAAGTTCCGGCGGAACTGCCTGCCTGATCCTCACAACGCAAGTGTGAAGGTACCCTAAGCCGTTAGGAGAAACGGGGTCGTTTCCATTACACCTAGAGGCCCTAACTCCCTAACACATTCAATTGTTCAGCTTTTTCTAAATAAGATGTCTTTGGGCATAGGCCTGTAACAAGGGTTGGCAACCGTCCAAAAATTTCTGGACAGTCCATAAAAATAGGCAACTCTTTCCTGTGTCCATGAAAAAATAAATAGCTGTGCCCGCGATTTTTTGGAGGCTGGTGGTACTGGACTAGATTAATTTAGTGGTAATTATCATCATTTTACAACTCACAGTAAATGCAGGTAATGACTTATTATCAGTATATTGAGCTATAGACATGTATTACTTATATTTTTTTACCATTCATTATGGTTTTCCAATTTGTCTGTAAAAAATATTGGCAGATTTTGGGATCAGGAAATAGAAAAATTATGGTTAACAACCCTGTTACAGAGATGTCACCCATGAGCCTATTTATTACCATATCCCAGAATCTATTGTGAAACAGGAACAAAACTGAAGAATTCTTGCAACAGCAAACCTTTTTTGGCAGTCCAAACCTGGAAAGAATCATGTATACATCATGCATAAAGTATACTGCAGGTTGCCTGTGATCTCCTTTTCTATTATACAAAGATCTATGACAAGAAGTATTGTTCTATTACATTTAACATACAATATAACAATAACATTACCACTTGTCCTTCTGACGGGTCATAAAAACGCTCCAAAAGCTGAACCACTGTACTTTTTCCACTGCCGCTGCTTCCAACCAATGCGAGAGTCTGACCTTTAGAAACTTTCAAGTTAAATCCATGAAGAATCTGAACATTATCTCTTGCTGGATAAACAAATTGGATGTTTTTAAACTCCAGATTTCCATCGAGTTGTTTCTTTAAAACAAATATACAGAGAAAGATTAATCAGAGATGCAGTGCTTATAGGCTTTTATGATAAGTGATATGAACAGTTACAAATACCAGTCAATATTGGCACAAAACCTTTCGCTTCTGCTAAAAAGCTGAACATGAAGAGGAACTTCATCATTCAGCATGACAACAACCAAAAGCATACATTCAAATCAACAAAGGAATGGCTTCACCAGAAGAAGATTAAAGTTTTGGAATGGCCCAGTCAGAGCCCAGACCTGAATCCGATTGAAAATCTGTGGTGTGATCTGAAGAGGGCTGTGCACAGGAGATGCCCTTGCAATCTGATAAATTTGGAGTGTTTTTGCAAAGAACAGTGGGCAAATCTTGCCAAGTCAAAATGTGCCATGCTGATAGACTCATACCCAAAAAGACTGAGTGCTGTAATAAAATCAAAAGGTGCTTCAACAAAGTATTAGTTTAAGGATGTGCACACTCATGCAACCACACTATTTTAGATTTTTTTAGTTTTCCTCCCTCCACCTAAAAGATTTCACTGTGTTTTTCAATTGAGTTGAAGTTTATAGGTCACATTAAAGGTGGAAAAAGTTCTGAAATGATTTATCTTTGTCTCATTTGTTTACAGCACAGAAACCTGACATTTTAACAGGGGTGTGTAGACTTTTTATATCCACTGTATATATAGAATGACGTTGTTCATCCCATAGTCCTGGTGACTGAAAAATAACATGGCCTCTTCGAAGGGCCTGAGCAAACGGCAGATGTCACGCATGAGCTGCCACTGGCTGACATCGAAGTTACACAGGGGAGTACTCCTGTCCGCTTGGATCATTAAGAAATTGTTTATGGCCTTTCTCTGTTCATATAGTTGGTACAATATATGGAGGGTGAAATTCCAATGGGTGGAAACGTTGGCCTATGTTGGGGATGCCGTTCTGCAGCTCAAGGAGGGTGTGCTTTGCAGTGTACGAGTGGCTGAACTGCATGCAAAGTTTCCTGGCCATTTTTAGGATTTCTTGAAGATGGGTGGAAAACTTCAGGAATCGCTTAACAACAAGATTGAACACATGTGCCATGCACGGTGCATTGCTCAGCACTCCTTGACGCAGTGCTGACACCATGTTCTTCCCGTTGTTGGTCACAATGGTTCCGATTTTGAGTTGTTGCGGAGAAAGCCAGGATTCGATTT
Organism: Bufotes viridis; assembly: GCA_033119425.1. Classification (NCBI taxonomy): domain Eukaryota; kingdom Metazoa; phylum Chordata; class Amphibia; order Anura; family Bufonidae; genus Bufotes; species Bufotes viridis. The sequence continues at coordinate 329,839,352 of CM065593.1, read as the reverse complement.
CTTGATGAAGGACACAGACTAGTTCCTCCCCTGTGTGACTCCGTTAGCCAGGCTCGGACTGGCCCACAGGGGAACAGGTGAATCCCTCGGAAGCCCCTAGTTGCCCACCCCCTGCACAAGTGACACATGGCAAAGTAGACTGACATATAAATAGGCTGACTCAGATGCTATACAGTACACTGCTTATGTGCAGATAAAAACTGGGTAGTGTGGGCAGGCAGAATATGCATGTAGTTTTACAGTGCATCTCCCAAAATAAATTTTATTGGTGGGCCCTAGGCACCCCAGTCCGACACTTCCGGTAGCCCAGGCAAACGAGGTGCAGAACAGCATAACACTGCCATGCGCTTCACATGTGGTATGCTGGAGGGTCACTGTGAATTGTCCCTGCAGTGGAGGCTGAGGACACGAAGGAGGATGAGGAGGCAGAGGCGGACATTGTCGCAGGACCAATCGCGTGAAAACGTGGAAGCAGAAGCGGCGTCACCTGGACAAGTTGCTGATGTGGCTGTGCAGGAACCACATTCAGCCAGTGGGCTGTAAAGGACATGTATTGTCCCTGACCGTAGTTACAGCTACACAAGTTGGCTCTGCTGTGCACTTTGGCAGACACTGATAGGCTCAAGGACTGGCCCACCTTCTGTTCTACATATGTGTGCAGGGCTGGTACTGCCTTTTTGGCAAAGAAATGATGGCTTGGTACTCTCCACCTTGGCTGGGCACAAGCCATCAGTTCTCTTAAAGATGCAGAGTCCACCACTTGGAAAGGGAAGGACTTCAGCATCAGCACCAGCAACTTGGCCAGGAGCACATTCTGCTTCTGCTCCGGTGGAGGAGTGCACGCATACTTTTGTCTCCTGGCAATCGTTTCGGTGATCGATTGCTGACGGAATGACTGACGAGGAGTAGGAGCAGGAGCATCAGGACCAGCAGAAGATGGGAAGGACAGACAGTTCCCTTCGGCTGAGGTGGTGGAGTCTTTACTGCCTGAAATCGGGTGCGTGCCACTGGGTGATGCAGTAGTTTCTGTGGCAGGCAGGACCACCACATCGGAGCCACAGTTCTCCCAGGCCACTTTATGGTGATACTGCATATGTTTAGGCAGGGCCGTGATGCCAACATTGGCACCCTGGCCATACTTCACCTTCTGCCCACAGTTTCTACGAATGGCGATGTTCACCTCCTCCGGTGGCTTAACAAAAAACTGCCACACCGCCGAGTAGGTCATTTTATCACCAACACTACGCACTAACTGACTGCTACTGCTTCTGCTTCCGTGAACCCCTGCATCACTACTTTCTGGGCTGGTGGTCTCCTGTGAAGGGGCAAATTCATGAAAGCTCTCTAAAAGAAACTTGCTTTGCTGTCCATGGCGACCAATTACAGCACAGCTTTAATTTTTCAAGAGTAGAGTTTTTTTACTTAAGCTACTGGCCTTTACTTTTGCATCATTATCATTTTTGTTTTTCACTTCCTACATTCCCCATCTTTTTTATTTTTCCATTCACATGGGGGCTTGTTTAAGTGGAACAAGTTTTACTCTCTAATGGCACCATCTAATATCGCATCTGATGTAGTGGTAAGCTGGTAAAAACAACTGTTTTATGTAAAATTGATCGGTTATCTTAATTTTCTGGATCAGTATGATTAAAACGATACCTCGTTCACATAGTTTAATTGTGTTTTAATAGTGAAAACAAATAAAAACTTTATATTAACTCTAAATGTTATAAATTTAAATAACTTTTTTACAGTTAAAATATGTAAATTTTTTTGTGGGGTAATTTGTCGTTTTTATTGATACTGTTTTAGATGTATAAGTGTGCCCTCCGTTTGTATTGCGGGTCTTTAGGCAGACCTAGGAAGTTTGCTGCTACTGCCCTTTAATGTGGGGTCTCCCAGTGGCAAGGTCAGCCCAAGTGCTTGACCCTGTGCAGTCTCAAATGATCTGGACGGAGCCCATATTCATAACATAGTTGTTTTTTTTTAAATCGCTCAACCCTAGTCCAGAGGATGCCATTTTATTAGACTTTTACTACATATATATATATTGCCTGAACCTATCATCACAGAGCACTTTGCAGATACTGGGGGAGAATTATCAAAACTGGTGCAAAGGAAAATGGACTTACTTGCCCATAGTGACTATTCAGATTCCCGATTTAATTTTTCAGCGCTCCTTAGAAAAATGGAAGATGGGATCTAATTGGTTGATATAGGCAACTAAGCCAGTTTTTCTTTGTTCCAATTTTGATAAATTGCCTCAACCCCCCCCCCCCTTCTCCCCTTTATCCACTCACATCAGTATCTGTTCCCAATGCATTACAAGCAATACAGAAAAATATATACTGCATATGCATATATTTACTTACCAAAGTTTCTCCTTGTTCACTGAATATGTCAATAGCTGGTGTTCTATCCAAAAGCTGAAAAATGCGTTCAGCTGATAATTTTGCTTTTCCAAAATTTAATGTTAAGGAATCTTGCCTTGCCACTTTACGAATAGCAAACATAATGACAAAAAATATCCTAAAAGAAGGCACAATAGAAATAATCAATAAATAATAAAAAGTTAACTTAAAAGGTAAGCTTGAAATGAACATAAAATAATGAAACAGAACTGCATGTAATTACAGATGAGCGAATTTTTCAAAAATTCGATCTGGCCACTTCGCCGAAATTATATGTCTATATATATATATGTCTACAGAGCCTGTTCTATTAAACTCTTATTCAAGTAGAGCCCCCGACAGAGTGGAGAGGGTGTCAGCAGTAAGTTTGTGTTGACGTCACTTAATTTTCCCCATTCTTTGATCCGTCAGAACAATTACCCAGAAAAATAGGATACTGTCTGTGGGGCATCCGCCTTCACTCGGTCAGCATTTGCTCAATAATCCATCAGTATTGCTAAAGGCAAAAAAAACAGAAGTGGATCTTAAACAGAGATGACATGTAAATGGAATATTTGTATGTCTTCTGTGTTTACTACCCACTCCTGCTTTTGGCTACCAAATCACAAGCCAATTCTGATGGGACCATACAGCCCTTAAAACTGCTACACAGACCGGATCCATTCTGAGTCTCATTTTTCCTTCCTTCTGATAGATCAGAAAAAGTATAAAATAAATGATGATATCAGCCAGGCCAAAAGCCAAAATAGTGGACCAGTCAGAAAGTCTGCAGGTGGTGGCAGCATAAGGAGTCCACAGAGCGGCACAATGACCGAGTCTGCAGGTGGCGGAAGTATGAGAAGGCCACCGAGTGGCACAATGACCGAGTCTAGAGGTGGCAGCAGTATGAATTGGCCACAGAGCGGCACAATGAATGAGTCTGCCGGTGGCGGCACTATCAGGAGACTACAGAGCGGCACAATGACAGAGTCTGGAGGTGGCAGCAGCATCAGTAGGCAACTGAGTGGCACAATGACCAAGTCTGCAGGTGACGTCAGTATGAGAAGACCACAGAGCGGCACAATGACCGAGTCTGCAGGTGGCGGAAGTATGAGAAGGCCACCGAGTGGCACAATGACCGAGTCTTCAGGTGGCTGCACTATGAGGAGACCACAGAGCAGCACAATGACCGAGTCTGGAGGTGGCGGCAGTATGAGGAGACCACAGAGTGGCACAATGACCTAGTCTACAGGTGGCAGCACTATGAGGAGACCACAGAGTGGCACAATGACAGAGTCTGTAGGTGACGGAAACATGAGAAGGCCATCGAGTAGCACAATGACCGAGTCTTTAGGTGGCTGCACTATGAGGAGACCACAGAGCAGCACAATGACAGAGTCTGGAGGTGGTGGCAGTATGAGTAGGCCACCGAGTGGCACACTGACCAAGTCTACAGGTTGGCGGCACTATGAGGAGACCACAGAGCAGCACAATGACAGAGTCTAGAGGTGGCAGCAGTATGAATAGGCCACAGAGCGGCACAATGAATTAGTCTGCAGGTGGCGGCACTATCAGGAGACCACAGAGTGGCACAATGACAGAGTCTGGAGGTGGCAGCAGCATCAATAGGCAACTGAGTGGCACAATGACCGAGTCTGCAGGTGACGTCAGTATGAGGAGACCACAGAGCGGCACAATGACCGAGTCTGCAGGTGGCGGAAGTATGAGAAGGCCACCGAGTGGCACAATGACCGAGTCTGCAGGTGGCGGCAGTGTGAGGAGACCACAGAGCGGCACAATGACTGAGTCTTCAGGTGGCTGCACTATGAGGAGACCACAGAGGGGCACAATGACTGAGTCTGCAGGTGGCAGTAGTATGAGAAGGCCACCGAGTGTCACAATGACCGAGTCTTCAGGTGGCGGCAGCATGAGGAGACCACAGAGCGGCACAATGACCTAGTCTACAGGAGGCGGCACTACGAGGAAACCACAGAGCGGCACAATGACAGAGTCTGTAGGTGACGGAAACATGAGAAGGCCATCGAGTAGCACAATGACCGAGTCTTCAGGTTGCTTCACTATGAGGAGACCACAGAGCAGCACAATGACAGAGTCTGGAGGTGGTGGCAGTATGAGTAGGCCACCAAGTGGCACACTGACCAAGTCTACAGGTGGCGGCACTATGAGGAGACCACAGAGCGGCACAATGACAGAGTCTGTAGGTGACAGAAACATGAGAAGGCCATCGACTGGCACAATGACTGAGTCTGCAGGTGGCAGCAGCAAGATTAGACCACAGAGCGGCACAATGACTGAGTCTGGAGGTGGCAGCACTATTAGGAGACCACAGAGCGGCACAATGACAGTCTGGAGGTGACAGCAGCATGAGTAGGCCACAGAGTGGCACAATGACAGAGTCTAGAGGTGGCAGCAGCATGATTAGACCACAGAGCGGCACAATGAGAGAGTTTGGACGTGGCGGCAGTATGAGGAGGCCACCAAGTGGTACAATGACAGAGTCTGCAGGTGGCGGCAGTATGAGGAGACCACAGATGACACAGTGAATGAGTCTGGAGGTGGCAGCAGTGTGAGGAGGTCACAGAGCGGCACAATGACCAAGTCTGGAAGTGGCAGCAGCATGAGTAGGCCACAATGACAGAGTGTGGAGGTGGCAGCAGCATGAGAAGACCACTTAGTGGCACAATGACAGAGTCTGGAGGTGGCAGCAGTATAAGGAGGCAACAGAGCGGCACAATGACCAAGTCTGGAAGTGGCAGCAGCATGAGGAACCCATAGAATGGCAAAATGACAGAGTGTCGAGCGACCAAGATACTTCTGGGGGACCCTGCCTGGCATGAACATGCCTCTTTGTTAGCTACAGACAATTAGAAGACAAAGCGTCAAAATAGCTTTGAACCCAGTAGAGTCGCGAAGTTCATCAAGATACGTCACTAAAGATTTTACCCTATATAACTGCAGCGCTGACCACAGAATAAATTTAGTTTTTCGAACAAAATACTTCACTAAAGATTTTACCCTATATAACTGCAACGCTGACCACTGAATTAATTTAGTTTTTCGAACAAAATACTTCACTAAAGATTTTACCCTATATAACTGCAGAGCTGACCACTGAATTAATTTGGTTTTTCAACCGAAATACTTCAATAAAGATTTGACCACATATTACTGCAGCGCTGAACAAAAAATTTTTCGACCGAAGTACGTCACTAAAGGTTTTGCCACATATACCTTCAACAGTGAACGCTGAATATATTTTGTTTTTCTACCGAAATACGTCACTAGAGGTTTTAGCTATCTTTTCGGGAACTAATAAAAGCTGAAGAGTCATCTATTGGAGTGCCGTGGCATTTGTACTTTTTCTACATAAGCTTGGGAGATCCTGAGGTCGGAACTCGACGCCGCTGGCACCGCCACGTACTGGTTTGCTAAAGAGTTGAGAGTGGTGCTCCTTGAATATTCTTTTGTATCACTACTAGAGGTTTTAGCACATATAACTGCAGCACTAAACGCTGAATAAAATATGTTTTTCCACCAAAATAAATCCCAAAAGATTTTACCGCATATTAATACAGCGCTGAACGATGAATAAAATTTGTTTATCCACCGAAATAGGTCAATAAAGATTTTACCACATATAACAGAGCACGGAGATGGAGAGGGTCTTCGGATTCCACCCGCATTACACGGATATCTCAGAAATGTATCGCTGCTCCCGACAGCAGCTCCTGGGAGGGTCATGAAGTGTCCCAGTCATCTGGCATCTATTCGCCCCACGGAAGGATTATTTTGAAAGTGAGTAGAATCCACACGGGTTCCCCACGCTGCAGATTTATCATAGAGACATCATGGAGATTTTACCACATCAAAACCCCAAAAATGGTATACTGTTAGGCCTCAGCTACTTATATAGAAATGCCAATGCAAGACCTGTGCTATTAAAACATAACTTTTACTAATTAACGGTAAAACCGATGAAACCCAAAATAAAGTGCTCTGATTAACAGTGATAATATCTCAATAGATACCTGTAGACAGACAGTCCTTATGGTAAAGGAAATGGAAAGATCTTACCCGGTCTAGGAAGGTCAATCAGTCTGCTACGACCGTCTGTAGAAATCCAGACGGTTTTAAAGGTGCAATTAGGCTTGTATTACTGTAGAAGTTGTTTCATTGGGACAGGGAGCTACATGGCCCTAGATTACAACCTAGATCTTGTATTGGTATAGGGGCTATTACTCCGTGCACCCGCCCCTATAGGGGCGACCCTGTCAGGAACCTGTCCCTATTGGGGGCCTAATTCCCTAATTATGTCCCTCTCTAAAGTCCCAACATGTTTCGTCCCGTTATACGGGGACTCATCAGGGAAAAGGCCGTCTTAGAGAGTCAACTAGAGTGGAAACAAAGGGAACACAAAACGGAAGCTAAATCACCATTCGTTCTGAGTAAAGGATCACATCAAAGCATGATCCACCTTTTACTAATCGCTTAATTGATTGAAGATGCCCGGTAAATCGTCAGGTCCAATTATTGTGGGGGCGACCGTAGACAGTGGTCCGCGTCCCGGAAAATGGTGTGGGGAAGTGTCACCCAACACCTACGTCTCACCGCCCGTATTTTTTATCTCCGGATGGTAGCGCTGGTTAATGCGCCGGGTTTCCTTTTAAATCCTCCACTTTCAGAAGTGCCCAGTGACGGCTCCTCCCACACCTCTCATGCGCTGGAACGCATGTGGACTACACGCCAATAAAGTGCACCCAGAGGGAATTTAGTGTACATTTGTAATTTTGTTCAGAATGAAATCTTACAAGGACTTTTTAAAGAACCAAATGCAACTAAAATGACATCAATTGTTTTTGTAATACAGTATTAAATGTTTTTTTTGTGATTTCTTCATTGACACAATTATTCAACCCCTTGAAGACGACCACTCTTAAGAACAGAGGTTCATTCAAGTGTTTTCGATCAGGTATTGAAAACACTTGTGGATGTCAAGGAGCAGCAATCAAGCATAATAAGCACCAATTAGGCAGATTTAAAATAACTGTGATACTCAGCTCCTTCTAGACATTTACTGGTGTGATTACAAACATGGTGAAGTCAAGAGAATGGTCCAGGAAGACAAGAGAAGAGGTGATTTCTCTTCACTGGAAGGGCAATGGCTATAAGAAGATTGACATACCAACATACCAACATACCAAGAGACACCATAGGAAGCATCATTCGCAAATTCAAGGCAAAGGGCACTGTTGAAACGCTACCTGGTCGTGGCAGAAAGAAGATGCTGACTTCGACTGCTGTGCGCTACCTGAAGCGCAAAGTGGAGAAAAGTCCCTATGTGACTGCTGAGGAACTGAAAAAAGATTTGTCAGATGCGGGTACTGAAGTTTGAGCTCAGACAATAAGGCGCACACTGCGTAATGAAGGCCTCCATGCCAGCACTCCCAGGCGCACCCCCTTGCTGTCTCCAAAGAATAAGAAGAGTCGACTGCAGTATGCCAAAAGTCACGTGGACAAACCACAAAAGTTTTGGGATAGTGTTCTGTGGACTGATGAAACAAAATTACAACTGTTTGGGCCCATGGATCAACGCTATGTTTGGAGGAGGAAGAACAAGGCCTATGAAGAAAAGAACACCTTGCCTACTGTGAAGCATGGCGGGGGGTCAATCATGCTTTGGGGCTGTTTTGCTTCTACAGGTACAGGGAAGCTTCAGCGTGTGCAAGGTACCATGAATTCTCTTCAGTACCAGGAGATATTGGATGAAAATGTGATGCAGTCCGTCACAAACCTGAGGCTTGGGAGACATTGGACCTTTCAACAGGACAATGATCCCAAGCATACCTCCAAGTCCACTAGAGCATGGTTGCAGATTAAAGGCTGGAACATTTTGAAGTGGCCATCACAGTCACCAGACTTAAATCCGATTGAGAACCTCTGGTGGGACTTAAAGAAAGCAGTTGCAGCGCGCAAGCTTAAGAATGTGACTGAACTGGAGGCTTTTGCCCATGAAGAATGGGCAAAGATACCCGTAGACCGCTGCAAGACACTTGTGTCAAGCTATGCTTCACCTTTAAAAGCTGTTATAACTGGAAAAGGATGTGGTACTAAGTACTAAGATTAAATGTCACTTGGGGGTTGAATAAAACTGATAATGATGTGAGCACAGAAAAGACATTTGTGGTTATTTCATTATAAATATTATGTTATATTTGTCTGACTTACAAGTGCCTCTTTGATTTAATTGTAAACAAGATGACTGAAATGATCAAAATCAATGTCAAACTGGCCAAAACACTCAATTTCAGTGGGGGTTGAATAATTTTGAACACAACTGTATATGACGATGTGTGTCCGTGTCATCCATTGCCATGCAACAGGACGACGCGTAGCCCAGCTGCTAAGCCTGATAGCTTGGCTTGTTTAACAGTAGAGCATTGTTGCTCGATCAAAGGATATTTTGGCAGGATCAGGGGCGGATTCAGTTCTAAAATAATAGATGAACAGGAGGACAATCATGCCTCAATCGAATGTATATGCCCTATTATCGGGTCAGACATGTATATTTATGGGCATAGCACAGCCCGGTGTGCACCTGCATGTAGTAATGCAGGATACATCTGTACATAGAGATATACCAATATACATGATTATTTTTATATGTGTGGCCTAATCCTTTAAATAAAGCAACCATAGCTCAATTGTTCATTTACACCATTAGGATATACCGTTTTCAAATAGTATATCCATTTTGCCTCACATTGCAAAATTATTTTGTCCCAGTTTTCTTTTCTGCCGGATTGTTTTATTAGGGCAATACCCATAAATTCAAGAGAATCCGGTCTTCCATCATGTTCAAGCCTGACATGACGGTAGACTGATGTCTCTCTCTCATTTGTGATGTCACCAATATGTTCTCCTATCCTGCGCCTTAGTTCTCTCCTGGTCTTTCCAATGTTTTCCTTTCCACATATGCAGGTAATCTTGTAGATAACCCTCCTAGATTTACAATTGATCATGTCTCTGATAGTGTAAACCTTCCCTGTTATATTGCTTGTGAATGTTCTTCCACAGTGTACATATTTACAGGTCACGCAACCACCACATTTGTAGCAACCAGTGACAGGTTTATTCAGCTATGTTCTAGGTGCTGGTGGTCCCACAAAATGGCTTTTTACCACCCTGTCTCGTATACTGGTTCCTCTCCTATGGGTAATACTGGGGTAATCCCTCATTACCGTATTGATATCTGAGTCCATGAGTAGGATGTGCCAATATTTTGATATTATGTTTTTCACACTCGAGGCTGCCTGATCATATGTTCTCATCAGGCGGATCTCTTTTTTATCGTCCTCTTTGATTTGTCCCCTGATTGTACTGTCAAAAGTACTCTCTTTCTTAGTTTTGAGGAGGGACGCTCGGTCTTTTTCAGAAGCAGATTGGAAAGCTGGCTTCAGAGTGTTTAGGGGGTAGCCCCGATCTTGAAATCTATCTCTCAAGTAGGCTGCTTGTTTTATGAAGTCAGCTTTCTGTGAGCAGTTTCTTTTCAGGCAAAGGTATTGACCTCGGGGTATATCCTTTTTAAGGGGATATGGATGACTACTTTCCCATCTTAAAAGGGAATTTGTGGATGTGGGCTTTCTGTAGATGGAGGTGTCTAGTGAGCCTCTTGAACTTTTGGTGATATAGATATCCAAGAAAGGTAATTGCGACTTATTACATTCTGATGTGAACCTTAGGCCAACAGAATTATTGTTGAGGCTCTTAAGCCCACATAGTGAAAGACTCCATGTCACCCTTCCAGATTACAAAGACGTAGTCTATAAATCTAGACCAAATCTGGATATTCCCACTCTCTGGAAGGGCGTTATCTCCGAATACATGGGTATCCTCCGACCAGCCCAGGAACAGATTTGCATACGATGGGGCACAATAACTCCCCATCGCAGTGCCCCTGAGCTGGTGGTAGTATTTGCCATTAAACAGAAAGTTGGTCAGGGAGAACTCAAGTAGTTGCAGGACAAACCGATTGTTTAGGGAAAATTGACGACCACGAAAAAGGTTTTCCACATATAACTGGAACAGTGAACACTAAGTAGATATCTCTTTTTCCACGTACATACACCACTAAAGGCTTTTGAACAGAGGGTTATAGGCTGTCAGTTTCAAAAAAACACCGGCGTCTGAGGCGGAGGGATCTGAAGTGAACGGGACATAGTGGAGGAAGTAGGTCCACTCTGAAAGAGCGAGACGCGGTCCTTGTGCAGTTTCTGTGCTGCAGAAAAGTCCCCGTAGTGTTCCGTAAACAATACTGCAGATAGATGCGGGCTGGTGTAAATTAGTTAGCATTTTTGTGCAGGGTTGGTGCATAGGGTATTCACCTGTATTGGTGCGCCGCTATTACGGACGTCTTCAAGTAAGCGCGCAGTGTGTGAAACTTAAATAAAAAATTTCACCACAACGTAATTCGGTCCATACCACAAAAAGGACTTTTCCACATATAACTGCAGCGCTGAACAAATCTTTATTTTTCTACTCAAATACGCCACTAAAGGTTTTACCACATATAACTGCAACAGTGAATGCTTCAATGAATACTTCTGTTCAGTTTTTACAAAGGAAAATGAAGAAGAAGGACCTCAGTTAGGGAGGAAGACTAATGAATCCTTTGATGCATGTGTCTTTACAGAGGAAGAGGTTCTAAGTCAGCTGTCTAAAATTAATACAAATAAATCACAGGGGCCTGATTGGATACCCCCAAAGCTATTAAAGAGCTTAGAGGTGTCATAGCAAAACCATTAACAGATTTATTTAACCAATCACTGGTACCAGGAGTCGTCCCAGAATATTGGAAATTAGCAAATGTTGTGCCAATTCACAATAAAGGTAGTCGAGAGGAATCGGGCAACTATAGGCCAGTAACCCTGACATCAATAGTGGGGAAATTAATGGAAACCATACTCAAGGAGAGGATTGTGGAACATCTAAAAACCCATGGGTTGATTGATAAAAAACAGCATGGGTTTACTTCAGGGAGATCATGTCAAACTAATCTTATTGACTTTTTTGATTGGGTGACTAAAATAATAGATGGCTGAGGTGCAGTAGACATCGCTTATCTGGACTTTAGTAAGGCTTTTGATACTGAAATACGCCCCTATACGCTTTCACCAGAAACAACTGCAACAGTGCAGTGCGTACATGTTTTTCTTGTTGGACTGAAATATGACCCTATACGCTTTCACCAGAAATAACTGCAGAAGTGACCCGAGAATACATTTTTCTTGTTGGACTAAAATAGGCCACTGTAGGCTTTCACCAGAAATAACTGCAGAAGTGACCTGAGAATATATTTTTCTTGTTGGACTGCTGAAATAGGCCACTATACGCTTTCAATAGAAAACTATTAAAGAGTGAAGTGTGTATATATTTTTCTTGTAGTACTGAAATACGCACATATACGCTTTCACCAGAAATAACTGCAACAATGCAGTGCGTATACATTTTTCTTTTTTTACTGAAATATTCCACTGTACGCTTTCAACAGAAATAACTGCAACAGTGCAGTATGTATATATTTTTCTTTTTTTACTGAAATACGCCCCTATACGCTTTTATCAGAAATAACTGCAGAAGTGACCTGAGAATATATATTTCTTGTTGGACTGAAATAGGCCTCTATACGCTTTGACCAGAAAAAAATTAAAGAGTGAAGTGCGTATATATTTTTCTTGTAGTACTGAATAAGATAATAAGATATAAGCCACCAAAGACTTTTCAACATAACACTTGCAGCACAATAACAAAAAGCTGGAATGACAGAGCTACCTAATGACTATTTGGATCCCGAAATAACCTTAACCTGCTCTTGTAAATCACTTTCCTATCAAAGCCTTCTGATGTCTCTCCCTGCACTAAGATGTTGTAAAATGATTCCTCCCTATCCTTTCCCTGCACTTAGAAATAATTTTTTCTGTCTTTTTTTTCTACAATTGTTTTTCCACTTGCTGTCCCTACCGCCTTCACATGTCTGTCCCTGCACTCTGAACACTGGAAAATGTCTGACTGTAAGATGGATTGATAGGGCTGTGACATCACAGGGCTGGCTGGCTGCTGATTGGCTGCATGCAGGCATGTCAATCTGGGTGATCCCGCCTTCCCAGAGTTCCTTGCCTCGTGTCCTCAGTCCTCACACATGTAGCCGCCATTTTAGCAAAATTGTGATTCATTACCACGAAGCACGAGGAAATTCGCATTCGTTGCGAATCACATTTTACCTGAAATTCTAAATGAATTCCACTTTGTCAGCTTCGATTCATTCATCTCTACATGTACTGTAATATTATTTATAGCGTCTTATAGTGGGATGCCAGCCAGCCATACAGAATTTGCAGTTTTTCACATGGGGAGAGGTACTCTGTTTTAAACTTTTCTACTTTTAAAATTTATACTGTCCCAGTGGACTTCAGGCTTCACAGTAGGAGCAGAACAGTGCTTAAACCAATGGGACAAGCGTCTCTTCAGCATTCTTTGCACAGTCCTCACAAATTCACAATCACTATTGATCTCTCACTACCTGCTCGAGCTTGGCACAGCTCCAATTGGCTGCAGGTCCCACAGCCTTGGGTCTCTTAAGGGTAGACTGCAAACACAACAACCTGCCTTGACATGTCGATGACTGGTGGGAACTGGGTTGCGACCGACTCTATCATGGGTGATACAACACCACTACCATCAAATACCCTACGCTAGAAACAGGAACTGGCATGTCTGACCCTCCCATCAATCATGAGATGGAGTAATTTTCCCCAGCACCATATTGCTCAATAATGCACCACCCCAATATAACCCTCATTACTCCACTGGAGAGCCTACCCATATTCAATCTGCAATCCCATTGCTGCAGACGACTGACATTTTTTCCCAATAAATGCTGCTGTGAAGCAGTTATCTAACACAACCTCCAGCTGTTGGGACATTAGAACAACTGCAGCAGGTGGAGCCAACACAAGTAGGTTGGGTCAGAAAACTATTAGCCATAGTCACAAGGTACAATCCGCCCCTTAATGTCAGACTCATTAAAGAGCAGTGGGTAGCTTCTCCACAGTAAGACACATATTGCCATATGTCATAAAATATTGGAAAGTCAACACCAATAATCTACATGTTAAGAAACTACATATAGAAATTAATTCAACAATCTCAGTTACATCCTATGAAAAACATTTATCTGACTGCATCAACTTGAGATTTGCCAGAACTGAGTATACTGTACCTGCACAATACAACAAAATTACAAAAGTTGGAAAAGAGAGCATTTAAACACTTAGCATGTGACTGGCTGCATGTGGCCAAGCCACAAACACCCACAGCAGCCAATGGCCATATGATTCTACCACAGAATTATGTGGCCACTGGCTGCCATAGGTGGGTCTGGCTTACTTGCAAGGCATTGGGGTCTGCCCTAACATTTACTATATAACAGGATCTGCAGTTTACCTGGAGGACTGCCATGCCAACAGTATCACTTTCACATACCTGATGTACACACTCATGATTCAGACATGATGCATATACATATTCACATACTGTATATAATAGAGGTGGCATAAAATGACAACATGCCTCACTGACTACATTCATGGACTAGCAGCAATGCCCAACATTAGCCCATGCTGTATACAGAAAACACTGATGCAATTTTTCTGCCTCTTAATATATAGAAAATATGACACGACTTAACCTCTGTCTCTGGAAATTAAGTCACTGTACCAAGCAGGCTCAGACTGGCCCATAGGGGTAGAGGTGGATCCCCCGGTGGGCCCCTTGTCATCCACTCCCTGCACAAGTGGCACATAACACAGTAAACTTACTGCACTACATATAGATAGGCTGTGTACAGCACCTCAACCAGCCTAAGGTCAGCTGCTGTATGAGTAGGTAATATTTGGATGTATCCATATAGTGGGCCCCCAAAATAAATTTAACTGGTGGGCCCTAAAAAGCCCAGTCTGACACTGGTACCAAGTGATCATGGGATCTCAGAAACCCCAAAACATACAACATAGGAAACACAAAGCCCAAAAGTCACTGAAAAGTAACCCTTTTTGCTAAATGAATGTAATAAAATATAACTTTTAATAATAACATCAAAACCTCACTAAAACCACCTAATACACAATCACAAAACAATCATATAAATAGGCAATAGAAAAACAAGCCAACCATGACCTATGGGGGACTAGGCTGGGGACAGAACTCAGTAATCAATGGTACATAAAGTAAGCACTACAGACAATGTACATTATATTATAAATAGCAATGAGGAAACTGATTCTAAATTATTCAGATATGTTACGAATTTCACACAAATTCTACTTCCAAAAGAAAATATTTTTAGCAATTCCGTTTAGATGAATTACACAAAATGCTGCTAGCATTTTACACATCTAAGGGTCCTTTCACACTTGCGTTCTGAGGATCCGGCAGGCACTTCCGTCCCGCCGGATCCATCAGAACGCAAGTCGCCTGAAGCATTAGAAGACTGATCAGGATCCTGATCAGTCTTCGAAATGCTTTCAGGTTACTATGGCAGCCAGGACGCTATTAAAGTCCTGGTTGCCATAGTAGGAGCGGGGAGCGGGGGAGCGGTATACTTACAGTCCGTGCGGCTCCCGGGGCGCTCCAGAATAACGTCAGAGTGCCCCATGCCCATGGATCACGTGATCCATGCGATCATGTGATCCATGCGTGTAGGGCGCCCTGGCGTCACTCTGAGCGCCCGGAGCCACACGGATGGTAAGTATACTGCTCCCCCGCTCCCACTACATTTTACCATGGCAACCAGGACTTTAGCGTCCTGGCTGTCATGGTAACAATTGAGAAAAAGCTAAACGTTTAGCTTAAGGCCGGATCCGGATTAATGCCTTTCAATGGGCATTAATTCTGGATCCGGCCTTGCGGCAAGTGCTCCGGATTTTTGGACGGAACAAAAAGCGCAGCATGCTGCGGTATTTGCGGCGTCCAAAAAACGTTCTGGTCCTGAACTGAAGACATCCTGATGCATCCTGAACAGATTTCTCTCCATTCAGAATGCATGGGGATGATCCTGATCAGGATTTTTCCGGCATAGAGCACCGAGGACTGAACTCTATGCCGGAAAACAAAAACGCCAGTGTGAAAGGACCCTAATTCAGAATTCTTATAAAGGAAACAGTTCAGAGAAGCAGGCTCACCCACAATGCCTTGCCGTCAGATTGACTGCCAGTGTTCTAAAGCCCTTTTTGGCGTGTATTAGTGGCAAAAAAATATATATTACTTGCCGTTCAGTGGTGTAGTTATATGGTGTATAAGTAGAAAAAAATATCTTTTTTTTGCTGTTCAACAGTGCAGCTACCATATATGTTCTAAAGCCCTTTTTGGCGTGTATAAATGGCAAAAAAAATATATTATTTGGCGTTAAGCAATGCAGTTATATGTTCTAAAGCGTTTTGTGGTGTGTATAAGTGGAAAAAAGTAAGGGCCTATTTGCCATCTAGCGGTGCAGTTATATGTTCTAAAGCCCTTTTTGGCATGTATTAGTGGGAAAAAAATGTATTATTTGCCATTCAGTAGTGCAGTTATATGTTCTAAAGCCTTTTGTGGCATGTATTAGTGGAAAAAAGTAAGGGCCTATTTGCCGTTCAGCGGTGCAGTTATATGTTCAAAAGTCTTTTTTGGCGTGTATTAGTGGCAAAAAAATATAGATTATTTGCCGTTAAGCGATTAGAGTGAGCGGACACCTGGAAGTTCGGTTTGATGGGTTCGGCCGAACTTCACAAAAAAGTTCGGGTTCGGGACCCGAACTTGACCCGACCTTTACCACGAACCCCATTGAAGTCAATGGGGACCCGAACTTTTTGGGCACTAAAATGGCCCTAAAAATGTAATGGAAAGTGCTAGAGGGCTACATAAGGAAGCAAAATGTGCTTTTAAGCATGTGCTCTGCAAACAAATGTGGATAGGGAAATAACTTAAAATAAAATAAATAGAAATTTAAAATTATTAACCTGCAACTCGGGGGAGGAGGTGGATGTGGAGTCGGAGGTTGAGGAGGCAGTGAATGTGGTGTTGTAGGTGGAAGCAGTGATGGAAGAGGAGGAGGTAGCCAGCTAACAATGTTATTTTTTATTTTTTTATTGGGGTAGCCCCCAAAATAATGGGACAAATAAAAAAAAAAGAAATCAAAGAATAAGTGCACTTGAGTACAAGAATGTATGATTGAGGCGGGTATAAATGTCTATTCTGCACAAGGTACAGACTTGTCTTGTGGGATCCAAGCCTGGTTTATTTTAATGAACGTGAGCTTGTCCACGTTGGCTGTGTACAGGCGGCTGCGTTTGTCTGTAATGACCCCCCGTACCATGCTAAATACACGTTCAGACAATACACTGGCTGCAGGGCAGGCCAGCACCTCCAAGGCATAAAGGGCAAGCTTTGGCCATGTACCCAATTTGGAGACCAGAAGTTGAATGGGGCAGAACCATCAGTCAGTATGTGTAGTCGTGTGAACACAAATTGTTCCACCATGTTGTTCCAATGCTGCCTCCTGCTAAGACATTCTATATCAGCTGGTGGTGCCGGTTGCTGTGGCGTGGTGACAAAGCTTTTCCACATGTCGGCCTTGCTAACCCTGCCTTGTGAGGTGCTAGCCGTGACCCAGCTGCGTTGGCGACCTCTTGCTCCTCCTCCTTTGCCTCTGCCTTCGCCTTGTGCTTCCACTTGTTCCCCGGTGTCAGTTGGGAATGCCCTCAGGAGCGCATCTACCAGCGTGCGCTTGTAGTCGGGCATCTTCCTATCACGCATCAGTAAGGGAATTAAGGACAGCACGTTGTCTTTGTAACGGGGATCAAGCAGGGTGGCATCCCCGTAGTCAGCACAAGTTAAAATGTGGGCAATTCTGCGGTCGCTGCGCAGGCACTGCAGCATGTAGTCGCTCATGTGTGCCAGGCTGCCCAGAGGTAAGGATAAGCTGTCCTCTGTAGGTGGTGAATTGTCTGTGTCCTCCGTATCCCCCCAGCCACGCTCCAGTGATGACTATGAGCTGCGTTGGGTGCCATGCTGCTGTGAACCCGGTTCCTTCTCCTCTACCTCCTCCTCCTCGTCCTTCAGAACTGTGCACTGGTTGGACACATGTGTACCTGCCCTCTGCTGGTGCAGGAACCCACCCTCTAAGCCACTTCTGAATGACTGGCCTGAAACCCTGTGAAATGCCCCCTCTTCCTCCTCCTCTTCCTCTTGTGCCACATCCTCTTCCATCATCGCCCTAAGTGTTTTTTCAAGGAGACATAGCAGTGGTATTGTAACGCAAAGAATGGTGTTATTGGCACTGGCCATGTTGGTTGAGTACTCGAAACACCGCAACAACCCACACAGGTCTCGCATGGAGGCCCACTCATTGGTGGTGAAGTGGTGCTGTTCCGCAGAGCGATTGACCTGTGCGTGCTGCAGCTGAAACTCCACTATCGCCTGCTGCTGCTCTCACAGTCTCTCCAGCATATGCAAGGTGGAGTTCCACCTGGTGGGCATTCGCATATGAGGCGGTGAGCGGGAAGGCCCAAGTTATGCTGCAGCGCAGACAGGCGAGCAGCAGCAGGGTGAGAACGCCGAAAGTGCACACAGACGGACCGCACTTTCTGCAGCAGTTCTGACATGTCTGGGTAGTTTTTAAGGAATTTCTGCACCACCAAATTCAGCACATGCGCCAGGCAAGGGATGTGCGTCAAACCGGCTAGTCCCAGAGCTTCTACGAAATTTTGCCCATTATCGCACACCACCAGGCCCGGCTTGAGGCTCACTGGCAGCAACCACTCATTGGTCAGTTCTTCTATGCCCCTCCACAGCTCATGTATGGTGTGGGGTTTGTCCCCCAAACGCATAAATTTTAAAACCGCCTACTGACGTTTACCCCTGGCTGTGCTGAAGTTGGTGGTGAAGGTCTTTTGCTGACCGGATAAGGAGGTGTAGAAGAGGAGGAGGAAGCGGAGTAGGAGGAGGAAACAGGAGGCAAAGAATATTGCCCTGCGATCCTCGGTGGTGGAAGGACATGCACCAAACCGCTATCTGCCTTGGGCCCAGCCGCCACTACATTTACCCAGTGTGCAGTTAGGGAGATATAGCATCCCTGCCCGTGCTTACTGGTCCATGTATCTGTGGTTATGTGGACCTTGACTCAGATGGAGTTGCGCAGTGCACACTTGATTTTATCCTCCACTTGGTTGTGCAGTGAAAAGACGGCTCGCCTGGAAAAGTAGTGGCAGCTGTAAACGACATACTGTGGGTCAGCCACCGCCATCAGCTTTTAAAACAGCCCGTCTCCACCGGAGGTGGTGGTGTTGGTGGCACATCCTCTGTTTGCTGGGTGGCAGGTGCCACTGTGACTCCAGAGGTGGAGGAAGAGGCAGAGACAGCAGCAGAAGAGGAAGCAGGAGGAGCCTGAGACCATTCTTGGTTTTTAAAGTGTTTACTCCACTCCAGTTTGTGCTTTGCATGTAGATGCCTGGTCATGCAGTTTGTGCTCAGGTTTAGAATGTTTATGCCTCGCTTCAGGCTCTGATGGCACAACGTGTAAACCACTCGTCTCTTGTCGTCAGGACAATGTCTGAAGAACTGCCACACCAATGAACTTCTTGGAGTTGGCTTTGGTGTGCTAGGTTCCTGGGTGTGATGGGCAGTAGCAGGCGTACTGTCTCAGGGACAGCCGTTCTGCTTTTGCAGCCTGCTCCCTCTCTTGCTGTGCTGTTGCATCTGTGTGACCACCGCCTCTTCTCAGAACTGTACACGTCACTAGCATGAACTTGGGTCCAGTCGGGGTCTAGGACCTCATCGTCCTCCACATCATCTTCCATCCATTCTTGACCCCTGCCCTCCTTGTCGGCCTGCACACTGCAGAAAGCCGCAGCAGTTGGCACCTGTGTTTTATCATTATTAGAGACGTGCTGCGGTGGTCTTCCCATGTCCTCATCCTGCAACATAAGTGGTTGGGCATCAGTGCATTTAATGTCTTCCACTTCTGAGGCTGGGCTATGTGAATGGCCCGGGGAAACCCTGCCAGCATAGTCATCAAAAAGAATAAGAGTCTGCTGCATGACTTGGAGCTCAGACTGCTAGGCTGCTTTGCAAGGGGGTGAGGTGAAAGACTAGTGGGCATGGGCTGCAGGTGCCAACTCTGAGCTTTCTGCAGAGGAATGGGTGGGAGATACTGTAAAGGAACTGGCGCCACTCGCAGCCACCCAATCTACTATCGCTTGCACTTGTTCTGGCCTCACCATACGTAGAGCGGCATTCGGGCCTACCAAATAATGCTGTAAGTTCTGTCGCCTACTCGCTCCTGAGGAAGGTGTTTCACTTGGACCTGTAGATGGCGCAGAACGGTCACGTCCTCTCCCAGCAACAGGAGCTCCACCAACACCACCACCACCACAACCATGTCCACGTCCCTTATTTGATGTTCTTCTCATTATTTGCGATCACCCACCAAACTAACAGATGGTTTATCTCAGGTGTCAATTTAACTGCCAATAGTTAACAATTAAGTTCACTAACAGTAAGGCAGTGCCCGTGTCAAAAACATAATACATTTTTTTAGGTCACAAAACAGTGTAACGGAGCAATTCAATACAATTACTTCACTATCTACAAAAATTAGATTTTTCAAACCAACAATGTAACAGCAGAGGTTAAAGGCTTAATTTGACTGTCAGAAATGCAGCGTAAACCCGCATATGAGCTATCTACCACAAAACTGGTGTTTTTGCAACAACTATGTAAATGTGGAGTTCCACAGGTTACTTAAAATGGTGTGGAATTCCTATCGCCCGACGCCCGGGACATGCAGTTCTCGGCGCCGGGCAAGTACTTTAAAGAGTTGTTTAGCCCTGTGCGGGCAAGTAGCAGGGACATGTTGTTGGGCAGTAATAGGAGCGGTCATATGCTAGTCGCGAGCTGACCGCTCCTACATCTATGTCAGCCTGCCCCTGCATCGTGCGTATGAGTACATATCACTTCCTGCAGGCCGGCCCCCGCTCCTCCCGGCTCCTGTATCGAAGTCTCCGCCCACCTGCCAGCACAGGAGCGCACAGTAACAGCACACCGTCTCCAGAGACAAGATGGGAGAAGAGGAGTGAGAGACCCCACGGCCCCCTTACAGTTCTGCCATGTGTTGGATAACACTGACAGCATTATGTCAGCGTTATCCAATACATTCCAGAACTGTAAGGGTTACATAGCATCATAAATCAGTATAATGCTATGTGACCCCAGTCAATGCTTGCAAGTCAGGCCGGGAGCTCCGTTGACAGGCTCTGGGAGGAACGCTCATCTGCAGGGGGCCTAAGAGCCCGGGTGTCAGAAATAAAGGTTGTGATGTCTGTCTTCTGAGGCTCTGGCCCTGCCTGCAATCTGCACTGCACGTGGCACTTGATAAACTATAATGTCTCCCTGTTGCCCCCATACAGTATAACGTCTCCTTGTGGCCCCCATACAGTATAACGTCTCCCTGTGGCCCCCGCCCCCATACAGTATAACGTCACCCTGTGGCCCCCGCCCCGATACAGTATAATGTCTCCCTGTGGCCCCCACCCCCATACAGTATAACATCTCCCTGTGGCCCCCACCCCCATACAGGATAACATCTCCCTGTTGCCCCCAGCCCCATACAGTATAACATCTCCCTGTGGCCCCCACCCCCATACAGCATAACGTCTCCTTGTGGCCCTGCCCCATACAGCATAACGTCTCCTTGTGGCCCCCGCCCCATACAGCATAACGTCTCCTTGTGGCCCCCGCCCCATACAGTATACCGTTTGTACAAGTTCAGGACAAGTAGATGGTCATGAGGGACAAGTAGATTGAGCCCCCGCTTTAGTCCTTCGACAAGTAGTTTTTTTTTTTATTTCCACACCCCAGCCTCAGATCTGCTATGTAGCACAAAACCAGTGTTTATTGCAACAAACTAAATAAATGCAGTATGTCGCCCCAAAAATTATAAAACAAGTTTTTCAGCGTTGTATGCAAACGTTCTCTGCGGCACAACAATACAGGTTTATTCACCCAACTACAGAAATGCAGTTTTTCATCGCAAAAATTGTAAAACAGTTTTTTCAGCATTTTATGCAAACTTAATCTGTGGCACAACAGTACTGGTTTATTCCACCAACGACAGAAATGCAGTTTTTCACCGCAAAATTTTTACAGTTTTTTCAGCGGTGTATGCAAATGTGCTCTGTGGCATAACAGTACGGGATTATTCCCCCAAATACAGATATGCAGTATGTCACCCCAAAAATTGTAAAAAAAAGGGGTTTTTAGCGTTGTATGTACTGAAATGCACTATGTCACCGCAAAAATAAAACAGGTAATGTAGGGGGACTTGACCTGCCAGAACAAATAACTTTTTCCTCCACTGAGCTACCAAAAAATAATTAGACTGATGTCCCTGGCAGGCTGGCACACATGCAGGTCACATGCAGTTCTAAGGACACTGCAGTTGCTAAAATGGACGCCGACCCCCACCTCACTAACAGATGGATTAAAAATTATTTTGCAGTATCACTGGGTTCAGGGCTGGATACAAATTTGTAGCATAGCTCCCTCAATAATTGCTGTAGTTTGAAGATTTAACACCACCAAGTTCAACAGATTTCTGCCCTAATCTCTCGCTGAAAGCACCAGCAGCACACTTGTCCCTACACTATGAGCAGCAGAGTGACGTGCTACGCTACCTGACTCCAGCTTAAATAGAGGCTGGGTCACATGCTCTACTTAGCCAATCACAGCCATGCCAATAATCGGCATGGCTGTGATGGCTTCTTAGTGAAAATTAGTGAAACGCTTGTTGATTGGCTGCCCTGCAGCCTTTCAAAAAGCGGGAAGAAATCGCAGAACAATGAACCCGAACTTTTACGGAAATGTCCGGGTGCGGAAAACCGTAAAGTTTGGTACGCTCAACTCTAGTGATATGTTCTAAAGCCTTTTGTGAAGTGTATATGGTG
Organism: Bufotes viridis; assembly: GCA_033119425.1. NCBI lineage: Eukaryota > Metazoa > Chordata > Amphibia > Anura > Bufonidae > Bufotes > Bufotes viridis. Next base: position 329,816,911 of record CM065593.1, on the reverse strand, counting down.
AGTGGAAAAAAGTAAGGGCATATTTGCCATTCAGCGGTGAAGTTATATGTTCTAAAGCCCTTTTTAACATGTATTAGCGGCAATAAAATATATATTATTTGCCGTTAAGCAATGCAGTTATATGTTTTAAAGCGTTTTGTGGAGTGTATAAGTGGAAAAAAGTAAGGGCTTATTTGCCGTCCAGCGATGCAGTTATATGTTCTAAAGCCCTTTTTGGCGTGTATAAGTGGCAATAATATATGTATTATTTGCCGTTCACTGGTGTAGTTATACGTTCTAAAGCCTTTTGCGGCGTGTATAAGTGGAAAAAAATATCTTTTTTTTGCTGTTCAATGGTGCAGTTATATGTTCAAAAGCCCTTCTTGGCGTGTAATAGTGGCAAAAAAATATGTATTATTTGCCGTTAAGCGATGCAGTTATATGTTGTAAAGCCTTTTGTGAAGTGTATATGGTAAGTGGGAAAAAGTAAGGGCCTATTTGCCATTCAGCGGTGCAGTTATATGTTCTAAAGCACTTTTTGGCGTGTATTAGTAGCAAAAAAATTAATATTATTTGGCGTTAAGCGATGCTGTTATATGTTCTAAAGCCTTCTGTGAAGTGTATATGGACTGGTAAGTGGAAAAAAGTAAGGGCCTATTTGCCGTTCAGCGGTGCAGTGATATGTTCTAAAGCCCATTTCAGTGTTTATTAGTGGCAAAAAAATATTTATTTGCCGTTAAGCGATGCAGCTATATGTTCTAAAGCATTTTGTGGAGTATATAAGTAGAAAAAAGTAAGGGCCTATTTGCCGTTCAGAGGGGCAGTTATATGTTCTAAAGCCCTTTTTGGCGTGTATTAGTGGCAAAAAACATATATATTATTTGCCGTTCATCGGTGCAGTTATATGTTTTAAAGCCCTTTTTGGCGTGGATTAGTGGCACAAAAAAAGTATTTTCCGTTGGGTGGTGAAGAGAAAAAATGATAGCCCTTTTTGGTGTGTATTAGTGGCAAAAAATATATATATATTTGCCGATCAGCGGTGCAGTTATATGTTCTAAAGCCCTTTTTTGCATGTATTAGTGGCAAAAAAAAAAGCATTTGCCGTTGTGTGGTGAAGTGAGAAAATTACAGCTCTTTTTGGTGTGTACTATATGTTTGCTGTTCAGCGGTGCAGTTATATGTTCTAAGGCCCTTTTCGGCGTGTATTAGTGGCAAAAAAATATAGATTATTTGCCGTTAAGCGATGCAGTTATATGTAGAGTGTAACGGACACCTGGAAGTTCGGGTTCAACGGGTTCGGCTGAACTTCACATATTAGTGGCAAAAAATATATATATTTGCCATTCAGTGGTGCAGTTATGTTATAAAGCCTTTTTTGGCATGTATAAGTGGTAAAAAAAGGGCTTATTAGGCGTTGTGTGGTGAACTGATAAAATTACAGACTTTTTTGGGATGTTTTAATTTCCTTTTTATTTATTTATTTGATCTAACAGTATTGCAGACAGTAGAAGTGCCAGGCCCTGTACAGGGGAGTGGCAGAGGCTTAAATATTTCTGACACAGGCACAGGTTACAGCAGAGTAAAGGGGCGTGGCAGCAGGAGTCGCAGCGAGAGACCTGAGCTTCCAGTGTCATCTAGCGGTAATGTGTTGACCAGCAACCCCGCGGTTCTTGAATGGTTGACTCGGTCATCCACTTTATCCCAAGTGACATCAGACACCCCCAGCCAAGAGTCGGTGAGTTTGTCAGACACAACCCTTAGTTGCCATGGCCCAGTAGCAGCCCTTGTGCCCTCACCTGTCTTCAAGCTGCCTCTGTCCTTTTATATTCCCTCAGCCAGACAAGTATTATTTGCTGTGGGCTCAGCTCTACTATACAGCGAGGACGAGCTACTTGAGGCCAGTCAGCAGCTACTGGCCAGCCAAGATGTGGAGGAGACATCAGCCGCTTCCTCCGGTAGGCCAGCAAGTACTTATGAGGAGAGTGGCGTGGGAGCTGGTGTTGCGAGCATTTAGGACCCTGACCCAGAGACCATTGAGGAGGACATCAGTGACATGCAGATAGTACTCGACGATGACGATGTAGATGATCGCACTTGGGAGCCGGGTGAATTAGGGGCTTCATCATCACCGGGAGATGAGGGTGGCAGCTTGCCTGTGTGGCAGCGGCAGAGCTAGCAAGTTACTAGCGTGGTGAGTCAGCAGGGTAGCAGCAGTGGGAGGTCGGGAGCCAAATGTGACCAGGGTAGACCACCCGCTTCGCAGGATCCTACCTGCCCGGAAAGTAGTGGTAGCAGTCAGTCAGTGCAGAGTGTTGGGGGTAAAATCACCTACTCGGCGGTGTGGCAGTTTTTGTTAAGCCGCCAGATAAGGTGAACATGGCCATTTAGGGTCAAACTAGGGTGACTAGGGCCAAACAGTAAAAATTATTTTGGGGGCCTGCCGTATGGACACATTTAAATATAATAAATAATCTAACAAGTTTTTATATGAACATAGGCTGGTTGAGTATATGTATGTAGTGCAGTAAGTCTACTGTGTTATGTGCCACTTGTGCAGGGGCTGGGAGACTAGAGTCCACCGGGGGATTCATCTGTACCCTTGTTGGCCAGTGGTGGACTCTGCACCTTTTAGAAAACTGATGGTTTGTGCCGAGCCGAGGTGGAGAGTCCCAAGCCATAATTTATTTGCCAAAAAGGCAGTACCAGCCCTGCACATGTATGTAGAACAGAAGGTGGGCCAATCCTTGAGCCTGTCGGTGTCTGCCAAAGTGCACGGCAGCGCCGAAGTGTGGAGCTGTGACTTTGGTCAGGGACAATACATGTCCTTTACGGCCCACTGGGTGAATCTGGTTCCTGCACAGCCACACCAGCAACTTGGTGAGGTCTCGCCTCTTTCGCCTCCATGTTCTGCAACGTTGGTCCTGCAACAATGTCGGCCTCTGCCTTCCTAACTCTAAACTCAACAGAAAGAACATGGTGTGGGTGTTACGTCAAGGAAGGCTGAGCCATTCACCCTGCATGGCACACGTGTTCAATCTGGTTGTCACGCGGTTTCTGAAGTCTTCCACCCATCTGCAAGACATCCTAAAAATGGCCAGGAAACTTTGCATGCACTTCAGCCACTCGTACACCACAAAGCACACCCTCCTTGAGCTGCAGTGGGAGAACGGCATCCCCCAACATAGGCTGATATGAGACGTTTCCACCCGTTGGAATTCCACCCTCCATGTGTTGGACTGACTCTATGAACAGAGAGAGGCCACAAATGATTTCTTGATGATCCAAGCGGACAGGAGTACTCCCCTGTGTAACTTTGATGTCAGCCAGTGGCAGTACATGCATGACACCTGCCATTTGCTGAGGCCCTTTGAGGAGGCCATGTTATTTGTCAGTCACCCGAACTATGGAATGAATAACGTCATTCCACTGCTTCATGTCCTGGAACAGATGCTGGTAAATATGACTTGTTAGGGGACTGGAGTCATGGAGCCTAGATCTTATGGCCACATGAGCCCGGTGGGGCTGAACTGGAGGAGGAGGAGGACATTGGAGCACAAGCAACGTGTAGCAAAATGGGAGGTTTTTCTACACAGGTGACATGAGAGGAGGAGCAAGAGCAGCCAGAGGAGCTACAGGGCGATGAGAAAGACGAGGCAGAGGACCCAGACACACCGTGGCAGTATGCAGTGTATATGGAGGCAGGGAGTCCCTCTGAGTCACTTGCAAAAATAGCCAGATGCATGCTCACTTTCTTGCGTAGTGACAGCCAAATTGTTACCATTCGGCAGAGGGATGACTTTTGGCTCTCCAGCTTGTTGGACTCTTCCTACCGGTCCAAAATGGGGGCTTTTTTTACACCCGCTCAGAGGGAGGACAAAATAAACTACTATAGAGACATCCTATGTAGTCAGTTGGCCGCTGCCGATCTGTGCCATTGTCCATCTTCTCAATAGGTCTGACCAGGGGGCCTTCTGCGCTCACGTTCCTCTGCCATGGCTGCTGTGGCAGGGTGGGGTGGGGGGGGGGTAGGAGCAGTTCCAGCTCCATTAGCAGCAACTTGAGTCTAGAGTCGCTGATGAGCAGCTTTCTTCACCCGCCTAGTGAAAAAACTACTCACCAGCAGAAGCAGTAGGACCTGAACCAGCAGGTAGTGGCATACAGATATAACATCGCTTGTGCTTCCAAAAATCGCATATTGTTACTAACGAAACGCGATTTCAAGTCTTTAACTATGGCAATACTGAACAAGGCCAGTAAATGGCAGTGTTGAGCTAAAGTACGTGTTTTCTCAATGGTCTATTTAGACGCTTCGGGCTTATGATTTCAATTCGATATCGCTATGCGCTCCCGCCATTCCAGTGGGAGCGCTAGCAATGTTAAGCGTTTCTTACACTATTCATGAATATTCTAAGTTAGAATATTCACGAATATTTGAAAAAATGAATTTATAGTATTTTAGCGAATATATTTGTATTGCATAATATTCGTCTTTTTCGCACCATCGGATCTGAGTAAAATACTGAAAACTCATATCCGATGGTATATTCTACCCACCCAGCATTTCCATGGTGATGGCCGGGACGCTTGTCGAGGCGTAGTGTGTCGACGGCAAATAACTAAGACGAATATTCTAAAATACGAATATATTTAATATCGTACTATTTATTTGTTTTTTTTAATAATCGTCATCATTTTTCATACTAGTCTAAATCCAATGTTAAGATTGCATTCGCGTTTTTCAATTGAAAATCGGGAGGAAAATGATCGCGTTCATTGCGTATGTAAGTTTGCGAGAGTACAACGATTTTCGTTTAAAGTCGTGTGTAAGATTATTAGCTATATCTATACGGATTTTTATTTTTCTCCAATATAAACAGCCCTGTTTGTGAATATTTGCACTCAACAATACATTACATTATCCCTTATATCATCTACCGGCACAGGGTGTACTGATCCTGCGTAGGTCACACTACAATAAGGGCTCGTTTACACGACAGTATGTCTTTTTCAGTGTTTTGTGGGCCGTTTTTCGCGTATCCGTTTTTCGGACAGCCCCCTCCCGCCCCACATTGAATATCTGCTGGAGTACTGGGCATACAAACTGGAGTTGTGGCTGCAACTGGCAGAGTTTGCCCTGGAAAAGCTGTCCTGCCCGGCCAGTATTGTGGCATCAGAGCGGGTGTTTAGTTCAGCAGGGGCCATAGTTACCCCTAGAAGAACTCGCCTGTCCACCCAAAATGTGGAGAGACTGACCTTTGTCAAGATGAATCAGGCGTGGATCAGCCAGGAATTCCACCCACCAATGCCTGATGCATCAGACTAGATCATCCATGGTGCCACACCAACACTTTGACAAAAGAGACCGGTTTCTTCTGGCTAACTGCCTCAGCCACTATTACATAGTAACATAGTAACATAGTATATAAGGCCGAAAAAAGACATTTGTCCATCCAGTTCAACCTGTTTCCTGCAAGTTGATCCAGAGGAAGGCAAAAAACCCCTGTGAGGTAGAGCCAATTTTCCTCACTTAAGGGGAAAAAATTCCTTCCCGACTCCAATCAGGCAGTCAGAATAACTCCCTGGATCAACGACCCATCTTTAGTAGCTATAGCCTGAAATATTATTACGCTCCAGAAATACATCCAGGCCCCTCTTGAATTCCTTTATTGTACTCACCATCACCACCTCCTCAGGCAGAGAGTTCCATAGTCTTACTGCTCTTACCGTGAAGAACCCTTTTCTATGTTTGTGTACAAACCTTCTTTCCTCCAGACGCAGAGGATGTCCCCTCGTCACAGTCACAGTCCTGGGGATAAATTGATGATGGGAGAGATCTTTGTACTGACCCCTGATATATTTATACATAGTTATTAGATCTCCCTCAGTCGTCTTTTTTTCTAGAGTGAATAACCCTAATTTTGATACCCTTTCAGGGTACTGTAGTTGCCCCATTCCAGTTATTACTTTAGTTGCCCTCCTCTGAACCCTCTCTAGCTCTGCTATGTCTGCCTTGTTCACCGGAGCCCAGAACTGTACACAGTACTCCATGTGTGGTCTGACTAGTGATTTATAAAGTGGTAAGACTATATTTTCATCACGGGCATCTATGCCCTTTTGATGCAACCCATTATCTTATTGGCCTTAGCAGCAGCTGCCTGACACTGGTTTTTACAGCTTAGTTTGTTATTTATTAAAATTCCTAGATCCTTTTCCATGTCAGTGTTACTGAGTGTTTTACCATTTAGTATGTACGGGTGACTTGCATTATTCCTTCCCATGTGCATAACTTTACATTTGTCAGTGTTAAACCTCATCTGCCATTTCTCTGCCCAAGCCCCCAATCTATCCAGATCCCTCTGTAGCATAAAACTGTCCTCTTTAGTGTTAATTACTTTACACAGTTTAGTGTCATCTGCAAAAATTGATATATTACTGTGCAAGCCTTCTACAAGATCATTAATAAATATATTGAAGAGAATAGGGCCCAATACTGAACCCTGAGGTACCCCACTAGTGACCGTGACCCAATCTGAGTGTGTACCGTTAATAACCACCCTCTGTTTTCTATTACTGAGCCAGTTACTTACCCACATACAGATATTTTCTCCTAGTCCAAGTGTTCTCATTTTATATACTAACCTTTTATGTGGTACAGCGTCAAATGCTTTGGAGAAGACCAGATATACGACATCCATTGATTCGCCGCTGTCAAGTCTAGAACTTACCTCCTCATAGAAACTGATTAAATTAGTTTGACATGACCGATCCCTCATGAAGCCATGCTGATATGGTGTAATTTGCTTATTTTCATTGAGATACTCCAAGATAGCATCTCTTACAAAACCTTCAAACAGTTTACCCACAACAGATGTTAAACTTACCGGCCTATAATTTCCAGGCTCTGTTTTTGGACCCTTTTTGAATATTGGCACCACATTTGCTATACGCCAGTCTGGTGGAACATTCCCTGTCAGTATGGAGTCCGTGAATATCAAAAATAAGGGTCTGGCTAGGACATCACTTAATTCCCTTAGGATACGGGGGTGTATGCCATCCGGTCCTGGCGATTTGTCTATTTTAATCTTTTAAGTCGCTGCTGTACTTCTTCCTGGGTCAGACAGGGCACTTTTAAAGGGGAATTTACTTTTACATTTTGCATTTCATCTGACAGTTTATTTTCCTCAGTGAAAACAGTGGTGAAGAAAATATTTAATAGCTTGGCTTTATCCTCATCGCTTTCTGCAACTCCCCCTCATTGCTATGTAGAGGGCCGACTCCTTCAGGTTTATATTTTTACCATTTATATAATTGAAAAACATTTTAGGGTTAGTTTTGCTCTCTTTGGCAATTAATCTCTCGGTCTCTAGTTTGGCAGTTTTTATTAGTTTTTACATATTCTATTTTTTTCCTTATAGTTTATCAGTGCTTCCTGGCTCCCCTCCTGTTTTAGTGATTTATATGCTTTCTTTTTGTCATTTATTGCTTTTTTTACGGTTCTATTTATCCACATTGGTTTCTTCTTATTTCTTAGCCTTTTATTTCTATAAGGTATGCATCGATCACAATTTGATGTTACAATGCTTTTAAAAATCTCCCATTTTGTGGTTGTATTTTTATTTTTAAGGACTATGTCCCAGTTAATTGGGCCTATGGCCTCTCTTAGTTGGCTAAATTTTGCTTTTTTGAAGTCCGGTATTCTTGTTCCTCCCTGTAGAAACTCTCGTTTGAAGGATAATTGGAAGGTTATTACTTTATGGTCACTATTTCCCAGGTGTCCCTGCTTCCACCCGCCTGATGCCACACATCTGATGCCAAGTGCTCCTTCTTTCACCCACGGTCTTCAGCTGGTATTTGTATTGCCACCCACCTCCCAACTCTTTTATCGGGTCACTCTGTGGTCTCCTGATGCTACTTCCACCTCCACACTGTCACCTTGCCACTCTGTGGCCTCCTGATGCTGCTGCTGCCACCTGCACACTGTCATTGTGCTAACCTGTGGTCTCCTCTTGATGCTGCTGCCACCACCTCCACACTCTCTCATTGTGCCACTCTGTGGCCTACTGATGATGCTGCCGCCACCTCCAAACTCTGTCATTGTGCCACTCTCTGGTCTTCTCATGCTGCTGCTGCCACCTCCACACTGTCATTGTGCCACCCTGTAGCCTCCTCCTGATGCTGCTGCTCCCGCCACCTCCACACTGTCATTATGCCACTCTGTGGCCACCTCCTAATGCTGCTTCTACCTCACTATGTCATAGGGCCACTCTGTGGACTTCTCATGCTGTTTCCACCCTCCCCACTTCATAACTGGGCCGCTATTTTGCCTTTCGGCCTGGCTGACATGATCATTTATTTGACCTTTCTTCTGATCTGTCAGAAGGAAGGAAAAATGAGACGCACAACGGATCTTGTCTATGTATCAGCTGTAAGGCCTGCATGACATGGACCTATTTTGCATCAGAATTGGCTTATGATTTTGTAGCCAAAAGCAGGAGTGGGTACAAAACACAGAAGACATGCAAATATTCAGTTCATGTGTCTTCTCTGTTTTGGATCCTCTCCTGTGTTTTTTAACTTTAGCAATACTCATGGATTACTGACCAAATGCTGGCCGAGTGAAGGCGGATGCTCCACAGACAGGATCCGTTTTTTGGGGGTTATTGTTCTGACGGATCAGAGGAAGGGCAAAATAATCAGTGATGTAAACTTACTGCTGACACCCTCTCCACTCTGTTGGGGGGTTCTACTTGTATAAGCGTTTAATAGAACAGGTTCTGTAGACATCTATGTGGAATCAGCTGTCGACGGTGTAAAAGGAGTGCGCTTCTTCTTGACGCTAACACCGACCTGTAAGGCTGAGTTCACACTTGAGTTATTTGGTCAGTTTTGGCCCCGTAACTGCCCAAATAACTGCCCAAATAAGTGAAGTGTGCAGTGATAAAGGCTCTCTGCAGCCAGGAAATAGCCGTTTTTTAACACGATTCGCCACAAATAAATTCAGATGGAACCGAATAACCGGCCGAATCTCTAGTTCAAACCCTACTAAAAGTATTGTATTAATACTATTATACCATTTGTCTTCCCATTTTTTTATGTATATGTGATTACAACTGTTTGTTCTGTGTCTTATTTAATAATGTACAAGTTTAAAGATCTTTCTATATAAATAAAAAAGATTTTATGAGATTTTAGGATCCTTTTGTTAGGTGTCCAACACATGTGACCCCACCAATAAGCTGTTTCAAAAGGTACTGGCATAACTGTGAGCGCCAAAACCTTTTCCATTTAGTATAGCGGCTGTTCTTGGTATCACAGCTCAGCCCCATTCACGTCTATGGGGCTGAGCTGCGCTTATGCCACCTGACTGATAAATGTGTCATGATTGGCCTAGGGAAAGCAGATAGAAGGCAGCAGCACTCGCAGTAGTGCCAAGGCCTTCTCAAACAGCTAATGGGCAGGGTACCGGGACACCCCGGGATCAGATACTGATGAACTATACAGAGGATAGGTCATTAATATTAAAATCTCTGAAAACCCCTTTAATTTTAAGTAAACAGAGGAAAGTAATTAAATGGAAGATAAGGTGTGCTAACAAAATTTCAAAGAATAGTAGGCTGTTTTTGAGCTGGGGGAATGAAAGGAACGGGAATTCATGAATATTAAAAACATGTTTATTTAATATGTGTCACCAAAAACCGTAAGTCAAATACTTACCTATAAACATTTTTAGTCTGTATATAACAAAGTCCAATGAGCCATGCCCCAAAGCTAAACAACGCTGCACATAGGATGTAGGGTAAAACTTCTTCAATTCCATATCCCAATCCATGAATAGGTGCTTTCCAGAATGCATCCCTGAAAGAAACAAAACTATATTAAAACATATATTATCTGATAATTAGTTATTTTATGACAAATAACATCATAAAAACATCCACAAATATTCTTATGACCTACTGTAATGGTACTGTTACCGGTTACTGGTAATGTTACTGGTTTTAGCAATAGTACTTTTAAAGTAAGGCTTTACACTAGCCAGTCTCGCTATCAGAGTCTATGGGACCACAAGCATTAAATATTGTTCTCATTAGGAGGGTACAACCTGGTTGCTGTAAATTCCCAGGTTGCATCTGCAGAGTAGCCGCTGATTGGTTGAACAAGCGGATATAAGAAGAAACAAACAAGCCAGGTACCATGCTGGATAATCAGAGAGGGACAAAAGAGCCCAGAGGGAAAACACAGGCAGACAGAGCTGGGTTTAACAACCAGGAATGACTACAAGTATTACAATGCAGATAGAACAAGAAAATAATATGGAGCACAAACATAGGGTGAACCTGATACACACAGCATAATAGTATGATACAGATATGCTCACCTGTGTCTATTATGAGGAGTCATTTTAGAGATGTGTGAATTTTATTCTATGTTTGTATCTTTTGGACTGTAACGGGTTAAACTTTTCTTTGAAGCTGTAACAAACTTCTTCTTCTCTTATCTCAGGGGCCTCCCCCCTCCCCTCTCTGCTGTTCCAGCTTTCTGTCTATGCAAGGCCATGAGGAGAAGGGGAGGGGGGGGCAGTGTTTGTCTTCTATCTCCCCACAGGTGCTTTGAAGGATGCCTAAGCCAATCACGTAGCTTGATGATATATATACACATATTATTCACTGCCTATAGAGAAGCACCTCCTTGAAGTGTCACATATGATGTATGCAGTATTGTTGTTAGGATAGCCGCCATTATAAGATGGCGGACACTTAGATGTTTACATTAAGTTCACATTCCAAAGTAGTGCATACTGCGCAGATGCTAGAGCGTTATCTCTTCTTCTCTTATCTTTTCTTCCTTTTTAACCAATGAAATAATGCCTGAGCCTCAGGGAGAACCCCCCTCTACTGAAGATGTATAATTGCTTTTACTTTTTGTAATAAAGGTAGAGATTGCATTGACCAGCTATGTGTCAGCGTCTAGTCTCTCATCCACGTGTGGATTTTAACCCCTTGGGGTACCTTGATTTGGAGCACCAGAGTACATCTCAAATGCTCTGATTAGAGTGTCTTTAACAGTCACAACAACTAGAATCGCATATATGCTAACTTAGCATGAAGTAAGAGGCCTGCCAGCTTGACCCGTCTGTCCATGTCTGAATGGTTGAAGCCAGACTCCAGAGCTGGGAAGGATATGAACACAGAATGTAGAAAAAAAGTGCCTTCCTCAAGCACCTCCTTCCGAGAATACACCGAAACCTATCCAATAAAAAACTAGCTGCGTCACTGTTGGAATTCCAAGGCTGTTGATATGAAGGGTGGGTGAAAGGTATTAGAGGCAGCAGGTTCCACCCCTCAGCTGTGCAGTATTTCCTGTCAACATGCATCTAGTTCTCTAATCAACTGTCGCCGAACCTAGCATTATACTGTAGTTTAGAGATACTTTATTTGCTGATGTTGTTTCTCTTGGCACTCCCTTGTTTGCTGTGACTGAGGACAAGATATTGAAGAGTTTGTTGACATCTGGTCCTTGCTTTTGGTGGATTATGTGACGATAAGGAGCTTTCTTTTGAGAGAGGGTCAGATAAAAATGTGAAACCATTGAGAACTTTTTGGAATTGGCTCCAGGACTTTGCTACTCTGACTTCAGTTCTGTGTTAGTGTTTTCCTGAAAAGGAGTCAGAGATATTTGTATACTTGGATATTATTTACAATACCCAAATGCCACACGGTGGTTCAGCTTGGTGGAGGTATAATAAAGAGTTTAGGCTTTGTTGCTGGACATTGGTTGGGTTTTCAAAGAGAACCGACGTATGGATTCAAATCATTTTAGCTTAGAAGCAGACTCATTCCTTTCCTGGGGCCCAGCATCTAAATGGTTCGTGCTGGTTCTTCATAGAGGCATAATGTAATTTTTCCTCAGCTTGCAAGTTTTTCCACAAATGTTCCATCTGCGCTGCTGCTCAGTCAGCGGTTCATTGCTTCCACAGACAGTAGCAGCCTACCAAATTGGGCCCAACTGGCTCAGCTGAGAATGTCAGTGAGCGTCCTTGAGATAGCACAGTGGCTAAGCCGTTATCCCAGGAGGTGGGGGGCAGAACTACTCACCGAGAGGTTCACTGTGGTATTGTCTAGTAACTTGTGTTTAGTCATTGACAATGTTGACATTGTTAAGGTACTTTCATACTAGCGTTAAAGTTTTCTGGTATTGAGTTCCGTCTTAGGGGCTCAATACTGGAAAAAAAATGATCAGTTTTGTCCCAGTGCATTCTGAATTGAAAGCAATCCGTTCAGTATGCATCAGGATGTCTTCAGTTCAGTCACTTTTACGGTATTTGGACTGAGAAAATACCTCAGCATGCTGCGGTCTTTACTCCGGCCAAAATTCCGGAACACTTGCCTTAACTTCGATTGGAATGTATTAATGCCGGATCCGGTATCAAGTGTTCCAGTAACACGGATCCAGTTTCCAGGGCGGCACAAAAATGTGAAAAACAATAAATACTGGATCCGTTTTTCTGGATGACACCGGAAAAATGGATCTGGTATTGCAATGCATTTATCAGACTGATTAGGATCCTGATCAGTCTGAAAATGACATGCGTTTGCATACAGTTTTCCTGATCAGGCAGGCAATTCAGGCAACTGAACTGTCTGCCGGAATCAAACAACGTAAGTGTGAAAGTATTTATCAAAAAAGACGAAAGTGACTCCTAAAATATAATATTTATTAGTATGCTGATAAAACCATACCCAGATTCTAAACAAAATCCCACTTAAAAGGCACATAAGGTATGGGCAGGGTATGTCGGGTGGGAGGAGGTCCCCTTGTCACGGGGAAGCTGGGCACTGTGCCCAGGGGTATGTAGTGGCTGTCCCTTCCACTGCCCCTCACTAATCCTGCGCCCGAGGGCAGCCCCTAATGGTGGGGTCCCCCCGTCCTCGTACCTACCCTAAATTACCCTTGGCATAACCCTATACCCCACAGCCATGAATGATAAACATAAATGTGCAATATTTTATACTTAATATAACTGCATCAGCCACAATCGGCATATCATATATAACAAAACAAAAAAAAAGGCTTATTATCTCTGTATGATTGGATGCATATACTTAGCCCCAACGCGTTTCCCCCAGCAACCATGGGTTCATCAGGGGGCAGTAAACCAGATGATATAGTAAAGATCCTTAGAATGCACCGTCACGGAAGATACTCAGTTAATGGAGAACAGGGACACTGATATGGATATTCAGGCCCACGATCATCTCGATAGACGGGCAGGATTTCCCAAGGTGGAGGTGGCTGATGCTGCACCAGTGTGAAAGTACCCTAAGTTGCTAGCTGAAATTAAATTGGATCATATGGCTGGTCCTTTTCATTAATCCCCCATTCCTAATTTGCGTGTATACCTTCTTGAATTAGGTTCCAAAAAAGAACAAGACAAGCTTTGACCAATTGAGAAAACAAGAAAATCCAGCTTCTTGAAAGTTGCAAATTTATTCCATCAGTTTAAAATCTTCAGATACAGGAATAGACTCAAGCTTTGGTCAATGTATCATTTATCTTTCCCTCGTGGTAGTTTGGTTAATGATGGGATTCCAAAGGGATACTGTATGTAGTGATTTCTTACACTTTATTTGATGTAGCAGTTCAGTTAATAAGGGGAACCCATACCTGGTACTCTTCTAGCAAAGGTCAATATTGAATCTGCATTTCGCTTGTTACCTGTTCACCATAGCTGATTTCACTTGTTGGGTTGTTGCTTAGATCAGTGTTTCCCAACCAGTGTGCCTCCAGCTGTTGCAAAACTACAACTCCCAGCATGCCCGCACAGCAAAAGGCTATCCGGGCATGCTGGGAGTTGTAGTTTTGCAACAGCTGGAGGCACACTGGTTGGGAAACAATGGCTTAGATAGGGAATTCAATGCTAATATGTGCCTGCCCATGACTGCCTCATTCGATGCCATTACTTTGAATTATTTCTTAGAGTAAGTTGTTGGATCAGAATCTGGTTTATATTCAGTCATACATTATTTAGATGATTTTCTTTTTGTTGGTCCAAAAGATTCCAATATTTGTGCTCAACAGTTGGTATACCTGTTGCAGTAGATAAAACAGAAGGCCCTTACTTTTTTGTCCTTTTTAGGGATTCAAATTGATTTGCTCAAGATGGTTTAAGACTTCAAAGTTATAAATTGACCTGCCCGGTGACTTGTGTTAACCTGGCAGTTTCGGCTAAAAAAGGTGCCTTACATCAATTGCATTGTTTGTTATACTTGGTTTTCGCCTGCCAGATCATTTCCATAGATCAGGTTTTCTCTCATCATTTTCATGTAGAGACTAGAGGTGTTTCTAGTCCCCATTATTTTATTTGGGTAACTAAAAGTATGCGTTAGGAGACTCAGGACTTATTAATTTGGACGTTTTTTTTGCATGACTTTAATTGGAGACCTATTGGTCTGAAGATGGAGGTTTCCAGCATTTATGCAGAATTGTATCTGCGTCTGGAGGAAAGAAGGTTTGTACAAAAACTTTGCTTAGATCCAAATTAATTTGTCACGAAGAGCATTAAATCAGGTCTATCCCAGCCAGTTAAACTTAAGGGCGAATGTACCTTGGTGTACATCACTGTGCAGTGCAGCAACATGCATGGCTAGTCCTTTCTGTTAGTGAAGCAGTTACTGTGCATCCAAATGATAGGCAGGTCACATATATAGTCGAGCACATTATTGTGCAGGCCACCAACCAGATAGTTAACACCTAGCTAAACAAAAAAAAAAGGCCTCATGCACACCACTGTTGTTTGCTTCCGCGTCCGTTCCGTTTTTTTTTCACAGATAGGATGCTTCCCCATTAATTTCAATGGGTCCGTCAAAAAATGCGGATGGTTAACCATTTTTGTTCCGCATCCGTGGTCCGTGTTTACCTTCCGTCAAAAAAATAGAGCATGTCCTATTTTTTTCACGTTTGCGGACAAGGATAGGCATTATTACAATGGATCTTCCAAAAAAACGGATCCGTCAAAAAAAATGGTCTGTCATCCGTTTCTTTTGACAGACGCAAAATTTGCAGAAGGAGCGGACGAGGAGGCAGGCAACAGTCGTGTGCATGTAGCCAAAAGCATACAGCATCCTTCAGTAAGGAAAAAATAAAACACTGCGCACCCCTGCAGGTTTCCAAATTACTTTTTAGTGGAACAAAATAAGGACATGGAGGTAGCTCCAAGAAAGTAGTGGAGAAAAAAAAGTTATATTTTAATCCATGTTATGGTAGGGCAAACACACGTTTGATTTCCTTCTGTTAGATGTATAATGACTGTGCATCACTATTAGGATTTGTTCACACCTCACTTATTTGATCAGTTATTGTGAGCTCAAAGCAGGTGTGGGTCAAACCCACAGAACAGGTGCAGATCTATTCATGATACCTTATCAGGGAGTGGGCTTGGTTCCTGAATTTGCCTCACAATAAGTGTTGGAAATAACTAACCAAATAACAGAAGTGTGAACTCTGACTTACCGGTCAATATTAGCGCAAGGTCTAATTTAATGGAGTGGACTTAACCGTGCAGTGGTCTAAAATTCAAGGAGTGACCCCATGAAAGTTGGAAGGATGTCATCAGTAAGGCTGTGTTAATATCAATGTTTATTTTTCTGTTCTACTGATCTGTCAGAAGAACAGCCGCAAAAAAGCGAATCCTGTAGTTTGAGTATCTGCCTTCACACCGTCAGTATTTGATCAGTATTGGTAAGGCAAAAAAAGGAGTAGGTCCAGAACAGAAATAACATGTTATGGAAATATTTGCATGTATTCTGTGTTTTGGACCCACTTCTGCTTTTGGCTTCCAAATCATGGTCAAATCCTGATGCAAAATGCTAACTGTGGGATAGAGACCTCATACTCAATTTGTGTGAATTTTGTCCATTTGCCTCTGAAATAGGTTTTATTTAGATGGAAAAGAAGTCCTGCATGCAGGACTTTAATGGCCTCTATCACACAGTCAGTATTTGGTCAGTTTTTTGCATCAGTATTTGATCAGTATTGGTAAGGCAAAAACAGGAGTGGGTCCAAAATAGAGATGGAAATACTTGCATGTCTTCTGTGTTTTGGACCCACCCCTGCTTTTGCCTGATGCAAAATACTGACTGTGTAACAGAGGGTGGAGTACCAATGTGTGGAAACGTCACATATGAGGTGATGTAGGGGAACACCATTCTTCCTTTGCAGCTCAAGGAGGTCATGTTTTACACAGTAAGAGTGGCTGAAGTGCATGCACAGTTTCCTTGACATTTTCAAGATATTCAGCCAGGATTCGATTTCTTGGTTGATGATGTGGAGCAGTTCCTCCCCAGTGTGACTCCGTTCACCCAGGCTGACCATGTGCAGAACCGTGCGACAAAGCCGTGCTTTGCATAGGTGGTATGCTCGAGGACCACTCAGAACAGTGCTTTCAATTAAGGCTGAGGACAAGGTGAAGGATGAGGAGGTAGAGGAGGATATTGGCACAGAAATCCCCCGATTTCAACGCAGAGGTGGCATTACCATAACCTGGCCCAGTTTTTGGTGTGCCTGGGCCAGAAACACATTTACCCAGTGAGCTATACGGGACATATATTGTCCTTGGCCATAGCTACAGCTTCAGATGTCAGCGCTGGCATGAATTGTACCAAACACAAACAGTTGTTGGCCGTGGTGCCAACATTAGAACCCTGACCACATTTCACCTTCTGCCCACATACCCTGCATACTGCCATGCCTCTAGCGACTTGATAAAAAAACTCACATACTGCAGTATGGCATTTTACTGCCAACACTTCATACTGACTGCCAACACTTCATACTGACTGGTTGCTGCTGCCTTTCTGAACCTGTGCATCGGCTGTGGTTTCCTGACAGTTAGGCTCCTGAGTAGCAAGGGTGCTTTGCTGCTGTTTTGCATCTCTAAGTGTATTTCTTTCCGTTAAAGGGTATATTACACAAAGTGTTAAAATACAAGTGCTGAAAGCATAATCCTATATATTTTTTCACACGCTACTGTGCATTTCCAAGTGTAAATCTGTCCGTAAAAGGATACCTTTCATCCAGGGCCTAAATACTAGGCCTACAATTGATATTCCCCTAAATCTGTGGTTACTGCTGTGCCTGGATTAGTGTAATACAGTACATAAATAGATAGCTAGATAGTGTTAGGTGCCTGTAAAAAAAAGACCTGAATTTGAATTCAATACATTGGGCCAAATAATTTTTTTCTTATTGTGGTGAACGGTAACAATGAGGAAAACATCTAGGAAGGGAAGCGGACGCGGACATGGTCGTGGTGTTGTTAGTGGACCCTCTGGTGCTGGGAAAGGACGTGGCCGTTCTGTCACAGCCACACGTCCTAGTGAACCAACTACCTCAGATTCCAGTACCAGCCAAAATTTACAGCGATATTTGGTGGGGCCCAATGCCGTTCTAAGGATGGTAAGGCCTGAGCAAGTACAGGCGCTAGTCAATTGGGTGGCCGACAGTGGATCCAGCATGTTCACAATATTATCTCCCACCCAGTCTTCTGCAGAAAGCGCACAGGTGGTGCCTGAAAACCAAGCCCATCAGTCTGTCTCATCACCCCCATGCATATCAGGGAAACTGTCTGAGCCTCAAGTTATGCAGCAGGCTCTTATGCTGTTTGAAGACTCTGCTGGCAGGGTTTCCCAAGGGAATCCAACTAGCCCTTCCCCAGTGGTGGAAGACATAGAATGCACTGACGCACAACCACTTATGTTTCCTGATGATGAGGACATGGGAATACCACCTCATCAGAGTCTGCACGTCTCTGATGATGACGAAACACAGGTGCCAAATGCTGCATCTTTTTGCAGTGTGCAGACCGAACAGAAGGTCAGGGAGGAAGACTGTGTGGAAGACGATGCAAGGGACGATGAGGTCCTAGACCCCACATGGAACGAAGGTCGTGCCACTGACTTACATAGTTCAGAGGAAGAGGCAGTGGTGAGACCGAGCGAACAGCGTAGCAAAAGAGGAAGCAGGGGGCAAAAGCAGAAAAGCCGCCACCAAGAGAGTTCGCCTGCTACTGGCCACCGCCTTCAAGGAGTTCCCTGGCATGGCACTTCTTAAAACAATGTGCTGACGACAAGACCCAAATGGTTTGCATGCTGTGTCATCAGAGCCTGAAGCGAGGCATTAACGTTCTGAACCTTTGCACAACCTGCATGACCAGGCATCTACATGCAAAGCATGAACTGCAGTGAAGTAAACACCTTAAAAACAAGGAACTCACTCAGGCTTCCCCTGCTCCCTCTTCTGCTGCTGCCTCGGCCTCTTCCTCCACCTCGGGAGGAATGTTGGCACCTGACGCCCACCAAACAAAGGATGTGCCACCAACACCACCACCTCCGTCACCAAGCTTATCCACCATGTCCCACGGCAGCGTTTAGCTCTCCATCTCACAAACCTTGGAGCTAAAGCGTAAATTCCCACCTAGCCACCCTCGAGCCCTGGGCCTGAATGCCAGCATTTCTAAACTACTGGCCTTTGAAAAGCTGTCATTCAGGCTGGTGGACACAGACAGCTTCAAACAGCTGATGGTGATGACTGTCCCAAAGTATGTTGTTCCCAGCCGCCACTACTTCTCCAAGAGAGCCGTGCCTTCCCTGCACAACCAAGTATCCTATAAAATCAAGTGTGCACTGCGCAACGCCATTTGTGGTCCACCTAATCACAGAGACGTGGACCAGTAAGCACGGCCAGGGACGCTATATCTCCCTAACTGCACACTGGGTAAATGTAGTGGCGGCTGGGCCCCAGGCGGAGAGTTCTTTGGCGCACGTCCTTCCGCCGCCAAGGATCGCAGGGCATCATTCTTTGCCTCCTGTAGCCTCCTCCTCCTACTCGCCTTCCACCTCCTCTTCTTCCACCTGCTTATCCAGTCAGCCACATACCTTCACCACCAACTTCAGCGCAGCCCGGGGTAAATGTCAGCAGGCGTTCTAAAACTCATATGTTTGGGGGACAGGACCCACACCTGGCAGAAGTTGTGGCGGGGTATTGAACAACAGACCGACGAGTGGTTGCTGCAGGTGGGCCTCAAGCCCGGCCTGGTGGTGTGCGATAATGGGCAAAATCTCGTCGCAGCTCTGGGGCTAGCCGGTTTGACGCACATCTCTTGCCTGGCGAATGTGCTGAATTTGGTGGTGCAGAAGTTCATTCACAACTACCCTGACATGTCAGAGCTGCTGCATAAAGTGCAGGCCGTCTCTGCGCGCTTCCGGCGTTCGCATCCTGCCGCTGCTCGCCTGTCTGCGCTACAGTGTAACTTCGGCCTTCCCGCTCACTGCCTCATATGCGACGTGCCCACCAGGTGGAACTCCACCTTGCACATGCTGGAGAGACTGTGCGAGCAGCAGCAGGCCATAGTGGAGTTCCAGCTGCAGCACGCACGGGTCAGTCGCACTGCAGAACAGCACCACTTCACCACCAATGAATGGGCCTCCATGGGAGACCTGTGTTCCCTGTTGCGCTGTTTTGAGTACTCCACCAACATGGCCAGTGGCGATGATGCCGTTATCAGCGTTACAATACCACTTATATGTCTCCTTGAGAAAAAACGTAGGGCGATAATGGAAGAGGAGGTGGCCCAGGAGGAGGAAGAGGAGGAAGAGGGGTCATTTTTAGCACTTTCAGGCCAGTCTTTTAGAAGTGGTCCAGAGGGAGGTTTTTTGCAACAGCAGAGGCCAGGTACAAATGTGGCCAGCCAGGGCCCACTACTGGAGGATGAGGAGGATGCGGAGCAGGTGGAGGATGAGGATGAAGCATGTTTACAGCGGGATGACACCCAATGCAGCTCTGGCCCATCACTGGTGCGTGGCTGGGGGGAAACAGAGGATGATGATGATACGCCTCCCACAGAGGACAGCTTGTCCTTACCTCTGGGCAGCCTGGCACACATGAGCGACTACATACTGCAGTGCCTGCTCAACGACAGCAGAGTTGCCCACATTTTAACGTGTGCGGACTACTGGGTTGCCACCCTGCTGGATCCCCGGTACAAAGACAATGTGCCCACCTTACTTCCTGCACTGAAGCGTGATAGGAAGATGCGCGAGTACAAGCGCATGTTGGTAGACGCGCTACTGAGAGCATTCCCAAATGTCACAGGGTAACAAGTGGAAGCCCAAGGCGAAGGCAGAAGAGGAGCGAGAGGTCGCCAACGCAGCTGTGTCACGGCCAGCTCCTCTGAGGGCAGGGTTATCATGGTAGAGATGTGGAAGAGTTTAGTCACCACGCCACAGCTAACTGCACCACAACCTGATATGGAATGTGTTAGCAGGAAGCAGCATTTCACTAACATGGTGGAACAGTACGTCTGCACACCCCTCCATGTACTGACTGATGGTTCGGCTCCATTCAACTTCAAATTGTCCACGTAGCCAGAGCTAGCCTTTTATGCCTTTGAGGTGCTGGCCTGCCTGGCGGCCAGCGTTTTGTCTGAACGTGTATTCATCACGGCAGGTGGCGTCATTACTGACAAACACAGCCGCCTGTCCACAGCCAACGTGCACAAGCTGACGTTCATAAAAATGAACCAGGTATGAATCCCACAGGACCTGTCCAGCCCTTGTGCAGAATTGACTACCTCCCCTTAACCATATATTCTTGTACTCCAGGGCACTTCTTTATTGAATCCTCTTTTTTAAATTTTACCATTTTTTTGCAGGGCAACCCAAAGTTGAATGAACCTCTCCTCCGCCTGGGTGCCAGGGGCCTAAATATCTGAAAGTGGCCTTCTCCATTGGTGGGTGACATGAAGCCTGATTCTCTGCTTTGGGACCTCTCTCCTCTGTCTGGGTGCTGGGGCCTAAATAACTAAACGTGGCCTTGTCCGTTGGTGAGTGACATGATGCCTCCTTTGCTGCTATGGGACCACTCTCCTCTGTCTGGGTGTCAGGGGCCTAACTTTCACATACTTGCTTGCTGTCTTGGTGGCAGATATTTAACACTTTTTACTGTCTAAGGACCACCCCATTGTCTGGGTGTCAGGGGCTATATGTCGTTTAATCATTTGTTGTCTTGGTGGGAGATATTAAACTCTTTTTACGGTCATGACCGCCCCATTGTCTGGGTGTCAGGGGCCAAAATTTCACGTACTTGCTTGCTGTCTTGGTGGCAGACATTTAACACTTTTTACTGTCTAATGACCGCCCCATTGTCTGGGTGTCAGGGGCCTATATGTCGTTTAATCATTTGTTGTCTTGGTGGGAGATATTAAACTCTATTTACTGTCTAATGATCGCCCCATTGTCTGGGTATCAGTGGCCTATATTTTGTTTAATTGCTTGCTGTCTGGGTGAGAGACATTAAACTCTTTTTACTGTCAAATTGCCTCTCCTCTGTCTGGGTGTCAGGGTACTACATAATTGATAATGGCATGTTCCATTGCAGGTTGACCTGAGGCCTGTGTTGCTGGTACAGGACCGCTCTCCTCTTTGCAGGTGCCATGGCCCTGATGTCTGTGGCACTGCAGTCAGACATGAATCCTTTTTGGCTGTAATGAGAACTTCAACTCCCATAGCATTCCCACCTGATGCCACCCCAACCTCCTATTCCACCTCCTCCTCCTCCAAGTTGCCAATTGATATTGGTTAATTTTTATTAATTTTATTTTAAGTCATTTCCCTATCCACGTTTGTTTGCAGGGGATTTGCCTACATTTTGCTGCCTTTTGCAGCCCTCTAGCCCTTTCCTGGGCTATTTTACAGCCTTTTTAGTGCCCAAAAGTTTGGGTTCCTATTGAATTCAATGGGGTTCGTGTTTGGGGTGAAGTTCGGGTCGAGTTCGGATCCCGAACCCAAACATTTTGGGGAAGTTCAGCCAAACTTTTCGAACCCGAACATCCAGGTGTTCGCTCAACTCTAGTTACAAGGCTTAGAAGTTTAGAAGTAAATCTTGAAATTTTTCTGAAAATTTCCAAAACCCACTTTTTAAGGACCAGTTCAGGTCTGAAGTCACTTTGTGAGGCTTACATAATAAAAACCACTCAAAAATGACCCTATTTGAAAAACTAAAACCCTAAAGGTATTCAAAACTGATTTTACAAACTTTGTTAACCCTTTAGGGGTTCCACAAGAATTAAAAGAAAATGGAGATGAATTTTCAGATTTTCACTTTTTTGGCAGATTTTCCATTTGAATCAATTTTTTCCAGTAACAAAGCAAGGGTTAGCATGCAAACAAAACTCAATATTTATTGCCTTGATTGTGTAGTTTGCAGAAACATCCCATACGTGGTCGTAAACTGCTGTATGGCCAAACGACAGGGCACAGAAGGAAGAGAACGCCATATGGTTGCTGGAAGGCAGATTTTACTGAACTGGTTTTTAGACATCATGTCCCATTTGAAGCCCCCCTGATGCCCCCCTACAGTAGAAACTCCCAAAAAGTAACCCCATTTTGGAAACTATCGGATAAGGTGGCAATTTTGTTGGTACTATTTTAGGGTAAATATGATTTTTGGTTGCTCTATATTACACTTTTTTGAGGCAAGGTAACAAAAAATAGAAATTCTGAAATTTTATCTCTTTTTGCCAATAACTCTTGTGGAACATCTAAACGGTTAACAAAGTTTGTGGCGTTCCTTTCCTTTTGCACCCTGCCGTTTCGCCATACAGCAGTTTACAACCACATATGGAGTGTTTCTGCAAACTACAGAATCAGGACAATAAACATTGAGTTTTGTTTCCCTTTTAACCCTTGCTTTGTTACTGGAAAAATTGATTGAAATGGAAAATTATCAAAAAAAATAGCTGTTTTGGGACCGTTTTTATTTTTTGTTATTTACATCGTTGATCTGATGGGTTAGATTGTGTGCTATTTCTATAGAGCAGGTTTTTACGGACGCGACAATACCGAATATGATGACTGTTTGGGGTTTTTTGTTTCAGTTTTACATAATAAAAGCATTTATTTTTGAAAAAAAAAGATTTTTTTTGTGTCTCCACATTCTGAAAGCCATATTTTTTTTTGGGGGCCACTGTCTTATGTAGGGGCTCATTTTTTGAGGGATGAGATGTCGGTTTGATTGGCACCATCTTGGAGTTCATATGAAATTTTGGTCGCTTGCTATTACACTTTTTGTGATATAAGGTGACAAAAATGGCTTTTGACTCCGTATTTATATTATGGCACGGCGATACCTAATATGTATTTGTTTTATATTTATTTATTATTATTTATTTAAGTTTTACACAATAATGTCATTTTTGAAACAAAAAAAAAAATCATGTTTTAATGTCTCCATAGTCTGAGAGCCATATCTTTTTTTAGTTTTTTGGGTGATTGTCCTATGTTGGGTATCATTTTTTGCGGGATGATATGACGGTTTAATTGGAACTATTTTGGGAGGCATATAACTTTTTGATCACTTGCTATTACACTTTTTGTGATGCGAGGTGACAAAAAATAATTTTTCACACTGTTTTTATTTAATTATTTTTTACAGTATTTACCTGAGGGGTTAGATCATGTGATATTTTTATAGAGAAGGTTTTTACAGATGCGGCGATACATAATATGTATGCTTTTTATTTTTTTATTTAAGTTTTTCACAATAATATCATTTTTTAAACAAAAAAATGTTTTAATGTCTCCATAGTCATATAGACATATTTTTAAATTTTTGGGGGAAATTGTCCTATATAGGGTATTATTTTGTGTGAGATGAGATGATGGTTTGATTGGTACTATTTTGGAGGCATACGCCTTTTGATCGCTTGGTATTACACATTTTGTGATGTAAGGTGACAAAATGGCTTTTGACTCCGTATTTATATTATGGCACGGCGATACCTAATATGTATTTGTTTTATATTTATTTATTATTATTTATTTAAGTTTTACACAATAATGTCATTTTTGAAACAAAAAAAATCATGTTTTAATGTCTCCATAGTCTGAGAGCCATATCTTTTTTAGTTTTTTGGGTGATTGTCCTATGTTGGGTATCATTTTTATGGGATGATATGACAGTTTAATTGGAACTATTTTGGGAGGCATATAACTTTTTGATCACTTGCTATTACACTTTTTGTGATGCGAGGTGACAAAAAATAATTTTTCACACTGTTTTTATTTAATTATTTTTTACAGTATTTACCTGAGGGGTTAGATCATGTGATATTTTTATAGAGAAGGTTTTTACAGATGCGGCGATACATAATATGTATGCTTTTTATTTTTTTATTTAAGTTTTTCACAATAATATCATTTTTTAAACAAAAAAATGTTTTAATGTCTCCATAGTCATATAGACATATTTTTAAATTTTTGGGGGAAATTGTCCTATATAGGGTATTATTTTGTGTGAGATGAGATGATGGTTTGATTGGTACTATTTTTGGAGGCATACGCCTTTTTGATCGCTTGGTATTACACATTTTGTGATGTAAGGTGACAAAAAATGGCTTTTTTTACACCATTTTTTTATGGTGTTCACCTGAGGGGTTAGGTTATGTAATATTGTTATAGAGCAGGTTCTTACGGATGCGGCAATAGCTAATATGTGTAGTGTATTTTATTTTTCTAATTTTTATTCAGTGATAAATGTGTTTTTGTATTTTTACTTTATTTTATTTTTTCTGACCTAGACCCAATTGGTTATTGAAGATCCAGTGGGTCTGATGTCTGTATAATACAGTACACTACTGTATATAGTGTACTGTACTGTATTTTTTTACTTTACAAAGTCTGATCAAACTTCTGCCTTGAGCAGAAGTCTGATCAGACTTACATTACCATTGCAAGCAGGACGCCTGTGAAGTCGTCCTGTTGCCATGGTAACCATCACCTGCTGCCAGAACCAAGCAGCGGGTGATGGGAGAGGGAGGGAGCTCCTTCCCTGTTAACCCTTTCCATACAGCGGTCCCTATGGACCGCGGCATCGAAGGGGTTAAACGGTTTACATTGGTGCCAGCACCAAAGTAAGCCATTTGAAGCAGAGTGTCAGCAATGTGCTGACACTCTGCAAAAACCGCTTGGCCATCCTGATAGAGGGGGAGAGGAGGGGGAATCGTGCACGGATCGTGTGCCCTTCGGCCTGCTCGGCCACTTAATAAATAAGGAGCGGGCACATCAGGGGGCACATTGAGGGCTGCAGGGGGGTAAGGGATATTATATCTACACTTTAGAAGGTTCTGATCAGAACCTTTCACCCGGCATTAGAATCTTCTGATTGGCTAGTCTACACAGACTAGCCAATCAGAGCGAGCGCTGGCCCGGGACCGCCCTGATTGTTCCCCGGCTGGTTGGCTGACACCCCTGGCTGTGTGTAACAGCTGGGGTCTCAGCGCTGTCACCATGTCTTCAAACATGGTGACAGTTTAACTGCAGGACAAGAATGCTCGTCCAAGTGCGTCCAGTGCGTGAAGTACCGCCTAGTTAGGACGAGCATCCGCCTATATATTAGACTGCTTGTTGACAATTAGCCTGATGCACATAACGTCAATGTACAGTATAAATGAACAGATTAATTACTAATGGCATAGCAGATTAACGAAGTACATGTGCCTATATATTAGACCAGCTGTTGAGACTAATGGATTTAGACAGGCCGGCAGGGTGGCCGATTGTCAGCTGCTCGTTCAGTGATGCAGACCGCGAATTTATATGCAGCGATCGCCTTCACTTTATGAGGATGGGGGATTGCTATAGTGATCCCTTGTTCTCATATAAAATCATGGCTTCTGAGTAGCAGATCGCTGTTTAGACAGCACGATCTGCTGCTCAAAAGCCATGAACGGTGGTGCCTGCACGAGCAACAGGATCACTCAATGAACAAGCATTTTGCTTGTTTGTTAGGCAATTGGCGGCACATTTAGATAGCCAGATGATCTGGAATGTCTGTTCGCTGGAAAGGTCATTCCAGGTAATTTGGATGATTATAGGTACATCTAAGTGCACCTTAGGTCTGGTGCACAATCAGTCTATGGGCTGGGCTGGCTTGTCTGTCGGCTACAGGCTCTATCCTCAAGGGGGAAGGTGCAGTTGTTTTGGGAGAGAAGATGGGTAGGAGGTTGGAGGAATGTTTAAGCTAGGGACTGGGGGGCGAGGGTAATTAAATTGTAGGAGGGGAAGAGAGTGCAGGTAGAGACCTGGGGTGAGGTAATCAAACTAGGGGAGAAATGGAAGGAGGGACTAGAACAGTTCATTAGGACAGATGTAGGGTAAAAAATATACAAATTTTTAGTTTTTATCTAACTGTGTATTCATTTTCCATTTAAATCATGTGAGTTGATTATTGCACATTTTTTTTGGAGTATAATTAAATATTCTGATCATTTTGTTATTTGTATAATCATGTGGGTTGACAATATACTTTTATATAAATTATTATTATTATTTTTTTTTTTTGTATGTAATTTGTCACTTGTGTCTATATCATATTCGTTCCATGTGTTCATGTGGTCATTTTGAGAACAATTATTACAGCCCATACATGTGGTTATTTTGAGAACAATTATTACAGCCTATATATATTCTCTGAGCTTTTCTTAGGGCATAATTATGTCTGCAAGTCTGTTTGCCATCTCTTGTTCCCTCACTTAATATGGCGGCCGTGGTGCACGCGTATTCCCACGCATGCGCTGACGAGGTGGTACAGCTCTGATTCCGTTATGGGTCGGTCTATGCACTAGCATGCGTAGCCACTCCCCTTTAAGACTTACGTGAGTCTGTGCGCCCGCCGGCGCCTTGCAAGGAATCGCGCTCCTTATAGTGAGCGGCTCCTACGTTTATATAGATACACAGGTGAGGTTTATTGGGATGTGAGTGGCAGGCGTTTTTGCCCTATATTCCAATTGGCTGCATTATGATCATGTGAGGATGGTGAGTCCCACCCCTTAGCTTTATATATTCAGCACTTAGACCATCCCAGCCACTACCCCTTGTAAAGCTGATGGCGAAATGCGTGTCGGGGAGTGGTCTGGTGGTTCTGACGCTGTGTAGCTGGGTTGGTATCTATATGATTTATTTATTTAAGCATTACCTTTATTGATGTGCCTGTATGTGATGTATTCAGCCTTTGTTTATCTCCCCATGACCCACATTTGGGCTCTATATTAGTGTTTGGCTAGTAATCACAACATTGTTTTTTTTTGTTACATTATATACTTTATGCATTGTACTAACCCATATTGCACTAGCACTTTATTTATATCTTTGATCCACACTATCATGTTCCACCGACCTGCTTGTTTTTAAACTATCTTTAACGTGGTTGTCAATCATGTAGTTATTGATTTTGTTTAATAAACTAACTTGGATTATTTATACTTGTGTATCTGTGGGATACTTGCTATCTACATACAGTTGTGTTCAAAATTATTCAACCCCCAATGCTGTAAAGGGTTTTAGGGAATTTAGTGTACATTTGTAATTGTGTTCAGAATGAAATCTTACAAGGACTTTTTAAAGAACCAAATGCAATTAAAATGACATCAATTGTTTTTGTAATACAGTATTAAATGTTTTTTTTGTGATTTCTTTATTGACACAATTATTCAACCCCTTAAAGACTACCACTCTTAAGAACATAGGTTCATTCAAGTGTTTTCGATCAGGTATTGAAAACACCTGTGGATGTCAAGGAGCAGCAATCAAGCATAATAAGCACCAATTAGGCAGATTTAAAATGACTGTGATTCTCAGCTCCTTCTAGACATTTACTGGTGTGTTTACAAACATGGTGAAGTCAAGAGAATAGTCCAGGAAGACAAGAGAAGAGGTGATTTCTGTTCACAGGAAGGGCAATGGCTATAAGAAGATTGCAAAAATGTTAAACATACCAAGAGAGACCATAGGAAGCATCATTCGCAAATTCAAGGCAAAGAACACTGTTGAAACGCTACCTGGTCGTGGCAGAAAGAAGATGCTGACTTCGACTGCTGTGTGCTACCTGAAGCGCAAAGTGTTGAAAAGTCCCCGTGTGACTGCTGAGGAACTGAAAAAAGATTTGTCAGATGCGGGTACTGAAGTTTCAGCTCAGACAATAAGGTGCCCTCTGCGTAATGAAGGCCTCCATGCCAGAACTCCCAGATGCACCCCCTTGCTGTCTCCAAAGAATAAGAAGAGTCGACTGCAGTATGCCAAAAGTCATGTGGACAAACCACAAAAGTTTTGGGATAGTGTTCTGTGGACTGATGAAACAAAATTCAAACTGTTTGGGCCCATGGATCAACGCTATGTTTGGAGGAGGAAGAACAAGAAAAGAACACCTTGCCTACTGTGAAGCATGGCGGGGGGTCAATCATGCTTTGGGGCTGTTTTGCTTCTACAGATACAGGGAAGCTTCAGCGTGTGCAAGGTACCATGAATTCTCTTCAGTACCAGGATATATTGGATGAAAATGTGATGCAGTCCGTCACAAACCTGAGGCTTGGGAGACGTTGGACCTTTTAACAGGACAATGATCCCAAGCATACTGTACATCCACGTCCACTAGAGCATGGTTGCAGATTAAAGGCTGGAACATTTTGAAGTGGCCATCGCAGTCACCAGACTTAAATCCGATTGAGAACCTCTGGTGGGACTTAAAGAAAGCAGTTGCAGCGCGCAAGCCTAAGAATGTGACTGAACTGGAGGCTTTTGCCCATGAAGAATGGGCGAAGATACCCGTAGATCGCTGCAAGACACTTGTGTCAAGCTATGCTTCACGTTTAAAAGCTGTTATAACTGGAAAAGGATCTTGTACTAAGTGCTAAGATTGAATGTCACTTGGGGGTTGAATAAAACTGATAATGATGTGAGCACAGAAAAGACATTTGTGGTTATTTCATTATAAATGTTATGTAATGTTTGTCTGACTTACAAGTGCCTCTTTGATTTAATTGTAAACAAGATGACTGAAATGATCAAAATCAATGTCAAACTGGCCAAAACACTCAATTTCAGTGGGGGTTGAATAATTTTGAACACAACTGTATATCTTTATTGGTTCAATATATCTAGTGATATGTAGATCTGTTACTTTTTGGGAATTCAGTTTGGTTGCCAAAAAATATACAAATACCTCAGAAATTGTATGTACACTAATGACAGAAGCCTGATCAATTAAACTAGTAAACTGGAATTAGTAATGTGTGAGAAGGACTATGACATAGTGGGAATAACTGAGAAATGGCTGGGTGATAGCTATTAGTGATGAGTGAACTTCATATTTTGAAGTTCGAGTTCGTGTTCAGGTTGTGGTATATGCTGAATTGCTTTATGGATTCTGTTACCACGGACCATAACACAATTCCATGACAGAATGAATAACGGAATGCATTCCGGAGGTCTGTGGTAACGGAATCCATAACGCAATTCAGCATATTTGAGAAGTAATTCAGCATATACCAAAACCCATGCACGAACTCGAACTTCAAAATATGACCTTCCGGACGTGACTAGAGGGACAGCCTTACAGCACTTAGTGCTAACCAATATACTTGAAAGAACACAAGATTTGCTGGTTGGGTGACACCTGGGAAATAGTGACCATAAAATAGTAACCTTCCAATTGTAATTCAAAAGAGTTTTTCTTCAGGGAGGCACAAAAATACCAAACTTCAAAAAAGCTAAATTTAGCCAACTAAGAGAGGCCATTGGCCTAACTAACTGAGGCAAAGTCCTCAAAAAAAAAAAAAAAAAGCCACAGAACAAATAAAAGCAGCCAAACTAGAGACATAGAGATTCATTACCAAAAAGAGTAAAACTAACCCTAAAATGTTCTTCAATTATATAAAAGGTAAAAAGTATAAATCTGAAGGTGTCGGCCTTTTACAGAGTGATAAGAGGTGAGTTGAGACAGCGATGAGGAACAAGAACTGTGTTCACTTTGGAAAATAAACTGATGAAAAGATGAAATGCAGAACGTAAAAGTAAATTCCTCATTAAAAATGCCCTGTCTGACCCAGGAACAAGTACAGTGGCATCTTAAAAAGATTAAAATAGACAAATCCCTGGAACCAGATGCCATACACCCCCTTATCCTAAGAGAATTAAGTAATGTCATAGCCAGACCCTTATTTATAATATTTAAGGACTCCATACTGACAGGGAGTGTTCCACAAGATTGGCGCTTATCGAATGTGGTGCCAATATTAAAAAAAGTTTTAAAGGCAGAGCCCAGAAACTATAGGCCAGTATGTTTAACATCTGTCGTGGGTAAACTGTTTGAAGGTTTTCTAAGAGATGCTATCTTGGAGTACCTCAATAAAAATAAGCGAAATAACGCCATATCACCATGGCTTCATGAGGAATCTGTCATCTTAGACAGGATTTTGTTCTTATCCATAGATATGAGTAGGGTTGTTGTATAGGGTTGAGCAAACCCGAACTGTAAAGTTTGGGTGCGTACCGAACATTACTTTTTTTTGCACCCGGACCTGAACCCGAACATTTCCGTAAAAGTTCGGGTTCGCTGTTCAGTGATTTCTTACCGCTTTTTGAAAGGCTGCAGGGCAGCCAATCAGAAAGCGTTTCACTGATTTGCCCCAAGAAGCCATCACAGCCATGCCTACTATTGGCATGGCTGTGATTGGCTAAGTGCAGCATGTGACCCAGCCTCTATTTAAGCTGCAGTCACGTAGTGCCGCACATCACTCTGCTGCTCTTAGTGTAGGGACAGGATGCTGCTGGTGCTCTCAGGGAGAGATTAGAGAAGAAATCTGTTGAACTTGGTGGTGATAAATCTTCAAACTACAGCAATTATTGAGAAAGCTATGCTACATATTTGTACCCAGCCCTGAGCCCAGTGATACTGCAAAATTATTTTTAGTCCATCTGTTACTGAGGGGGGGGTCGGTGGCCATTTTAGCAACTGCAGTGTCCTTGGAACTGCATGTGACCTGCATGTGTGCCAGCCTGCCAGGGACATCATTTTAATTATTTTTTGGTAGCTCAGTGGAGGAAAAATTCATTTTTTTCTGGCAGGTCAAATCCCGCTACATTACCTATTTTATAATTTTGGGGTGAATTAGTGCATTTCTGTAGTTGGGGGAAGAAACCCTTACTGTCATACCACAGAGCACGTTTGCATACACCGCTGAAAAATCTGTTTTATAATTTTGCAGTGACATAGTGCATTTCTGTAGTTGCTGTAATAAACCCTTACTGTCATAGCACAGAGCACGTTTGCATACATCGCAGAAAAACCCGTTTTATAATTTTGCGGTGACAGTGCATTTCTGTTGTTGGTGAAATAAACCTGTACTGTCGTACCACAGAGCACGTTTACATACACCGCTGAAAAAATCTGTTTTATAATTTTGCGGTGACAGTGCATTTCTGTAGTTGCTGTAATAAACCCGTACTGTTGTACAACAGAGCACGTTTGCATACACCGCTGAAAACCCTATTTTAAAATTTAGCAGTGACATACAGCATTTGTGTATTTTGGGGAAATAAACCCGTATTGTTCTTCTATAGAGCAGTTTTGCATACAACACACAAAAACGTATTTTTAAATTTAGCAGTGACATACAGCATTTGTGTATTTTGGGGAAATAAACCCGTATTGTTGTTCCACAGAGCAGTTTGGCATACAACGCACAAAAACGTATTTTCAAATTTAGCAGTGACATACTGCATTTCTGTAGTTTGTTGCAATGAACATTGGTTTTGTGCTACATAGCAGATCTGGGGCCTACCCTGTATTTCAGTCATTTTAAGTAACCTTTTGAACTTCGCATTTACATACAGTTGTGTTCAAAATTATTCAACCCCCAGTGCTGTAAAGGGTTTTAGGGAATTTAGTGTACATTTGTAATTGTGTTCAGAATGAAATCTTACAAGGACTTTTTAAAGAACCAAATGCAACTAAAATAACATCAATTGTTTTTGTAATACAGTATTAAATGTTTTTTTTGTGATTTCTTCATTGACACAATTATTCAACCCCTTAAAGACTACCACTCTTAAGAACAGAGGTTCATTCAAGTGTTTTCGATCAGGTATTGAAAACACCTGTGGATGTCAAGGAGCAGCAATAAAGCATAATAAGCACCAATTAGGCAGATGTAAAATGACTGTGATACTCCGCTCCATCTAGACATTTACTGGTGTGTTTACAAACATGGTGAAGTCAAGAGAATGGTCCAGGAAGACAAGAGAAGAGGTGATTTCTCTTCACAGGAAGGGCAATGGCTATAAGAAGATTGCAAAGATGTAAAACATACTGTACCAAGAGACACCATAGGAAGCATCATTCGCAAATTCAAGGCAAAGAACACTGTTGAAACGCTACCTGGTCGTGGCAGAAAGAAGATGCTGACTTCGACTGCTGTGTGCTACCTGAAGCGCAAAGTGGAGAAAAGTCCCTGTGTGACTGCTGAGGAACTGAAAAAAGATTTGTCAGATGCGGGTACTGAAGTTTCAGCTCAGACAATAAGGCGCACACTGCGTAATGAAGGCCTCCATGCCAGAACTCCCAGGCGCACCCTCTTGCTGTCTCAAAAGAATAAGAAGAGTCGACTGCAGTATGCCAAAAGTCATGTGGACAAACCACAAAAGTTTTGGGATAGTGTTCTGTGGACTGATGAAACAAAATTAGAACTGTTTGGGCCCATGGATCAACGCTATGTTTGGAGGAGGCCTATGAAGAAAAAAACACCTTGCCTACTGTGAAGCATGGCGGGGTCAATCATGCTTTGGGGCTGTTTTGCTTCTACAGGTACAGGGAAGCTTCAGCGTGTGCAAGGTACCATGAATTCTCTTCAGTACCAGGAGATATTGGATGAAAATGTGATGCAGTCCGTCACAAACCTGAGGCTTGGGAGACGTTGGACCTTTCAACAGGACAATGATCCCAAGCATACCTCCAAGTCCACTAGAGCATGGTTGCAGATTAAAGGCTGGAACATTTTGAAGTTGCCATCGCAGTCACCAGACATAAATCCGATTGAGAACCTCTGGTGGGACTTAAAGAAAGCAGTTGCAGCGCGCAAGCCTAAGAATGTGACTGAACTGGAGGCTTTTGCCCAGAAAGAATGGGCGAAGATACCCGTAGATCGCTGCAAGACACTTGTGTCAAGCTATGCTTCACGTTTAAAAGCTGTTATAACTGGAAAAGGATCTTGTACTAAGTGCTAAGATTGAATGTCACTTGGGGGTTGAATAAAACTGATAATGATGTGAGCACAGAAAAGACATTTGTGGTTATTTCATTATAAATGTTATGTTATATTTGTCTGACTTACAAGTGCCTCTTTGATTTAATTGTAAACAAGATGACTGAAATGATCAAAATCAATGTCAAACTGGCCAAAACACTCAATTTCAGTGGGGGTTGAATAATTGTGAACACAACTGTAGTTGGTTGCAAACACACAGGTTTTGTGGAAGATGGCACATTAGTGCTGTACGCTGCATTTCTGATAGTCAAATTAAACCGTTAATTTCTGCTTTTACATTGTTGGTTTGAAAAATCAAATTTTTGGTGATAGGGAAGTGATTGTATTTGATTGCTCGGTTACACTTTTTGTGACCAAAAGAAATGTATTCTGTTTATGACACGGGCACTTCCTTACTGTTAGTGAACTTAATTTTTGACTATTGGCAGTTAAATTGACACCGGACAAAAACCATCTGTTAGTTTGGTGGGTGAATGCAAATAATGAGGAGAACTTAAAATAAGGGACGTGGGCATGGTCGTGGTGGTGTTGGTGAAGCTCCTGCTGCTGGGAGAGGACGTGGCCGTTCAGCTACAGGTCCAAGTGAAACAGGGTGTGAGTAGGCGACAGAAACTCAGGTGTGAGTAGGCGACAGAACCTGCAGCGTTATTTTGTATGCCCGAATGCTGCTCTATGAATGGTGAGGCCAGAACAAGTATAGGCGCTAGTAGATTGGGAGGTTGACAGTGCCTCTAGTACCTTAACATTGTCTCCCACTGCTGAAAGCTCAGAGTTGGCACCTGCAGCCCATGCCCATCAGTCTTTCACTTCACCCCCTTGAAAATAAGCCAAGCAATCTGACCCCCAAGTCATGCAGCAGTCTCTTATGCTTTTTAATGACTCTGCTGGCAGGGTTTCTCAGTGCCATAACCATAGTCCTGCCCCAGAAGTGGAAGAGATTGAGTGCACGGATGCCCAACCACTTAGGTTTGAGGATGGGGACATGGGAAGACCACCGCAGCACGTCTCTGAGGATGACGAAACACAGGTGCAAACTGCTGCAGCTTTCTGAGATGTGCAGACCGACAAAGAGGGCAGGGGTGAAGACTGGGTGGAAAATGATGTTGAACACGATGAGGTCCTACACCCCAAAATATACCACTTAAATCCATGTTATTCATGGGTGGTGAAAAAATCATATTTTTTAAGCCCAGGATTTACCTTTGCGGCCTGCGCTGCATATGTGCCGGGGACAATAATATAATTAATCCGTCTGGGAGTTCAGGGGTTGACATATTCCAATTCTTTGCTGACAAGTAACCCTGCACTGCATAGGTGACAGGGACCAAAAATTAGAAAAATCTTCTTTTAAATTGTTAGGTGCAAAATTACCATTTTGCCGGGTACAAACCCCTGCTCTGCATAGGTGACAGTGACCAAAAATGCGGAAAATCTTCTTTTAAATTGTTGGGTGAAATATTACCATTTTTTCCGGGTACAAACCCTTGCTCTGGATAGGTGACAGGGACAGAAAATTTGAAAAATCTTCTTTGGGTTGGGTGCAATATTATCATTTTTGCCATGAATAAACCCCTCCTCTGCATGGGTGCCAGGGGCCTACATTTTTAAAAATCGTCTGTTCCATTGGTGGGTGACATAAACCCTGTTTTGCCGTGAATTAACCCCTCCTCTGGCTGGGTGCCAAGGGCCTACATTTCTAAAAATCGCCTGTTCCATTGGTGGGTGACATGAACCCCGTTTTTCCGTGCATAAACACCTCCTCTTCCTGGATGCCAGGGGCCTCCTTATCTAAAAATCGCCTGTTCCATTGGTGGGTGACATGAACCCCGTTTTGCCGTGAATTAACCCCTCCTCTGCATGGGTGCCAGGAGCCTACATTTCTAAAAGTCGCCTGTTCCATTGGTGGGTGACATGAACCCCGTTTTGCTGTGAATTAACACCTCCTCTTCAAGATTTAGATTTTTAATTTTTATTTATTTTAAGCCATTTCCCTATGCACATTTGTTTGCAGGGCACTTACCCACATTTTGCTGCCTTTTGCAGCCCTCTAGCAATTTCCAGGACTTTTTAAAGCCATTTTAGTGCCCAAAAGTTCGGGTCCCCATTGACTTCAATGGGGTTCGGGTCAAGGGTTAAGTTCTGATCCCGAACCCGAACTTTTTTGTGAAGTTCGGCTGAACCCGTCGAACCCGAACTTCCAGGTGTCCTCTCAACTCTATTGTTGTAGAATATACTGTAACTAAAGTAAAAATAATTCCACTGTGGACAAATGAGGTGAACGACAATACCCACATTTGAGGATTCCCTTGGAGCTGACCCCACAAACTGTCATTCTGTTCCACATGAGAGTGGGAAAAATATACAGTATAAAGGCAGTCAGAAATTCCTTCCAATTCCCAGAAAGAGGTTCTGGTAAATGTACAGTTCTGTAATAGTACTATAGGGAACTACTAATTTGGTTAGCAAAGTATAAGAGACCAAAGACAACCAAATGTGTAAAAAATGTGAGAGGAAACAGACAACCAGGGGCCAAAGTTAGACATCACAGCCAGGGGGAAATGCAAAAAAAGATTAAGGTTCAGAACAGGGTGTTATAACTAGAAAAAATTATAAGTATCAAAACAGCTGTCAAATGAGAAGTCAGACAGTCCAGTGTAAAAGTTTAGGTAAGAACAGTGGGTTTAATCCAGGGGAGTACTGAGATAAATCAGTTTGACAATCAGAAGTCAAACTAACAATAAAGCACACCAGAATGAAGAGACAATAACTGGCATTGGCTAAACAGCAGAGCAGATTCAGATAGAGAGCTAAACTCTCAGATTGGCTACTCTGACCTTCCCCATGATTGATCTAAAGATTAAGCCTCCTAACTGGCTGATGAGCCAGACCTCTGGATTGACTTGACAGCCATTCTGCTGATGTCACCTCAACATTCAAATTGGTAGCATAAAAGCATACAGGTAGGTTTGTTGCACACAAAATAATGAAGTTTGTTACACCTATTACTAAAACTAGACTATTTTCATATTCATGTTCATCATGATGAAATACAATTCAAAGAAACATAGTTTGAATATTTCAGTCAATGTTTTCACATTCTTTAAATTTGGAGATCAGACCCTTACTTTTTTTGACAGAAAAAAAATGCTGACTCTCTTGGGTACAAAAAACCTACGGTATATTAGTAAAATGCCAATACCTATATAATATAGACATTCATATATTAAACCACATGGCAGGGGACTCATAAATATGTCAACCAAAAAAAGGCAATCATAAATACTACTGCTCAACTGCAAAAAATAACTATATATTTATTGAACAGAAAAATATATTAAAAGCCCAGAAATACACATAGCACATAAAAATACACATAGGACATTTAAAAACATCTAACCAATAGTAAGCGGTGCAAGAAAAAACTAGGGGTGCATTTATTAAGACTGGCATTTAGCAGGGGGTTCCGTCGAAGTTCTGAAAAGGTGCAGGGTCCGCTCTCTCTGCAACTGCCGTGCCCTCTCCTCTTTGGTTAACAGGGTCAACCATTATAAACATGATCCCTGTCAATTAAAGTGGAGAGGGTGCAGCAGTTTCAGAGACAGCTGAGCCTCTAGGAGTAACAGCAAAACCCCCATTGCTCCTAGAGACTCATTTGCATATATTTTTCTCAGCAATGTGGGCACACAAGAACATGAGACCAACACAGATGCCTTGAGCTGCCAAGCACACATGCAACAGGCAGCCAGTGTCATAGGTACAAATCTGCTGACAGATGCCCTTTAATCTGTAGTCCTTATCTCTATAAAATACCCCTTCTTTGTGGCCTCAGTAGAAGCCCCCAAAGATGCCCCCCAATAATGTGCCAGTAACAAGTGCCCCCATAGATGCCCCCCCAATAATGTGCCAGTAACAAGTGCCCCCCATAGGTGCCCCCCCAATCATGTGCCAGTAACAAGTGCCTCTCCATGCCACCCCCAAATCATGAGCCAGTAACAAGTGCCTCTTCATGCCCCCCCAAATCATGTGCCAGTAACAAATGCCTCTCCATGCCCCCCCCCCATCATGTGCCAGTAAGTGCCTCTCCAGAGCCCACCCCCATCATGTGCTAGTAACAAGTATAGTCCTGTATAAAAAAAAATAAACACTTATACTTACCTCCATGGCAGCGATGCGATGCAAGCTTCTTCCGGCCTGTGTCCCATGCTGTACGGCTCAAGCTGCGCGATGATGTCATCGTGCCGCCTGGACCAGCCTCTGATAGGCTGCGGGCCTTGTGCCAGCAGCCTATCAGAGGAACAGGGAAGGCAGACGCCACCCTCCCCTGCCCGGCCGCAGCACAGCCATCTGTATCGCTGTCCTGAGGACGGCGATACAGATGACTATGGAGATGAACGCTTCCACATTGGAACGCTCATCTCCCTGTGCCCTGCCACCGCCACTGCTGCCAGCCTGACCAGATTACTGATCACTGCTGCAGATCACTGCTGCCCCCTTCACTGCCGAACCCGGTCGCAGTCGCACACTCTGCGACCGCGGTCGTTACGCCCCTGATTAAACACCATTGGATGCCCTTATAGGAAAACAGAATGATGTGAGAACTGAAACATTTTAAGAACAGAAAGTAAATTAACAAAGTAACTTGCTTTTTTAATGCTGAATTATATTAAAATCACATTTAATGGTGACAGAACCCATTTAATGGCTCTGAATATGGGTATTCAAATGTTGTTTTTAAATCCCTTGACCAGTAGAGAAATTTCGTGTCAGTTCTGCATATAGAGAAAATGCAGAAAGGCCTTTATAAGATGGCGTACCTGTGTGGTTCTGATAAGATGGCATTATATTTTTGATAAAAGACATCCTCTCTGGTCAATGACACTACTGTTCTGATATTTTCAACAACTTCTGTCGATATCTAAAAATCAGAGAAAAATAATCGTAGAAAAGTTATACAAAATACAAGCAATGAACAGGCAATTTAAAGCATAGACATAGAAATACAAAAAAAACTGGTAATCATTTACTCAATCAAAATACATTATTATTACATAAATTGTTACTATTGATAAATAAAACTTAACATGTTCAAATCTGAGTATTCTTTAATGATACTCATTTCTTGGACAGATTTTAACATTTCCCAATGGAAACTTGTGCAGTGTGGTGTTCCAATTTTACACAACTGAGCCCTTAAAGGGCATGTCCGGGTTCAGTGCTGAACCCGGACAACCCTTTTAAGCATTAGACAACTGGTAAGGCTGCTCTGGATAAAAGTCATGACTAGAGATGAGCGAATTTATGAAAAGTTCGATTCGGGCGATTTGCAAAATTAGCTTTTTTTGTAAGTAGCGGGTTCAATGACAGGGAGCTGCAATAGCGATGCCCCCCGTTATTGTACCCCTCAGATGCCGCGTTCATACATGATCGCGGCACCTGAGTGTAAAATTAACATAACATTTTTTTTCAAATCAAACTTACTGCCTCCATTTGCTCGCGACAGGCCGGCCGCCATCTTGCTTAAAGATCAGGAGCGAAATATCGCATGGCGCAAATTACGTCATCATGCCGGCTGGTGTGGTAACATCATACGTCACCCCGTTCGGGATTTTGGCCACGATCATCAATCAAGATGGAGGCTGGTGTCCCGTCGTGAGTAAATGGAGGCAGTAAGTATGAATTTTTTTTACACTATTTCAGGTTAAATCGATTCGCTAACGCAAAGTACAAGGACATTCGGCTTCAAGGTGAATCGAATTTATCCTGAAATTCGGATCAAATTCATCTCTAGTCATAACCATTGTCCTTACTTTCAGAGGCAGCTAAACCTACTTGCCTAATATTGTCTGCTATTAAGCTATGCAGCCCCATATGCAGGGCAAGCCGTGATGCACTGTGTGTTCTCACACTGTCAGCATTAGCTCTCTCAAAAATTTGTGCTACAGTAGTTCTTCTGTGCAATCAGACCAGGAAGGCTAGACTTTTCTCCCCATGTGCCTGAAAGAACCTTTGACACCTATAGGGTTGCTACCTTTCCCATCAAAAAATACCGGCCAAGTTAAGCCACACCCTAAAGGAAGTGTGGTTGTGGGACCGTGGCTCAACACAGGGTGCTAAGTCGCTATGTTATAATGTGGCTTCCAGTTAATAGTGGCCCTATTAGTGCCCCCAGTAATTAATGCCTACATTAGTGTCCCCCAGAATGAATAATGCCCCAATTAGGGCCGACGGCAATAGTAATGCCTCCATTAGTGCCCCCCAAAACTAATAATATCCCCATTAGTGCCCCCCAGAATTAATAATGCCCCCATTTTCTCCCCAAGTAATATTAATGCCTCAATTAGTGTCCCCCAGAATTATTAATGCCCCTAATAGTGCCTTACAGAACTAACAATGCCCCATTAGAGCACACCAGAATTAATAGAGGCCCCACTAGTGCCCCCAGGAATAGTAATATCCCCATAAGTGTCCCCCAGAATTAATAATGCCCCCATTAATGCACCCCAATAATATTAATGCCCCAATTAATGTCCCCATAATTAACCACCTCAGCCCCCCTAGCTTAAACACCTTTAATGACCAGGCCACTTTTTACAATTCTGCACTACACTACTTTCATCGTTTATTGCTCGGCCACACTTTCTGTTGTAAAATAAAAAAATAAAAAAAAAATACATTTCTATATAAATTTTTCGCAAAATTTATTGTTCTACATGTCTTTGATAAAAAAAAACCAATAAGTGTATATTTATTGGTTTGGGTAAAAGTTATAGCGTTTACAAACTACGGTGCAAAAAAGTGAATTTCCGCATTTCGAAGCGGCTCTGACTTTCTGAGCACCTGCCATGATTCTTTAGGTGCTAGAATGCCAGGATAGTATAAATACCACCCAAATGACACCATTTTAGAAAGAAGACACCCTAAAGTATTCGCGGAGGGGCATGGTGAGTTCATGTATCATTTCATTTTTTTTCACAAGTTAGCAGAAAATGACACTTTCTGAGGAAAAAAAAATAATAATAAAGTTTCCATTTCTGCTAACTTCTGGCAAAAAAAAAAAAAAATCTCCCACGGACTCACTATGCCCCTCAGTGAATACCTTGGGATGTCTTCTTTCCAAAATGGGGTCATTTGTGGGGTGTTTGTACTGTTCTGCCATTTTGGGTGGG
Source organism: Bufotes viridis (assembly GCA_033119425.1). Lineage (NCBI taxonomy): Eukaryota > Metazoa > Chordata > Amphibia > Anura > Bufonidae > Bufotes > Bufotes viridis. The sequence goes on along the minus strand of CM065593.1, from coordinate 329,776,615 downwards.
GCTAAATTGTGAGCAGCCATGTAAAACCTAAAGGTACTCGTTGGAATTTGGGCCCCTTTGTGCACCCAGGCTGCAAAAAAGTGTCACTCCTGTGGTATCGCCGTACTCAGGAGAAGTAGGGCAATGTGTTTTGGGGTGTATTTTTACATATACCCATGTTGGGTGAGAGAAATATCTCTGTAAATTGACAACTTTGTATAAAAAAATTTAAAAAATTGTCGTTTACAGCGATATTTCTCACACAAAGTATGGGTATATATAAAAATACATCCCAAAACTCATTGCCCTACTTCTGATGAGTACAGCGATACCACATGTGTGACACTTTTTTGCAGCCAAGATGCGCAAAGGGGCTCTAATTCCAATGAGTACCTTTAGGATTTCACAGGGCATTTTTAGGCATTTGGAATCTCACGCTTTAGGACCCCTAAAATACCAGGGCAGTATAAAATCCCCACATGTGACCCTACTTTGGAAAAAAGACACCCCAAGGTATTCCGTGAGGGGCATGGCGAGTTCACAGAAAAAAAAAAAATTTGGCACAAGTTAGCGGAAATTGATATATTTTTTCTTTTTTTTTTTTACAAAGTCTCATATTCCACTAGGAGTTTCTGCTATTCTCCTTATATTGAGCATACGGGTAATGATATTTTTTATTTTTTCCGTTCAGCCTCTGGGCTTAAAAAAAAAAAATGAACGGCACAGATTTTTTCATTCGCATCGATCAATGTGGATGAAAAAATCAGTGACTGCGGTGCGGTGGGCTGGGCGCTAGCTACCTAACAAGTAGCTATCTAAATGGCGGTGATAAGAGACCCTTATGCCCGATTCACACGTCCGCAATTCTGTTTGCGGAATGGAATTGCGGACCCATTAATTTCTATGGGGACAGACTTTGTCCCGCTCGGATCCGGAATTGTGGATCCGCACAAAAATATAGAACATGTCCTATTCTCGGACAAGAAAAGGCATTTTCTATATAGTTCTGGCAATGTGCGGATCTGCAAAATGCGGAAAGCACATTGCCGGTGTCCGTATTTTGCGGATCCGTGGATCCGCAAAACACATATGGACATGTGAATGGAGCCTTACAGGGGGTTAATAAGTAACGGGGGTAGTGTAGTGTGGTGCTTGGTGCAACTTTACATAGCTACCTGGTCCTCTGGTGGTCGATCCCAGCAAATGGGACCACTAGAGGACCAGGTAGCAGGTAAATCAGACGCTGTTAACGAAACAGCCTCTGATATACATCTTTGATGCAATTTATTTCGCATCTACAGCCTGCCAGCGATTGATCATCCCTGGCAGGTTACAGTATAACTGCCGAGACGCGCGCCACTGTGAACGAGCGTGCGCGCGCGTTCACAGCTAATCTCGCGTCTCGCGAGATGACGCGCCGATGCGTCGACCCAGAGTAAGAGGACCGCCCGCCGGACGCATCCGTGCGTTAGGCGGTCCTCAGGTGGTTAACAATTCCCCCATTAGCACCCCCAAAATGAATAGTGCCCCCATTAGTGCTCCCCAAAATTAATAATGTCCTCTTCTCTTCTCTGTGCAAAGAAAAAAAAAAACTCACCTCATCTATTTGATGGTACCGCTATGAACACTCGCTGCTCACTGGAAGCTCACAACAGGACCTGCGCTCCAGCCTGATAACATCTTGCAGGTACTATTTTGCACATCCAGTGAGCAGCGAGTATTTACAGGGCACAATTAAATGGAGGAGATTAGTTTTTTTTTTCTTCTTAACACAAGTATTTGGGGGGTGGTAATTAAAGGCTGTATTAATGAGCACTCCACAATGGAAGTGCTAATTATTAACAGTAATTACCGGCAGGAACACTAAGTTACTGGCTTCGCCCTTGGCCATGGCTCTGCTGCTGGTTCACCACTTGCCTTTCTTTGCACTCATTTGGTAGATAGTAACTAGTGTTGAGCAAAGCGGAACATTTAAAGCAGAATTGAGTCTAAAGTTTAGGAAAACTTTGATTTGCAACAAAGCCAATTTTTTTCTAAAATGGCTGCTGCATGTGTTACAAAGTGAAAGTAAGAAGTCCAGGAACATGATATGATTCATAAGGCTTTGCAGCCAGTCAATCTGCAGGTATCCATCCCCTGTGATGTCACAGCCCTATAAAAGTCTTATCCTGCACGATCTCCACCACTGTCCGATGAGCTGAGCATAGAGAGACAGTGTTGGTGCGAAGTGACAATATTGGATAGGGGGAGTGCAAGGAGAGTGCAGGGAGACAGCAGGGAGAGTGTATCGCTGTGTACATCACTGTGAACTTCACTGACATTCAGAGTTAATCCGTCATTTTAGTGACTAATACAGTTAGTGGGCCTCAGTGTTAAAGACAGGTGTCATATGACAGTATACATCCCATTCTATTGCACCAACATTCAGAGGTAGACCTCATGCACGCGGCCACATGGTATTTTGCAGTCCGCAAATCACGGATCTGCAAAACACTCATTTTGCGTAACGGAAGGTCTGGCCCTCAACAGACCTGTCCTGTCCTTGTCCGTGATATGGAAAAGAATAGGATGTGTTCTATTTTTTTTTTTTTGCGGGGCCGCAGAATGGAGGTACGGATGCAGACAACACACGGAGTGCTTTTCCAAAAAAGCTGTCGCTGATGTATGGCATTGTAACTATAGTCAGGGAAAATACATGTCATTCACAGCCCACTGGGTAAATGTGGTTCCGGTCCAAGCACACCACCAACTTGGCCAGGTGATGGCAATCCCGCCTACACATTATAATGCTGAGATTTCTGCGCCAATGTTCTCCTCTGCCATCTCAACCTCTATCTTGTCCTCACCTTCCCCTTTAGGCGCAGTTCACAGTGGTCCTCTAGCATATCACCTATGCAAAGCACAGTGTTGTCACGCGGTTCTGCCCCTGGTCAGCCTTGGCAAACAGAGCCATGGTGGGAAGGAACTACTCGGCGTCATCAATAAAGAAATTGAACACAGGCCGTCTTTTAACCAACTGCAAATAGGAACTAGAGTTAAGTGAAGCGAGCTTCGAATGCTTAATCTGAAGCCGCTTCGTTCAAAACTTCGGAATAATACTGTACGGAGATTTGTCTCCGTACAGTATAAGAATGTATGGGCTCCAATGAGCCGAAGTAAATTATTCATGAAATTACTTCATTAAATAACTTCGGTAGTTGATTTTTAAAGTGGAAAACCACTTTAAAACTTGAAACCGAACTCGGCTACGGTTCCGACTAGTACAGCTTATAGTTATGTATGACCAACAAATGGTTAACACTGTCAGTCTTAGCCTACTTTCCAGGGTGATATGCCGGTTCCGCCCCGGTTAGTGTGTTTACTAGCTGAGCAGAGATAGAGCCAACGTGCATGTGTGAGCTCCTGAGAGGTAGGCCTAAAGATAAGCCTGAGTAGGAAAATATTTCTGTGGTTAGAAGCTGCCAGAAAGCAACAGAACTATAGAACTACACCCAAAGGAAACTGAAAAGATATCTATAGAGGGTTTAGAACCATTCAGGCAATGCAGAATTCAGACAGTAAGGTACTGCAAGTTTATGGCAATAAGACTTTATTTCTTGTGGAGAGGGTATATTGCTTCAGTGCCCGCCACACTTTGAGACAGACCAGCCATTAGGATCTGAGATTAGCGCAATCCTCTGTAGTCGTACTCACTATCGAAGCGGCAGGCAGGCCGGCAGCATAACCTCATTCACTCATTCAAGCTCCTGCTCCTGCTTCATTAATGAAGTGGGAGGAGCGTGAATGAGTGAGTGAGGTTACCCTGCCTGCCGCTTTGATAGTGACTTGAGTACTACTACAGAGGATTGCGCTAATTTAAAGCAGAACTTCCAGCAGTGAATATTTCCCTTAAAATATAACTTTCAATATTACTAATAAAACAGGGTCAAATGCCCCAATAGGTACCTCAAAAGTCAACACTCTCAAGAGGAGAATAACATGTAGTCACAGTTGATACTAAGACTGACACATCATAGGTAAGGTGGTCACCAGTGAAAGATACTTAGGATAGTATAGATGAACTAACATGATACTGTCCCTAAGATTGACCCTAGGTTAGCCCTATGCCCGGGGACAACTCCTGATGGTGGAGATTCCCCGTCCTCGAACCTGGACTAACGGGCCCTGGTTAATCCCTGACCTACCGATCCGTCAGACACATAGGAGAATCACCCACAGAAGTGGGAGATGCTAGGCAAGGTGAGGATTACCTAATGTATCACAATGGTTCGTTATACAGTGGTTTAAACAGACACCTCATCCGAGGAGATAACATATATACAATTCGAGGCCCTATGCTGAGCCCTAATATGCTCACAGGCCTCGCAGAAAACCTCCGTGTTAGTAGGCCTCTAAATGTGAGCCAGATGTGGTTCACAAAGCCTGAAGCTGAAAAAAACTCATAATTTAAAGCAGAGCCACTGCTCGAAGATTACATGAATGGACTTTACATATGAAAACTGCTGTGAGTGAGGACTGGTGCAGTCACTGTACTCCATTATACCGGGTCCCGCTCACAGCAGTCTTTATAGGTAAAATCTTTTTATGTAATGCTCCAACAAGGACTCTGCTTTCTTCTATAACAGTACTCGCTATCAAAGCAGCGGCCCGGCCGGCGCATGACGTCACTCACTCGGTCATGCTCCTCCCACTTCATTAATGAAGCTGCCAGGAGCGTGACTGACTGAGGCCTCTTTCACATCTGCGTTGTGAGAATCCGGCGTGCACTTCAGTTGCCGGAAATGCCCGCCGGATCCGTCACAACGCAAGACAACTGAAAGCATTTGAAGACTGATCAGTCTTCAATATGCTTTCAGGTTACCATGGCAGCCAGAAAGCTACTAAAGTCCCGGCTGCCATGGAAAAGGAGCTGGGGGAGAAGCTACTTAACTTCTGTGCAGCGGCCAGGGCGCTCCTTGATGATGTCACCGGGTCCCTGCGTCGCATGGATCACATAGCTATGCATAGCTATGTGAACCATGCGACGCAGGGACCCGGTGATGTCATTATGGAGCGCCCCAGCCGCCGCACAGAAGGTAAGTAGCTTCTCCCTCGGCTCCCCGCTGCTTTTCCATGGCAGCCGGGACTTTAGTAGCATCCTGGCTGCCATGGTTACCATTCTTAAAAGTTAAACGTTGGATACGGCGATGCGCCGAAACAACGTTTCGCTTAAAGTCGGATCCGGATTAATGCTTTTCAATGGGCATTAATTCTGGATCCGTCCTTGCGGCATGTCTTCAGGATTTTTGGCCGAAGGAAAATCCGCAGCATGCTGCAGATTTTGCTACGGCCAAAAAATGTGTCAGTACTGAACTGAAGACATCCTGATGCATCCTGAACGGATTTCTCTCCATTCAAAATGCATTGGGATAATCCTGATCAGTATCTTTCCATCCTAGAGCCCCGAGAACGGAACTCTAGGACGGAAAAGAAAAATGCAGATCTGAAAGGGGCCTGAGTGAGTTACGTTACGCTGCTGGACTGCTGCTTTGATAGTGAGTACTGTTACAGAACAAAGCAGAGCCATTGCTGGAGCATTACATAAAAAGATTTTACATATAAAGACTGCTGTGAGTGGGTGCCCAGTGGTGTAATAGGGGGCACTATTCAAACAGGGACAATATACTGTGACACATATGATACCGTGACCACCAAAAGATCATATTATGCTGGTCACAGTATCATATGTGTCACAGTATATTGTCCCTGTGTAAATAGTGCCCACCATTACATAAGATGCTATATGTGTGTAATCCGCACATCCCCCATACCAGTGTATCATCCACACATCCCCCATAACAGTAAGTCATCTACAGACCCCCCCCCCATAACACTGTCATCCACAGATCCCACATAAGAGTGTCCTCCACAGATCTCCCTATAACTGTGTATCATCTACAGATCCCCCATAAAAGTGTGTCATCCACAGATTCTTCATAACAGTGTGTCATCCACAGATCTCCCCATAACTGTGTATCATCTACAGATCCCCCATAACAGTGCGTCATCCACAGATCCCCCTATAAAAAAGTGTCATCCACAGATTCCCCCCATAACAGTGTCATCCGCAGACCACCATTAGTTCAAAACCCACCAAAAGCACACTCAAAAATCTAGGTATGTCTTATCATCAGGTGCGTCTTATAAAGAGAAAAATACGATATTTATTGTAACCAATTAATGCTATCATCCTTTCGCCAGTCCTTGTATCTGCCTCCCCGCCTTGCATTCATCTGGCAACCCGCCGATCAGCTGTTTACCTGCTCACCGTCGCAATTGCAGCGCAGAGTAGGTGTGATTACAACTCTGTTGTCCCCATTTACTTTAACCCCTTAAGGACGAAGGGCGTACATGTACGCCCTTCGTCCGCACTTTAAAGATGGCGCCCGCATGAGCTGCGGGTAAACGCTTGATTTATCAAGCTGACACCCGCAGCTCATGTCCGCGACCGGCAGCAATGCCGATCGCGGACATTTAACCCCTCAGATGCCGTGGTCAATCCTGACCACGGCATCTGATCGCGCAAAAACCGAAAGTTTCACTCCCCTGATGGCCACAAGGGGGAGCCGGAGCATGCATGTAGTAGCCTAGGTTTCTGTGAATGAAACCTAGGTTACTACATAGTATTCCTATGGAGCCTATGACTGTAATAGGCTCCATAGGAAATATGCGATTTTCCCTATGGGAACTATAAGAAAGTGGTAAAAAAAAAAAAAAAAAAGTTTAAATAATAAAAATAAAATAAAAAAAATATAAAAATTCAAATCACCCCCCTTTCCCCAAAATGAAAATAAAATAAATAAAAAAATAAAAAAATTACACATAATGGGTGTCGCAATGTGCGAAAACGCCCATACTATAATAATATTAAAAAATATTCACTATACGGTAAACATAAAAACGGAAAGAAAGCGTCCAAATGGCTAATTCGCAATTTTTGGACGCTTCATTTCCTAAAAAAAAATGAATAAAAAGTGATCAAAACATCATACGCACCCCATAATGGTATCAATTAAAAGTTCAGATTGCCCCGCAAAAAATGAGCCCCTACACTGCTCCGTACACATAATTACAAAAAAGTTATAGGGGTCAAAACATGGCGACAAAAAAATAAAATAAAAAAATTCCCACTTTTAATTTTTTTTTCACTATCAAAACGCAAGAAAAACTATACATATTAGGTATTGCCGGATTCGTACTGACCTGAAGAATAAAATTAACCAGTCAGTTTTATTGCAAATCGAACTTTGTAATTTAAAATTGCTTTTTTTTTGCAATTTCACCCCATTTGGAATTTTTTTCCCGTTTCCCACTACATCACATGCAAAAATAAATGGTAGCGTTAAAAAGTACAACTTGTCCCGCAAAAACAAGCCGTCATATGGCTATGTGAGCGGAAATATAAAAATGTTATGGCTTTTGGAAGGCAGGGAACGCAAAACAAAAACGCAAAAATCCCAAAACCCCCGGTCCTTAAGGGGTTAATTTAACAGATTTGTCCTATTCACTAGTATAGGAAGGAGCCATTCTATTTAAATGAATGGGAATGGAGGAGTTGCAATTACACTGCTCACCGCTGCGATGTCAATGGCGACCAAGGAAATAATGAGGTGAACACAGCGATTGTATTAGTGCTGCACTATCATTGGCCCCGACCTATCTGATATTGATGACCTATCTTGAGGATAAGTCATCAATATTACAAAAGTGGATAACCCCTTTAACTGGCAGAATAAGTATAGGTGACACATACCATTTAAAGAACATCTGTACCTATAAAACTGGCTAACCTGTTGCATATGCGCTTGACAGCTGAATCTCTTGTTGCTGACTAGTGTTGAGCGCGAATATTCGAAAAGCGAATTTTTTTAGCGAATATCGGCACTTCGCTAATTCGCGAATATTTCGAATATAGCGCTATAAATTCGCTATTTCGAATATTCGTTTTTTTTTTTTTTTTTTTAGTTATATTTTTTTCTTTCCTACTTCCCAAAAGTAGTTCTTACCTGTCCTGAGGATTCCTGGCTTCCTGGCTGCTCTAGTCAGTGCCCGTTGCCGCTTCTGCCGACTTCCGTGCTCATGTGGAGCGTCCCCATCCATGGGAGAATCTCCATATACTAAAATGTACTGTCGGATTTGAGGAATTACTTTGAAATCGCAATGCGATTAATTCAAGTTATATTAATCGCATTGCGATTACAACTTAGCACTGCTATCTTACATAGGCTAGAATTAACGAATATGGAGTATAGCTATGCACTAGCAGTGCTAAGTTGAAATCGCAATGCGAATACTTTAAGTTAAATTAATCGCATTGCGATTACAACTTAGCACTGCTATCTTACATAGGCTAGAATTAACGAATATGGAGTATAGCTAGCTATGCACTAGCAGTGCTAAGTTGAAATCGCAATGCGAATACTTTAAGTTAAATTAATCGTATTGCGATTACAACTTAGCACTGCTATCTTACATAGGCTAGAATTAACGAATATGGAGTATAGCTAATGCTATGCACTAGCAGTGCTAAGTTGAAATCGCAATGCTAATACTTTAAGTTAAATTAATCGCATTGCGATTTCAACTTAGCACTGCTGCTATATTCCATATTCGTTAACTTCGCTAATTCTAGCAAGCTGACCCATTATAAACCCAGCTCTAAGTTGAAATCGCAATGCGATTAATATAACTTGAATTAATCGCATTGCGATTTCAACGTAATTCCTCAAACCGACAGTACATTTTAGTATATGGAGACGTTCCCATGGTGATGGGGACGCTCCATGAGCACAGAAGTTATGGTTGGCTTGGTAGAATTAGCGAATAGCTAATATGACGAATGTATTCGTTATATTCTCAAAACGAAGATAACGAAGTATTCTACATCTTCGCTTTAGCTACCTATTCGTCTCGTCATCGCCAACTTCGCTATTCGCTAATTCTAGCAATCAAATAGGAAGGTTGACTTACCAGACAGCTGTGTTAAATTACGCTATGCGATTTTTTTTTTTAATACAATAATTATATTACTTGATAAAATTATTATAAGTATTCTATTTATTAAAAAAAAAAAAAATCGCATAGCGAATTTAACACAGCTGTCTCTATAGTCAACCTTCCTATTTGATTGCTAGAATTAGCGAAGTTGACGAATAGGTAGCTAAAACGAAGATGTAGAATACTTCGTTATCTTCGTTTTGAGGAATAGACGAATACATTCGTCATATTCGTCATCCTCGCTAATTCTAGATATGAAACCAATAGGAAAGTAGCCTTAAGTACAAATCGCAATATGCGATTATTTAAATCGCATGTTAATCGCGATAACTAGAAAAAATGACGAATATTCGATTTCGACGAATATGAAACGAATATTCATTCGAATATTCGCGAATTTCGTCGAAATCGAATATGGCACCTGCCGCTCATCACTATTGCTGACCCGGACTGCCTGACCTGTACTTGTGCCACCTACCCTGACCTATTGCTTGTTTGACTTCACCTCTGCCTCATCCTTCGGTCCTGCACTGTTGCTCCTGGTTATGACTCGGCCTGCTGACTACGTCTGTACCTCTAGTACCTCCTGGTCCCCCTGGACCAGCTGCCTTGTGTGCCAATCCTTCTGAAAAGGTAGCGACCTGGTGTTCCTCTTGGGAAAGCCTATCCCGACCATCAAGGGTACTGTGAAGAATAAGGGGTTCACTTAGACAGCACCCATAGAGGAGGTAGGACGCATGGTGCAGTGGGTTCACACCTGCTGGTTCGTAACACAGAGAAAATTATGTTTCTCTTTTATTATTAACTTTTTGGGAAAGCACATGAGCACTTCTCAGAGCGCTCTGTATCTTCCACTTGCATCTGCCCTGCTCTGCTTTTGCAGCGTGCAGAGTATGGATCCATAGAAAGTATATAGGATCCATACTCTGCATGCTGAAAAAGTAGAACAGAGAAAGTGCAAACAGAAGGTGCAAAGAGCCCTAAGAAGTGCACCTGCACCTTCCTTGATGTGCATGAAGGTTTAGGTATCCTTTAATGGAGTTGACCCATCTGATAGGTACTGTATAACAGGCTTTACAGGGCCCTGAAGCTGCCAAAGGATGGAATTTTAATTTCATAACATGTGATTCGATTGGAGGTTTGGTACCTCCTTCTGACTAACCTCTCAGATGCCTCAGTCACCATTAACATGGCATATAAGGGGTTACATGACCAGGATCAGAGTTATCTCCTATGCCAATCATTGCAGCTGTGTGTCAGCTGTATTATGAAAGCCTGCTCCATGCACCCCTCATGCCTATTTGAATTTAGTCAGAAGTCACCCAACACTTTGTGGATTAAATATTGCAATGTATGTACTGGATTCCAAGCAGCACTGAGAGTGAGTTGGGAACCGGAGATCGGGCAAAAGTCATTACATGGGCAGACACACTAGAATAAAAGCAAAGGGAAAGTTAAAGGGAAAAGGGAAAGTTTCCAAAGGGAAAGTTACCTTAAATATCCTTAATGGCCTGCCATTGGCTGAGAAAAACTAGGGTATGCTGACCATGTGTGAGTGCCCTATAGAATGCAGGTGGAGAAGCACAGTCGGTAGGAAGGAGAGCACTGCAGGTTGGAGAGGTGAGGTAGGCTACAGAATAGTCCAGGAAGTAGGTTGCTGGTAGGCCTGCATTGCCAGGAACACAGACTGGAGAATGCAGTGAGCGTGCCCAACAGGAGGTTGTGGTGAGCACAGACTACCAGTATAACTCATGCTAACAGACAGTAAAAAAGAAGTTATGTGTAGTGTAATCCTGCAGTCTTGCAGAAGGGAATATGACTGCAGGATTAGACTACATACTACGGCTATGTGAGCCACTAATATTAATAGTAAATATTTTTTAGAAGCAAATCCATTATTTTCATGACTACAATGCAGAAATGAAATAAATATACCCTGCCAGCTTCCTTCAGGGCCTTGTATGTTTTGGATGCATGACTTGCTATAGACCTCTGTTCAATTATCATGATTCCAGCGATAAAAGGACTAAATGCCAAGATAAGAAGCATCAGTTGCCAGCCAAATACAAAACAAATTAAGACTGCAGCAAACAAAGCTGCCATAGTCATTGTTAGTAATCCCAGTTGACTTCCAGTAATCTAAAAGACAGAAAGAGAAATATTTTTTAGAGTCACAGTACTTTCACAACAATTTCATTTCATTAAATAGAGAATGGTGTAACTAGCAAATTTCTAAATCACTTCATTAAAAAAAAATCGGCATCCACCAGAAAAAAAAAATAAAAAGATAGTCATGGCTACTAGGGGGTCTCACTTGCACCTAAGTGGCAGTCCACTACTACCTGTTGTCAGGTAACCGAGACCCAGAAGATGGCTGAGAGGCAGTGTGAGCCTGATAAAACAACTGCATCTACACTGTTTGTGAACATCACAGGAGCCTTTTGCTTTTCTGTAAGTGTGATTTATTCCTCCTTATTATCTTTCTGAGCTCCCTAAAAGAAAACAAACATAGTGGGAAGGAAGTGAAGTGAGGTCATCATATACAGTACTGGCAGAAGGGAGGCAGCCACTGATTCTGAGTGAAATGCATCTAGCTGTGCAGCTGAAACATGGAATAATATGGCTGAAGGAGACTTTAGGGAAGCCCATAAAACACCGGTTCCTTCATAGTTATGATTGCAAAAAGAACCCCCTCCATTATGCAAGTTAAAAAAATAAAAAAACAACAACTCAGGTACGCTTTAAGTAAAGAAATTGAACAGTAAACAGTAAGTGTCAACTCTAATTTACTTGATTACTGTATATCAATGTATTTGGTATACTTAAATGACTGTGCTTTAGGTTAAAGGGGTTCTCTGATTTATTTATTTATTTCTTCTGGAAAGTGCTGCAAGAACCTTACATTCACCAGTCTCCTTTGATCCAGCACCACCGTTCCTTAAAGTTTCCTGGACTGCGGCCAGTGAAATCTTGCTGTGGCTGTAACGGTGACAGCTGAGGCCAGTGATTGGCTGGTTAGGAGGGTGACAGAGAAGGTAAGTTTTATTGATATTGTTTACCTGACCCACAGCAGTTTTCGGTGAAACAAATAAATTGGGCAACTGCTTTAATGTAAGAAATAATTCCTCCATTATATATTTCATGTAAACATGTAAGTGGGTAGACTCCAAGTGACTTACATTTGCACTCTTACAAAATTGTTATGTTTTGCACTGATGTGTGATGATGATGTTATGTTTAATATCATACTGTACTGTATGTCATGTACAGGGCTGCACCGCCAATTAGGCGAGGTGGGACGAGGTGGCCCTGTATATAAGTGGAGCGCGGCAGCAGGGCTGAGGGAAATGAGCGCTTTCATTGTGGAAGCGCTCATCCCTCAATATTCAACTGTATCGCTGTCCTCAGGACAGTGACACATAATAAATGCTGCAGTGGGATATGAGAGCAACGTCTCCCTGCCCGTGTTCCCTCTGATAGGCATAGTGCCTGTAGCCTATCATAGGCCAGAGCAGGCGGTGTAATGACTTCATCGCCTACAGCGCAGGACACAGACCGGAAGAGGTCTACACCGAATAGCTGACAGCCACAAGTATGTGTGTTTACTTTTTTTATTTGGCACTATGCTGTTTGGTCAATATTGGGAAGGGGACAGAGAAGCACTATGGGGGCAGCTACTGAGGGCACTATATAATTGAATTCCATTCTTGCACAGATTATGGGGGCACTATGAGGAAGCGGGCATAGAAGCACTATGGGGGCATGTACTGGGGGTACTATATAATTGAATTTTATTCTGGCACAGATTATTGGGGCACTATGGGGAAGGGTTCAGAGGAGAACTGTGGGGGCACTATATAGGGAAATTTTATTCTGGCACAGATTATGGGGAGCACTAGGAGGAAGGGGAGAGAGGAGCATTATGGGGGCATGTACTAGTGGCACTATATAGGGGTATTTTATACTGGCACACATTGTGGGGGCACTATGGGGACATTAGCTCTACTGGGGCACTAAGAGTTTTTTTTGTGTACTGGCACACACAAAGGGGGCATTGAGACAAAGGGAGTATTATTTGTGCTGATACACAGTAGGGAGTATTGGCGCACATTATGGGGCACTATGAGGACACAGGTTCTACTGGGGGCACTAACAGGAGATTTTTTTTTTACTGGTACGCAACAGGGGCATTTTTTGTACTTGCGCACATTATAAGGGGGCATTTTTTTGTACTGGCACACATTATAAGGGGGCATTCTTTTGTACCGGAACACAGTATAAGGGGCATTTTTTTGCACTGGCACATATTATAAGGGGCATTTTTTCACTGGCATACATTATAAAGGGCATTTTTTTTGTACTACCTCACATTAGGTGGCATTTTTCTACTGTCACACATTATAAGGAGAATTATTACTACTGGGGGGAATTATGGTGAGCTCTATTGCTTTTAGGGGACTATGGGGGAACATGAATACTATAGTATGGGCACTATGAGAGCATTATTACCTCTGGGGCACAGAAGGGACATTGGTATTGTTGGGGACTACTGTTGGGTCACTATTACTGCACTCTAGCAGATAATTATTACTATTAGTGGATAGTGGGACATTGGGGAACACTTACTTTGGGGGGGCACCCTGGCACAGTATCAGCTTAGCACAATTATTTTTAGGGGAAATTACAGTATGTTTACACCATTAGTGTATTTGCTGGGCGCTGCTTGCCAATAATTATTGAAGGGCGCGCTGTCTGTGTGGTACTAGTATTTTCAGGGGGACTGTTTATGCAGTATAGTTTTGGGGAGCACAGTGGGCGCAGTATTGGAGGTGGCAGGATGGGGTGTTCAGAAGGTGGGAGGATGATGAAAAGTAGGAAACTAACATTTTCGCCCCAGGCAGCAGAAAGGCTAGGTACACCCCTGATCATGTATCCACAGAGTCTGTGCATCTCCAGGCATGTTAAGTGGGAGGTTTTGAGATGTCGTCTTAATGCCATTTCTGTTGTTTGATAAAACAAGGAATAGTGTTCCTAGATGTCATTCTGTAGAAGGAGGAAATGTCAGAAAAGCCTATTACTTGGTGCCCCATCCTGAATTGCTCTATAGCATTTGTAGGTTCAGTTATGGTGTGTCCATATGAATCTGTGCGTAGTCATTCTATGGGAGTTACACATTCCCTGAGACTGGGCACTATGACATTCAGAGCTGATATGGGAGTAGAATGGGATAATACTAGCATTACAGAAAAGTAATGTGGGACAGCTCAAATCTGCTACTATACAGTGCCTTGCAAAATAATTCACATCCCCTTGACTTTTTTCGTGTTTTGGTGCCTCACAAGTCACAACCTGGAATTAACATGGATTGTTTGAGAATTTGCATCATTTAATTACAGAACATGACCACAATTTATTTTATTTTATTGTGAAGCAAACAACAAATAGGACAAAATAACTGAAAAATACAATGTACATAACTATTCACCACCCTAAAGTCAATACTTTGTAGAGCCTCCTTTTGCAGCAATCACAGCTCCAGGTCACTTTGGATAAGTCTCTCTGAGCTTGCCACATCTTACCACTGGGATTTTTACTCATTCCTTTTTGAAAAACTGCTCCAGCTCCTTCAAGTTGGATGGTTTATGCTTGTAAACAGCAATCTTTAAGTCTGACCACAAATTTTCCATTCGATAGAGATCTGGGCTTTGACTAGGCCATTCCAACACATGTTTCCCCTTAAAGGATAACTGTCACATTTAGACCCTAATTTAAATTTCCATATATGTAGTTACTTATAACATAATATTCCGGAATCAATAACTATTAGACTTACTTACCTCATATTTAATAAGATTCAGCCCTTAGCAACCAGTCTGCATAAATCTGCAATTTCACTATTCTGTTAAGATGGCTGCCCTCAGCCCTGAGGCTAATCCAGTGTTTCCCAACCAGTGTGCCTCCAGCTGTTGCAAAACTACAACTCCCAGCATGCCCGGACAGTCTTTTGCTGTGCAGGCATGCTGGGAGTTGTAGTTTTGCAACAGCTGGAGGCACACTGGTTGGGAAACACTGGGCTAATCCATAGGACACCTGCAGGGAAGTTAGTGAAGACCAGCACAGTATAGAGGGGTCTTGCAGTGAAGTTCCCAGGTCTGACTGAAGCCTGTAGTCCTCCTACAACATAGAGGGGTTGCCCAGGCTCTCCTCTTACCACATGATGCTTTCATTTATACACTGAGCAGGCGGCAGATCTCCCTTCCCTGGCTGCTCTAGCTACATTCTCCAGCACTGCTAAGGGAGTGTCTACCAAGCGCAGGGATGAAGAGAAGTGCACACAGCCCAGCACTGTTATCACCTGTCAGGGAGGACCTGGCTTTTTATCCATTCCCTTACAACGTTTACTTTAGCTGTCCCTGCTTGTGCGTGCTCCGTCTACCTCTGAGCAAACTGATAGACGGAAAAAGCCTAGCAACTAGAGATGAGCGAACACCTGATTGTTCGGGTTCGAGAAGTTCGGCCGAACTTCCCGAAAATGTTCAGGTTTGGAATCCGAACTCGACCCGAACTTTATCCCAAACCCCATTGAAGTCAATAGGGACCTGAACTTTTGGGCACTAAAAAGGCTGTAAAATAGTCCAGGAAAGGGCTAGAGGGCTGCAAAAGGCAGCAAAATGTAGGTAAATGCCCTGCAAACAAATGTGGATAGGGAAATGAATTAAAATAAAATAAATAAAAATTAACCAATATCAATTGGAGAGAGGTCCCACAGCAAGAAATCATGCGTCATATCAACCACCACTGGAGAAGGCCAGTTTCAGTTATTTCGGCCCCAGCACCCAGACAGAGGAAAGAGGTCCCACAGCAAGGGATCATGCGTCATATCACCCACCACTGGAGAAGGCCACTTTCAGTTATTTCGGCCCAGCACCCAGACCGAGGATACAGATCCCACAGCAAGGAATCATGCGTCATATCACCCACCACTGGAGAAGGCCACTCAGTTATTTCGGCCCCAGCACCCAGACAGAGGAGAGAGGTCCCACAGCAAGGGATCATGCGTCATATCACCCACCACTGGAGAAGGCCACTTTCAGTTATTTCGGCCCAGCACCCAGACCGAGGATACAGATCCCACAGCAAGGAATCATGCGTCATATCACCCACCACTGGAGAAGGCCACTCAGTTATTTCGGCCCCAGCACCCAGACAGAGGAGAGAGGTCCCACAGCAAGGGATCATGAGTCATATCACCCACCACTGGAGAAGGCCACTTTCAGTTATTTCGGCCCAGCACCCAGACCGAGGATACAGGTCCCACAGCAAGGAATCATGCGTCATATCACCAACCACTGGAGAAGGCCACTCAATTATTTCGGCCCCAGCACCCAGACAGAGGAAAGAGGTCCCACAGCAAGAAATCATGCGTCATATCACCCACCACTGAAGAAGGCCACTTTCAGTAATTTCGGCCCCAGCACCCAGACAGAGTAGAGAGGTCCCACAGCAAGAAATCATGCGCTCATATCACCCACCACTGGAGAAGATTACTCAGTTATTTCGGCCCCAGCACCCAGACAGAGGAGAGAGGTCCCACAGCAAGGAATCATGCGTCATATCACTCACCACTGGAGAAGGCCACTTTCAGTTATTTCGGCCCAGCACCCAGAGCGAGGAGAGAGGTCCCACAGCAAGGAATCATGCCTCATTTCACCCACCACTAGAGAAGGCCACTTTCAGTTATTTAGGCCCCAGCACCCAGACAGAGGAGAGAGGTCCCACAGCAAGGAATAAGGCGTCATATCACTCACCACTGGAAAAGGCCACTTTCAGTTATTTCGGCCCCAGCACCCAGACAGAGGAGAGGTTCATTCAAATTTGGGTTGCACCGCAAGATCATGGTAAATTTAAAAAATGAGGATTCAATAAAGAAGTGCCCCGGAGTACAAGAATACATGGTTCAGGGGGAGGCAGTTATAAATGTCTATTCTGCACAAGGGAGGCACAGGTCCTGTGGGATCCATGCCTGGTTCATTTTTATGAACGTCAGCTTGTCCAAGTTGGCGGTGGACAGGCGGCTGCGTTTGTCAGTAATGACGCCCCCTGCCGTGCTGAATAAACGTTCAGACAAAATGCTGGCCGCCGGGCAGGCCAGCACCTCCAAGGCATAAAATGCTAACTCTGGCCATGTGGACTTTTCCACATTTCTGCAATGCTAACCCTGCCCTCAGAGGAGCTGGCCGTGACACTGCTGCGTTGGCGACCTCTTGCTCCTCCTCTGCCTTCGCCTTGGGCTTTCACCTGTTCCCCTGTGACATTTGGGAATGCTCTCAGGAGCGCGTCTACCAGCGTGCCCTTGTACTCGCGCATCTTCCTATCACGCTCCAGTGCAGGAAGTAAGGTGGGCACATTGTCTTTGTACCGGGGATCCAGCAGGGTGGCAACCCAGTAGTCCGCACATGTTAAAATGTGGGCAACTCTGCTGTCGTTGCGCAGGCATTGCAGCAGGTAGTCGCTCATGTGTGCCAGGCTCCCCAGAGGTAAGGACAAGCTGTCCTCTGTGGGAGGCGTATCGTCATCGTCCTCTGTATCCCCCCAGCCACGCACCAGTGATGGGCCTGAGATGTGTCGGGTGCCACCACGCTGTGAACCTGCTTCATCCTCATCCTCCTCCACCTCCTCCTCCTCATCCTCCTCATCCTACTGTAGTGGGCCCTGGCTGGCCACATTTGTACCTGGCCTCTGCTGTTGCAAAAAACCTCCCTCTGAGCCACTTCTAACAGACTGGCCTGAAAGTGCTAAAAATAACCCCTCATCCTCCTCCTGGGCCACCTCCTCTTCCATCATCGCCCTAAGCGTTTTCTCAAGAAGACAAAGAACGAAGTGGTATTGTAACGCTGATAACGGTGTCATCGCCACTGGCCATGTTGGTGGAGTACTCGAAACAGCGCAACAGGGCACATAGGTCTCGCATGGAGGCCCAATCATTGGTGGTGAAGTGGTGCTGTTCCGCAGTGCGACCGACGCGTGCGTGCTGCAGCTGAAACTCCACTATGGCCTGCTGCTGCTCGCACAGTCTCTCCAGCATGTGCAAGGTGGAGTTCCACCTGGTGGGCACGTCGCATATGAGGCGGTGAGCGGGAAGGCCGAAGTTCCGCTGTAGCGCAGACAGGCGAGCAGCGGCAGGATGTGAACGCTGGAAGAGCGCGCACAGACGGCCCGCACTTTATGCAGCAGCTCTGACATGTCGGGGTAGTTGTGAATAAACTTCTGCACCACCAAATTCAGCACATGCGCCAGGCAAGGGATGTGCGTCAAACCGGCTAGTCCCAGAGCTGCGACGAGATTTCGCCCATTATCGCACACCACCAGGCCGGGCTTGAGGCCCACCGGCAGAAACCACTCGTCGGTCTGTTGTTCAATACCCCGCCACAACTCCTGCGCGGTGTGGGGCCTGTCCCCCAAACATATGAGTTTCAGAATGGCCTGCTGACGTTTACCCCGGGCTGTGCTGAAGTTGGTGGTGAAGGTGTGTGGCTGACTGGATGAGCTGGTGGAAGCAGAGGAGGAGGAAGCTGAGTAGGAGAAGGAGGCTACAGGAGGCAAAGAATGATGCCCTGCGATCCTTGGCGGCGGAAGGACGTGCGCCAAGGAACTCTCCGCCTGGGGCCCAGCCGCCACTACATTTACCCAGTGTGCAGTTAGGGAGATATAGCGTCCCTGGCCGTGCTTACTGGTCCACGTATCTGTGGTTAGGTGGACCTTGCCACAGATGGTGTTGCGCAGTGCACACTTGATTTTATCGGATACTTGGTTGTGCAGCGAAGGCACGGCTGTCTTGGAGAAGTAGTGGCGGCTGGGAACAACATACTGTGGGACAGCCATGGACATCAGCTGTTTGAAGCTGTCTGTGTCCACCAGCCTGAATGACAGCATTTCAAAGGCCAGTAGTTTAGAAATGCTGGCATTCAGGCCCAGGGCTCGAGGGTGGCTAGGTGGTAATTTACGCTTTCTCTCCAAGGTTTGTGAGATGGAGAGCTGAACGCTGCTGTGTGACATGGTGGAGATGCTTGGTGATGCAGGTGGTGGTGTCGGTGGCACATCCTCTGTTTGGTGGGCGGCAGGTGCCAACATTCCTCCCGAGGTGGAGGAAGAGGCCAAGGCAGCAGCAGAAGAGGGAGAAGGGGGAGCCAGTGTGAGTTCCTTGCTTTTAAGGTGTTAACTTCATTGCAGTTCATGCTTTCCATGTAGATGCCTGGTCATGCAAGTTGTGTTAAGGTTCAGAACTTTAATGCCTCGCTTTAGGCTCTGATGGCACAGTGTGCAAACCACTCGGGTCTTGTCCTCAGCACATTGTTTAAAGAAGTGCCATGCCAGGGAACTCCTTGAAGCTGCCTTTGGGGTGCTCGGTCCCTGGTGGCGGTGGCCAGTAGCAGGTGAACTCTCTTGGAGGCGGCTGTTCTGCTTTTGCCCCCTGCTCCCTCTTTTGCAACGCTGTTGGCTCGGTCTCACCACTGCCTCTTCCTCTGAACTATGAAAGTCAGTGGCACGACCTTCATTCCATGTGGGGTCTAGGACCTCATCGTCCCCTGCATAGTCTTCCACACAGTCTTCCTCCCTGACCTCCTGTTCGGTCTGCACACTGCAGAAAGACGCAGCAGTTGGCACTTGTGTTTCGTCATCATCAGAGACGTGCGGACTGAGATGAGATGGTATTCCCATGTCATCATCAGGAAACATCAGTGGTTGTGCATCAGTGCATTCTATGTCTTCCACCACTGGGGAAGGGCTAGGTAGATTCTCTTGGGAAACCCTGCCAGCAGAGTCTTCAAACAGCATAAGAGCCTGCTGCATAACTTGAGGCTCAGACAGTTTCCCTGATATGCATGGGGGTGATGAGACAGACTGATGGGCTTGGTTTTCAGGTGCCACCTGTGCGCTTTCTGCAGAAGACTGGGTGGGAGATAATGTTGTGAACGAGCTGGATCCACTGTCGGCCACCCAATTGACTAGCGCCTGTACCTGCTCAGGCCTTACCATCCTTAGAACGGCATTGGGCCCCACCAAATATCGCTGTAAATTCTGGCGGGTACTGGAACCTGAGGTAGTTGGTTCACTAGGATGTGTGGCTGTGGCAGAATGGCCACGTCCTCTCCCAGCACCAGAGGGTACACTAACACCACCACGACCGCGTCCGCGTCCCTTACTAGATGTTTTCCTCATTGTTACCGTTCACCAAGCACCACAATAAGAAAAAAATATTTGGCCCAATGTATTGATTTCAAATTCAGGCCTTTTTTTTTTTACAGGCACCTAACACTATCTGCCTATTTATTTATGTAGCGTATTACACTAATCCAGGCACAGCAGTAACCACTGATTTAGGGGAATATCTCTTTTAGGGCTAGTATTTAGGCCCTGGATGAAAGGTAACCTTTTATGGACAGATTTAAACTAGGCCTGCAACAGCTGGAACACTAGATTCAGGGTATTGCTATTTTTGCAATTGAATTTCACCCCAGAACAAAATATATGTTTTGGCCGACACTATTATAGTTTGCCAGCCACAGCTGAAACCACTGATTTATGGTATTGCTATTTTGGCAATTGAATTTCACCCTAAAACAAAATATACCCTGTTACAGACAAATTTAAACTAGGCCTGCAACAGCTTGAACACCAGATTCAGGGTATTGCTAGTTTGGCAGTTGAATTTCACCCCAGAACAAAAAATTTGTTTTGGCGGACACTATTATAGTTTGCCAGCCAGAGCTGAAACCACCGATTTATGGTATTGCTATTTTGGCAATTGAATTTCACCCCAGAACAAAATATATCCTTTGCAGGACACTATGAAACTTGACCAGCCACAGCTGAAACCACTGATTTATGGTATTGCTATTTTGGCAATTGAATTTCACACCAGAACAAAATATATGTTTTGGCGGACAGTATTATAGTTTGCCAGCCACAGCTGTGACACCAGATTTATGGTATTGCTATTTTGGCAATTGAATTTCACCCCAGAACAAAATATATGTTTTTGCGGACACTATTATAGTTTGCCAGCCAGTGCTGGGACACCAGATTTAGGGGATTGCTATTTTGACAATTGAATTTCACCACAGAAAATAATCTATCCTTTGCCAAACAGCAGACATTATTATCCTTGGCTGGTCAAAGCTGGAACACCAGATTTAGGGGATTGGTATTTTGGCAATTGTATTTAACCCGTTAATAAAATATAGAAATTGCTATCCTGAGTTTCTAGGGGTGACAATTAGCACAGCCAAGCCCCTGATGTAGGATATAGCAAAAAAAAAAAACTAGTATTGATGGACTAGTATTGATCTGGTGCACCACAAGTCACAAAATGGCCGCCGATCACCCCAGAAAAACGCTCTGTGCAGCCTAAAAACCAGTGAGCAAGTAACTAGCAGAAGTTCAATCATTCACAGCTGTAGATCGATCACTTCATTAGGTGCTTTTGCAGACTTTTCCCTGCCTAATCTCGCCCTCACAGCAGCTGCGTCCTCTCCCTACACTAATCAGAGCAGTGTGACGTGCGGCGCTATGTGACTCCAGCTTAAATAGAAGCTGGGTCACATGCTGCACTTGGCCAATCACAGCCATGCCATTAGTAGGCATGGCTGTGATGGGCTCTTAAGGCAATAAGTAAAACAATAGCTAATTGGCTGCTGTGCAGCCCTTCAGAAAGCGGGAAGAAATCGCCGAACATCGAACCCGAACTTTTTTGAAAATGTTCGGGTCCGGGTCCCGAACACCCCAAAATTTGGTATGAACCCGAACTATGCTCGAACTGTTCGCTCAACACTACTAGCAACCTGATTTTAATCTAAGGTAACAATAGCCAATACTGGGGACAAAAATGTGGCTTTCAGGAGTTATTTATTAAACAATTGAAAATTAAAACAGGGCCAACAAGGTGATATTAATCACAAAAATCCACCTTACTGCTGGAAGGTGAACCTCCGTCCTAGCCTCAAATCATGCAGAGTGGTACAGGTTTTGCTCAAGAATATCCCTGTATTTAGCACCATACATCTCTCTTTCAACTCTGACAAGTTTCCCAGTCCTGGCCCAAACATGGGTTTACACCAGACATAGCGTTTTATTTGATGACCGAAAAGTTCAATTTTAGTCTCAACAGACTAGAGCACCTTCCTCCATACATTTTGGGAGTCTTACACATGTCTTTTAGCAAACTCATAACGTGCCTTTTTGTTTTTAGTTGAAAGTAATGGCTTTCTTCTGGCCACTCTCCCATAAAGCCCAACTCTATAGAGCGTACGGCTTATTGCCGTCCTATGTACTGATACTCCAATCTCTGCTGTGGAAGTCTGCAGCTCCTCCAGGGTTACCTTAGGTCTCTGTGCTGCCTCTCTGATTAATCCCCTCCTTGCCCGGTCCATGAGTTTTGGTGGGCGGCAGGTTTGCTGTTGTGCCATGTTCTTTCCATTTGGTTATGATAGGTCTGATGGTGCTCCTGGGGATCATCAAAGATTTGGATTTTTTTTTATAAGCTAACCCTGACTTGTACTTCTCAACAACATTGTCCCTTACTTGTTTGGTGAGATCCTTGGTCTTCATGGCAGTGTTTGGTTAGGGAAGTGATGCCTCTTGCTTAGGTTTTGCAGCCTCTGGGGCCTTTCAAAAAAGGTGTGTATATGTAATGACAAATCAAGTGACGCTTAGATTGCACATAGGTGGACATCTTTTCACTAATTATGTGACTTCTGAAGGTAATTGGTTGCACCAGAGCTTTTTATGGGCTTCCTAACAAAGGGGGTGAATACATACACACATGCCAATTTTCTGTTTTCTATTTCTAAATAGTTTTATTTATATATTTTTCTCATTTCACTTCACCAACTTAGACTATTGTGTTCTGATCCATCATATTCAGACTAACAAAACATTGAACTTAAGGCTGTAATGTAACAAAACATGAACAAAAGTCAAGAGGGTGAATACTTTTGCAAGGCACTGTAGAGTATGTTTAATGACTATGAGACATATTTCAGGGCATATATGAGAACTGTAAAAAAAATTAAGGTGGCATAACCAGAATACCCCTTTAAGGTAAACGGACAAGCAGGGTTGGCTCCAAGTTACATAGCTGTAGAAGCGAAAGACATCCAGCAAAAGACAGGGTTTTTATTTGGGATTAGAGATGAGCACATTTGTTTTATCTTTCTCCCACTTCTCTCTCTCTTCCTACCTCTCTCTCTACTCTGAAAAAAATATTTTTGAAAGATTTTGGTGACTTTCAATTCTAAAGAATGCCTTCCATTTTCTACAGCTGAACCAAAGAACATCTATACAATGTAAGTGAACCAGTTGTGATCAACTGCTGTTAGATCAGGATAAGTTGAAGTGGTAAAAAATGTTATGAACTGTATGATCTTGAACTGTGTTACATGGGACTTCTCTCTGTTACAGGTGTGCATGCTATTTTACGCAGCTATAATTGGTCAAGATGATTCTGGAAACAAGTAGTGGCTTCCCCCAGAATAGCCAGGGAATCATATACAAGAGTCTAGTGCAACCCTGTGAATAATTGCTAATACTATGGCAGGGAGTAGTCTCCCTTAGACCCACAGTGGTATAAGTGGTTCTGTCAAAAGCCTGGCTGCAATCAAGGGTTGGACAATTTGGGTGAGCTGAGGCACACAGTCCTCTAGGCACAAGTAAAAGACTGTTAACATTTCTGAAACATTCTGCTGTTCATGTTTCCCACTAAGTGTGGGAAACCACCGACCTATTGTACAGTCGTGGCCAAAAGCTTTATGACACAAATGACACAAATATTAGTTTTCACAAAGTTTTCTGCTAAACTGCTTTTAGATCTGTGTTTCAGTTGTTTCTGTGATGTAGTGAAATATAATTACAGGCACTTCATACGTTTTAAAGGCTTTTATCGACAATTACATGACATTTATGCAAAGAGTCAGTATTTGACTGGTGTGGGGAGTCGCTCTGGTAGATAGCAGTGCGGGTGCAGTACAGAGGCAAAACAAGAAGTCCAGAAAGTGCAATAAACAGTGTTTTATTCACACTTGCACACAATAAACGATAAACAGTCTCTTGGTGTTAATTCACACTCAGCAAACACAAAAAAGCAAAACCAAAGAGTCCAAAACCAGGTTCAATCACCTGTGAGATGTTTAGGTGCGCGTTCGCACCTGGCGGTCGGCCCAGCCGCAGGATAATCCACCTTCAGGCTTCCAGGACGACTGCACGACTCCTTGCTGGGCTCATCCTTCCAGCCCAGAGAGCAACACAACACTAGCAGCAGCTCCAGGATAATCACAGCCACACCTGCTGATGTGGCTGCCTTTAAAAAGCCCCGCAAAGTCCGGCCTGGACCGTGGGGAGTAGGCACCCACCCAACTCTTTGCCTACTCCCAGTAAAAGCCGGCCCGGATTGGCTTTGCAGCCAAACTAACTATCAATGTCAAGCAGCACTAGCTGCTGCTGACACATAAAACCCGGCTCTCACCTCACCGAGGCCAGGAACCTCGGTGACACGTATCTTCCGTCCATGACGGCACCTTGCGCCCTCTTACATACCTCCCCCTTTGTTCCACCCCGACAGGGTGAACACACGCCAAACACTGTACTCGAGACAGTGCATCCGCATTTCCTTGCAAGCGGCCTGCCCTGTGTTCCACTGTGAACTTGAAGTTCTGCAGGGACAAGAACCATCTGGTGACCCGAGCATTCCTGTCTTTCGCCTGGCACATCCACTTTAGTGGGGAGTGGTCGGTCACCAGACGGAACTTTCTCCCTAGCAGATAATAGCGGAGAGACTCTAGTGCCCACTTGATGGCCAGGCACTCTCTCTCCACTATACTGTACCTGGTTTCGGCTGGGGTGAGTTTGCGACTCAGGAAAACCACGGGATGCTCCTCCCCATTGATTTCCTGAGAGAGTACAGCCCCGAGGCCCACTTCAGAGGCATCGGTCTGTACCACAAACTCTCTCTTGAAGTCGGGCGTCACCAAAACCGGGGACCCACACAGGGCCGACTTCAGAGCAGAGAAAGCCTTATCCGCCTGCTCATTCCACTGGATCGACACTGACCTGCGTCCCTTTAAAAGGCTTGTCAATGGAGCAGCAATTGTAGCGAAGTTGGGAATAAACCTCATGTAGTATCCCACCATGCCCAGGAATGATTTTACTTGCCGCGTAGTGACAGGTCGGGGCCAATTCTTAATTGCCTCAATTTTGTTTACCTGAGGTTTGACCACCCCCGCCCAATGACATACCCTAGGTATTTGGTCTCTTCTAACCCTATCACACACTTTTTGGGTTAGCAGTTAAGCCAGCTTTCCTAAGGGAGTCCACTACGGCCTGTACCTTCGGTAGGTGACTCTCCCAGTCGGTGCTATGGATAATGATATCATCCAGATACGCTGAGGCGCACTGTCGATGTGGACGAAGCACAATATCCATAAGCCTTTGAAACGTGGCGGGGCGCCATGTAGACCAAAGGGTAATACCTTGTACTGATACAACCCCTCCGGTGTGATAAAAGCAGTTTTTTCCTTGGCAGCCTCCGTTAAGGGTACCTGCCAGTACCCTTTAGTGAGGTCCAAGACAGAAAAATACCTGGCTTGGCCCAATTTTTCAATGAGCTCATCCACCCTCGGCATGGGATATGCGTCAAACTTGGACACCTCATTCAGCTTATGGAAATCGTTACAGAACCTCAATGTCCCGTCCGGCTTGGGTATTAAGACTATCGGACTGGCCCAATCACTTTTGACTCCTCGATGACACCTAACTGGAGCATCAGCTGCACTTCCTTCACAATGGCTTGTCGCCGAGCCTCGGGTACCCGATACGGCTTTAACCGGACTTTGGCCTGAGGCTCAGTGATAATGTCATGCTGGATTAGGGATGTGCGCCCAGGAGGTCCGAGAACACATCCGTGTTCCGACTAATGAACTCCTTAACTTCCTGGACCTGTTTGGAGGATAGGCTATCTGAAATTTTTACGGTGGCTGCTGCTTCCCGGACTTCGAGGTAAGGGGCTGGATCCTTCTCACCTAGAAGCCCTGGCCGGGGACTGTCATCGCTGGACGAGTTCCTATCCTTCCATGGCTTCAGCAAATTCACATGATACACCTGCTCCGGCTTCCGCCGCCCTGGCTGGTGTACCTTGTAATTTACTTCCCCACTTTCTCGAGCACTTCATAGGGCCCCTGCCACCTAGCTAGAAATTTGCTGTCAAGGGTGGGTACCAGAACTAAAACTCGGTCTCCGGGATTAAAGTCTCGCACCCGAGCCTGACGATTATAGACTCTACTTTGGGCCTGTTGTGCTGCCTCCATATGCTCCCGGACCAGCGGTAACACCCTCTCCATACGTTCCTGCATCTGAGTAACATATTCAATTACGCTTTTGTGGGGACGGGCTGTTGTTCCCACGCTTCCTTAGCGATGTCCAACAGGCCCCGTGGGCGTCTGCCATAAAGCAGTTCGAAGGGTGAGAACCCAGTAGAGGCCTGGGGCACTTCTCGCACTGCAAACATGAGATAGGGCAGAAGCAGATCCCAGTCCTTCCCATCTCGGGACACCACCCTTTTTAGCATATTTTTTAAAGTTTGGTTAAATCTTTCCACAAGGCCGTCCGTTTATGGATGGTAAACGGACGTCCGCAATTGCTTTATATGCAACAGTTTACACAATTCCTCATAATCTTAGACATAAAAGGGGTCCCTTGGTCCGTCAGAACCTCCTTAGGTAGGCCCACCCGGGTAAACATCTCCATTAACTCCTTTGCTATGAGCCTAGCCGATGTGTGTCGCAGAGGCACCGCCTCTGGATACCGAGTAGCATAGTCCAGAACCACCAGGATATGTTGGTGACCCCTAGCAGACTTCGGTACGGGTCCGACCAGATCCATGGCAATACGCTCGAATGGAACCTCAACTATTGGGAGAGGGACCAGGGGACTTCTGTAATGTGGCTGGGGGCTATTTACCTGACAGGTCGGACAGGACTTACAGAACTCCTCTACTTCCTTAAACAAACCAGGCCAGTAAAATCGCTGTAGTACGCGGTCCTGCGTTTTCTGCCACCCCATGTGTCCCCCAAGAACATGTTGGTGGGCAAGCTCCATAACAAGCTTGCGATATGCGGTGGGCACCACCAACTGTTCAACTGGCTCACCTCGGATTTGGTTCACCCGATACAACATATCCTGAAGAATAATAAATCGTGGAAACATTAATTCAGCCCCAGGTTTCTGGGGTTTACCGTCAATCATTACAACACTTTCCCAGGCCCTGGTTAGGGTTTGGTCCCGGTGTTGTGCGGTCCCAAAATTTTCCCCGGAGACATTGAGGTCTGCCAACTCAGGTCCCGGGGCAAGTCCTCCGTGTCTCCCACCATTACACTCAGTGGGGTTGTCTCCCCTCTACCGCTGGAGCAGTGGTCACCCCTACCGCTGGCCCTTCAGATTCGGGCTCCCAGGGTTCTGGCCTTCCAGTGGTATCAGGCCACTCTACTAGGGTTACCCCTGTCTCGGGCCCATCAGACACCTTTATAGCCGGCCACAGCGCCGGGAAACCGGGAAGTCCCTCCCAAGTATCAGTTCATGTGGGAGTTTGGTAGCGACAGCCACCTCGTGGGTCCACTTACCAGCAGCTGTGGACAAAGTCACTAATGCAGTGGGGTAGTCTTTTAAGTCTCCGTGGATGCATAGGACCTCGACTTTACGGCCGGTATACTCCGCAGGCCGTATTAGGGCAGCTCTTACCAGGGAGACTAAACTCCCGGAGTCCAGCAGGGCCACCGCCAGAGAATCTCCCACCTCTACCTGACACAGGTGGTTATTGTCCTGCCCCTCACGGGTGCCAGTTGCACACAGCTTCCGTGCATACAGGGAGTGGCGATACCCGTAGTTCACATCCATCGGCTCACCCTGATGCGGACAGTCGGCCCTGATGTGGCCTGGCTCCTGACACCTCCAGCATACCACGGGAGGCGGATCCGCAGGGGATACATTCCGTGCAGGTCTCTCTGTCGCCGGTCGTCGGAACTGGGGTGGAGGCCTCCGGGTTTGACTGGCCCCTTCCCAGCAAGACTCCCCTGCAGGTTTCTGGTGGCCTCGTAACGCTCTACCAGGTCGACCATCTCCAGGGCACTTACCGGAGACGCCTGGCCGACCCAGTGCTGGAGGGGATAAGGCAGGGCCCTCCAAAAGAGGTCCGCCAACAGTCGATCCAGCATGGCAGTGGGACTTAGTAGATCAGGCTGCAGCCACTTTTGCAGCCTGTGCAGCAGATCGTAGTACTGCGGCCTAGCAGGTTCAGTCGTTTTAAAGTCCCACTGGTGGAGTCTTTGAGCGCGGACCAGCACGTTCACCCCCAGTCTGGCTAGGATCTCTCCTTTCACAGTGTCATAATCGGCCGCTTGGTCGTCCGACAAGTCGAAAAACACCTGCTGGGGTCCGGAAGCCAGGAACGGAGCGACCACCTCAGCCCACTGGTCACGGGGCAGCTTCTCCCTCACGGCCACTTTTTCGAAGACTGCCAGGTAGGTCTCGGCATCATCCTCGGGGTCATCTTGGGAATTGCTGCACGGACCGCTTCCGGGCATCATGGGCACGGTGAGAGGCTCCAGTCGCTTGCAAAGCCATTACATGTTGCAACAGCAGCTGGTTTGTCTCCTGCTGCTGCTTGTTGGCCTCCCGCTGCTGTAAATTGGCCTCCACGAGAGCCTTTACAACTGCCTCCATCTTGTCAGAGTTCACGTGTTGCAACCTTGCCGGCTTGACATATGACATTCACTTTGGAAAAACTTCGGCGTTTACGCCAGCCTCACTGCGCATGCCCGCATCCTCCACCAAATGTGGGGAGTCGCTCTGGTAGATAGCAGTGCGGGTGCAGTACAGAGGCAAAACAAGAAGTCCAGAAAGTGCAATAAACAGTGTTTTATTCACACTTGCACACAATAAACGATAAACAGTCTCTTGGTGTTAATTCACACTCAGCAAACACAAAAAGCAAAACCAAAGAGTCCAAAACCAGGTTCAATCACCTGTGAGATGTTTAGGTGCGCTGTCAGCACCTGGCGGTCGGCCCAGCCGCAGGATAATCCACCTTCAGGCTTCCAGGACGACTGCACGACTCCTTGCTGGGCTCATCCTTCCAGCCCAGAGAGCAACACAACACTAGCAGCAGCTCCAGGATAATCACAGCCACACCTGCTGATGTGTCTGCCTTTAAAAAGCCCCGCAAAGTCCGGCCTGGACCGTGGGGAGTAGGCACCCACCCAACTCTTTGCCTACTCCCAGTAAAAGCCGGCCCGGATTGGCTTTGCAGCCAAACTAACTATCAATGTCAAGCAGCACTAGCTGCTGCTGACACATAAAACCCGGCTCTCACCTCACCGAGGCCAGGAACCTCGGTGACACGTATCTTCCGTCCATGACGGCACCTTGCGCCCTCTTACACTGGGCATGCTTTCAATCAACTTCTGGGCCAATTCCTGACTGATAGCAACCCATTCTTTCATAATCACTTCTTGGAGTTTGTCAGAATTAGTGGGTTTTTGTTTGTCCACCCGCCTCTTGAGGATTGACCACAAGTTCTCAATGGGATTAAGATCTGGGGAGTTTCCAGGCCATGGACCCAAAATGTCAAAGTTTTGGTCCCCGAGCCTCTTAGTTATCACTTTTGCCTTATGGCACGGTGCTCCATCGTGCTGGAAAAATGCAGTGTTCTTCACCAAACTGTTGTTGGATTGTTGGAAGAAGTTGCTGTTGGAGGGTGTTTTGGTACCATTCTTTATTCATGGCTGTGTTTTTGGGCAAAATTGTGAGTGAGCCCACTCCCTTGGATGAGAAGCAACCCCACACATGAATGGTCTCAGGATGCTTTACTGTTGGCATGACACAGGACTGATGGTAGCGCTCACCTTTTCTTCTCCGGACAAGCCTTTTTCCTGATGCCCCAAACAATCGGAAAGAGGTTTCATCGGACAATATGACTTTGCCCCAGTCCTCAGCAGTAGAGTTGAGCGAACACCTGGATGTTCGGGTTCGACGAGTTCGGCCGAACTTTCGAAAAATGTTCGGGTTCGGGATCCGAACTCGACCCGAACTTCATCCCGAACCCGAACCCCATAGAAGTCAATGGGGACCCGAACTTTTGGGCACTAAAAAGGCTGTAAAACACACCCGGAAAGGGCTAGAGGGCTGCAAAAGGCAGCAAAATGTAGTTAAATCCCCTGCAAACAAATGTAGATAGGGAAATGATGAGTTAACATAAAATAAATAAAAATTAAACAATATTAATTGGAGTGAGGTCCCATAGCACAGAATCAGGCTTCAAGTCACCCACCAATGGAGAAGGTCACTTACTATTATTTTGACCACAGCACCCAGACAAAGGAGAGAGGTCCCACAGCAGAGAACCAGGCATCATATCACCCACCACAGGAGTAGGCCACCATTTAGTTACTTTGACCCCTACACCCAGACGGAGGAGAGAGGTTACACAGCAGAGAATCAGGCATTTAGATCACCCACCACAGGAGTAGGCCACCATTGAATCAGACCCCGGCAACCATGTCAGATGGCACAAGCATAAGCTTTATATCAATCAGCACAGGAGAAGGCGACTTTGACAGACTTTGACCCCTACACCCGGACGGAGGAGAGAGGTTTCAAAGCAGAGAATCAGGCATTTAGATCACCCACCACAGGAGTAGGCCCCAATTTAATGGGACCCCGGCAACCATGTCAGATGGCACAACCATCAGCTTCATATCAATCAGCACAGGAGAAGGCGACTTTGAAAGACTTTGACCCCTACACCCAGACGGAGGAGAGAGGTTTCACAGCAGAGAATCAGGCATTTAGATCACCCACCACAGGAGTAGGCCCCCATTGAATCAGACCCTGGCAACTATGTCAGATGGCACAACCATCAGCTTTATATCAATCAGCACAGGAGAAGGCGACTTTGAAAGACTTTGACCCCTACACCCAGATGGAGGAGAGAGGTTTCACAGCAGAGAATCAGGCATCATATCAACCACCACAGGAGAAGCCACCATTTAGTTACTTTGACCCTGCACCCAGGAAGAGGAGAGAGGCACCACAGCACATATTCTGGCATCATATCAGCCACCACAGGAGAAGCCACCATTGAGTTACTTTGACCCCTGCACCCAGGAAGAGGAGAGAGGCCCCACAGCACATATTCTGGCATCATACTAACCACCACAGGAGAAGCCACCATTGAGTTACTTTGACCCCTGCACCCAGGAAGAGGAGAGAGGCCCCACAGCACATATTCTGGCATCATATCAGCCACCACAGGAGAAGCCACCATTGAGTTACTTTGACCCCGCACTCCAGGAAGAGGAGAGAGGCACCACAGCACATATTCTGGCATCATATCAGCCACCACAGGAGAAGCCACCATTGAGTTACTTTGACCCCGCACACCAGGAAGAGGAGAGAGGCACCACAGCACATATTCTGGCATCATATCAGCCACCACAGGAGAAGCCACCATTGAGTTACTTTGACCCCTGCACCCAGGAAGAGGAGAGAGGCCCCACAGCACATATTCTGGCATCATATCAGCCACCACAGGAGAAGCCACCATTGAGTTACTTTGACCCCTGCACCCAGGAAGAGGAGAGAGGCCCCACAGCACATATTCTGGCATCATATCAGCCACCACAGGAGAAGCCACCATTTAGTTACTTTGACCCCTTCACCCAAACAGAGGAGAGAGGTTCCACATCAGAGAATCAGGCATCATATCAACCACCACAGGAGTAGGCCACAATTTAGTTTATTTGACCCCTGCACCCAGGAAGAGGAGAGAGGCCCCACAGCACATATTCTGGCATCATATCACACACCACAGGAGAAGGCCTCTTTCAGTGATTTAGGCCTTTGGACCCAGACAGAGGAGAGAGGTCAGAGATTAGCTTCATATCCCCAGCACAGCAGAAGACCGCTTTATTTGACTTAGGCCTCAGCACCCAGACAGAAGACAGAGGTAGCATGGCAGAGGTTATGGCTTCATGTCACCCGTTAGTTTAACCGGCCACTTTCATTTGGTTAGGCCCCGGCGCCCAGACAGAGAAGAGTTTCATTCAACTGTGGGTTTCATAAAATTTGTATCAAATAAAGAAGTGGCCCGTAGCACAACAAGACATGTTTTAGGCAGTTAATAAGGACTACTCTGCACAAGGGAGGGACAGGTCCTGTGGGATCCATGCCTGGTTCATCTTTATGAAGGTCAGCTTGTCCACGTTGGCTGTGGACAGGCGGCTGCGCTTGTCAGTAATGACGCCCCTGCCGTGCTGAATACGCTGCTCAGATAAAACGCTGGCCGCCGGGCAGGAAAGCACCTCCAAGGCATAACATGCTAACTCTGGCCACGTGGACAATTTCGAAACCCAGTAGTTGAATGGGGCCGAACCATCCGTCAGGATGTGGAGGGGTGTGCAGACATACTGTTCAACCATGTTAGTGAAATGCTGCCTCCTGCTAACACGTTCCGTATCAGGTGTCGGTGCAGATAGCTGTGGCGTGGAGACAAAACTTTTCCACATTTCTGCCATGCTAACCCTGCCCTCAGATGAGCTGGCCGTGACACAGCTGCGTTGGCGACCTCTTGCCACTCCTCTGCCTTCACCTTCCACCTGTTCCCCTGTGACATGTGGGAATGCTCTCAAGAGCGCCTCTATCAGCGCAGCGCTTGTACTCGCGCATCTTACGGTCGCGCTCCAGTTCAGGAATTAAAGTGGGCACATTGTCTTTATACCGGGATCCAGCAGGGTGGCCACCCAGTAGTCTGCACACGTTAAAACGTGGGCAACTCTGCTGTCGTTGCGCAGGCATTGGAGCATATATTCGCTCATGTGGGCCAGGCTACCCATGGGTAAGGACAAGCTGTCCTCTGTGGGAGGCGTATCGTCATCGTCCACCGTATCCCCCAGCCACGCACCAGTGATGGGCCTGGGCTGCCACCCCGCTGTGAACTTGCGTCATCCTCGTCCCCTCCACCTCCTCCTCCTCATCCTCCTCGTCCTCCAGTACAGTGCCTTGGCTGGCGACTTGTGAACCTGTCCTCTGCTGCTTAAACAAACCTCCCTCTGAGCCAATTCGAACAGACTGGCCCGAAAGTGTTAGAAACGAGCCCTCATCCTCCTCCTCCTCCCTCCACCTGGGCCACCTCCTCTAACATCATTGCCCTAAGTGTTTTCTCAAGGAGACATAGAAGTGGTATTGTAACGCTGATAACAGTGTCATCGCCACTGGCCATGTTGGTGGAGTACTCGAAACAGCGCAGCAGGGCACACAGGTCTCGCATGGAGGCCCAATCATTGGTGGTGAAGTGGTGCTGTTCGGCAGTACGACTGACGCGAGCGTGCTGCAGCTGAAACTCCACTATGGCCTGCTGCTGCTCGCACAGTCTCTCCAGCATGTGCAAGGTGGAGTTCCACCGGGTGGGCACGTCGCATATGAGGCGGTGAGCGGGAAGGCCGAAGTTCCGCTGTAGCGCAGACAGGCGAGAAGCGGCAGGATGTGAACGGCGGAAGCGCGCACAGACGGCCCGCACTTTATGCAGCAGCTCTGACATGTTAGGGTAGTGGTGAATGAACCTCTGCACCACCAAGTTCAGCACATGCGCCAGGCAAGGGATGTGCGCCAAACCGCTAGTCCCAGAGCTGCCACGAGATTTCGCCCATTATCGCATACCACCAGGCCTGGCTTGAGGCCCACCGGCAGAAACCACTCGTCGGTCTGTTGTTCAATACCCCGCCACAACTCCTTTGCGCTGTGGGGCCTGTCCCCAAACATATGAGTTTCAGAATGGCCTGCTGACGCTTACCCCGGGCTGTGCTGAAGTTGGTGGTGAAGGTGTGTGGCTGACCGGATGAGCTGGTGGAAGCAGTGGAGGAGGAAGCCGAGTAGGAGGAGGAGGCTACAGGAGGCAGAGAATGATGCCCTGCGATCCTAGGGGGCGGAAGGACGTGCGCCAAGGAACTGTCCGCCGGGGCCCAGCCGCCACTACATTCATCCAGTGTGCAGTTAGTGAGATATAGCGTCCCTGGCCGTGCTTACTGGTCCACGTATCTGTGGTTAGGTGGACCTTGCCACAAATGGCGTTGCGCAGTGCACACTTGATTTTATCGGACACTTGCATGTGCAGGGAAGGCACGGCTGTCTTGGAGAAGTAGTGGCGGCTGGGAACCACATACTGCGGGACAGCCATGGCCATCAGCTGTTTGAAGCTGTCTGTGTCCACCAGCCGGAATGACAGCATTTCAAAGGCCAGCAGTTTAGAAATGCTGGCGTTCAGGCCAAGGGCTCGAGGGTGACTCGGGGAATTTGCGCTTCCTCTCTAAGGTTTGAGATATTGAGAGCTGAACGCTGCTGTGTGATATAGTGGAGACGCTAGTTGACGGTGGCGGTGGTGGTGGTGTCGGTGGCACATCCTCTGTTTGCTGCTCGGCAGGTGGCAACATTCCTCTCGAGGCGGAAGCCGAGGCAGCAGCGGTAGAGGGAGCAGGGGGAGCCTCAGCGAGTGCCTGGTTTTTAAGGTGTGTACCCCACTGCAGTTCATGCTTTGCATGTAGATGCCTGGTCATGCAGGTTGTGCTGAGGTTCAGAACGCTAATGCCTCGCCTCAGGCTCTGATGGCAGAGCGTGCAAGTCACTCGGGTCTTGTCGGTAGGACATTGTTTAAAGAAGTGCCATGCCAGGGAACTCTTTGAAGCTGCCTTTGTGGGGCTGGGTCCCTGTTGGCGATGTCCAGTAGCAGGCGAACTCTGGGGCGGCGGCTCGCCTGCTTTGGCCCCCTGCTCCCTCTTTGGCTTCGCTGTTGTCTCGGTCTCACCACTACCTCTTCCTCTGAACTGTGAAAGTCATCGCCACGACCTTCAGTCCATGTGGGGTCTAAGACCTCATCGTCCTCTGCATCGTCTTCCACCCAGTCTCCCTCCCTGACCTCCTCCTGTTCAGTCTGCACACTGCAAAAAGACGCGGCAGTGGGCACCTGTGTTTCGTCATCATCAGAGAGTCGGTGACTCTGCTGTGGTGGTATTCCCATGTCCTCTTCATCTGGAGACATAAGTGGTTGTGCGTCAGTGCATGGTATGTCTTCCTCCACTGGGGAAGGGCTAGGTGGACGCCCCTGGGAAACCCTGGAAGCAGAGTCTTCAAACAGAAGAAGAGACTGCTGCAT
Organism: Bufotes viridis; assembly: GCA_033119425.1. Taxonomy (NCBI): domain Eukaryota; kingdom Metazoa; phylum Chordata; class Amphibia; order Anura; family Bufonidae; genus Bufotes; species Bufotes viridis. Next base: position 329,741,352 of record CM065593.1, on the reverse strand, counting down.
AACTTGTGGCTCAGACCGTTTCCCTGATATGCTTGGGGGTGATGTGACAGACTGATGGGCTTGGTTTTCAGGTGCCACCTGTGCGCTTCCGCAGAAGACTGGGTGGAAGACCATGTGGTGAACGTGCTGGAAGCACTGTCGGCCACCCAATCGATCAATGCCTGTACCTGCTCAGGCCTTACCATCCTAAGAGCGGCATTGGGCCCCACGAGATATTGCGGTACATTCTGCCGGCTAGTTGAGGGAGTTCGTTCCCTACTGTGTGCGCCTGAGGCCGAACGGCCACGTCCTCTACCAGCAACAGAGGCTCCACGGACACCACCACGACCGCGTCCTCGTCCCTTAATAGTATTTTTCTTCATTGTTGCGATTCAACTCGCACCACAATGAAATATATTATTTTTATAAGCAAAATCCCCTCACTGGAATACTTTCAGTCTTTTGACTGTATGGATTACAGATGGAATGACTGTTATATGTGAGTACCGCTTTCTTTGACAGATTCTAGTATGGGTACATATATGTTTTCCCAACCCCAGCACATTAGTTTGCTAATTCCAGATGTATGAAACGCAGGCCTAACTGTATCTAGTATATTGAACGCCAGATAAACTAACTTGGCCTTTTTAAATAAAAAAAATTCCCTCACTGGAATACTTTCATGTCTTTTGACTGTATGGATTACAGATGGAATGACTGTTATATGTGAGTACCGCTTTCTTTGACAGATTCTAGTATGGGTACATATATGTTTTCCCAACCCCAGCACATTAGTTTGCTAATTCCAGATGTATGAAACGCAGGCCTAACTGTATCTAGTATATTGAACGCCAGATAAACTAACTTGGCCTTTTTAAATAAAAAAAATTCCCTCACTGGAATACTTTCATGGCTTTTCACTGTATGGATTACAGATGGAATGACTGTTATATGTGAGTACCGCTTTCTTTGACAGATTCTAGTATGGGTACATATATGTTTTCCCAACCCCAGCACATTAGTTTGCTAATTCCAGATGTATGAAACGCAGGCCTAACTGTATCTAGTATATTGAACGCCAGATAAACTAACTTGGCCTTTTTTAAATAAAAAAATTCCCTCACTGGAATACTTTCATGTCTTTTCGACTGTATGGATTACAGATGGAATGACTGTTATATGTGAGTACCGCTTTCTTTGACAGATTCTAGTATGGGTACATATATGTTTTCCCAACCCCAGCACATTAGTTTGCTAATTCCAGATGTATGAAACGCAGGCCTAACTGTATCTAGTATATTGAACGCCAGATAAACTAACTTGGCCTTTTTAAATAAAAAAATTCCCTCACTGGAATACTTTCAGTCTTTTGACTGTATGGATTACAGATGGAATGACTGTTATATGTGAGTACCGCTTTCTTTGACAGATTCTAGTATGGGTACATATATGTTTTCCCAACCCCAGCACATTAGTTTGCTAATTCCAGATGTATGAAACGCAGGCCTAACTGTATCTAGTATATTGAACGCCAGATAAACTAACTTGGCCTTTTTTAAATAAAAAAATTCCCTCACTGGAATACTTTCAGTCTTTTGACTGTATGGATTACAGATGGAATGACTGTTATATGTGAGTACCGCTTTCTTTGACAGATTCTAGTATGGGTACATATATGTTTTCCCAACCCCAGCACATTAGTTTGCTAATTCCAGATGTATGAAACGCAGGCCTAACTGTATCTAGTATATTGAACGCCAGATAAACTAACTTGGCCTTTTTAAATAAAAAAATTCCCTCACTGGAATACTTTCAGTCTTTTGACTGTATGGATTACAGATGGAATGACTGTTATATGTGAGTACCGCTTTCTTTGACAGATTCTAGTATGGGTACATATATGTTTTCCCAACCCCAGCACATTAGTTTGCTAATTCCAGATGTATGAAACGCAGGCCTAACTGTATCTAGTATATTGAACGCCAGATAAACTAACTTGGCCTTTTTAAATAAAAAAAATTCCCTCACTGGAATACTTTCAGTCTTTTGACTGTATGGATTACAGATGGAATGACTGTTATATGTGAGTACCGCTTTCTTTGACAGATTCTAGTATGGGTACATATATGTTTTCCCAACCCCAGCACATTAGTTTGCTAATTCCAGATGTATGAAACGCAGGCCTAACTGTATCTAGTATATTGAACGCCAGATAAACTAACTTGGCCTTTTTAAATAAAATAAAAATTCCCTCACTGGAATACTTTCAGTCTTTTGACTGTATGGATTACAGATGGAATGACTGTTATATGTGAGTACCGCTTTCTTTGACAGATTCTAGTATGGGTACATATATGTTTTCCCAACCCCAGCACATTAGTTTGCTAATTCCAGATGTATGAAACGCAGGCCTAACTGTATCTAGTATATTGAACGCCAGATAAACTAACTTGGCCTTTTTAAATAAAAAATTCCCTCACTGGAATACTTTCAGTCTTTTGACTGTATGGATTACAGATGGAATGACTGTTATATGTGAGTACCGCTTTCTTTGACAGATTCTAGTATGGGTACATATATGTTTTCCCAACCCCAGCACATTAGTTTGCTAATTCCAGATGTATGAAACGCAGGCCTAACTGTATCTAGTATATTGAACGCCAGATAAACTAACTTGGCCTTTTTAAATAAATAAAAAATTCCCTCACTGGAATACTTTCAGTCTTTTGACTGTATGGATTACAGATGGAATGACTGTTATATGTGAGTACCGCTTTCTTTGACAGATTCTAGTATGGGTACATATATGTTTTCCCAACCCCAGCACATTAGTTTGCTAATTCCAGATGTATGAAACGCAGGCCTAACTGTATCTAGTATATTGAATGCCAGATAAACTAACTTGGCCTTTTTAAATAAAAAAATTCCCTCACTGGAATACTTTCAGTCTTTTGACTGTATGGATTACAGATGGAATGACTGTTATATGTGAGTACCGCTTTCTTTGACAGATTCTAGTATGGGTACATATATGTTTTCCCAACCCCAGCACATTAGTTTGCTAATTCCAGATGTATGAAACGCAGGCCTAACTGTATCTAGTATATTGAACGCCAGATAAACTAACTTGGCCTTTTTCAAATAAAAAAAAATTCCCTCACTGGAATACTTTATGGCTTTTCACTGTATGGATTACAGGTGGACTGGTATTAGTAGGGGTGACACAAGCACACCCAAGTCCCTGATGTAGGATTTCTATGGCACAGACCACTATTACAAGTGATTAATGGACGTTGGGAGAGATTGTGCTGCAGCACTAGTCCCAAGATGGCCGCCGCCTATCAGCCCAGTAACATGTGCCACAAAATGGTCTGCACAACCTTTAAAAAAATAGCCTTGGACTGTGCTGCTAAATCGCTATTGGTCTGAATCCCAGGTGTAGATGTCTGACTTGTTTGGAGCTTTGGAATGCACACTGTGGCAGCTTCTGCTGCAGCACTACAAGTCGCAAAATGGCGGCCGGCGGTCAGCCCAGGTACATGTGGATGGAAAAATCACTCTGGCCACTCTAAAAATAGCCAATCCCTATCAAAAAAGCAGCTCAGCTGCAGTTGTTCAGATGAATCACAGGTGGAGGAGAGAAATTTGCTTCCAGTTATTCAATTATCCCTGCCTATTCTCGCCCTAGCATCTGCTGCGTCTATCCCTGTTCTATTCACATCGGGAGTGAGCACGTCCCGACGTGCGCACAAGCTTATAAAGAGGCTGAGTCACATGCTGCACTTGGCCAATCACAGCCTTGCCAATAGTAGGCATGGCTGCGATGGCACCTTAGGGCAAGTAGTATGATGCATGTTGATTGGCTGCTTTGCAGCCTTTCAAAATGCGCCAAAATACATGCCGAACGACGAACCCGAACCCGAACTTTTACGAAAAAGTTTGGGTTCGGGTTCGGGTCCGTGTCACGAACACCCCAAAATTCGGTACGGACCCGAACTATGCTCGAACTGTTCGCTCAACACTACTCAGCAGTCCATTTACCATACTTTCTGCAGAAGATCAATCTGTCCCTGATGTTTTTTTGGAGAGAAGTGGCTTCTTTGCTGCCCTTCTTGAGACCAGGCCATCTTCCAAAAGTCTTTACTCACTGTGCGTGCAGATGCGCTCATACCTGCCTGCTGCCATTACTGAGCAAGCTCTGCACTGGTGGCACTCCTATCCCGCAGCTGAATCCTCTTTAGGAGACGATCCTGGCGCTTGCTGGACTTTCTTGGACACCCTGAAGCCTTCTTAACAAGAATTGAACCTCTTTCCTTGAAGTTCTTGATGTTCCTATAAATTGTTGATTGAGGTCCAATCTTAGTAGCCACAATATCCTTGCCTGTGAAACCATTTTTATGCAACGCAATGATGGCTGCAAGCGTTTCTTTGCAGGTCACCATGGTTAACAATGGAAGAACAATGATTTCAAGCATCACCCTCCTTTTAACATGTCAAGTCTGCCATTTTAACCCAATCAGCCTGACATAATGATCTCTAGCCTTGTGCTCGTCAACATTCTCACCTGAGTTAACAAGACGATTACTGAAATGATCTCAGCAGGTCCTTTAATGACAGCAATGAAATGCAGTGGAAAGGTTTTTTGGGGATTAAGTTAATTTTTATGGCAAAGATGGACTATGCAATTCATCTGATCACTCTTCATAACATTCTGGAGTATATGCAAATTGCTATTATAAAAACTTAAGCAGCAACTTTTCCAATTTCCAATATTTATGTAATTCTCAAAACTTTTGGACACGACTGTACGTCTTTCAAAGATTGTAACTAGAGATGAGAGAAGTATTGTAAAGTTCGATTTGGCTGCTTTACCGAATTTTTCAAATAAATTTGCTTTGTTATTGTTACGAATGACTTAATGACGAAGCGCATTTCTTCGTAAGTAGTGGGTGCAATGACAAGGAGCGTCATGCGTCTCTGTGCACTCTGTGGGATTTTGTGTGAGATTTTCAAGCAAGATGGCGGCGGCTGGCCCGTCGTGATCAAATGAATCAGGTAAGTATGATTTTTTTGTTTCTTTTTTTTACACTATTTCAGGTTAATCTGATTGCTACCACAAAGCACGAGGAAGTTCGGCTTCACAAGGAATCAAATTTATCCTGCAATAGTGATTCGCTCAACACTAACTGTAACCATCATACCTGTCTGCCACTTAAAGTGATGGTAGAAATCAAGATTTATGTGACTTATTGTGACAATATATATTTATTGTTTATCTCAACAAATGCTAGTAACACTTCAGTGGGCACAACCCTAACAAATATGAGAGGGTATCTGAAAAAAAAGACATTCCCAGGGAGTTCTCTGCAGCCCACTAGCAACCACAATAAGGCAAATATAGAAAAACATTTTTTTTTGTGTCTGCTCCATATTTGTTTATTTATGTTTTCATTTTTACTGTATATGGTTCAGTATGCAACAGGTGTGCTTTAAAATCTATAATGCAAATGCTCCATTTTCAGCACCAACAAACTGTCTGAAAAAACACAAATGACAGCTTCTATTATGACAGGATTTCAGTGCAATTGTAGGACTTGACATTTATCTGATACTGTTCTCTTGTTAATGTATATGTATGTTACATTACTTATACTTACGTCTTTAATCACAGAAGTATCCATTGAATGTCTAGTGAGAAGGGCACCCACAGCATTTTCAAGGTTATCAAAATAGGCCATTTCCTATTACAAAGGGATTGAAAGGGGCATTATATTATTAAGACAGTTATAGAACAAGCATATTTGAAGGTTACAGGAATGGCCTGCAAAACGAAGCCCACAAAGTTCTGGATCAGCAGAGTTAAGATAAGTGGAATTCTGGTGTTTAATGCTTTCACTGGGTTTCCAGCATCACTCTTGTATCACGATTTTAAAAATCCTTTTTTTTTTTTAATTTAAAACTTTACAGTCACAGTAACATTCTACATGTATACATACATGTTTTAGTGTGACCGAGCAGAAACTAACAATAAACAAATAATTATAAAAACATAATGAAAATAATATAAAATAAAACACTTTAAAAATAATGAAATAACGGGAAAAAATTGCAATTGTCCATTTTTGGTCATGTGTCCCCAACAAGAAATTGAATAAAAAGTGATCAAAAAGTTGTATGATACCAATAAACACACACACACACACATACACACAGAAAAAAAAGCCCTCACACAGCTCTGTAGATGGGAATATAAAAAAATTCTGGAAGTCAGAAAAAGGCAATGCAGAAAATAATTTTTTTCAGAGATTTTTATTTTTTTAAGTAGAAAAACTTTGGTATTACTGTATTTGTACTGACCCACAGAATATGGCCTGAGGATGATAATACAGTGGAATATAGAGATGAGCGCTTCCACAATGGAAGCGCTCATCTCCCACTGCCCTACTTCTCCACAGCCACCACCCACTTATCTACAGGGCCTAAGGCGACTGCCTCACCTAGCCGAATTAGCGGTGCGGCACTTCCTCCCACAGTGGCCTAAAAGACAGTTTATACGAATAGAAGAAATGATGGATTATGATGGATGGATGGATGGATGGATGAAGAAAAAAAACAGGAGAAAGGGATAGGGAAAGATTTTTGAATGAAGGGAATAAAAACAAAAATTAAAATACAGAAATGATCACAAAAATTATCATACAGTATAACTGGAGATGAGCGAATCGAAGTTGACGAAGTGGAATTAGATTCGAATTTCAGGAAAAATTTGATTCTAATCTGAATTTCCTCACACTATGTTGTAACGAATCACATTTTTTCCTAAAATGGATGCTGCACATGTTCGGACATGGAGCAAAGAACTCTGGGAATGAGGGATCACCCACAATGCCATGCATGCAGCCAATCAGCAGCCAGCCCTGTGATGTCACAGCCCTATAAATACACTCATCCATTTTGGATTCTGTCATTTTCCAGTGTACTTAGTGCTGGGAGAGATGTTAGCAGGCGCTAGGGACAGTGTTAGAACAGATTTTATTGTGCTTAAAAAACGATTTACAAGTTCAGTGAAAGATTATTCAAGGTGTAGGTAAAGCATAGGGAGGCATCATCCACGCTAAAAAAGGAGAACAGGGTGCAATAGGAGAGTGTACAGCCTGGGTAATAGGAGCAATTCTATTACACCTTGCTGCACTTATTGGGGATTCCATTGGGGATGCTATTATACTTCTGCTTTCAGGTTTGCACTAGATGATACCTCTGTAATTCCCACAAACCTTGTTTGTTATTGAGGTGCAAGTGCTGTGTTGCAGGGTGTATTTATAGTAAATATACATTCATCATATTAACTGTCCTGCGGTGCATTTAAATTGTTCTACAGTCTCTTTTGGGGTGTATTAATGTACAAAAAGGATGTTTTATTTGCCGTTCTGCGGTGCAGTTACGTTGTACTACACCCTTTTTTATGCTGTTTTAATAGTCTAAAAAGTACGTATTTGCCGTTCTGCGGTGCAATTGCTTTGTACTACAGACTTTTTTGGGGGTGTATAGGTGTAAAAAAAAAGGACATCTTATTTGCCATTCTGCAATGCAGTTACTTTGTACTACAGCCTTTTTTGGGGTATATAAGTGTAATAAAAAGTACGTCGTATTTGCTGTTCTGCGGTGCAGTTACTTTGTACTACAGCCTTTTTTGGGATGTATTATAAAAAAAACAAGTGTGTTTTATTTGCTGCTCTGCAGTCAAGTAACATTGTTCTACAGCTTTTTTAAGATGTATTAATTTCCTTTTAATTTAATTATTTTATCTAACAGTATGTCAGACAGACAAGTGACAGGCCCTTCAAAGGGAACGGGCAGTGGCCAAAATGTTATTCTTCCAGGCAGCAGAAGAAGGATAGGGTGACAGCAGGAGTTGCAGCGAGAGGCCTGAGCTCCCGGTGTCATCTAGCTGTCGTATCTTGACCAGCAACCCAGAGGTGCTTGAATGGTTGACTCGGTCTTCTACTTCGTTGCAAGTCGGTGGGTTCTTCAGACACAACCCTTAGTTGGCATGGTCTGGGAACAGGCCATGTGCCCTCACCTGTCCTCAACCTGCCTTTGTCCTTTTCTGTTCCCTCTGCTACAGAAGTATTGTATGCCGTAGGCTTCGCTCCTTTTTTCAGTGAGGATGAGCTACTAGAGGACAGTCAGCAGCTACTGCCCAGCCAAGATCTGGAAGAGAGATCCGCCGCTTCCTCCGGTAGGCGGGCAAGTAGAGATGATGAGAGACGCGTGGAAGCTGATGTTGTGAGCGGTCAGGCTCAAAATTGCAACCATGGTGACCATCAACAGGAAGAACATGGTGTCGGCACTGCATAAAGGAGGGATGAGCTATGCGCCCTGCATGGTGCATGTGTTGAATCTGACTGTAAAGCAGTTCCTGAAGTCTTCCGCCAATCTGCAATACATCCTGAAAATGGCCAGGAAACTTTGCATGCACTTCAGCCACTTGTACACCGCAATGCATACCCTCCTTGAGCTGCAGCGGCTGATATGCGACGTTTCCACCCGTTGGAATTCCATCCTCCATATGTTGGACCAATTATATGAACAGAGAAAGGCCATAAATGATCTCTTGAGGATACAGACGGACAGAGGTACTCCCCTGTGTAACTTCGATGTTAGCCAGTGGCAGCTCATGCGTGACACCTGCCGTTTGCTCGGGCCCTTTGAGGAGGCCACTTTATTTGTCAGTCACCAGGACTATGGGATAAACAACGTCATTCCACTGATTCATGTCCTTGAACAGATGCTGCTAAATCTGGTTGGACAGGGGACAGAAGAAATGATGACTACATCTCACGGCCAAATGAGCTCTGTGGGGGCTGAACTAGAGGAGGAGGAGAACATTCAAGCACAAGCAAGGTGTAGCGGAATGTGTGACAGGAGAAGAAGAGCAGGAGCAGCCAGAGGTGTTACAGGGCGATGAGGAAGAGAAGGCAGAGGACCCAGACACACTGTGGCAGTATGCAGTAGAGATGGATGCAGGGAGTCCCTTCCTAGTCACTTGCACAAATGGACCGATGCATGCTCACTTGCTTGCATAGTGAAAGCCGAATTGTCACCATTCGGCAAAGGGATGACTACTGGCTATCCAATATGTTAGACACTCACTACCAGTCCAAAATGGGGGCCTTTTTTACATCCGCTGAGAGGGAGGATAAACTGGACTATTATCGAGATATCCTATGTAGTCAGTTGGTAGCTGCCTATGTGCGCCATCGCCCATCCTCATGCAGGTCTGCCCTCTGTGCTCACGTTCCACTGCCATGGCTGCTTTTGGGGAAGAAGCAGTATTATCTCTATTAACAGCAACTTAAGTCTAGAGTCGCTGATGAGCAGTTTTCTTCACCCGCTTACTGAAGAAATTAATCACCACCAGCAGCAGGTAGACATAGGACAAAACCTCAACCAGCAGGGTATGGCATACTTGGAGTGCACCATGCCACCCCCGACTCTGATCTACTTATGTTGCTGATACATCACTACTCTGTGGTCTCCTCATAATGTTGCCACCTCAACACTGTCACTGGGCCACTCTGTGGTCTCCTTATGCTGCTGCTACCTCAACACTATGTTACTGGGTCACTCTATGGTCTCCTCATGCTGCTGATACCTCAACACTATGTCACTGGGCCACTCTGTGGTCTCCTCATGCTGCTGCCACCTCACCACTATGTCACTGGGCCACTCTGTGGTCTCCTTATGCTGCTGCCACCTCAACACTATGTCACTGGGCCAATCTGTGGTCTCCTCATGCTGCTGCCACCTCACCACTATGTCACTGGCCCTCTCTGTGTTCTAATCATGCTGCTGTCACATTACTACTCTGTGGTCTTCTCATGCTGCTGCCTCCTCAACACTATGTCACTGGGCCACTCTGTGGTCTCCTAATGCAAAACCAAGCGGGAGTTCCGTCACTATATAGGCAAACACTTAAACGACATCCGGAACAAATCTGACACTCCTATAGCTAGACATGTGGAGTTGAAACATCCGGGGGAACTCAAGCCTATAATGTTCCAAGGTATCAAATCCATCTGTATGTCCCGGCGAGTCAGTGATATCGACACCAAATTAATGCAGACGCTCCACCCAAAGGAATTGAACAAATATATATCCTTCACATCATTCTTCTAATTTGCCCACATATTTCTAGCTTGGGTATACCCCTTGGCCAACTAAATTACCACATGATCTTGGCATATTGTGACGATTTTTGTATGAGTAGCATCTGGGTGCCGATTAATGTGGACAATAATCTGATTATCTACACAGCCCTAGTGATTTCAGTGGCGAGGTTTTGCTGTGGGCTATGTGGTGTGTGACTCCTTTTGATCTCCTATACACTGCTGCGGTCATCTCCATATTCCAGCAGCTGATATTGACTGCTTTGTCTCCCTGACTGTGTTGACACCTCACCGATCCGGCCAATGAGGTATGCGGGAGGGGGGGGATAGAGGGAATCTTCTGGTGTTCCTCTCCGACCTTCTCCTTCAGATTGGATACCGGCTCGATCAGCCCTACCCTGTGTAGACGGGGACTTGTTCTTTTAAGTCAGCTGTGCATGCGGCTGCGCATGGCCATACCAGTGCCGCAGGCTCCACACCAACAGCATAGAAGCTAGGGAATAAGCAGAGGGATTGTGCTGTTCGTGCTGTAGACGGGCATGGGTACAGCCTATAGGAGAAACTATCTGATAAATGAGAGGGATACCGTTCCTGTCTTACAGTGTAGTATTAGTCAGCTACAGCAAACAATGAATAACCCCAGCCTATCCTCACACAGCTGTAGTTTTTAGGAATTAGGGGAACCACTCACTAATTGACCACTATTGGGGTCAAGGGAGTTAGCCTGAGCCATATTTGGCCAGGTGGGCTCCACGTGTAATTGACCCACATGGTGGACTGGTGGGGGCTACTTTTGGTTCCCTATACCTCCTGTACCTCCTCACCAGGGTCACACTTACGTGTGTGGGCCATCTTTACGCCTACTTCCCCGGATGAGTGATGTATGTAGTGGTGGTGGCAGCTCTCCTGCCGTTTACATCGGTACTTTTTCTTTTGTGTTTTGTTCTTACCTACTTTTTATTATATTTCCAAAAATAATTATTTTGTCTTAAGCGTTACCCCACACTAGCAGTGATTTTCTTTTGATCGTGCGACGCTTAAGTAGCTATCGATATAGCCGTCAATTAACTACAAAAGAGCCCAAAATATGGGGAATAAAATAGTGCCTATAATAAAGAAGATAATTGCAACAAAAGTAACGGAAATTAGGGCCTCCTGAGTGAATTTTTCTGTGTAAAAAATGTATGTGCTGTTGAAAATTCAAAAGAAGAGATTAGTGATGAGAGAGCATGCTTGGCTGAGTATTGGTTCGGCTCAAGCATCGATATGCTCAGCGCTCGGCTTTACTCGGCAGAGCGCCACGTGTATTCGTCGAATTGCCCGAGTCTCCATATATACAGTATACATTTTATTTGGGACAAATTTTTAACCAATATAGAACTACATGCGAATACAGTGTGTGTAGATTAAAAATTACATTCTCTCTGGACTAGTGTAGTGCCCAAAATCTGTATTTTTCTGTATCCAGTACCTTACTGCATGTCAATACAGTGTGTACCGTAAAAATCGCATCATCTCTGGCCTAGTGTAGTGCCCAAAATCTGTATTTTTCTGTATCCAGTACCTTACTGCATGTCAATACAGTGTGTATCGTAAAAATTGCATCATCTCTGGCCTAGTGTAGTTCCCAAAATCTATATTTTTCTGTATCCAGTACCTTACTGCATGTCAATACAGTGTGTATCGTAAAAATTACATTATCTCTTTCCTAGTGTAGTGCCCAAAATCTTTATTTTTCTGTATCCAGTACTGTCCTGCATCAGAAAACTGTGTCTTTAGCGGACAGTAAAACAATCTGCGCCACATTTACAGACAAAACCATTAGGCTTCATTCACATGTCCACAATTTTGTTCCGCATTTTGCAGAATGGAATTGCGGACACATTCATTTCTATCGGGACACAATGTCCCGCCTGGATCCAGGATTGCGGATCCGCACTTCTGGGTCCGCACTTCCGTTCCGCAAAAAAATAGAACATGTCCTATTCTTGTTTACAATTGCGGACAAGAAAAGGCATTTTCTATGACAGTGCCGGCGATGTGAGGTCCGCAAAATGCGGAACGCACATTGCTGGTGTCCATGTTTTGCCGATCCGCGGATCCGTGTATCCGCAAAACACACATGGATGTGTGAATGGACCCTTGATATTAAGAAGGCAAGCACAAACAGATGGTGAAGTAGGCGTGATGCTGATAGTGCAAGCAGAGGCCATGGCCCTGGGCGCAATGAAACTGTGCCTGCTGCCAGTGCACCAGAAAGAACTAAAAATTCCACCATACCCAGCTTCATGTCCAACTTAGCTTGGCGGCGCAGGATGACACTGTCCAAGTTGGACCAGTGCGAACAGGTGGTCGGTTGGATTGCAGAAGATAATGCTTCCAGTCGGTTAAGCACCACTCACTCTTCCACTAAGTCCAGTCTCTGTAGCCAAGTGTCTGGTCAACCAAATCCTCCCTCTGATCTTCCTTCCTTCCACCATATCGGGTCTGGCCAAACAAGTGATTCCACAGTCGGATATTCACATGACCTCTTTTCATCGCCAGTACTTGGTTTGGCTCTCTCGCCAAGCATGCTTCAAGAGGTACCTGAGATATTGTGCCCTGATTCCAAGCCTCTTGAGCATTCACAGTCTCAAGAAGATGACGGTGGTGAACCGCAATCATTCGTTCACAAGGTGGATGATGATGAGAAACAGTTGTCAATCACTGAGGTTGTGGTTAGGTCAAGTCAGGAGGAAGAGCAAAGTGAGGAATTGGAAGAGGAGGTGGTGGATGATGAGGTCACTGACCCAACATGAGAGGGTGAAAAGCCGAGCGAGCACAGCAGTATAGAGGGGGAGGGATCTGCAGCACCACAACAGTCTGAAAGAGGCAGTGGGGTTGCAAAAAGGGAGATGTCGGCCCACACCAAACAGGCCCACAACCATTACACTGAGCACCCCCATGGTATTTGCAGTAATTTATAGAAAAAAATGTCCCCACAAGAAAATATCTGTGGGTAGAACTAAAAAAGCCCTATCAAAAAAGCTGAGGAAGCATATTTATAATAAGAGAAAGTAGGAATGACACTCACTATCCTAATATGAACGAAAATTAGTGGGGTCACAAAAATGTGGAGTGGGAAAAATGAAGGCAAATTGGAGAGGGGGGCTCCATTAAAGCAATGTTAAGAATGGAGACAAAATATATGTTCAATTTAAATTTCATAGTTCTAACAGGATTAAATATGAATAGTGAAGTCCAGGGACATACACAAATCTCATTAAGCCGCATAGCTAAACGTAGTATGGGCCCCCTGCTCCTAGTTCCCCAGTGTACATGCGTCAATCACTCTCAGGCAATGCAGAAAATGTGCAACTCCCCAGATTTCTGACAAATGTATATGTTTTTAATCAAGTGGAAGAAATTTTAATTAAATACAAATTGTAATTAAAAAAAACATTGCCTTTGGCCTTACCCACTTTATCGACTTTAAAAGTGGAACATGCGCTCCAAATATATGGCACTCATTTGGAACACCATATTTCTCAATGTATTTACACCAAAAAATTGGCAAAACAATCAATGATAAATCTTCTGCTTCTATTCTATTACAAAGTAGCCTGGCTGCCTGCAGCCACCACTAGGGGGAGCTCAGTGATTAGGAATAGAGATGAGCGAACATTAAAAAAAGAGTCCGGTGTTCGGCGTTCGGGTTGTGGTAAGTCGCGCATCCCATTATGGATTCCACTATAGCGGCATATGGAATCCATAAGGGGCGACTGCCACCAACCCGAACTGTTGAACAGCTGAAGGACCTGGGGTGACGTCACTGTCATGTGATCAGTGTAGGGGGCGTGGCTCAGCACCGGGTTTGATCCTGTGCTGAGCCACGCCCCCTGCACTGATCACATGACAGTGACGTCACCTCAGGTCCTTCGGCTGTTCAACAGTTCGGGTTGGTGGCAGCCGCCCCTTATGGATTCCATATGCCGCTATAGTGGAATCCATAACGGGATGCGCGACTTACCACAACCCGAACGCCGGACTTTTTTTTAATGTTCGCTCATCTCTAATTAGGAATTAATACAACCATAATGGAAGCTGTAATAATCTCTTTGCATTGAGCTTATCCTAGTGTTAGCTGTGTGAAAATGCTGTATTTTCAAGTAGGGAGGCGAACAACAAGTTCTGTTCTGGGCTGCCCCCCTCCCCCTTAGGAGTTGTGTGATTTGCCTCTATTGCAGATACGCCCTGACTAAGTGGAACAATTTGTGGGCAGGGGCAGGGGTAGCCTTTGTACTGCCTCAGGCAAAAATTTAAACTATAAACCCCCCCCCATGCCAAATTCTTGACCTAACCCCTTCCCTCCAGCCAGTGGTGTAACTTGACCAGCATGCACTTTCTATAATGCTGGTGTCTTGCGCCACAAGGTTCTTTGGGCCCCCTCAGGCTCCTGGGTCCAGCAGCGATTGCTACCTCTGCACCCAATATAGCTACACCCTTGGTTCCAGATGAATAGTGCTTCAGACTGCACTATTGTTCCCATAATAAATACTATAAGCCCTGGTGGAATATCAAAAACCCAAGTGTTAACACAGCCTAAACACCCTTTTACACAAGTAGATAATCGTTTAAAAAATCATGAAATCGATCAAAAGTGATCAATTATTACACAATCACACTTATACGATACTCTGCTCATCTAAAGGGTTGTTATTAAAACTTTTAATGACTCAAATAACAGCTTGTTTATCGCTCGGTCAATATCAACATGTAAAAGGGTCTGTGCAGCCTGTTTGTATTCATGACCTATCCTCAGGATGGTTCATCTGATTGGCGGGGGTCCGACACCCAACATCCCCACCAATCAGCTGTTTGAAGTGGAGGAAGCGCTCAGTGCGAGCACTGCTTCCTCTTTGTTATACTGACTGTTGTCTTGTAAGTGAAGTGTAATTACACCTGGATGGAGCGAGAACCATTAACTTGAATAGAGCGAGTACTTATAGTTACACTACGCCACCGCTACAGGGGAGACAATGTGTTGTGTAAAGAAGAGGAAACAGAAATCACATGGAGTGCCGCATCCTCTTCAAACAGCTGACCGACGGGGATTCGACACCTGGCACCTCTGCTGATCATCTGAGGATAGGTCTTCATATAAAAAGGCAGCACAATCCCTTTAAGTGTCATCATATAAGCATCCAGAAAATTTTATAGAAAAAATAATGGAAAAATAATTGTTAACTGCTTTACCTGTCGGAGCAATGCTTTAAATGACAAAGATTTGAGCCTCATTATCAGATTTTCCCCAGACTTTCCAAACATCACGCCCTGAAAAATACAATGAATGAGAAAGTGCATTGCTGTCCTACTTCAGTTTATTCAGAATACTACTGTAGTATAAGGTGCTCATTACTGCTTCAGAACTAGGGCCCACCAGAGGATCCTCTGGTGGGCCACTCCGACCCCATTAGTATATGTATGACTGACTTTTAATTTTTACCCTGATTAAATAAGAGATTTAACATATTCGCTAATATTTTCATTACACTGTTTGTATTTGTATATATATCATATCATCTATATGATAAATCTCCTCTTCTCATATGATGGAATACACATTGAAATGCTTCCAACATATGTGCCGGGCACATATATAAATTTATGTTCTTTCATTTGTAGTTGTATTGATGCTGGGAGCATGTAGGCTGTCCCCACCTTGTTGTAGAACGTATGTTGGAATACATACAAAGGGTTATCAAGCGCCTGCGCTAGTTCACCTTACCCGCACTATGGAATGCATATGTCATAATTAGAGATGAGCGAATCGAAGCTGACGAAGTGGAATTCGTTTAGAATTTCAGGAAAAATTTAATTCGCATTGAATGCGAATTTCCTCACACTTCATGGTAACGAATTGCAATTTTCCTAAGGACTGAGGACATGGGTCAAGGAACTCTGGGAAGACGGGATCACCCAGATTGACATGCCTGCATGCAGCCAATCAGCAGCCAGCCAGCCCTGTGATGTCACAGCCCTATAAATACGACAGCCATCTTACAGTCAGACATTATCCAGTGTTCAGAGTGCAGGGACAGATGTGTGAAGGCGCTAGGGACAGCAAGTGGAAAAACTATTGTAGAAAAAAAAGACATAAAAAACGATTTATAAGTGCAGGGAAAGGGTAGGGAGGAATCAATTCACAGCATTTTAGTGCAGGGAGAGACATCACAAGTAGTGATGTCGCAAACATAAAATTTTCAGTTAGCGAACAGCGAACGTGAACTTCCGCAAATGTTCGCGAACGGGCGAACCAGGCGAACCGCCATAGACTTCAATTGGCAGGCGAATTTTAAAACCCACAGGGACTCTTTCTGGCCACAATAGTGATGAGAAAGTTGTTTCAAGGGGTCTAACACCTGGACTGTGGCATGCCGGAGGGGGATCTATGGCAAAACTCCCATGGAAAATTACGTAGTGGACAAAAACCCACAGGGACTCTTTCTGGCCACAATAGTGATGAGAAAGTTGTTTCAAGGGGTCTAACACCTGGACTGTGGCATGCCGGAGGGGGATCTATGGCAAAACTCCCATGGAAAATTACGTAGTGGACGCAGAGTCGGGTTTTAATCCATAAAGGGCATAAATCAACTAACATTCCTAAATTGTTTGGAATAACGTGCTTTAAAACATCCAGTGTGTGTATACGATCAGGTATGATGTTGTATCGATCAGGTAGTGTAAGGGTTACGCCTGCTTCACTGACATTGACAGACCAAACTCCCTTTTTAATGCACCGCAAACAGTTCATTTGCACAACTGCAAACTCCCCATTTGCACAAGGTTGGATACCAAGCTAGCCACGTCCCGGTGATGTCATTGAAGGTTTCTTCCTCCACCCAGCCACGTACTCCAAGGGTCCCCAAAAGATGAATTGAATTGATTTTTCGAACGGTGAGATGGTTAAAAAACGCTGGCTCCCTCCCCTTTGTTTTTATCCACGGTCACTGCGTCTGCGCCGTGCAATTTACTGTCACACCCGATATGAGTATAATTTTCTGTAGTACTATTCTCATCAGTTTAATCTCTCTAACGTCCCCAATCTGGGGGCCATTTATTGAATAGATTTTTCGAACGGGGAGATGGTTAAAAAAACGCTGGCTCCCTCCACTCTGTTTTAAACCACGGTCACTGCGTCTGCGCCGTGCAATTTACTGTCACACCCGATATGAGTTGTATTTTCTGTAGTACTATTCTCATCAGTTTAATCCCTCTAACGTCCCCAATCTGGGGGCCATTTATTGAATAGATTTTTCGAACGGGGAGATGGTTAAAAAAACGCTGGCTCTCTCCACCCTGTTTTAAACCACGGTGACTGCGTCTGCGCCGTGCAATTTACTGTCACACCCGATATGAGTGGTATTTTCTGTAGTACTATTCTCATCAGTTTAATCCCTCTAACGTCCCCAATCTGGGGGCCATTTATTGAATAGATTTTTCGAACAGGGAGATGGTTAAAAAAACGCTGGCTCCCTCCACTCTGTTTTAAACCACGGTGACTGCGTCTGAAGGAAGCAGCTGCGGGTACATCATCATCATCATCATCATCATCACACTGTACGTCCATGTGTGTAATCCTGCCTGACTGAGACATATCCCTGTAATCTACATCATCTGTCAATAATGGTTGTGCATCACTAATTGCATCCAACTGATGTGTAAATAACTCCTCTGACGGATCAAGTGAAGCGGCTGTGGTGGCTGTGGTGGTAGTGGTGGTGGTGGCGACGGGCGGGTGCGTGGTAACTTGAGAGCAGGTGACCGAAGCTGAGCTGGAGGAGGATGGTGCGTCAAGGTTCTTAGCGGAAGCTGTTGAAGATTGGGTGTCCTGTCTAAGCCAGTCAACTACGTCCTCTGAATTTTTCGGGTTCAGGGTACGTGGCCTCTGAAAACTGGGCATTATTCCAGGGACAGTGGAAATCACAGCACCATGACCACGACGGCCCTCTGCGGGTGGCCTGCCTCTGCCTGTCATTTTTCTTTTAGATAAGTGGTACTATGCGTGCTAGGTACTGTGCCACCCGGTATGAGTGGTTGGCACTGGCAGTGGGCACACTACAGTCAGTGGAAGCGGGCCTGACACACACTGGCAGCAGGCAAGCAACTGAATTTAGACTACTGTCTAAAAATGAAATGCCTTATTTATCGGCAAGCTACTGTGCCACCCGGTATCAGTGGTTGGCACTGGCAGTGGGCACACTACAGTCAGTGGAAGAGGGCCTGACACACACTGGCAGCAGGCAAGCAACTGAATTTAGACTACTGTCTAAAAATTAAATGCCTTATTTATCGGCAAGCTACTGTGCCACCCGGTATCAGTGGTTGGCAATGGCAGTGGGCACACTACAGTCAGTGGAAGAGGGCCTGACACACACTGGCAGCAGGCAAGCAACTGAATTTAGACTACTGTCTAAAAATTAAATGCCTTATTTATCGGCAAGCTACTGTGCCACCCGGTATCAGTGGTTGGCACTGGCAGTGGGCACACTACAGTCAGTGGAAGTCAGCCTGACACACACTAGCAGCAGGCAAGCAACTGAAATTACACTAAAGTGTAAAAATTAAATGCCTTTTTTTGATGCAAAGTACTGTGCCACACGGGATGACAGGGGTGGGCACTGGCAGTGGGCACACTACAGTCAGTTGAAGTCGGCCTGACACACACTAGCAGCAGGCAAGCAGCTGAAATTACACTAAAGTGTAAAAATTAAATGCCTTTTTATGCAAAGTCCTGTGCCAGCCGGTATGAGTGGTGGGCACTGGCAGTGGGCACACTACAGTCAGTGGAAGTCAGCCTGACACACACTGGCAGGCAACTAACCTTAGATTAAAGTGTAAAAATTAAGTGCCTTTTTTAAGCAAAGTCCTGTGCCACACGGGATGACAGGGGTGGGCACTGGCAGTGGGCACACTACAGTCAGTTGAAGTCGGCCTGACACACACTAGCAGCAGGCAAGCAGCTGAAGTTACACTAAAGTGTAAAAATTAAATGCTTTTTATGCAAAGTCCTGTGCCAGCCGGTATGAGTGGTGGGCACTGGCAGTGGGCACACTACAGTCAGTGGAAGTCAGCCTGACACACACTGGCAGGCAACTAACCTTAGATTAAAGTGTAAAAATTAAATGCCTTTTTTGATGCAAAGTCCTGTGCCACACGGAATGACAGGGGTGGGCACTGGCAGTGGGCACACTACAGTCTGTGGGCCTGCAGCTCCTCACACACAGGCAGGCCAGGCAACTGCAATATGTATATAAAGGAAAAAAAAAAGCAGACTAATGTTGCGGCCCTAAAAAGGGCTTTTTGGGGTGCTGTCAGGACGCTGTCCTTACAGCAGAGATCAGATGAGTCTTTCAGGACTGGAGTGGACACTGAATTCACTAGCCTAGCTATCGATTTCCCAAATAAATCAGCAGCAATTACACTCTCCTTCCTCTCACTAAGACTGCAGCTTCAGAATGAATCTAAAATGGATGCTGTGCAGGAGGTGGGAGGGTCTGGGAGGGAGGGTATGCTGCTGATTGGCTGGAATGTGTCTGCTGACTGTGAGGTACAGGGTCAAAGTTTGCTCAATGATGATGTATAGGGGGCGGACCGAACATCGCATATGTTCGCCCGGCAGAGGCGAACGCGAACAAGCTATGTTCGCCGGGAACTGTTCGCCGGCGGATAGTTCGGGCCATCTCTAATCACAAGGTGCTAGGGGCATTGATAGGAAAGTTATTTACAAGTGCAGGGAAAGATTATTTGGGGATCCAAATAGTCATTATACAGCCCTGTCATTCCAGCTTTTTGTTATTGGGCTGCAAGTGTTATGTTGAAAAGCCTTTAGTGGCTTACATCTTAGTATCTTATTCAGTACTACAAGAAAAATATATGCTCAGTTCACTTCTGCAGTTATTTCTGGTGAAAGGGTATAGGGGCGTATTACAGTAATAAAAGAAAAATAAATACGCACTGCACTATTGCTGTTATTTCTGGTAAAAGCGTATAGAGGTGTATTTCAGTACTACAAGAAAATATATTCTCAGTTCACTGGTGCAGTTATGTCTGGTAAAGCCTTTACTGGCGTATTGTAGTAGAAAAATATATATACATTCGCCATTCATTGCTGCACTTCTATCTTGAAAAACCTTTAATGACGTATATCAGTAGAAAAATAAAAATATATTCAGCGTTCACTGTTGCAGTTATATGTGGTAAAGCCTTTAGTGGCGTATTTCCATAAAAAAAATCAAGATATATTCAGCGCTCAGTGCTGTAGTTATATGTGGGAAAGTCCTTTTTGCGGTATGTACAGAATTACGTTGTGGTGAAATTTTGTATTTACGTTTCACACACTGCGCACTTACATGACGATGTCCATAAGAGCGGCGCACCAATACAGGTGAATACACTATGCACTAACCCTTCACAAATATGCGAACTAATTCACACCAGCTCGCATCTATCTACAGTATTGCTTACTGGACACTACGGGGCTTTTTTGCAGCACGGAAACCGCACGAGGACCGCGTCTCGCTCTGCCAGCGCGGACCTACCTACTCCGCTACGTCCCATTCACTTCAGATTACTCCGCCTCAGGCGCCGTTATTTTTTGAAAACGGACAGTCTATAACCCTCAGTTGAAAAGCCTTTAGTGGCATATATATGTGGAAAAAGAAAAATATACTCAGTGTTCACTGTTCCAGTTATCTGTGGTAAAGCCTTTAGGGGCGTATATCATTAGAATAAAGAAAAAGATATTCGGCATTTAGCGCTGCAGTTATATGCAGTAAAATCTTCTTGAATTATTTTGGTGAAAACATTTTTTTATTCAGTGCTGCAGTTATATGTGGTAAAATCTTTTGTGACTTATTTTGGTTGAAAAAATTGTATTCAGCATTAAGTACTGCACTAATATTCTGTAAAATCTTTTTTGAAATATTTCAGTGGAAAAAAATCTTGTATTTAGCATTAAGCACTGCACTTATATGCGGTAAAATCTTTTTTTAATTATTTCAGTGGAGAAAAAACTTGTACTCAGCATTAAGCACTGCACTTATATGCAAGAAAATCTTTTGTGAATTATTTTGGTGGAAATACATCCACCTCTTCCATTAACTTCCTCATCTCTTCTTTATAATCGGACAAATTAACTTTACAGCTATATACAGTTGTGTTCAAAATTATTTAATCCCCAATGCTGTAAATGGTTTTAGGGAATTTAGTGTACATTTGTAATTGTGTTCAGAAGATTGCAAAGATGTTAAACATACCAAGAGACACCATAGGAAGCATCATTCGCAAATTCAAGGCAAAGGGCTCTGTTGAAACGCTACCTGGTCGTGGCACAAAGAAGATGCTGACTTCGACTGCTGTGCGCTACCTGAAGCACAAAGTGTTGAAAAGTCCCTGTGTGACTGCTGAGGAACTGAAAAAAGATTTGTCAGATGTGGGTACTGAAGTTTCAGCTCAGACAATAAGGCACACACTGCGTAATGAAGGCCTCCATGCCAGAACTCCCAGGCGCACCCCCTTGCTGTCTTCAAAGAATAAGAAGAGTCGACTGCAGTATGCCAAAAGTCATGTGGACAAACCACAAAAGTTTTGGAATAGTGTTCTGTGGACTGATGAAACAAAATTAGAACTGTTTGAGCCCATGGATCAACGCTATGTTTGGAGGAGGAAGAACAAGGCCTATGAAGAAAAGAACACCTTGCCTACTGTGAAGCATTGCGGGGGGTCAATCATGCTTTGGGGCTGTTTTGCTTCTACAGGTACAGGGAAGCTTCAGCGTGTGCAAGGTACCATGAATTCTCTTCAGTACCAGGAGATATTGGATGAAAATGTGATGCAGTCCGTCACAAACCTGAGGCTTGGGAGACGTTGGACCTTTCAACAGGACAATGATCCCAAGCATACCTCCAAGTCCACTAGAGCATGGTTGCAGATTAAAGGCTGGAACATTTTGAAGTGGCCATCGCAGTCACCAGACTTAAATCCGATTGAGAACCTCTGGTGGGACTTAAAGAGGACCTTTCATCACCCTAACAAATCTAAACTAAGTATACATACATGGAGAGCGGCGCCCAGGGATCTCCCTGCACTTACTATTATCCCTGGGCGCCGCTCCGTTCTCCCGGTATGTCCTCCGGTGACTTCAGCTCTGCGTCTCAACTGGGAGGAGCCTGCCCTTGTTCTCCTGGCGTCTCCTTCTCCCAGGCTGTAGCGCTGACCAACCGCAGCGCTCAGCTCATAGCCTGGGAGAAGAAAACCTCCCAGGCTATGAGCTGAGCGCTGCGGTTGGTCAGCGCTACAGCCTGGGAGAAGGAGACGCCCAGGAGAACAAGGGCAGGCTCCTCCCAGTTGAGACGCAGGTTTGAAGTCAGCGGAGGACATACCGGGAGAACAGAGCGGCGCCCAGGGATAATAGTAAGTGCAGGGAGATCCCTGGGCGCCGCTCTCCATGTATGTATACTTAGTTTAGATTTGTTAGGGTGATGAAAGGTCCTCTTTAAAGAAAGCAGTTGCAGCGCGCAAGCCTAAGAATGTGACTGAACTGGAGGCTTTTGCCCATGAAGAATGGGCGAAGATACCCGTAGATCGCTGCAAGACACTTGTGTCAAGTTATGCTTCACGTTTAAAAGGTGTTATAACTGGAAAAGGATGTTGTACTAAGTACTAAGATTGAATGTCACTTGGGGGTTGAATAAAACTGATAATGATGTGAGCACAGAAAAGACATTTGTGGTTATTTCATTATAAATGTTATGTTATATTTGTCTGACTTACAAGTGCCTCTTTGATTTAATTGTAAACAAGATGACTGAAATGATCAAAATCAATGTTAAACTGGCCAAAACACTCAATTTCAGTGGGGGTTAAATAATTTCGAGCACAACTGTGTATATATATATATATATATATATATATATATATATACATATATATATATATATACACATATATATACACATATATAAGAGGTGCCAGCACCACCTAGGAGCGAATAAAGGTAAATGATACTGCCAGCCTGTTAAAGGGAATTACAGCATGATACCACAATATATTTGATATGACATTTAGCGAGAGTTTAAAAGTGCCCACATATAGCACATAGTGGGACACTACATCAAGATGAATCAGGTGTGGATCAGCCAGGATTTCCACACACCAATGCCTGATGCATCAGACTAGATCATCCATGGTGCCACACCAACAATTTGACAAAAGAGACCAGTTTCTTCTGGCTACGTGCGTCAGCTACTATTATGATGCGGTTAGCCGTCTGATGCCACACATCTGATGCCAAGTGCTCCTTCTTTCACCCACCATCTTCAGCGGGTACTGGTATTGCCACCCACCTCCACAGTATGTTACCTTTTAATTTATTTATCTAATTTATTTATCTATTACTGTTCCATTCATCTCGCCATATGTACATGTGTCCTATATATCGTTTTATTATTTATTTATTTATTTATACAGTTACTGAAAATACCCTACACAGTGTGTACACATGGTACCTATACAAACCTATTTTTCACAATTAGTATTTTATGGTACCGCATCCCCCTTTCTATTAAGGGATACTATTCTACAGTATATATACCACATGTATTATATTGTAATTTATTTTTATATTTATATCTATACTTCTATATTTTTGATGTGCATTGTGACAACCTTACCGATATGTGTACTCACATATGTCGGAACCCGGAGAGGGCGGAGGAGGCGGCCCAGGAGCTGCGGGAGGAGACCGGGGACAGCGGGGATGTGGTGCTGAAGGCGAAGCAGCTGGACCTGAGCTCCCTGAAGTCTGTGCGTGCGGCACTTCTGCCAGGAGGTGGTGAGCGTGAGTGTCCTGATGTATTATATACAGTGCCCTATGAATGCGATATGTGTGTACAGCGCCCTGTGTGTGTGCGGTATGTGTGTGTGTACAGCGCCCTGTGTGTGCGTGCGGTATGCGTGTACAGTGCCCTGTGTGTGTGTACTGCGCCCTGCGTGTGTGTGTACGGCGCCCTGTGTGTGTGTGTGTGTGTACAGTGCCTTGTTTGTCTGTATGTACAGTGCCCTGTATGTGTGTGTGTGTGTGTACGGCACCCTGTGTGTGTGTGTATACAGCACCGTGTGTGTACAGTGCCCTGAGATAAGTGCTCATTTAAAGTTAAACTTACAGATTACAGTTAATAAATGTATAATCCTGTGAGCGGCGGGGAGGGGGATCTGTGGATGGCACTGTCATGGGTGGGGGATCTGTGGATGGCACTGTCATAGAGTGGGATATGTGGATGACACTGTCATGGTGGGGGGATCTGTGGATGGCACTGTCATGGGTCTAACAGGAAAGTGTGGAGCCTAAAGAGGAAGGGGTGGGGTTTACAGAGGAAGGGGTTTGGCCTTGACAGGAAGGGGTGGGTCAAATTTATATTAGGGGGGTGCCCGAGTTTAGTCTAGCCTAGGGCAGCACAAAGATACACCACTGGGAACAGCGCAATCGCTCATGCTAGCCACTGACGATCGCGCTTGCCACTTGCAAAAACTAGCTGATGTTTTTAACACACACTCCATGTCCCTACACATAACCTCCTCTTTCAGTCCTCCACACTATCCTCTGTCACTAACATACAGCGCAATCGTGCTCGCCACATAGCCGCGATCCTGCATGCTTGACTTTTGTCTCCGCTCCAAAATCATCTTCAGAGCGGACAACTAAAAAACCCCATTATAGTCGATGGGGTCCATAGGCTCCATGTGGCTCAGTTATGTGCTGAATATGTCCTTTCTATTCTCCTGCTCCTATAAAGGAACAGGAGAATGGAAAGGCCGAACGTTGATGTGAACTCAGCCTAAGATAGGTAGTGGGAGGTTCTTCCACCAGGGGTGACTCGGAGGACCACTACTCAGCACTCACTAAGTAGTGGTTTATAGATAGGTATAATAAAAGAAATAGGCCTTTATTGCCATAAAAACAGGTAGTCTGGTAGGTCTAATGTGCAGCTCATGTGAAAGGCACAGAGGGAAAGATAGTCAATCTATTAGAGAACAGATTAATTATAATAGTCATGTAACAAGTAGCAAACATAGTACAAGATTAATACAGTGCGTTTCAACAGGTAACTAACAACAAAACTGTCGCCACACCTTCACACTGTGCACATGGGTCCTTACACACCAGTAGCATCAGCCTATCTAGCTAACTTCTTACGATCCCAGAGGATCACAAGCTGCTGGTACTGTTGGCGCACTTAGATTGGAGTGTATTTGTACAATGTAGAGGCCAAGAGTAGATATAGGACTACTGGCTTCCTTTTACCCAGTCCTTGCCTCTCATCCACAGGCTAATGGGAGAGCAAAGGAGTTTGGTCAGCCAATTGGGCTCAGAAATGGGATGGATTGAGTTCCCTCACAGAGCACTCCTCTCTGCTGTTTCTGACATTTATCTCACGGTGGCTTTGTATCTCCTCAGTGTGCCACAATAGATGCATCGTCATATTCTGACCCCCAAATGTTTTAAACTTACATATAAGGAGCTGTTGAGGCTTAAAGTGTGTATGACTTTTTCGATCACTATTCAATTTTTTTGGGGAGGTGAAGGGACAAAAGGTGATTTAGACATTTTGATTGTTTTCTTCTGTTTCAGCATTCACCGTACAGGATAAGTACGTTTATACTTTAATGGTACAGGCATTTTGGGACACTGCGATGCCAATTATCTTTCTTTTTTTATTATTTTTAATATAGGGAAGGGGGGCTGTGATGCACACTCAGCTTTTCTATCTACTTGTATGGCGGATGTCAGGAAAGGATTAAAGTGTGTGTCTTTTCTGGCTTTAATAAAGCTATTCATAACTGTACACAAGGACAGATTAAGGTTGGTGGAGGCCTCTGGCAAAAAAAGACATGGTGGAAGCACCCATAGTTTTCTTAAAGTTTACAGTATCTAAAAAAAAGATTAAATATACAAGTGATATTTCTTCATAGATTAGCCCCTATAAAAACAAAATGATATATAGTTTTTGATGCGGGTTAGGGTTAGAGATGAGCGAGTTTTTCAAAAATTTGATTCAGAAAGTTCGCCGAATTTTGCAAAAATTTGATTTGATCCAAATTAATTTATGACTAAGTGTGTTAAAAGTCAGCTAGTTCCCGGCTGCAGAGAGCCTGTATATTGGTGTACAACACTGTGCATTGCGGAAACATGCATAGGTAGTCCGCTGTAGTAGTGAAACAGTTACTTTGCGTAGAATCACTGCACACTTCACTTATTGGTCGGTTACGGGGCCAAAACTGACCGAATAACTCAAATGGGAACTTATCCTTACAGGTCAATATTAGCATCAGGTATAAAGAACCGTGCAGTGGCGCAATATTGTACTATAGAGTGAAAGAGTGCACTCCTTTTACACCATCAGCTGATTCCGCATAGATTTCTACAGACCCTATTCTGTTACAGGCTGATACAAGTAGTGCCCCCGTGACTTTTCCCTTCTTCTGATCTGTCAAAAGAACAACCCCCCAAAAAACGGATCCTGTCTTTTGAGCATCCGCCTTCACACGGTCAGCATTTGGTCAGTAACCCATGATTATTTCTAAGGCCAAAAAAAGAGGACAGAATCCAAAACAGAGATGACATGTGATTGGAATATTTGCCTGTCTTTTGTGCTTTTGGCTTCCAAATCATGAGCATATCCATGATGCAAAATAGCGACCATGTAATGCAGGCTTTACGGATCCATTGTGTTTTTCATTTTTCCATCCTTCTGATAGATCAGAAGGGTGAAATAAATGGTGATGTCAACAAATCCAAACAGGGACACTAGTGGCCCCATCCCAGAGTGGGTAGGGTGGCAACCACATGAGGAGTCAACACAATGGCCCAGTCACAGAGCAGTGAGGTGGCAAAAGCATGAGGAGTCAGCATAGTGATCAGTCAAAGAGTGGTGAGGATGACAACTGCATAAGGAGTCAACATAATGGCCCTGTAACAGAGTGGTGAGGTGGCAACCACATGAGGAGTCAACATAGTGGAACAGTTGCAGAGTGGTGAGGTGGCAACCGCATGAGGAGTCAACAAAGTGGGCAGTCACAGAGTGGTAAGGGTGGCTACTGCATGAGGAGTCAATATAGTGGCCTAGTTACAGAGTGGTGAAGTGGCAACCGCATGAGTAGTCAACTTAGTGGTCAGTTATAGAGTGGTGAGGGTGGCAACTGCATGAGGAGTCAATATAGTGGCACAGTTACAGAGTGGTGAGGTGGCAACAGCATGAGGAGTCAAATAGTGGCCTAGTCACACAGTAGGGAGGTGGGAGGGGGGGGCAACAGCAGTGGCAGTAACTGAACAAGATGGTGCTTGGCAGTAGGAGAACATGACAGCAGTGGCAACAGGTGTGTTAAATCAGGTGGGTGGCAGCATCAGAATAGTGGAAATCCTGGCTGATCCACGCATGATTCATCTTTACAAAGGTCAGTCTCTCCACATTTTGGGTGGAAAGGTGAGTTTTCCTTGGGGTAATTATGTCCCCCCCCTCCCGCACACTAATCACCTGCTCTGATGCCACACTACTGGCCGGGTAGGAAAGCTTTTCAGGGCAAACTCAGCGAGTGCGGCCACAAATCTAGTTTGGCTGCCCAGTAGTCCACGGGATCTTGGATGTGGGGTGGCAGAGTACAGTCCAAGCATGCAACCACCTGCTGGTTCAGGTTCTACTCCATGTCTTGCTGCTGCTGGTGGGTGGTTTCTTCAGTAGGTGGGTGAAAAAAAGTGCTCATTAGAGACTCCAGACTTAGATTGCTGCTCATGAAACTGGTGCTGCTCCTGTCCCCCAGCCCCTACAGCTGCCATGGCAGTGGAACATGAGCAAAGAGCCCCCCCCCCCAGTCAACCCTTCTTGAGGATGGGCAATGGCATAAATAGGCAGCGGTTCAACTGACTAAATAGGATATCTCGATAGTAGTTGAGTTTATCCTCGCTCTCAGTGGGAGGAAATCAGGCTCCAATTTTTGAGCAGCAGCAAGGGTCTACCATGGTGAAGAACTAGTAGTCACCCCTCTGCTGAATATTGATAATATGGCTGTCACTATGCAAGCAACTCAGCATGCATCTGGCCAGCATTTGTGCAGGGGAGTCTGAGGAACTTCCTGTCTCCATTTCCACTTCATACTGCCACGGTGTGTTGGGGTCATCTGCCTGGTCTTCCTTATTGCCCTCTAGCTCCTCCTGCTTCTCTTCTGTCACTTGTGTAGAAAACCACCCATTTCTGTACACATTGCTATTGCATGAATGTACTCCTCCTCCAGTCCAGCCCCACAGGGCTCAGGTGGCTGTGAGATGTAGACGGTATGTCTACTGTCCCCTGGCCAGCCAGATTTATCAGCATCTGCTCCAGGATATGAAGGAGTGAAATGACGTTGTTTATCCCATAGTCCTGGCAACTGACAAATAAAGTGGCCTCCTCAAATGGCCTGAGCAAACAGCAGGTGTCATGCATAGCTTAGTTGCGCACAGAGCTTGTTCCTGGGCCATGCCAACTAAGTGTGGTGTCATAGGAACCGACTCCAGGCTGGGAGTGTCTGATGTCACTTGAGATCATGTGGAAGATGTGGAGACAACCATTCAAGGCCTGTCGCTGCGACTACTGCTGCCACCCCCATTCTGCTTCTACTACTTCTGTCAGCTCCAGACACATTTTAGACGACATGTTGAGACTATGTCTGATGCACATTAAGTCTATGTATAAGAAAACAGATTAAGTAGAAATAGCGCTGCAAATTAACTAGATAAACATGACTATATATTAGACTGCCTGTTGAGACTAAGTTTTATGCACAGTAAGTCTATGTATAACAGAACAGAATAAGTGTAAAAGACGCAGCAGATGAACTAGATAAACATGCCTATATATTAGACCGCATGTTGACAATGAGCCTGATGCACAGTAAGTCTTTTAATAACTGAACAGATTAATCATTAAGGGCTCGGTAGGTGAACTAGGTAAATAGCCTATATATTAGACCACCTGTTGACAATGAGTTGAATGCACAGTAAGACTATGTATAACAGAACAGATTAAGTATAAATGGCACAGCAGATGAACTAGGTAAACGTGCCTATATATTGGACTGCCTGTTGGGGCTAAGTCTAATGCACAGTAAGTCTACAGATGTAGCAGGGGTGAGACTCAAACCCTTAACTCAAATTTCATTATCTCATCACGTTATCTCGAAACAAAAGCGATTGAGAAGCAATTGCTTAACGCGTTTAGTTAACTTTAGTTTAGTTAACACATCTCATAAAACATGAGTGTTAACCCTACTACATCCGTATGTATAACAGAACCGAATAAGAATGAATGGCGCAGCAGATGAGCAAGATGCACAGGATGATTACACTGATCCTGCCCTGTCCCTGCAGTCTCCCTATGCTCTCCCTATTCTGTCCCTGCAGTGTCTGAAAACTCTCCCTACAAACTCCTGCTGGCTGGCTGCATGGCATTATGGGTCATATTTTGTTCCCAGGTTTCTTACTTTCACTTTGTAACACGTGTAGCCTCTATTTTAGGAAACAGCTAATGCCTCTTGCTGGTCTCCCAGTAACTGTTGGGGACCCACAAGGAGGAGGATGAGGATCTGCTACTGGCGGGGGAGTCAGTGGTGGTGGGGAAGTATGATGATGACAATGACACCGAGCCCAACATCCAATCAACTCAGTGAGGGGCAGAGCAGGAAAAAATTGGCTCCTTGGGTACACTGGCCAGAATGGCAAGCTGTATGCTTGCTTTTTTATGGACTGACAGGTGTATCATTCACATCAAGCAGTCTGATAATTACTGGATAGCCATGGGGGAATGTTTTCCTCCTGCCGAAAGGGAGGCCAAACTACTTTATTACCAGGAAACATCGCCTAACCTTCAGTGTCATCTCAGAGAGGGTTTTTAGTGTGGCACAGGGCATTGTGACACTTACATGGCCCAAATTGTCCTCCACCAGTGTCCAAAACATTACTTTTGTCAAAATGAACCAAGCCTGGATTCTGGAGGATTTTCACACTGCTCCGGCTAAGGCCAATGATTAGATTTGCTCTTGCTGACAGCGTCCTATCTTGCCACTGTCTGCCTGCCTGCCATTATATTCTGTAACATATGGCTGCTGCTGGTGCCATTGGCACCATCATGTCACAGTGCTGTCTGCCTAACATCACGTTCTGTATCACTTGGATGCTGCTGCCGCCATCGTGCCACTGTGCTATCTGCCTGCCTATCGTGTTTCCTACCATATGGCTGCTGCTGCCATTGCCACCACCGCTGCAGCTACCAATTAAGAAAGAGAAATCACTTTTACTTCTGACAAGCAACACTTTTGCATATACAAACATGGGCAGTCATTTTGCCCCACTTAATGCATATTTTTTGGATGCTTATGTAGAACGAGACAATCTTTCTTCTGTCCACCAACACTTGTGCATGTATAAACATGGACAGACATTCTGACCCCGTTAAAGCATAATTTTTGGGTGCTTGGTCCCAACAAGCCACTGTTTTTTGCCATAACGTTGTGTGTTTAAGGGACAGAGAGAGAATGAGCTGAAATTTATTTTAGAAAATTCACAAAAAGAAATTATATATTTTCTTAAAAAAACGGGATTAGTCTTTCTGGTAATACGTTTTCCATGAGGTCATCACGACGGCATACAAGGAGATTGACCCCTGACCTCTGTAGGGGCAGGAACATAGAAAGGTTGAATACCCACCTCCCACCACCAACACCAGTGCTTCCAAAATCACACAGAGTAACCCGGTGGTGAACAATTAAAAATATAATAATCATAAATAAAAGGTATTAGCTTCATACCTCCTAAAGGCCCTCCATTAAAATGTATTCTCTTTCTTTTTTTTTCTCTTTTGGGTAGGGAGGGAATAACGTGCTGTCGTGATGATCTCATGGAAAACGTATTACCGGTAAGACTAATCCCAGTTTTTCCATAGCATCATCATGATGGCATAAAAGGAGATGTACAAAATAGATACTTAGGGGGGACTACAGCCTGGAAAACTCTCCGACCAAACAATAAATCAGAGGATCTGGAAAGGTCCAGGCGGTAACGTTTAATAAAAGTATGAATGCTGGACCATGTCGCAGCACAACAAATTTCTTCCAGGGAAGAAGACATAGCCCTGATGGAATGCGCCCTAATATTTACAGGACTATTGAGATTCTGGGACTGGTAGGTGAGGAGAATAGATTCCCTAATCCACCTAGCTATGGAGGACCGGGAAGCCTTCTAGCCCCTATACTTCCCTGCAAAAAGTACAAATAAATTATCAGACTTTCTGAAGGATTTTGTAGCAGCGAGATAACCCAGGACCGCCCTCCTTACATCCAAGGTATGGAAGGAGCTCTCTTTCTCATTGGACAGGAATTGACAAAAGGAAGGTAGAGTGATTTCCTGACTATGGTGGAAGTTGGAAACTACCTTGGGTAGGAAACCTGGGTCGAGACGAAGTTTGACTCTATCATTAAGAATTTGAAGGTAAGGCTCCCTAATGGATAGGGCCTGTAGTTCCCCTAATCTGCCGGCTGAAGTAATTTCTATTAAGAAAGCGGTTTTAAGTGATAGCAACTTTATTGGGCAATCTTCCATCAGCTCAAAGGGAGGTACAGTAAGACCCTTGAGTACTATATTTAAGATCCAAGAGGGGATCCGGGATGTAATGGTTGGACGGAGTCTGGTCGCTGCTTTAATGAATCATCTGATCCAGCAGTGATTAGCTATGTCTTGATCAAAGAAACAGCTTAATGCAGAAATCTGGACATTTAGAGTGGAAGGACTGAGGCCCAGGTCTAGACCGTTGTAGAAAGTCCAGAATCTTTTGGATATTCAGTCTCTGAAGGTGTGGAGAATCCTCACCATACCAAGATACAAAAGCGCTTCCAGAACTTGAGGTAGATAGCGGAGGTTACCTGCTTCCTGGAAGATTTCAAAGTGGAGATGACTCTTTCCGATAGTCCTTGTTGTCTCACTCTTTGGGCCTCAGGATCCAAGCTGCCAACTTCAAGATTTGAGGGTTTGGATGCATAATTGGGCCCTGAAGAAGTAGGTCCCTCCATGTTGGAAGTGGCCAAGGCTCCTGAGAGGAGCTTAGTTGAAGAGCGGCAAACCAGCTTCTCTTCGGCCAAAGGGGCGCGATCAGTATCACCGTGGCCCTGTCCTGACGCGTCTTCTGAATTAATCTTGGATTAGGGGAAGGCATAACATCGGTCCCAGTGCCATTGAGCTGCAAAAGCGTCTAGTGTGTGGGGTCTGTCCCTGGGATTTGGGGAACAGAATGTCCCCACCTCTGAGTTTTCCCTGGTGGCAAAAAGATCTACGTCTGGCACACCCCATCTGTCGCTCACCAGTCTGAAGACTTCTGGATTTAAGGACCACTCCGTCTGGTCGATTCTGTGACGGCTCAAGAAATCCGCTTCCTGATTTAGTACTCCCTTTAGGTAAATGGCTGCGTTGGAAGCCAGATTCTGCTCTGCCCAGGAAAAGATATTTGCAGACAGCGTCTGAAGGGCTACTGATCGCGTCCCTCCCTGATGAGAGAGATAGGCGATAGCCGTGGTGTTGTCGGATAGTACCTTCACATGATGATGGTGGAGGAAATCCTGAGCTGCTTTTAGCGCTTCCCAGACTGCCCTCAGTTCTCTGAAGTTTGATGACTGGGCTCTGATAGTTGGAGGCCAGCTGCCCTGAAAAAACTGCCCCCCACCTTTGCACCCCAGCCGACCAAACTTGCATCTGTCACTATTTAAAGCTGGGGGGATTTTTGCCAGGGAACTCCCCTGGACAGGTTCTCCTGGTTCCTCCACCAATTCAAAGAATGAGACACTCGAGTCAGAAGAATTACCTGTCGGTCTAGGGAGGACTGCTTCCAATTCTAGACTTTAAGGATCCATGCCTGAAGAGGTCTGAAGTGTGTTTGACACCAAGGGACCGCCGGAACACAAGATGTCAGTAGGCCCAGCAAGCTCATTGCATCTCTGAAGGAGCATGTCCGCTTCGCTTGAAAAGATCTGATCTTTAACTGAAGAGATCTTGCCTTGTCCTAAGGAAGAAATACCTCTTGTTCTTGGGAGTCCAGGATCATCCCTAGAAAGCGGACTCTTTGTGATGGAATAAGAACAGATTTGTTCCTGTTTATAATCCAGCCCAGGTCGCCAAAAATGGACATGAACAGTTCGACATCCGTGTTGCATTCAGTATTGCGAACCTGAGATGGGGACATGATAATACGCGTCCTTTAGGTCTATTGTGCTCATAAAGACATCTTTGCTCAGGAGCGGAATAGTTGAGGATAGAGTCTCCATCCTGAACTTCCGATAATGAAAAAAACGATTCAATGGTTTCAAATTTATGATCGTCTGAAATGATCCTTCTTTTTTCCTGACGAGGAATAGAATAGAATAGTATCCCTGACCTTTTTCTGACGGTGGTACTGGAACGACTACGTTTATTGAGCAGAGATCCTGAACTCCTTGCTAAATGTTGGGTTGGTGGCGAGTAATAGCAAATCTGTTTGGGAGTATAGAAAATCACTATTTGGTAGCCATCTCCGACTACTCTGGAAACCCAAGGATTTTGGGAAATTAGTTTCCATTCGTTCAGAAAATAAGAGAGTCTTCCCCCCACTCCGGCGCCATTGCTTGTCCGAGGATCTTGGGTGGGAAGAGAATTGTCCTCTACCCTTCCCTCCTTTAGGGTAGGTCCAGCGCCCTGACTTCCCCTTTCCCCTATAGCTTTTCTCTTGGCCTGAGTAAGAACAAAAGGGAAAACTAAGTTTAAAGGGGCACTCCTCTGGAAACACTTTCTTTTTGTCAGCGGCCTTTTCAAGTATTTTGTCCAAAACCGGACCAAACACATATTCCCCCGAGAACGGGATTGAGCATAACTTTAGTTTTGATGTTTTATCTCCGGACCAGCACTTCATCCAAAGTGCCCGTCTGGCAGAATTTGTGAGAGCCGCAGCTTAGGGAGGAGGAGAGTATTGTTTCCAGTAAAAAGTAAGAAATGTTTGCCAATAAAGGAATGCATTTACGTTGAATAAATAAACTGGAAAGGAATCAAATAAACAAAAATAGATGAAACAGATCATATATATATATATATATATATATATACAGTCATGTGAAAAAATTAGGACACCCTTTGAAAGCATGTGGTTTTTTGTAACATTTTTAATAAATGGTTATTTCATCTCCGTTTCAACAATACAGAGAGATTAAAGTAATCCAACTAAACAAAGAAAACTGAAGAAAAGTCTTTTCAAGATCTTCTGTAAATGTCATTCTACAAAAATGCCTATTCTAACTGAGGAAAAAGATAGGACACCCTCACATGTATTCCCTCTTAAATTGGCTCAGATCTCACACAGGTATATCACACCAGGTGCACATAATTAGTAGATCGTTACTCTGCATGTTGAATGAGGCTTGCCCTATTTAAACCTCAGACATTTAGTTTGGTGTGCTCCTGACTGTTGAAGTGAGAGTGAGCACCATGGTGAGAGCAAAAGAGCTGTCAGAGGACTTCAGAAAAAGATTGTAGCAGCCTATGAGTCTGGGAAGGGATTTAAAAAGATCTCAAAAGATTTTGAAATCAGCCATTCCACTGTCCGGAAGATAGTCTACAAGTGGAGGGCTTTCAAAACAACTGCCAACATGCCCAGGACTGGTCGCCCCAGCAAGTTCACCCCAAGAGCAGACCGCAAGATGCTAAAAGAGGTCTCCAAAAACCCTAAAGTGTCATCTCGAGAACTACAGCAGGCTCTGGCTACTGTTGATGTAGAAGTACATGCCTCTACAATCAGAAAGAGACTGTACAAGTTTAACTTGCATGGGAGGTGTGCAAGGAGGAAACCTTTGCTTTCCAAGAGAAACATCGAGGCCAGACTGACATTTGCCAGAGATAAAGTTGACAAAGACCAGGACTTCTGGAATAATGTTCTTTGGACAGATGAGTCCAAAATTGAATTATTTGGACACAACAGCAGAGGACATGTTTGGCGTAAACCAAACACAGCATTCCAAGAAAAGAACCTCATACCAACTGTGAAGCATGGAGGTGGAAGTGTCATGGTTTGGGGCTGCTTTGCTGCAGCAGGACCTGGTCAGCTCACCATCATAGAATCCACGATGAATTCTACTGTGTATCAGAAGGTGCTTGAAGAACATGTGAGACCATCAGTTAGAAAATTAAAGCTGAAGCGGAACTGGACCATGCAACATGACAATGACCCAAAACATACTAGTAAATCAACCAAAGATTGGCTGAAAAAGAAGAAATGGAGAGTCCTGGAATGGCCAAGTCAAAGTCCAGATTTGAATCCCATTGAGATGCTGTGGGGTGACTTGAAAAGGGCTGTACGTGCAAGAAACCCCTCAAACATCTCACAGCTGAAAAAGTTCTGCATTGAGGAGTGGGGTAAAATTTCCTCAGACCGATGTCGAAGACTGGTAGATGGCTACAAGAACCGTCTCACTGCAGTTATTTCAGCCAAAGGAGGTAACACTCGCTATTAGGGGCAAGGGTGTCCTATCTTTTTCCTCAGTTAGAATAGGCATTTTTGTAGAATGACATTTACAAAAGATCTTGAAAAGACTTTTCTTCAGTTTTCTTTGTTTAGTCGGATTACTTTAATCTCTCTGTATTGTTGAAACGGAGATGAAATAACCATTTATTAAAAATGTTACAAAAAACCACATGCTTTCAAAGGGTGTCCTAATTTTTTCACATGACTGTATATATATACACACATGTACACATGCACACATGTATACTGTCCAGACTGGGATAAAAAAAGCAGCCCTGGCACACAAACACTGCCAGTCCACATGCAACGTTGCCCTCCCTGCCCACCACATATTGCTGAAAAGTTGTAATGCACATACTATGGTGAATTTTGTCGTATTTGGTCATGCCCCACACCACTCTCTTAAATATGAAAACCAGCTCCACAGCACAAGAAAATAAAAGTGTAATATAGAAACACCTATTTACACTTTACCTCCACAACAGCACTAAATACAATGATAAAGATCAAGATACCTCTCCAGAAGTGACAGCTACCATGGTGTATCACAAAATATCTCCCCACCAGGCGAAATAAATACTACAGTGGTGTAAAAAATATCTGGTGACAGGTCCACGTTTCCAGCCGTCCACCAGAAAATGAAATACGGCACCAGAAAATGAAAAATAATGGCTTTCGGCGGGGTAAATGCGTCATTTGTCCAGGCAAAAGCTGGAATTTATGCCGGAAAGCAACTGGATCCCGTCAGATCCCATTATAGTTAATCAGGATCCATCAATGTGCACTTATAAACTCTAGTAGTCTCCTCCTATGCCAAAACAGACAACGGGAGTGTGTGTCAGTTACTGTATGTGAACCTACTAGCCTTACCATCTGTGTTATACAATGCATGGCACTGCTTGAAGCCTCTGATTAGTGAATTACTGATAAAGGGTGGGCTTAAATCTATGCCAGAAAACTTCCCAAAACTCTAGCACATCGTGGAGTCATGGGAGTCCAGTCCAGCTGTGGCCAAAGCTGGGAAATCTGCTCTGGTGGCAGGTCCATGTTCTCAGTCATACATCACAAAATGAGTGAAGGGCACTGGTAAGAAAAGATGGACAGAGGTAACTAGCAAACACAGTCAACAATGTTAGCTCTGCCCTCACAGAACATCATGATGCTGGTTAATAACCTCTGTCAGGACTGTAGAGGAGGAGGAATGTGAGGGAATGACATGGTGGCGGTTAGTAAGTCATACAAATTAACTCCTTCCCTACATATGACGTAATATTACTTCATGGCGGAAAGTGCTTTGCCGCATTTTGACTTACTATTACGTCATGGTGATCGGGCAGCACCGGAGCGGTGCGCGCCCAATCACTGCAGGTGCCCAGCAGTCCCCAAAAGCTGGGCCCCTGCTTTTACAGTGATGCCGGCGGATTAATCCCTTATATGCCGCAGTCAGCGCTGACCGCGGCATAGAAGGTGCATGCGGCAGGTGAGTGAGCCCATCGGGTCCCCGTGCTGCTGTGGCGGGGATCCGATGGGTGACAAGGAAGCATGATGCCATGCACAGGCTGCCCAATGCCTTGCATGGCATCGGGACCTGCCTTCTACGCGGGCCGAGGAGATTCAGCCCCAGGCTGGGTCTCCTAGGCAACCTGTTAGTAATACACTAACAGGCAATGCATTACAATACAGATGTTTTGTAATGCATTGCAGAGGGGATCAGACAATCATAGGTTAAAGTCTCAGAGTGGGACAGAAAGTTTTAAAAAGTTTAAAAAAGAGCAAAAAATAGTGTTTTTAATAAAAAAGTTTCAAGTAAAAAAAATAATAATAATTTGCCAAAAAGCCATTTTTTGTCACCTTACATCACATAAAGTGCAACACCAAGCTATCAAAAAGGCTTATGCCCCCAAAATAGTACCGAAAATAGTAACAATCAAACTGTCACCGCACCCTACCTAAGACAATCGGTCAAAAAATAAAAAAGCTATGGCTCTCAGACTATGGATACACTAAAACATAATTTTTTTGTTTCAAAAAAGCTATTATTGTGTAAAACTTAAATAAGAAAAAGTACACATATTAGGCATTGCCACGTCAGTAACGATTTGCTCTATAACAATGTCACCTCACCTAACCCCTCAGGTGAACGCAGTAAAAATAAATAAATCAAAACTGTGCCAAAACAACCAAAACAACCAATTTTTTGGTCATCTTGCCCCATAAAGTGTAATAATTAATGATCACAAAATCATATGTACCCAGAAATGGTACCAAAAAAAACCGTCAACTCTTCCTGCAAAAAAATAAGCCCCTGCACAATAAGATCAGCAGAAAGAAAAAAAAAATATGGCGTTCAGAAAATAGAGACACAAAAACACGTTTTTTCATCAAAAATGCTTTATTATGTAAAACTGAAACAAACAAACAAAAAAAGTAGACATATTTGATATCATTGTGTCCTTAGCAACCTGCTCTATAAAAATAACACATGATCTACCCTGTCAGAGGAATGTTGCAAAATATAAAAACGGTGCCAAAACAGCCATTTTTTGGTTACCTCGCCTCACAAAAAAATGTAGTATAAAGCAATTAAAAATCATATGTACCCCAAAATAGTACCAATAAAACTGGCACCTTATCCCCTAGTTTCCAAAATGGGATCACTTTTTGGGAGTTTCTACTGTTAGAGTGTATCAGGGGGGCTTCAAATGGGACATGGCATCTAAAAACCAGTCCAGCAAAATCGGCCTTCCAAAAACCATATGGCGCTCCTTTTCTTTTGCACCCTGCCGTGTGCCCTTGCATCAGTTTACAACCACATTTGGGGTGTTTTTGTAAACCGCAGAATCAGGGTAATAAATATTCAGTTTTGTTTGGCTGTTAACC
This sequence comes from Bufotes viridis, assembly GCA_033119425.1. Taxonomy (NCBI): domain Eukaryota; kingdom Metazoa; phylum Chordata; class Amphibia; order Anura; family Bufonidae; genus Bufotes; species Bufotes viridis. The sequence goes on along the minus strand of CM065593.1, from coordinate 329,702,723 downwards.
CTCAACCTGTAAAGAAAAAATGGATTCAAATGGGAAATCTGCCAAAAAAGTGAATTTTTTTTAATTTCCTTTAACTTTTGTGGAACACCTAAAGGGTTAACAAAGTTTATAAAATCAGTTTTGAGTAACTTGAAGGGTGTAGTTTCTACAATATGGTAATTTATCAGGGTTTCCAATATGTAAGACCCACAAAGTGCTTTCAGATCTGAACTGGTCTTTATAAAGTGGCTTTTGGAAATTTTCTTTAAAATTTAGAGAATTTATTCTAAAATTCTAAGCCCTCTAACGTCATAAAAAAAATAAAATGACATTTAAAAAATTATGCCAACAGAAAGTAGACATATGGGGAATGTTAAGTAATAAATATTTTATGTAGTATCACTTTCTGTTTTAAAAGCAGAAAAATAGAAATTTTGAAAATTGCCAATTTTTCTAACTTTTTGGTAAATTTGAAATTTTTTCATAAATAAAGGTGAAATATATTGACTCAAATTCATGACTATCATGAAGTACAATGTGTCATGAGAAAGCAATCTCAGAATGGCTTAGATAAGTAAAAGTGTTCCAAAGCTATTACCTAGTGTTGATCGAGCACCAAAGTGCTGCTTGGTTGTTCTGGTGCTTGAGTAGAACACTTTGGGATGCTCGGGTGCTGTACAGAGCACCCAAGCACAATGGCAGTCAATGGGACAACCCGAGCATTAAACCAGGCACCCCCTGCTCTGAAGAGGGGAGGGTGTCTGGTTCACAGGAAAAGGACAAAAATTTATGTAAACACCTGGAAGTTCGGGTTCGGCCTAACTTCACAAAAAAGTTTGGGTTCGGGACCCGAACTTTACCCCAAACCCGAACCCCATTGAAGTCAATGGGAACCCGAACTTTTGGGCACTAAAATGGCCCTAAAAATGTAATGGAAAGATGTAGAGGGCTGCAAAATGTGCTTAAGAGCATGGCAAGTGCTCTGCAAACAAATGTGGATAAGGAAATAACTTAAAATAAAATAAACTAAATAAAAATTAAAAATTATTAACCTGCAACTCGGAGGAGGAGGTGGATGTGGAGTCGGAGGTTGAGGACCCAGTAATGTCGTGTTGTAGGTGGAAGCGGCGATGGAGGAGGAGGTAGCCAGTTAACAATGTTTTTTTGTTTTTTCTATTGGGTTAGCCTCCAAAATAATGGGATAAATAAAAAAAAGAGATCAAAGAATAAGTGCACTTGAGTACAAGAATATATGGTTGAGGAGGGTATAAATGTCTATTCTGCACAAGGTATAGACAAGTCTTGTGGGATCCAAGCCTGGCTCATTTTAATGAACATGAGCTTGTCCACGTTGGCTGTGGACAGGCGGCTGCGTTTGTCTGTAATGACACCCCCTGGCGTGCTGAATTCACGTTTAGACAACAGGGCAGGCCAGCACCTCCAAGGCATAAAGGGAAGCTCAAGCCATGTGGACAATTTGGAGACCCAGAAGTTGAATGAAGCAGAACCATCAGTCAGTATGTGTAGGCGTGTGCACACGTACTGTTCCACCATGTTGTTCAAATGCTGCCTCCAGCTAAGACGTTCCATATCAGCTGGTGGTGCCGGTTGCAGTGGCGTGGTGACAAAGCTTTTCCACATGTCGGCCATGCTAACCCTGCCTTCCGAGGTGCTGGCCGTGACTCAGCTGCGTTGGCGACCTCTTCCTCCTCCTCCTCTGCCTTTGCCTTGTGCTTTCACTTGTCCCCCGATGTCAGTTGGGAATGCCCTCAGGAGCGCGTCTACCAGTGTGCGCTTGTAGTCGCGCATCTTCCTATCACGCTCCAGTGAGGGAATTATGGACGGCACGTTGTCTTTGTAACGTGGATGCAGCAGGGTGGCAACCCAGTAGTCAGCACAAGTTAAAATGTGGGCAACTCTGCGGTCGTTGCGCAGGCACTGCAGCATGTAGTGACTCATGTGTGCCAGGATTCCCAGAGGTAATAATAAGCTGTCCTCTGTAGGTGGTGTATCATCTGTGTTCTCCGTATCGCCCACAGCCACGCTCCAGTGATGGCCATAAGCTGCATTGGGTGCCACCCTGCAGTGAACCAGGTTCCTCCTCCTTTTCCTCATCCTCCTCATCCTCCAGAACTGTGCCCTGGTTGGCCACATGTGTACCTAGCCTCTGAGCCACTTCTGAATGACTGGCCTTAAACCCTGTGAAATGCCCCCTCTTCCTCCTCCTCTTTCTTCCTCCTGTGCCACATCCTTTTAGAAGTGGTATTGTAATTTGTAACGCTAAGAACGCCGTCATCAGCACTGGCCATGTTGGTTGAGTACTCGAAACACCGCAACAAGGCACACAGGTCACGCATGGAGGCCCGCTCATTGGTGGTGAACTGGTGCAACCTGCATGACCAGGCATCTACATACAAAGCACGAACTGCAGTGGAGTAAACACCTTAAAAAAAAAGAAAGGTCTCAGGTTCCTCCTGCTTCCTCTTCTGCTGCTGTCTCTGCCTCTTCCTCAACCTGGGTGGGAGATACTGTGAAGGAACCGGCGCCACTGTCAGCCACCCAATCTACTATCGCCTGTAATTGTTCGGGACTCACTATCCGTAGCACAGCATTCGGGCCTACCAAATAACGCTGCAGGTTACTACTCGCAGCTGAGGAATGTGTTTCACTTGGACCTGTAGCTGGCGCAGAACGGCCACGTCCTCTCCCAGCAACAGGAGCTCTACCAATACCACCACGACCATGTCCACGTCCCTTATTTGATGTTCTCCTTATTTTTTGCGTTCACCCACCAAACTAACAGATGGTTTACCTCAGGTGTCAATTTAATTGCAAAACAATTAAGTTCACTAACAGTAGGGCAGTGCCCGTGTGATAAACAGAATACATTTCTTTAGGTCACACAACAGTGTAACGGAGCAATTCAATACAATTACTTCACTATCAACAAAACTTTGATTTTTCAAACCAACAATGTAACAGCAGAGGTTAAAGGTTTAATTTGACTGTCAGAAATGCAGCCTACACCGCAAATGTGCTATTTACCACAAAACCGATGTTTTTGCAACCAACTATGTAAATGCGGAGTTCCACAGGTTACTTAAAATGACTGAAATACAGGGTAGGCCTCAGATCTGCTATGTAGCACAAAACCAATGTTTATTGCAACAAAAACAGAAATGCAGTATGTCACCGCAAAATTCTAAAACAGTTTTTTCAGCGTTCTATGCAAACGTGTTTTGTGTCACAACAGTATGGGTTTATTCCCCCAAATACAGAAATACACTATGTCACCGCAAAATTTTAAAATAGGTTTTTCAGCGGTGTATGCAAACGTGCTCTGTGGTACGACAGTGCAGGTTTATTCCCCCAACTACAGAAATGCACTATGTCACCCCGAAATTATAAAATAGATAATGTAGGGGGACTTGACCTGCCAGAAAAAAGGAATTTTTCCTCCACTGAGCTACCACAAAATAATTAGACTGATGTCCCTGGCAGGCTGGCACACATGCAGGTCACATGCAGTTCCAAGGACACTGCAGTTGCTAAAATGGCCGTCAACTCCCACCTCAGTAACAGATGGATTAAAAATTATTTTGCAGAATCACTGGGTTCACCAAGTTCAACAGATTTCTTCCCTAATCTCTCACCAGCAGCAACCTGTCCCTACACTAAGAGCAGCAGAGTGACGTGCGGCGCTACGTGACTCCAACTTAAATAGAGGCTGGGTCATATGCTGCACTTAGCTAATCACAGCCATGCCAAAAGTAGGCATGGCTGTGATGGCTTCTTAGGGCAAAGTAGTGAAACACTTGTTGATTGGCTGCCCTGCAGCCTTTCAAAAAGCGGGAAGAAATCGCCGAACACCGAACTCCAACCCAAACTTGTGCGAAAATGTCTTGGTTCGGGTCTGGGTACCAAAAACCCTAAAGTTCAGTACGAACCTCAGGTTCGCTCAACCCTAGTAAACACCACTGAAATGGTTCGTGAAAAGAATGGGGACGATGTCTGGATGCATCTTGGATTCCAGGTTGCTGCTGGGAACGATGTTGTCCGTGTAGTACGCCACTTTTATAGACTGACAATAATATGCACAAAACCGAAGATAAAATCGATTTTAGGAGAAAAATTGTTAGGAGACATTCATTCTTGTATATAAAGTGCAACTGCTGCCAAAAATTACAAGGAAGAGGCACTTCAATACAACCTGTATATCACATAAAGGAGGGCCTCATTCACATTGTGGTACAATTGTTCAGGTAGTGGGACTCCTACACTCATAAAGCCTATGCACTAAGTGTAAGGGCTGCCAAAAATTACAAGGAACCGGCACTCCAATACACCCTTTATTACACAAAAAGGAGGGCATCATATACACCCTTGAAAAATTATGATTGATGGCCTGCTGGTGACCCTTAAAAACATTAGGAGCAGGGGCCTGCTGGTGACCATCTAAAACATTATGGGCGAGGGCCTGCTGCTGAGCTGACCATCTAAATCATTAGGGGCGAGGGCCTGCTGCTGAGCTGACCATCCTCCCTTGCTCCCCTGATTTTGCTGTCTCTGCTGCACTTGGGTGTGCTGTGGGCTCTTTCTGGGTCCCTGTCCCAACCCAATGTGGACACTTCTTTTCCTGCTCATCTGCATTAGAGACTGTGGCATGAGGGAGGGTATGTACTATGCAAAGGAGCTTCTCTCCAGACTAAATGCCTGGGGAACCTCTTTAATCTGTAAATGTGTCTTACCATGATGACATGTCCTGTAAAAATGGTCAATCCCTGGATCATAAATAATAGTATTACCCATTTAGCTTCCAGAGTCCTTTTGATTGGGTCTTGTTCACTAAATGTCTGAAAAAAACAAAAAAAGAACATTCCTATTAAATTATCTGTGAGTTTTTTTTCAAAAAATACCTCTTTAAAAAGCACATCTAACATAGTAACATAGGGGGTAATTTATTATGTACTTTTGTTGCAGATTTGGTCGCAAAGGGGATTCACGGTCGAATCTAGGCAGGCTGGCAGGCCCGTCTAATTATTTTCTACGTTTGCTTTTGGGGTAGAAAATTACTCAAATCTTCGCCAGCAAAGTTGCAGGGACGCCGGTAAAGCACTTCTACATAAACTTAGGCTCATCAAGCGGCAGTGGATATGGACTAAGACCGGCTTCTAAATCACTGGTCTTAGTAATTGTACCCCAAAGTTTGTAAGGTTGAAAAAGCACATCCGTCCATCTAGTTCAGCATGTTATCCTGCAAGGAAGCTAGGAAGCACACAACTCAGTTTGCCAAATTGGGAGCCCTTTAAAGCTTTGCTGCCAATCTTTCCCCAAAAACATCTTGATGGCAATGGTTCATCTATACATGAAAAGGTGATAGGCTGATAAGGTGTCAAAGCATGGTGAGCACCTGTAGGTGGTAGAGTGGTTCAGCAAGCAAGGGGTACCAATAAATCATTAGGGAATAGGAGCCAGGGGGCAGTAACAAGCCCCTTTTCATTGGCCGGGGTATTTAGCTACAGGGCCAGATGGTGGAAAAACGTTTCAATAAGTCCTCATGACCATAAGTGTTTTGTGGTCTGAAAACTTCTGATCCACAAGAAACAGATACTGGCCATGTGCACACCACATCACGGTGACTACAATTGGTCCGTGGTCTGCATATTGTATTGAAGTATAGAACATGTCCGATCCTTAGTGGTGCGGGCGCACAGATGTAGAAGCATATGGCTGGTATCCGTGTTTTGCACATCCTCAGTCTGCAGGCCAAAAAACACTCAAGGTTGTGTACTGTATATTTGGCCATATTCATGTAATTTCTGAAAATTTAATTTGCTATAGTGGATATTTTCTTTAGAAAGCTGTTGTAATCTGACCTTCATGGTACATATGATTGTAGCAGATTGAACCTGATAATGGTGAAGGCTTTTGTCACTTGGCATTTTTAATACTATTTTAATATTATCTGTATATTGTTAGAAACGTTTATAGTTGACCAAATATTAAAGTATGATGAGTTCTACCAATTATAAGTAACACAGAGACACTTACCTGAATAAGTTTTGGAATAGTAGTTGCATATGCAGCATGCATGCACCCGTTTGCTACAGCAGCTATCATTCCAATCAAAATGTATATCCATTGAGATTTGTTTATTCTTAGAATTCTTATAAGAGGTGCAGCAGAAAGCCTTTCACACTCCTGAAAAGAGAAAGGAAAATAGGTAAGCAGGAAGCAGTGGATCAAGGTGGTAGTGCAAAATGTGCTGAACATTATAATTATTCTTACCCTTCTATTATTGCCACCAATAGTATTACTAGTGATAATAATGTTATTAGTATCACAATTCTAATTACAATCAGCATATTTCTTATTATGAGAATGCACATAATATATAATGGGGACAGTAACAATTGCAACAAATATATGTTATGACCACAAGGTGGCAGCAAATACATTTAATAAAAAAAGGTATAACGGTCAATGGAGCATATTTATCATATATAAGGCACCAGAAACCATGAAGAGTGTGTGTTAGAGAAAAATGGTGCATGTCTATTTAAAAAAAATGCAACCAGGAGACGTAGCTAAGAAACTTATGATGGTTACACCAAAGGTACAATTTACTTTTTGATACAAAATACTGGTGTACTAGACATGACGTGTATAGTGTGTTGTGGGTTCAGCCAAATATATGTAGAATGCATTTGGCTATATTTGCAAACATTTGTATTTGAGTATTTTTCAAAGTAAAGTGATACATTTGCTTCAATGTATCTTATTATAATATTAACCTTTTCCCAATATCAGTACATGCATGACAGATGTCAGGTCTTTAAACATGGCGCTCACTAGAGATGAGTGAATCGAAGCTGACGAAGTGGAATTCGATCTGAATTTCAGGAAAATTTGATTTGCAACAAATGCGAATTTCCTCGCGCTTCATGGTAACGAATCACAATTTTTCCTAAAATTTGTAAGGACATGGGGCAAGGGACTTTGGGAAGGCAGGATGACCCATAATGCCATACATGTAGCCAATCGTCAGCTCTGTGATGTCACAGCCATATAAATACGGCGGCCATCTTGGATTCAGACATTTTCAAGCATTCTGAATGCAGGGACAGATGTGAGAAGAGGTTAGGGACAGCAATAGGAAAGACCTCATTGTGAATAAAAAAAACAGAAAAAACGATTTATAAGTTTATGGAAAGGACAGGGAGGAATCATTTCACAGCATCTTAGTACAGGGAGAGACGTCAAAAGGCGCTAGGGGCAGTGATAGGAAAAAGCTCATTGAGAAAAAAAAGTGATTTACAAGTGCAGGGAAAAATTATTGGGGATCCAACTAGCCATTAGACAGCTCTGTTATTCCAGCAATTTGTTCTTGGGGTGCAAATGCTATGTTGAAAAGCCTTTAGTGGCCTATATCTATGGAAAAAGAAAAATATATGCAGTTCACTTCTGCAGTTATATGTGGTGAAAGCATTTAGTGGCGTATTTCAGTACAAAAAGAAAAATATATGTGCAGTTAACTTCTGCAGCTATATGTGGTGAAAGCGTTTAGTGGCCTATTACAGTAGACGAAGAAAAATATATTCTCAGTTCATTTCTGCAGTTATATGTGGTAAAAGAGTTTAGTTGCATATTTCATTATAAAAAGAAAAATATTTATGCAGTTCACATCTGCAGTTATATATGGTGAAAGCGTTTAGTGGCCTATTTCAGTACAAGAAGAAAAATATATTCTCAGTTCACTTCTACAGTTATTTGCGGTAAAAGCATTTAGTGACGTATTTAGTGGTAAAAGGGTTTATTGGTATATTTCAGTACAAGAAGAAAAATATATACTCAATTCACTTCTGCAGTTATATGTGGTAAAGGCGTTTAGTGGCCTTTTTCAGTACAAGAAGAAAACGATATTCTCAGTTCACTTCGGCAGTTATATGTGGTGAAAGCGTTTAGTGGCATACTTCAGTACAAATATATATATATATATATATATATATATAAAGAAGAAAATGGACAGCACTCCAAGCGTATCTTCGTAAAAACAGATGCGGTTTATTCACCCATGTGAAAAGAAGGACAACGTTTCGGCTTTACAATTAAGCCTTTCTCAAGTCTTGAGAAAGGCTTAATTGTAAAGCCGAAACGTTGTCCTTCTTTTCACATGGGTGAATAAACCGCATCTGTTTTCACGAAGATACGCTTGGAGTGCTGTCCATTTTCTTCTTTATATCAATTTGGGTAAGGACTCACACCCTTGGACCTAGCACCCTTCTTTCATTTTTTGGACTCTCGGTGCCGCCATCATTTTCTTTTTATATATATATATATATATATATATATATATATATACACACACACACACAGTTCACTTCTGCAGCTATATGCGTTGAAAGTGTTAAGTGGCGTATTTCATTACAAAAATAAAAATATATTCTCAGTTCACTTCTGCAGTTATATGTGGTGATAGCGTTTAGTGACATATTTCAGTACAAAAAGAAAAATATATACGCAGTTCACTTTTGCAGTTATTTGTGGTGAAAGAGTTTAGTGGACTATTTCAGTACAAGAAGAAATTCTCAGTTGACTTCTGCAGTTATATGTGGTGAAAGTTTTTAGTGGCGTTTTTCAGTACACAAAGAAAATTTATTCTAAGCTGACTTATGCAGTTGGTGAAAGCGTTTAGTGGTGTATTTCAGTACAAAAATAAATAAATATATATATATATATATATATATATATATATTTATTAGCGTATTTCAGTACAAGAAAAATATATTCTCAGTTCACTTCTGCAGTTATATGTGGTAAAAGCGTTTAGTGGCCTTTTTCAGGACAAAAAGAAAAATGTATTCTCAGTTCACTTCTGCAGTTTTATTTGGTGAAAGCGGTTAATGGCGTATTTCAGTACAAAAAGAAAAATATTTTGTCGCTTTTAGGGGTGTTTAAATTTCATTATTGTTTATTTTGTTCAGCTAACAGTACAGGTCCTTCTCAAAAAATTTGCATATTGTGATAAAGGTCATTATTTTCTGTAATGTACTGATAAACATTAGACTTTCATATATTTTAGATTCATTACACACAACTGAAGTAGTTCAAGCCTTTTATTGTTTTAATATTGATGATTTTGGCATACAGCTCCTGAAAACCCAAAATTCCTATCTCAAAAAATTAGCATATCATAAAAAGGTTCTCTAAACGAGCTATTAACCTAATCATCTGAATCAACTAATTAACTCTAAACACCTGCAAAAGATTCCTGAGGCTTTTAATAACTCCCAGCCTGGTTCATTACTCAAAACCGCAATCATTGGTAAGACTGCTGACCTGACTGCTGTCCAGAAGGCCATCATTGACACCCTCAAGCAAGAGGGTAAGACACAGAAAGAAATTTCTGAACGAATAGGCTGTTCCCAGAGTGCTGTATCAAGGCACCTCAGCGGGAAGTCTGTGGAAAGGAAAAAGTGTGGCAGAAAACGCTGCACAACGAGAAGAGGTGACTGGACCCTGAGGAAGATTGTGGAGAAGGACCGATTCCAGACCTTGGGGGACCTGCTAAAGCAGTGGACTGAGTCTGGAGTAGAAACATCCAGAGCCACCGTGTACAGGCATGTGCAGGAAATGGGCTACAGGTGCCGCATTCCCCAGGTCAAGCCACTTTTGAACCAGAAACAGCGGCAGAAGCGCCTGAGCTGGGCTACAGAGAAGCAGCACTAAACTGTTGCTCAGTGGTTCAAAGTACTTTTTTCAGATGAAAGCAAATTTTGCATGTCATTCGGAAGTCAAGGTGCCAGAGTCTGGAGGAAGACTTGGGAGAGGGAAATGCCAAAATGCCTGAAGTCCAGTGTCAAGTACCCACAGTCAGTGATGGTCTGGGGTGCCATGTCAGCTGCTGGTGTTGGTCCACTGTGTTTTATCATGGGCAGGGTCAATGCAGCTAGCTATCAGGAGATTTTGGAACACTTCATGCTTCCATCTGCTGAAAAGCTTTATGGAGATAAAGATTTCATTTTTCAGCATGACCTGGCACCTGCTCACAGTGCCAAAACCACTGGTAAATGGTTTACTGACCATGGTATTACTGTGCTCAATTGGCCTGCCAACTCTCCGGACCTGAACCCCATAGAGAATCTGTGGGATATTGGGAAGAGAAAGTTGAGAAGCACAAGACCTAACACTCTGGATGAGCTTAAGGCTGCTATCGAAGCATCCTGGGCCTCCATAACACCTCAGCAGTGCCACAGACTGATTGCCTCCATGCCACGCCGCATTGAAGCAGTCATTTCTGCAAAAGGATTTCCAACCAAGTATTGAGTACATAACTGAACATAATTATTTGAAGGTTGACTTTTTTTGTATTAAAAACACTTTTCTTTTATTGGTCGGATGAAATATGCTAATTTTTTGAGATAGGAATTTTGGGTTTTCATGAGCTGTATGCCAAAATCATCAATATTAAAACAATAAAAGGCTTGAACTACTTCAGTTGTGTGTAATGAATCTAAAATATATGAAAGTCTGATGTTTATCAGTACATTACAGAAAATAATGAACTTTATCACAATATGCTAATTTTTTGAGAAGGACCTGTATGTCAGACAGGGAAGTGCCAGGCCCTGCACAGGGGAGTGGCAGAGGCCTAAATGTTTCAGGCACAGGCACAGGTCACAGCAGAGTAAGGGGGCCTGGCAGCAGGAGTCACAGCGAGAGGCCTGATCTCCCGGTGTCATTTAGCAGTCGTGTCTTGACCAGCAACCCAGCAGTTCTTAAATTGGTTAACTCAGTCATCCACTTCATCCCAAGTAACATCAGACACCTCCAGCCAATAGTCAGTGGGTTCGTGAGACACAACCCTTAGTTGGCATGGCCCGGAAGTAGGCCCTGTGCCCTCATCTGTCCTTAACCTGCCTCTGTCCTTTTCTGTTCCCTCATGGAGAGAAGTAGTATAGGCTGTAGGCTCAGCTCCACTTTTCAGCGAGGAAAGGAGCTACTAGAGGACAGTCAGCAGCTACTGCCTAGCCAAGATGTGGAGGAGACATCTGCTGCTTCCTCCACTAGGCGGGTAAGTAGTGATGAGGAGAGCGGCGTGGGTGGTGGTGTTGCGAGTGTTCAGGCTCCTGACCCAGAGGCCATTGAGTAGGACATCAGTGATGTGCAGACGGTAATTGATGATGAAGCCGATTGCACTTGGGAGCCGGGTGAAGAAGGGGCTTCGGCATCATCAAAAAAAGAGTGTGGCAGCTTGCATGTGAGGCAGCGGCTGAGCCAGCAAGTTGCTAGAGTTGTCGGGAGTCATTAGGGTGGCAGTGGGAGGTCGGGAGCCAAACAGACACGGGGTAGACCATCCAGTTTGCTGCAGCCTACCTGCCCGGAAAAGAGTGGTGCATGGGTTCACGGAAGCAGCAGTGGTAGAAGACAGCCAGTGCGTAGTGTTGGGGGTAAAATCAGCTACTCGCCAATTGTGGCAGTATTTTGTGAAGTCGCCGGTCCAGGTCAACATGGCTATATGTAGACTATGTGAGCAGAAGGTGAACCATGGCCAGGGTTTATATGTTGGCAACATGGCCCTGCATCAACATATGCTGCGCCTCTATCAAGTGGCCTGGGAGAACCGTGGCTCTGATGTGGTGATTCAGCCTCCAGCAGCAACCGTTGCATCACCCAGTGGCACGCCGCACCCGATTTCAGGCAGTCAAGACTCCACCACCTCAACTGAAGGGAGCTGTCTGTCGTTCCCATCATCTGCTGGTCCTGATGCTCCTGCTCCTCCTACTCCTCGTCAGTCATTCCGTCAGCAATTCATCACGAAGCGATTGCCAAGAGACACCAGTATGCGTGCACATGCTTTTGTCCAAGTTGCTGGTGCTGCAGTCCCTCCCTTTCCAAGTGGTGGACTCTGCACCTTTCAGAGAACTGATGGCTTGTGCTGAGCCAAGGTGGAGAGTCCCAAGCCGTCATTTCTTTGCCAAAAAGGCAGTACCAGCCCTACACAAACATGTAGAACAGAAGGTGGGCCAGTCCTTGTGCCTGTCGGTGTCTGCCAAAGTGCATGGCAGCACTGACGTGTGGAGCTGTAACTACGGTCAGGGAAAATACATGTCCTTTACGGCCCACTGGGTGAATATGGTTCAGCAAAGCCACACCAGCAACTTGGCCAGGTGACACCGCTTTTGCCTCCACGTTCTCACGCCGTATGTCCAGTGACAATGTCCGCCTCTGCCTCCTCATCCTCCACCATGTCCTCAGCCTCCACTGCAGGGACAAGTCACAGGGCCCCTCCTGCATACCATATGTGCCGTCACACTGTTCTGCACCTAGTTTGTCTTGGCGAAAGGAGTCACACATGGGAGGAACTGCTCCGTGTGATTCATCAAGAAATCGAATCCTGTCTTTCTCCGCGACAACTCAAAATGGGACCCATGGTGACCGACAAAGTGATAACCATGGTGTCGGCGCTGCGTCAACGACGGCTGAGCCATGCGTCCTGCATCGTGCATGTGTTCAATCTGGTTGTAAAGTGGTCTCCATATGCTGCTACCACCTTACCAATCTGTCACTGGGCCACTCTGTGGTATGCTCATGCTGCTGCTACCTCAACACTATGTAACTGGGTCACTCTATGGTCTCCTCATGCTGCTGCTACCTCAACACTCTGTGGCCTTTTCATGTTGCTGATACCTCAAAACTCTGCAGCAGCATGAGGAGACCACAGAGTGGCCCAATGACAGAGTTTTGAGGTATCAGCAACATGAAAAGGCCACAGAGTGTTGAGGTAGCAGCAGCATGAGGAGACCATAGAGTGACCCAGTAACATAGTGTTGAGGTAGCAGCAGCATGAGGAGCCCACAGAGTGGCCCAATGGCAATCTCACCACTATGTTACTGGGCCACTCTGTGTTTTCCTCATGCTGCTGCAATCTCACCACTATGTTACTGGGCCACTCTGTGTTCTCCTCATGCTGCTGCCTCAATATTCTGTGGTCTCCTCTTGCTGCTGATACCTTAACACTCTGCCTTTGGGCCATTTTGTGGTTTCTTCATGCTGCTGCCATCTCACCTCTATGTCTCTGAGACACTCTGTTGTCTCCTCATGCTGCTAACAGCTCACCACTATGTCACTGGGCCACTCAGTGGTGTCTTTATGCTGCAGCCAGCTCACCACTATGTCACTGGGCCACTCTATGGTCTCCTCGTGCTGCTGCCTTCTCACCACTCTGTGGTCTCCTCTTGGTGCCAATACCTCAACACTCTGCCATTGGGCACTCTGTGGTCTCCTCATGCTGCTGCCAGTGCACCACTATGTCACTGGGCCATTCTGTGGTCTCCTAATGTTGCTGCCACCTCACTACTCTGTGGTCTCCTCTTGCTGCTGATACCTCTTGCTGCTGATACCTGTCATAGGGCAACTCTGTGGTATCCAAATGCTGCTTCCACCTCAACACTGTCACTGGGACACTCTGTGGTCTCCTCATGCTGCTGCTAACTCACCACCATGTCACTGGGCCACTCTGTGGATTCCTCATGCTGCTGCCAGCTCACCATTATGTCACTGGGCCACTCTTTGGTCTCCTCATGCGGCTGCCACCTCACCACTTTGTGGTCTCCTCATGCTGCTGCCAGTGCACCACTATGTCACTGGGCCATTCTGTGGTCTCCTAATGTTGCTGCCACCTCACTACTCTGTGGTCTCCTCTTGCTGCTGATACCTCTTGCTGCTTATACCTGTCATAGGGCAACTCTGTGGTATCCAAATGCTGCTTCCACCTCAACACTGTCACTGGGACACTCTGTGGTCTACTCATGCTGCTGCTAACTCACCACCATGTCACTGGGCCACTCTGTGGATTCCTCATGCTGCTGCCAGCTCACCATTATGTCACTGGGCCACTCTTTGGTCTCCTCATGCGGCTGCCACCTCACCACTCTGTGGTCTCCTCTTGCTGCTGATACCTCAACACTCTGTCATTAGGCCACTTTGTGGTCTCGTCATGCTGCTGCCACCTCACCACTATGTCTCTGGGCCACTCTGTGGTCTCTTCATGTTGCTGCACCCTCCCCATACTGCTGTCTCCTCCTGCTGCTGCTACCTAGACACTATGTTATTTGGCCACTTTGTGGTCTCTTCAAGCTGCTGCCAGCTCACTACTATGCCATTTGGCCACTCTATGGTCTCCTCATGTTTCTGCTACCTCATTATTATGTCACTGGCCACTCTGTGGTCTCCTGATGCTGCTGCCACCTCACCACTATGTCACTCAGTCCACTCTGTGGTCTCCTGATGCTGCTGCCACCTCACCACTATGTCACTCGGTCCACTCTGTGGTCTCCTCAAGCTGCTCTCATCTCACCACTCTGGGGTCTCCTAATGCTGCTGCTATCTAGACACTCTGACACTGGTCCACTCTGTGATCTCCTCATGCTGCTGCCACCTCACCACTCTGTCAATGGGCCATTCTGTTTTTTTTTTATGCTGCTGCCAACTTAACACTCTGTAGCGTGGCCACTCTGGTCTCCTCATGCTGCTGCTACCTCACCACTCTGTCACTGGCCCATTCTGTGGAATTATCATGCTGTTCCCACCCTCCCCACTTCATGACTGGGGCACTATTCTGCCTTTTTTTGGCGTGGATGACATCACCATTTATTTGACCCTTCTTCTTGTCTGTCAGAAAAAAGGAAAAATGAGACACACAACTAATCCTGTCTACGTAGCAGCTGTAAGGCCTGTATGACATGGTCCCTATTTTGCATCAGAATTGTCTCATGATTTTAAAAGCCAGAAGTAGGAGTGGGTACAAAACACAGAAGACATGCAAATATTCCATTCACGTTGAATGAATGTTTTGGATCTACTTCTGTTTTTGTTTTTTTTGGGCTTTAGCAATACTGATGGATTACTGACCAAATGCTGATGAGTGAAGGAGGATGCTCAACAGACAGGATCATTTTTTGGGGGGGTTATTGTTCTGACGGATCAGAGGAAGGGCAAAATAATCAGTGACGTCAACACAAACTTAGTGCTGACACCCTCTCCATTCTGTCAGGGGGACTCTACTTGTATAAGCGTTTAATAGAACAGGTTCTGTAGAAATCTATGTGGAATCAGATGATGATGATGTAAATGGAGTGTGCTCTTTTACGCTATAGTAGGATCTTTGGCCTCTGCACGGTTCTTTATACTTGGCACTAACATTGACCTGTAAGGCTGAGTTCACACTTGAGTTATTTGGTCAGTTTTGGTTCCATAACTTCTCAAATAAGTGAAGTGTGCAGTGACTCACAGTATTGTTTCACAACCACAGCAGACTCCCTATGCGTGTTTCTGCAAGGCACAGTGTTCTACACCACTATACAGGCTCTGTGCAGCCAGGAAATAGCTGTTTTTAAACAAGATTCGCCACAAATAAATTCGGATCGAATTGAATCTTTTTGGAAAATTCAGCAGACCCACCGAATCGAATTTTTGAGAAATTCGATTATCTCAAATTGTAGGGAGTAAAAATCTAAAATAAACAGAAAATGGCTGCTGGAGAAAGGGGTTAAGAGCTTTCTTTTTTGTATTATATTCTCCTACCTCATCAGTAATTCCAGTATTTTTCTTGCAACTTTTTGTTTCTGAAAGCTCCTCTTCACTTTTTCTTCTATCAGAACCATTTTGAAATATCTTAGTTTTAATGGGTGCCAACATGTTCTCAAAATCTTGCAAAGTTGGCCAAGTGTCTTTTATATAATTTTTTTCACCCATGTCGCACAATCCAGAATTCTCAAGTGATTTGTCTGTAGATTGATTTTCTGCATCTCTGTCTTTGCCTTGGTTCTAGAAAATGTGCCAATACAACTGTTATCAGTTACAACGTTCAGGTTCTAGTAATAAACTTTTATAGAAAGCATTCATAACAAAATATAAAATAAACCTTGTGTTGTACACTCGCATGAGTTATTATAGATATGCCTTTGAAAATTATACTTTAACCCCTTCAGTACCAAGCCACTTTTCACCCTAAAGTCAAGGCTAAATTTTACAAATTTGACATATGACACTTTAAAAGCATTCCAAAGTTATTAGCATATACTTATCCAAGCCATTCTGAGACAGTTTTCTTGTGACACATTGTTCTTCATGACAATACAATCATCGGGTCCAGATGACATACACCATAATATCCTAAGAGGATTAATTAATGTCATAGGCAGACCCTTATTTCTGATATTTTAGGACTCTATATAGAGAGGGAGTGTTCCACAGGATTGGCGCCTGGCAAATGTGGTGCCAATATTCAAAAAGGGTCAAAAACAAAGCCTGGAAACAATAGGCCAGTAAGTCTAATATCTGTTGTGAGTAAACTGTTTGAAGGTTTTCTAAGAGATGCTATCCTTGAGCAGAGGTGTGGCAGATGAAGTTTAACAAATGTAAGGTTATGTACATGGGAAAGAATAATGCAAGTCACCAGAACATACTAAATGGTAAAACACTGGGTAACACTGACATGGAAAAGAAATTAGTAATTTTAGTGGGCAGGAAACTAAACTGTAGAAACCAGTGTCAGGCAGATGCTGCCAAGGCCAATAAGATTATGTGATGCATCAAAAGGGGCATAGATACACGTGATGAGAACATAGTCATGCCACTTTCGAAATTACTAGTCAGACTGCATATGGAGTATTGTGTACAATTCTGGGCTACTAAGAACAAGACATATCAGAGCTGGAGAGGGTTCAGGGGCAACTAAATTAATAAATGGAATGGTTGAACTACAGTATCCAGAAAGATTATCAAACTTAGGGTTATCCCCAGGACTATGACTGTGACAAGGGGACATCTTGTGTCTAGAGGAAAGGTTTTTACACAAACTCTTTACTGTAAGAGCATGAGACTACTGAACGCTCTACCAGAAGAGGTGATAATGGTGTTTAAGATGGGACCGGATGCATTTTTGTAGTGTCAAAATTTTACAGGTTATAGTTATTAAATTTCTGGAGAAAGGTTGTTGATCTATGGAGTTATTCAGATTGCCTGATTAGAGTAAGGAAATAATTTTTTTCATCTAAAATGAGGAAAATTGGCTTCTACCTTACTGTGTTTTTTGCCTTTCTCTGTATCAACTTGCAGGATAACAGGATGAACCCAATATTTCACTGGAATACTTTTAAGGAAACATGTCGCATTTGAAGACATTTTGAGGTACTCTTAAAGTGGGAACCCTCAAAAAGTGACACCATTTTGGAAATTTTTAAAGGGGTCTAGTGAGTGCTTTGGCCCAACTGGCGTTTCATCGAATTAACAAACATCTGGCTGTGAAAATGAAAAATTACATATTTTACAAGAAAATGTTGGTTTAGCCCCAAATTTTCCAGTTTCCCAAGGGGTAAAGGAAAATGCACCCCACAATTTGTTACCCATTTTTTTCTGAATACAGCAACATCCCATGTGTGGTTGTAAACTGCTGCATGGACATCCAGCAGGGCTCAGAACAGAGAGAGCACCATGTACATTTGAGGCCCAGTTTGGTGATTTATACAGCACTGGCTGACAATTGCAGAGGTTCTACAGTAACATAGTAACATAGTATATAAGGCCGAAAAAAGACATTTGTCCATCCAGTTCGACCTGTTTCCTGCAAGTTGATCCAGAGGAAGGCAAAAAACCCCTGTGAGGTAGAGCCAATTTTCCCCACTTAAGGGGAAAAAATTCCTTCCCGACTCCAATCAGGCAGTCAGAATAACTCCCTGGATCAACGACCCATCTTTAGTAGCTATAGCCTGAAATATTATTAAGCTCCAGAAATACATCCAGGCCCCTCTTGAATTCCTTTATTGTACTCACCATCACCACCTCCTCAGGCAGAGAGTTCCATAGTCTTACTGCTCTTACCGTGAAGAACCCTTTTCTATGTTTGTGTACAAACCTTCTTTCCTCCAGACGCAGAGGATGTCCCCTCGTCACAGTCACAGTCCTGGGGATAAATAGATGATGGGAGAGATCTTTGTACTGACCCCTGATATATTTATACATAGTTATTAGATCTCCCTCAGTCGTCTTTTTCTAGAGTGAATAACCCTAATTTTGATACCCTTTCGGGGTACTGTAGTTGCCCCATTCCAGTTATTACTTTAGTTGCCCTCCTCTGAACCCTCTCTAGCTCTGCTATGTCTGCCTTGTTCACGGGAGCCCAGAACTGTACACAGTACTCCATGTGTGGTCTGACTAGTGATTTATAAAGTGGTAAGACTATATTTTCATCACAGGCATCTATGCCCCTTTTGATGCAACCCATTATTTTATTGGCCTTAGCAGCAGCTGCCTGACACTGGTTTTTACAGCTTAGTTTGTTATTTATTAAAATTCCTAGATCCTTTTCCATGTCAGTGTTAATAAGTGTTTTACCATTTAGTATGTACGGGTGACTTGCATTATTCCTTCCCATGTGCATAACTTAACATTTGTCAGTGTTAAACCTCATCTGCCATTTCTCTGCCCAAGCCCCAGTGAAATTAAAAAAAAAAGACGCCCCTAAGAAGTTACCCCATTTTAGAAATGACACCCCTCACTGAATTTACTAAGGGATGTAGTGAGCATTTTCACTCCACAGGTGTTTGGCAAAAATTCACAGCAGATGGTGCAAAGTAAAAATGTAATTTTTACACAAGTATACCATTCCCAATATGTTGTGCCCATTGTGTGCCAGTGGTAAAACTAACCTCTCTTATTATTATTCCATGCTTCTTGTTTTATAAATACCCTACATGTGGCCCTAATCCTTTGCCTGGACATACTACAGGGCTTAGGAGCACCATAAAAGAGCACCATGCGTATTTGAGGCCCAGTGTCATGATCGGCTTGTGCTGACAGCTGAGGATAGGTGAAGTAATAAATGTAACCACAGATAAGTGACTATATTTAAAACCACACCCTCAAGGTATTTATTAAAGGGTGGAGTGAGCATTTTGACATCAGAACTGTTTTGTAAAAATTATTGAGCAGGGAACTGTGCAGATATGGCATTTAAGTATCCAATATGATGTGCCCAGCTCTTGCCATCTGAGACACACCATCACCCTTTAAATAGGTAGGTTCTTCTGGGTACTGAAATGCCATAAATGTGGACATAAACTGATGTTTGGGTATGCTGCAGGATTCAGAAGGGAAAGCTCACCTTTTGTTTTTTGCAGCGCAAATTTTGATGAATTGGTTTACGAGTGCCATGTTGCTATTGAACAGCCTCTGGGGTACCAGTACAGCCATTTTCTGAGAACCATACATTTATTTTACTTTTGATGGAGCTGTATGGGGGCTTATTTTTTGTTGGATGAGTTGGATCATCATTAGTTCTATAGTGGGGTACATTCAACTTTTTGGTCACTTTTTATTGCTTTTTCAGACGCAGGATATAGAAAAGGCACCAACTCTGCCATTGCTTTTTTGGGTTATGTTTATTCTGTTTATTCTGTTGGTCAGTACAATTACAGAGATACCAGTTTTACATATTTATTTTTTTTGTTTTACCACTTTTACACAGAACATTTTTTTAAATAAAATCATGTTTTTGCAACGCCATTTTCTCAGAGCTATATATTTTTTTATTTTTCCAGTGATGATCTTGTGTGGGGGTCCATTTTTTGTGGGATAAGGTGACATTTTCCTTAGCACCATTTTGGGGTACATATGAATTTTTGGTTGCTCGATATTTAGATTTTTCTCAGGCAAGGTAGCCCTGACGGGTTCGAGCATGTGATACCTAATATGTCTACTTTTTACAGACATGTGGTGATATCTAATATGTCTATTTTTCTTTTTTTCAGTTTTGCACATGTTTTTGTCTCACCATTTTTTGAGAGACTTTTTTATATTTTTCTTCCGATGATCATGTGTGGGGGGCTCCTTTTTTTCTGGATCAAGATGTACCATTTTGGGGTACATAATATTTTTTATTGCTTTTTGTGAGACAAAAAAATGGCTGTTTTGGCACAGTTTTTATTTTTTATCTTTTTATAGCATTCACCTAACGGTAGATTGTGTGATATTTTTATAGAGCTGCTCGTTACAGATGTGGTGATACCTAATATGTCTATTTTTCTTATGTTATTATTATTATTATCATTTTATTTGATTTGATTATGGGAAAGGAGTGTTTTTTAACGTGAAACTTTTTTTTTTTGTAAAAAACTTTTTCACTTTTTTTTCTTTCTATTTTTGTCCTACTATGGAACTTTAATTTTTGGGGTCTTATCCCCTCTACAATGCGCAGCTTTACACTTACCCTAGGTACACACCTAAGCGTTTTACAGCGCGTTCAAACGCGCTGTAAAACGCACAACATGTGAAAAGCCATGCTTCCCTATGGGCATGGTTCACATTTGGGCGTTTTACAGCGCGTTTGAACGCGCTGTAAAACGCCCAACGCCCAAACAGGTACATGAGCTTCTTTGGGGCGTTTTAACGCGCCTATGGACAATGTTGCCATAGGGGAGAATTACTGAATCGCGCGTATGACGCGCGTTTCTTAGTTACAAAAACGCGCATACAAAAACGCACGTCATATGCTCGATTCAGAAACGCTTAGGTGTGTTCCCAGCCTTAGAGTGCCTATGACTCCCAGCCATGAGCCAAATGTTATCCCAGTGCAGGGGCCAATTCCTTTCTCCCTTTGCAAACTACATACATGTTAAGTTCAGCATTGAAGAGGTTAATATGCCACCATCAGTGTTTTCACCTATGCTGGCAAATATAGTAAGGCCTGCCTGTCAGTAACAACCAGACTTCTGCTTCTGATCATTAGGCTTAATGCACACGACCGTTCTGCCGGCGTTCTATGCATTGGGGACCGCAATCTGCGATCCCCAATGCATGGACAATGTCCGTGCGGCGACCGGTACGGATTGAGACCCATTCAACTTGAATGGGTCTGTGATCTGTCCGCACCGCAAAAAAATAGAACATGTTCAAGTGAATGGCTCCGTATCCGTGATGCGAGGAGCACACAGCCGGTGCCCGCATATTGCGGACCCGCTGTTTGCGGGCCATAATACCGCCACGGTGGGGCAACAGCCGAGTGCATGAGGCCTTCACCTGTAACTTAGCTTACTGTCTCCTGAGATCCCACAGGTTAAAATGCTAGTTTTGTGCTCTGGCTTTGTTTGCACGACGTAGCAATAGTGTGGAGCCTAAGAATATGACCACACATGCAGGTTTTTTTGTGCACTTTTTGAAGCCAAAATCAAAAGTTGATTGTAAAAGGAGAAAAGGTATTAAAGACAGAAATTACTTCTCTTTTTAAAGTCAACTCCTGGTTTTGATTTAAAAAACTGTATTAAAAAACTGCACGTAAACATTGGGAAAGCACTGCATTGGCCAGTATACATAGGCTTAGTCTCAGTTGTCCATATTTTTGCTAGATTTCCATTGTACTATATTTTTAATAAAACAAAACTGGAGAAAATGATTAATTTCAAATGTAAAACATGATGCCATTTTTTTTTTAATTATAAGAGTTCATTTATGCAGATTTTAGACACTGGAACTTTGGTGTATATTTGAATTTTTATTGTCTTTTTATGCCATTATGTCATACAATACAAGATCCATTACCTGAAGCATGATAAGGGATTGGTAGACTCCCTCCTTTTTCATTAGCTCACTGTGTGTTCCTTGTTCTACCACAACCCCACCGTGGAAAACAGCAATGGAATCAGCTGTCCTGATAGTAGACAATCGTTGTGCTATTACAATGGTGGTCCGACCAGCTCTAGCCTCAAAATAACAGCAGATATATAAAGTTAAAAAGTGCTGCAGAATATATCAGCGCTATATGTGAGTAAAATAAATGTAAAAACAAAACATTGTATAAACACTATATACAATATTACACATTACAAAGTGTATGAAATATGTCACCTTATCCAGGGCAGCTTGCAGTATAACTTCACTCTGTCCATCCAGTGCTGATGTGGCCTCATCTAGGAGCAATATTTTTGGGTGCCGTACAAGAACTCGTGCAATTGCTATTCTCTGTTTCTGACCTCCGCTCAGTTGGGCTCCTCTCTCACCTACCATTGTATTGAATTTCTGCAAAAAACAAGGATACAATAAAAGTTTACATATAGTTTGCCATTTTGTTAACATTTCTAAAAGGCAGAAATGATATGATAGATGCAGGTAAGATCATCAGAATAGCCCTGCACATCTATGTGTCACCGCCATGCATTAGTTGGAGTTTATCTTAAAGGGGTTGTCTGATTTAGAAAGTCCATTTTCAACAATCTTTTTACAAAATTCTGAGTTATCCCCATTGAGAATCCTCATCTATTAGTGTGAGGAGCAACTATAAAGCAACTCTTACTCTAGAGATATCAGCAAGTCTGTGTATTACCCAGACAACCTATTGGTTTCAGTGGGAAATGTACTGCAGTGGAATTGATAACTTAATACTGGACTTCCTCAATATATAGCTGATTGCTTGGGTAGTAAGCAGCAGGACACTCTTAAAGGAGCTTGTAATAATTGTAGTACCCCAGAGTTGGGGGTATCACTATTTTGTATTTGTTTACTGCATTTTACACATTTCTTATGCAATATGAATGTAATGACATGTTATGCATTTGGTTCACTAGCAGATGAAGTATGGTTGGCAATGTTAGGTAACAAGAATGGAACTTATAATTCCATTCCACCACACTTTGGTAGAAATATTTCAGTGATTACTTAAAAAAAAAAAATAAATAGCAAAATAACATACAGAACCTATTGCGAACAAATAAACCTGCACACAGTATTAATGGTAAATATATTTACATCTGGGAGTCTAAATATGAAGTCGTAGGCATTGGCTTCTCTGGCTGCTTGCTCAATCTCTTCATCAGTTACTCCATCTCTGCCAAAGCGAATATTTTCACTAATGGTTGTTCCGAACAGGACAGGTTCCTGACCTACCAGACCAATATTATCTCTTAGCCACTTGACATTGAGGGAGCGTATATTATGTCCATCCAAAGTAATCTAAAAATTAAGAATAAAATGGGAGTATTAACATTAATATTTTCTCAATATGATTCAAATGTTCATATTTAATATTATATATAAGTCCCTGATTTCTTCAATAAATATGAACCAGTCCCTTTAAGGGTGAATATCAAAAGAAGTTACTCTACTCTCTGCTGACGTGAAATGCACAGGAAAAATCCACAACTAATCGTAGAATCAGATTTGCTAAAGTACAAGTAACAGATCAATTTTTCATTTTACTGGGGCTAATACACAAGTGGTCACCTGTTGTGGTTTTCATGCAGAAACCAATAAAGAATTGAAATCTGTATTCTTTTATTTCTGTGAGCTGATTTTCAAATTTTCTTGTGGAAAAAACAGTGCAATGTGAACTATAGTGTGGTTCTTCAGAAACAAAGGATCCTGTCAAGTAACTTCTCAAACAAATGTGAACAGAGGTGAGTCTTATAGTTTGTAGTAAATCACCTGTTTAGTGGAATAGGAAATAAGACTCTGTACAGGGTTTTGTACACTTAAATGAACCAAAATCCCTGCACAGATCAGATTGCAGTTACAGTATTTGCTGACAGCCACAATGATGTTTAGTACAT
The DNA here is from genome assembly GCA_033119425.1 of Bufotes viridis. NCBI lineage: Eukaryota > Metazoa > Chordata > Amphibia > Anura > Bufonidae > Bufotes > Bufotes viridis. Next base: position 329,679,144 of record CM065593.1, on the reverse strand, counting down.
GATAAAGTATTGCTGCTGCCAAGATCATGTGAAGTTAACCTGGAATAGGATGGTGATCCTATTCTTGGATCCTGTGAGGTGATGGTGACATCACCTCACAGGATCGAATCCGATTGGCTGCATGGGCGGGCAGGGGTTAACTCCCTTCCTGCTCTCCTCTCTACCATTTGGCGTCCGGGAGCGAGGAGAGAAGCCGCATGCGTCAGACCTGCAAAGCACCCCCATCTGTGCCCAGCACCCCCCTTTTGTTCCTCCACAGTGCCATCTGGCACCAACAGGCATGTTAGGGACAGGTTAGAGGCAGGTTAGGTTAGGCAGGGATATTCACGGACATTTTAGGCAAAAAAAAAAAAGGTTCACTGTTGCATCACCCTGATAGGGTGTCTGGGGTCCACAACACTAACCACTGTTAGTGCATCGGCTACCCCACCGCTGATCAGCTTCGGACCGCTGATCAGTTAGTTTGAATATTTTTTATTTTTAAAAAAGTTTTGCCTGTCGTTTTTTTTTCAGTTCGTATTTTTTTTCCCCGCCAGGCGGAGGAAGGGGACTGCCATGCCAGTCCACACTAGTACGAGCATCTCTGGGGCATGTACTAGTTTTACGGCCCACCAGATAAGTTCACCTGAGCCCCCTAAAGTGAATTTGCATAGTGTACCACAGGATTTTAAGCCCGTGATTCCTGACTTTGTTGGCCAACCAAGAATCCAGATTCCCACAGTAGGCTTCACTGAATACGACTATATTAGTCTTTTTTTTCAGTAACCACTTTGTGAATCTGATGGTAGAGAAAACAAAATTGTACGCCCAACAGTTCATTGCTCAACACCCGGGCTTCTTTTAGGCTAGGGCTGGTGTCTGGACTCCGGTCAGTGCAGCCGAGATGAGGATGTTTTGGGGCCTCGTGCTGCACATGGACCTAGTCAAAAAACCCAGTGTCAGGCTGTACTGGAGTGAGGACGTCCTCTGCCAGACCCCGCTATGCAGCATGTCCCCCACGAGGTGATCCTGCCTATGACCGCCTGTACAAAATAAGGCCGATCATCGATCACTTTGGGGCCAAATTTTTGGAGGCCCAAGGTCGCAGTTGATGAGTCTCTCATTGCTTTCAAGGGGAGACTCATTTTCCACCAGTATGTTCCCTCTAAGCGGGTGAGGTATGGCGTGAAGCTGTACAAACTTTGTGAGAGTACCTCAGGGTACACTTACAAGTTTTGTGTGTACGAGGGGCAAGAATCCCATATTCAAACCCCAGAATGTCCCCCGACTCTGGGTGTTAGCGGGAAACTTATATGGGACCTTATGCACCCACTGCTAGATAATGGTTACCACCTGTACGTGGATAACTTTTATGTTAGTATCCCTTTGTTCAGGTCCCTCGCCAGATCCACGTCCTTGTGGGACCGTGCAGAAGAATCAACGCGGCCTCCCTACCCTCCCTCTCTAGGTACCTATCCCCAGGTGTAAGACCCGTGCCCTTACCAGTGGAAACCTGTTGCTGGTCAGATATAAGGACAAGAGGGTTATCCTTGTACTGTCCACAATTCACGGTAACAGCATCACCCCTGTCACTGTGCGAGGTACCATGGCAACGGTCCTCAAGCCTGCCCGATTGTATTGTCGACTACAATCGGTATATGGGAGGAGTTGATCTCTCTGATGAAGTCCTCAAGCCATATAAGGCCATGCGCAAAACCGGGCATGGTACAAAAAAGTTGCGGTCTACTTGGTGCAGGTTGCCTTGTAAAACTCTTTTGTGCTGTCCCGGAGCGCTGGCAACACAGGGGAATTCCTTCAGTTCTATAAGGCAGGGGGATACGGAAGGACACCACCACTCAGTGTGTCACGTGCCCCAGTCATCCGGGCCTCTGCATTATTCGTTGCTTCAGGGAGTACCACACTTCCATGGAGTACTAAATTTATAATTCCCTTCCCGAGTTTTAATTCCATTTAGCCACTGACAATCGAAAAAAAACTATGGTTCTTAGACTTGAGACACCAAAAAAAATTTTTTTTTAAATGATATTTTGTAAAACTAAAATAAATAAAAAGTAGACATATTAGGCATCGCCGCTTCTGTAAGAATCTGCTCTATAAAAATACCCCCTCAGATTAACACGGTCAAAAAAATCAATTAAAAAATGCTGCAAAAAGAGGTATGTTTCTGCAAACTACAGAATCAGGGCAATAAATCTAGAGTTTTGTTTGGCTGCTAACCCTTGCTTTGTTACTGGAAAAAATGGATTAATATAGAAAATTTGCCAAAAAATTGAAATTCTTAAATTTCATCTCCATTTGCCAATAACTCTTGTGGAACACCTAAAGGGTTAACAAAGTTTGTAAAATCAGTTTTGAATACCTTGAGGGGTACAGCTTCTTAGATGGGGTCACTTTTATGGAGTTTCTACTCCAGGGGTGCATCAGGGGGGCTTCAAATGGGACATGGTGTAAATAAACCAGTCCAGCAAAATCTGCCTTCCAAAAACCACACGGCACTCCTTTACCTCTAAAACCTGATGTGTGCCCGTACAGTAGTTTACGACCACATATGGAGTGTTTGTGCAAACTACAGATATAGGGCAATACATGTAGAGTTTGGCTGTTAACCCTTGCTTTGTTACTGGAAAAAATGGATTAAAATGGAAAAGTTGCCAAAAAATTTAAATTCTAAAATTGAATCTCCATTTGCCAATAACTCTTGTGGAACTTCTAAAGGGTTAACGACGTTTTAAAATTCGGTTTTGAATACTTTGAGGGTTGTAGTTTCTAGAATGGGGTCTTTTTTGGGTGGTTTCTAACATGTAAGCCTCACAAAGTGACTTCAGACGTGAACTGGTCCTTAAAAAGTCGGTTTTAGAAAATTTCGGAAAAATTTCAAGATTTGCTTCTAAACTTCTAAGCCTTGTAATGTCCCTAAAAAATAAAATGGCATTCCCAAAATTATCCAAACATGAAGTAGACATCTGGGAAATGTAAAGTAATAACTATTTTTGGAGGTATTACTATGTATTATAGTAGAGGAATTGAAACTTGGAAATTTTTTTATAAATAAAAATGAATTTTTTACTTCATTTTACCAGTGTCATGAAGTACAATATGTGCCGAAAAAACAGAATGGCTTGGATAAGTAAAAGTGTTTTAAAGTTATTCACACATAAAGTGTCAGATTTTCAAAAAATGACATGGTCCTTAAGGTGAAATATGGCCGTGTCCTTAAGGGGTTAATACAAAAAAAATAAAAATTCTTTACAGGGCCATATTCTGACCCCCATAACTTTTATATAGTTACATCTACAGAGCTGTGTGAGGGTTCGTATGGAAACCTTACATCTTGAATAACTGCAAGCCCCTTCTTTGGCAAGAGAGACCATTCAAAGTAGGTTGCTTGTTAGTTAGTTAGCTAAGCTAACTACCAGGGGCATCACTAGGGTCTTCTATCCAGGCCTGTGCTCTGAATCACCATCACTGCCCCAAACCCATGGCAGAGCTGTGACATTACAGTGAAAAAACTATTTACACAATAACATTACTGCCAACACTATATCTGGCCCCAGATAGAAGTCCCTAGTGATGCCATTGATAGCTAGCTTAGCTAACAAGCAACCTACTTTGAACAATCTCTTTTGCTACAGAAGTGGCTGGTGATTCTTGAAGATGTGAGGTTCCTGGATGTGGATGAAACTGAGTCTGCAGTTCACGAGCAGTGACCCTCGATTCACTATGCAAGGCTGTCTGCTTTATCTCAGTGTCCTGCCCCCAGCAGCGCTGTGGCCTCCCATACTAGTTCTGCAACCTACTTGGCCACTATTGCCTAGAGATGCTGAGCTACTGTAGCTGAACACCTGAGCCTGCCTCTACACTGCTTCTTAAGAGTAGAGAAGCTCCTGTATATGTGTTTGTAAGTCTGATCTCTCCCTCCTTATCAATTTTCTGAGCTCACTAGAAGAAAACAAACATAGTGGGAAATAAGTGAAATGAGGTCACTGCATACAGTACTGGCAGATTCAACAGAATGGAGAGACCCACTACATCTGAGTGAAATTCATCTAGCTGTGCAACTGAAACAGGGAATAATATGGCTGAAAGAGACTTTAAGGAAGTGCAAAAAATACCAGTTTCTTCACAGTTATGACTGTACAAAGAAGCACAGCCATTATGCAAACTTTTTTTTTTTTTACTCAGGTATGCTTTAAGTGTTTTAGCCCCATGTACTGTTAATTAACATATATTTACATGTGGAGCCAAGACCACTACTAATTAACATCTATTTATATATTGTACAAAGTGTGAAATGAGAAGTAAAGCTGCAGTAGGTGGCGCTGTTCAATTTCATTTTAATTTTGACCCTTAATCATTTCATAAAGAAATAGAAAAGTCAAAGTGATGATTAACTTTTCTTTTCGCATTCAGCTTCTTTATTTTAGATTTGACCATGAAATACCAGTATGGTAATGAAAATAAAATTACAAAAGGCGTTTTAATGTTATCTTTGTCACATATTACATATTTTCTTGAGTGAAAAAATAAATGACAAATGAAGTGATTTTATTTTACATATTGTTATAATGTTTTCATGCATGGATGGCAACTGAAATTTTCTTTTCATTGAATTTTTTTGCATTTTCATTTTATTTTTGGTTGAATTTTCCAAATCACCCACCTTTTCTCAACATCAAAATCGAATTAGATAAGCAATAAAATAATAAACATCATGGGCTTCACAGCAAGTGAAAATTTATGTACCATTAACATATAAAAATATTTATCCCATATGGCAAAAGGCGAAACTGAAAAAAAGCCAAATAGCCGATTCACCTTTTTTGTTTTGTTTTACCTACCCTAATCACAAATTCATACACACCCCAAAGTGGTATCAATGAAAAGTACAACTTTCCTTTAAAATTAACCATCACACAGCACCATACACATACTGTGACTACACAAAACGTACAGGGGTCAGAATACAGTGATGAACATTTTTAAAAAATCATTTTTTTCAAGGTTTAATTTTTTTTTCCAGTATTGAAACAAAAAAAAAACTATACAAATGTGGTATCACCATAATTGTACTGACCTGGAGAAGGAAGATAACAGGTCAGTTTTGCCACATAGGAAACGCCATAAAAACAAAACCCATAAAACTGTGTTCGGAATTGCGTTTTTTTCCCCCCAATTCCACCCCATTCGGAATGTTTTTCCAACTTCCTGCTTCACCATATTCAATATTAAATGGGGCTTTTAGAAACTATAACTTGTCCCACAAAAAACAAACCTCCATACTGCTATATGAACAGAGAAATAAAAAAAAGTTACGGCCTAGCAAAGGCAGTGAAAAACAAAAACACAAAAAACCCTCCTGGGTAAAGGGGTTAAGGGGGTAATGTCAATTACTAATATAGCCTTTGTCAAAATTCTGGGCAATGTTCTATATTTTATAACTTTTGCCTTTTTTTCATAATTTAAGTATTTTGAGCTGTATACACAGAGGTCTTGTCCATAAAATGATAGAGGGTCATGTGATCAGGAAAATCACCTCATGTGATGTTTTCTCCATTCAGATACACTGCACCTGCAATTTGCACATGCACTCTTGGGAGTTTAGTGCAGGTGCAGTGTGTTAGAATGGAGGAGGTTGAGTGGTGTTGGTCAGGTCACATGACCGTCCATCAGCAGCCATTTTATGGAAAGGACCTCTATATGGACAGAACAGAAGATTTGCAGAACAAGAGGATTTATGAATATTGCAAATGGCACAGAATGTCAACAAAGGCTATATTAGTAAGCGCCATATAGTAATTTTATAAACACATTTTTCAAGAGTAGCCAGAAATGATTAAACATTTAAAAAAAAAAAAATCAATCATCCATTAAAAGATGTATTCCTACCTCCCCTTCTGTGGGGTCATAAAACCTCTGTAGCAACTGGATAGTTGTGCTCTTCCCGCAGCCACTCATCCCAACCAAAGCTATAGTCTTGCCAGCCGTTACTTTCAGGTTTAGACCCTCTAGAACCTAAAAATATTCAATGTACATGAATATGTAATAACATCTGAATGACTTTGTAATAACTTAACCCCAGAAAACATACCTGTATGTCTGGGCGACTAGGATAAGCAAAATGAATATTTTTAAATTCAATATTTCCCATCAACTTGTCTGGCTTGTATCCTTCGGTAGTTCCACTATCAATGTGGCGAGCCTATAAAAAAAATATATAGAGGTTTTCCTCAAATAGGAGAAAAAAATGCTAATATACACACATTACTTCCTGGCTAGACTACTGCATCACCCTCCCTTGTGGGCTAACTAGAAAAGAAAACTCTCCTTTCATCGGCAATGGTTGCCTATCACACAAGGAATCAAATTAAATTTTTTCACATTAAAAATGGTCTTGTCAGCATGATCAACCATACTAAACCAGCCAAAGTGCCTGGCGGGGTCGATCATTCTGATAAAAATAATAAATTTCTTTATTTTATAGGTATTATTAATGCAGAGAAATCATTACTTTTATATATATATGCTGTAGCACTATGAGAACAGCTACGCCCCAGTGCTCAAAACACTCCTCCCTGACATTTGATTGAGAGGGCAAGACATCTCATCTTGGATTGTCTTCTGTGCCCGTACATTGTCTCCAAAAGTCAGCGCCTGCACGGTAGCTCTGACACTACTTGCCAAGAAGTGCAGATACATAGTCCACAGGCAGCTCAATTATGTAATTGAACCTGGAAGTGGAGGCGATCATGGCTAAACCCTGGTTAAAACTGAGCGAGTCACAGTCCAACATGGAGTCATGATTAAGAGCAGGTGTGCTCGAAATGCATAGACGATCCTCTGCAGACCCACGTTAGGAGGTTGGGATTCTCTTGCTGCACAAATTAATTTTTTGTACCGTATTCAATAAAGGAACCAAAGAAAAATCTTTTTGAAAAGTGCTGGACATGTTTATTGTCTATCATACACCGCTGAAAAGTTGTCCGACTGAACTAGTACATCTTTCTGAAGGACCCTAGACTGGAAATGACACAATGCTAACTTGATGGCCTTCAACTCTTTCATTTTGGAGGAGAGAGTTCTTTCTTCTCAGGACCACTTGCCTTGAGACCATTCCCCTCCTACATGGACATCCAAGCCCCAATTAGATGCATCTATGTAACGGGGAGTCGGCAACACGCTCTCTTCCTGCAGCGCCACCGGCATCCTGCTTGTGAGGAGGAGCAAAGTCGCGCCCAGCGTCCTTGTCTCTATGGTAACCCGGGGTGGGGAGGACCCTGTCGAGCACGCCTCCTCAGAGTGGCCGGCATCCTCCATCCCCTAGACAACGAGCTGATGTCAATGAGTGGGCGCTCAGATGTATAGATAAGCTGGACATGGGTCACATGACGCTGGTAACGTCACATGACCCATCAATTGGACCTATTTAAACAGGTAACCTGCTGGACACAGGTTGCCTGTGATTGGTCTTGTTGCCTCACTAGCGTTCTTTGCATGTGTGATTCTGTTTGTTTGACCTCGGCTTGAATTTGACTTCGACCTTGTGATACCCCTTGTACTGATGCGATCTCTTGGCTCCTGAACCCGGCAATCAATCTTGTAATACCCCTTAGTGCCTGCGTTACCTCCTGGCTCTTGACCTTGGCTTCCATTGGTTCCAGTTGCTGTTTCTTACCCAGTCTAGGATTCTTTTTGCTTCTGTGTTTTCGGTCTTTGTCTATTGTTTTCTCCCTTCGTTGTTTTTCCTTCCTTAGGCCCCTGCACATATGTAAGCTAGGGACTGCCACCCAGTTGTACTCCGTCGATTAGGACGGACCGTGCAATTAGGTAGGGATAGAGGTGTGGGTGGAGTTCAGGGCTGCACTTATCCCTACCTGTTTATGACAATCCGATGTGAGAACCAGTGTTGATTGAGCTGTCAGAGATCTCCACTTTTTCAGCTGAGGAATATTAAGCCACCACTTTAGATCTACTTTTGTGGAAGGGTAAATTCTGAGGAATCTGTCTAATGAAAGAGGATTCCTGTCCCAGAAGTCCAAAATATTTGCTTATGGATGACTAAAATGAGCTCTCGCCCAGTGAACTCCGTCTATCGCTGAGGTTAAAGACTCCAGTACCTTCATTGCTGTCCTGATGGGGACAGTGAGTTCTTCACCAGATGGTGAACTCCTTGCACAATATTCAGAATTCTGTCGTCTGATAGAGTGATCATCATTCGTCTGGTGTCGATGATGAATCCCAGAAACTGATGATGATTGGATAGATTGAGACTCGATTTATCCAAGTTGATTAGAAAACCGTGCATGGCAAGCATCTCCAGAGTCACCTGTAGGTGAAGCTTCAATTGTTGTTCTGAGAAGGCTTTGACTAACCAGTCGTCCAAGTATGGAACCACAAATCTCCCCTGTAATCTGAGTGCCGTTGTAAGAACCACGATCGCTTTCGTGAACACACGTGGGGCTACTGAGATTCCAAAGGGAAGGCACGTAAACTGAAGGTGAAGAACGTGAGAGGGCATCTGTACTGCTATTATTAGAAACTTCCTGTGGGCTGGAAGGATTAGTATATGAAGATCGACGTCTCTCAAGTCTATTGTTGACAAAAAAAAATCGCCTTTTTGCAGGAATGCTGTAACAGAACTTATTTTTTACTCGATTAACTATCTGTTTAAATAAGTAAGATTTATCACTAAGTGCAATTTTCCTCCTGTTTTCGGGACTGAAAAAATATGAGAGTAGACGCACCATCCTTTTTCAAAAGGAGGAAAGAGTTCTAGGGCGTTTTTGGTTATGAATTTTTCCACTAGTTGCAGAAGAATTGGATTCCCTCCTCTGTTGACAAAAAAAAAACATCTTTGGGTACTTGTGTCAGTTCCAAAGAATAACCTCTCTTTATTATAGAGAACAACCAGGAGTCTGATGATATTGAAGACCGAACAGTATCAAATGATGATAATCTGCCACCAACTGGAGGGATTGATGATCTGGCATCATAAATCAGAGGACTTCTGACTAGTGATCTTCTTTTTATTGTCTGAGCTTGTTTTCCATCTTCCTTCCTGTAAATCTTCCTCTGAACTTCGGAGATCTTTTGTTTGGGGCACGAAAAAGCTTAGTTGTTGGTCTCTTAGGCTGAGATACCCTTGCCTCCACTTAGGTTCTTTAGTATGTCTTCCAGCTGTTGACCAGCCGTTGATATCATCAGGTAGGGGCTGCTGGCAGTTTGAACACACTGTGTCTGGACTTGCGTTTCCTCTTATGGGAATTCATTCTTCAGACAGAAACAGAATTTGTTAAATTAACCTTCTAACCCCTTAGATGGGGTTAGCCAGATGTCACCCTCTAACAATACCTCTTGCACTAGAGGAATCTGCTGCAGGGCAGGGTGGACGCTGACTGGACGCGTGCTGCAATTTAAAAGATTTATACCTGGAATCTTGCGAGAGCCAAGGCATCAGCGTGGTTGGTCTCCCTCTACTACACAGAACACAGAGTGGGCGGGTGCATTAGAGTAACTTACCAGACCTCTTTATCACCCACTGAAACCTCGCAACCCGAAGAACCAGCTCACAGAAGGCAGAGTAGGAGACCAGAGGTTTCACCTGAGAAACAAACACTTGCTTGTGTCAGGCATATGCAATCAGGACAAGTTTTGGCTGAAGGACAAGAGCACCTCTTGTATACCAGCACGCTTTATATAAAGTTTTGCCCTGCCACGAGGGACTACCGACGCCACTAGTAAACAGGCCACCTAAATCCATGTCTGCTTGAGGAGAAGAAAAAAACATACATGGTCTTGTCTTGTGTGCAACCCTTTATAGGCACCAAAAGGGGATGGGTAAAAGAATTATGCCAACAATATCTCCTAACTAAGAAGATGGAGATTCTCCTCAGAGCTGAACACACACAAGAGCAATGCATGACTGGGAAAACAGGGAGTGGCTAGGCTTAACTAACTAGAAGCTGAAACAGAGAGGGGAAGGAGAAGAGAGGAGCATACCAATACACAATGCAAGATACTGAAATAGAACATTGCTGAGTAACATGTCTTCTGTAGAGTTCGGGTTCGTACCAAATTTTTTGATGTTCAGAACACGGTCCCGAACCCAAACATTTTCATAACAGTTCGGGTCCGGGTCCGTTGTTCGGCGATTCTTCCCGCTTTTTGAAAGATGCAGAGCAGCCAATCAGCAAGCGTTTTACATCTTTGTCCTAAGAAGCCATCACAGCCATGCCTACTAATGGCATGGCTGTGATTGGCCGAGAGTAGCAAGTGACCCAGCCTCTTTATAAGCTGGAGTCACGTAGTGCAGAACTTCACTCTGCTGCGGTCACTCTGCTGCTGTATAGGAAAAGGTTTATGCAGGTGCTCCCAGGGAAAGATTAGGAAAGAAATCTGTTGAACCTGGTGGTGTGAAATCTTCAAGCTACAGCAATTATTGAGGGAGGGTGCTACTGCAATCCTACATATTTGTACCCAGCCCTGAGCTCAATGATACTGCAAAGTGTTATTTTTTTAATCCATCTGTTACTGAGGTGGGGGTCGGTGGCCATTTTAGCCACTGCAGTGTCATTGGAACTGCATGTGTCCTGCATGTGTGCCAGCCTGCCAGGGACATCAGTCTAATCCTTTTTGGTAGCTCAGTGAAGGAAAAAATCCTTTTTTCTGGCAGGTCAAGTCCCCTACATTACCTTTTGTATAATTTAGGGGTGACATATGCCATTTCTGTAGTCTTGGGCAAAAATCTGCACCAAACGCACCAAAACGTATTTTCAATTTCAGCAGTGAAATAGTGCATCAGTATATGTTTTGGAAAAAAAGCGGTATTCCTGTTCCACAAAGCAGTTTAAAATACACTGCCCAAATTCCTATTTTACATTTCTGCAGTGAAATAATGCATCAGTGTATTTTTGGGAAAAAAGTGGTATTCCTGGTCCACAGAGCAGTTTAAAATACACCGCCCAAATACCTATTTTACATTTCTGCAGTGAAATAGTGCATCAGTGTATTTTTGGGGGAAAAAGTGGGATTCCTGGTCCACAAAGCAGTTGTGCATACAGCGTACCAATACCTATTTTAAATTGTTTAAAAGTGTTTTAGGGAGAAAAGCGGCATTCCTGGGCCACAAAGCTGTTTAAAATACACTGCCCAAATATCTATTTTACATTTCTGCAGTGAAATAGTGCATCAGTGTATTTTTTGGGAAAAAAAAAGCAGTATTCCAGGTCCACAAAGCAGTTGTGCATACAGCGTACAAATACCTATTTTAAATTTCAGCACTGAAATAGTGCATTACTGTGTTTTTGGGGAAAAAAAAGCAGTCTTGCTGGTCCACAAAGCAGTTGTGCATGCAGTGTAAAAATACCTACGTTTAATTTTCAGCCTTTAAATAGTGCATTTGTGAATTTTGGAGAAAAAAGCAGTGTTCTTGGTTCACAAAGCAGTTGTGCATACAGCTTACAAATACCTACGTTTAATTTCAGCCGTTAAATAGTGCATTTGTATTTTTTGGGGGGAAAAAAGCGGTATTCTTGGTCCACAGAGCATTTTTATGACACGGGCACTGCCTTAGTGTTAGTGAACTTAATTGTTGACTATTGGCAGATAAATTGACACCGGAGATAAACCATCTGTCAGCTTGGTGGGTGAACATAAATAATGAGGAGAACATCAAATAAGGGACGTGGGCATGGTCATGGTGGTGTTGGTGGAGCTCCTGTTGCTGGGAGAGGAAGTGGCCGTTCAGCGCCAACTACAGGTCCAAGTGAAACACCTTCCTTGGGTGCGAGTAGGCAACAGAATCCGCAGCGTTATTTGGTAGGCCCAAATGGATGGTGAGAACAGAACAAGTACAGGCAATAGTATATTGGGTGGCTGACAGTGGCTCCAGTTCCTGCACAGTATCTTCCATCCATTCCTCTGCGGAAACCTCCGAGATGGCACCTGCAGCCAATGCCCATCAGTCTTTCACCTCACCCCCCTGCAAAGCAGTCTGAGCTCCAAGTCATGCAGCAAACTGTTATGCTTTTTGATGACTCTGCTGCAGGGTTTCCCCGGCCCATCCACCTAGCCCTGCCCCAGAAGTGGAAGACATTGAATGCACTGATGCCCAACCACTTATGTTGCAGGATGAGGACATGGGAAGACCGCCGCAGCACGTCTCTGATGATGACGAAACACAGGTGCCAACTGCTGTGGCTTTCTGCAATGTGCAGACCGACGAGGAGGGAGGGGGTCAAGAATGGGTGGAAGATGATGTGGAGGATGATGAGGTCCTAGACCCAGACTGGACTCAAGGTCGTGCTAGTGACGTGTGCAGTTCTGAAGAAAAGGCAGTGGTCGCACAGAGGTAACAGCACAGCATAAGAGGGTGCAGGCTGCAAAAGCGGAGCAGCCGTTCCAGAGACAGTATGCCTGCTACGGCCCACCGCACCCAGGGACCGAGCACACCAAGGCCTGCTCCAAGGAGTTCATTGGCGTTGCAGTTCTTCACACAATGTCCTAACGACAAGACACAAGTGGTTTGCACGTTGTGCCATCAGAGCCTGAAGCGAGGCATAAATGTTCTAAACCTGAGCACAATCTGCATGACCAGGCATCTACATGCAAAGCACAAACTGCAGTGGCGTAAACACCTTATAAACTAAGAAATGTATCAGGTTCCTCCTGCCTCCTGTTATGCTGCTGTCTCTGCCTCCTCCTCCACCTCTGGCGTCACCGTGGCACCTGCCAACCAGCAAACAGAGGATGTGCCACCAACACCACCACCACCTCTGTCACCATCACCAAGCATCTCCACCCTGACACACGCGAGCATTCAGCTGTCCATCTCCCAAACACTGGAGAGAAGGAGGAAATACTCACCTACCCACCCTTGATCCCTGGCCCTGAATGCCAGCATTTCAAAATTACTGGCCTTTGAAACGCTGTCATTCTGTCTGGTGGAGACGGACTGTTCCAAACAGCTGATGGTGGTGGCTGTCCCACAGTATGTAGTTCCCAGTCGCCACTACTTTTCCAGGCGAACCGTCCCATTTCTGCACAACCAAGTGGAGAATAAAATCAAGTCTGCGCTGCGCAACACCATCTGTGGCAAGGTCCAAATAACCACAGATACATGGACCAGTAAGCATGACCAGGGCCTCTATATTTCCCTAACTGCACACTGGGTAATTGTAGTGGCGGCGGGTCCCGAGGCGGATAGCGGTTTGGCGCATGTCTTTCCACCACCGATGATCGCAGGGCATTATTTTTTGCCTCCTGTTGCTTCCTCCTCCTACTCCGTATCCTCCTCCTCCTCTTCTAGCACCTTCACATTCGGTCAGAGAAAGAACTTCACCACCAACTTCAGCACAGCCAGGGGTAAACGTCAGCAGGCGGTTTTAAAACTCATGTGTTTGGGGGACAAACTCCACACCGCACAGGAGCTTTGGAGGGGCAAAGAACAACAGACCGATGAGTGGTTGCTGCTAGTGAGCCTCAAGCCCAGCCTGGTGGTGTGCGATAATGGGCAAAATCTCGTTGCAGCTCTGGGACTAGCCGTTTGGACGCACATCCCTTGCCTGGAACATGTGCTGAATCTGGTGGTGCAGAAGTTTCTTAAAAACTACCCAGACACATCAGAGCTTCTGCAGAAAGTGCGGGCCGTCAGTGCACTCGCCTGTCTGCGCTGCAGCGTAACTTCGGACTTCCAGCTCACCGCCTCATATGCGACGTCCCACCACATGGAACTCCACCTTGCATATGCTGGATAGACTGTGCGAGCAGCAGCAGGCGATAGTGGAGTTTTAGCTGCAGCATGCACCGGTCAGTCTCTCTGCGGAACAGCACTAATTCCCCACCAATGAGTGGGCCTCCATGCGAGACCTGTGTGCCTTGTTGCGGTGTTTCGAGTACTCAACCAACATGGCCAGTGCCGATGACGCCGTTCTTAACGTTACTATACCACTTCTATGATTCCTTGAAAAAACACTTAGGGCGATGATGGAAGAGGATGTGGCAAAGGAGGAAGAGGGGGCATTTCCCAGGGTTTCAGACCAGTCATTCAGAAGTGGCTCAGAAGGTGGGTTCCTGCACCAGCAGAGGCCAGGTACACATGTAGCCAGCCAGGGCCAGTTCTGGAGGACGAGGAGGCTGAGGTAGAGGAGGAGGAACCGGGTTCATAGCAGGGTGGCACCCAACGCAGCTCATGGCCATCACTGGAGCGTGGCTGAGGGGATACGGAGGACACAGACGAAACACCACCTACAGAGGACAGCTTATCTTTACGTCTGGGCAGCCTGGCACAAATGCCCGACTACATGCCGTAGTGCCTGCACAACGACAGCAGAGTTGCCCACATTGTAACTTGTGCTGACTACTGGGTTGCCACCCTGCTGGATCCCCGATACAAAGACAATGTGCCCTCCTTAATTCCCACAGTGGAGTGTGATAGGAAGATGCTCGACTACAAGCACACGCTGGTAGACGCGCTCCTGAGGGCATTCCCAACTGACACTGGGGGACAAGTGGAGCACAATGGCGAAGGCAGAGGAGAAGGAGAAAGAGGTCGCCAACGCAGCTGTGTCACAGGCAGCACCTCAGAAAGCAGGGTTAGCATGGCCGACATGTGGAAAAGCTTTGTCCCCGCGCCAGAACAACCTGCACCACCAGCTGATATGGAACGTCTTAGCAGGAGGCAGCATTTGAACAACATGGTGGAACTGTACGCGTGCACACGCCTACACGTACTAACTGATGGTTCTTCCCTATTCAACTTCTGGTTCTCCAAATTGTCCACATGGCCTGAGCTTGCCCTTTATGCTTTGGAGGTGCTGGCCTGCCCTGCACCCATTGTATTATATGAAGGTGTATTTAGCACGGCAGGGGGCGTCATTACAGACAAACGCAGCCGCCTGTCCTCAGCCAATGTGGAGAAGCTCACGTTCATTAACATTAGCCGGCATGGATCCCACAGGACTTGTCCGTACCTTTTGCAGAATAGACATTTTAACCGCCTCAACCATACATTCTTGTACTTCAGTGCGCTGACTTATTCATTAAATCCTTTTTTTTATTTGTCCCATTTTTTGGGGGGGAGCTACCCCAATGTTAAAAGCCCAAAAAAATCAAATAAATAAAAAATAAAACCTTTTAAGATACCCCCTCTTCCTCCTCCGCCACCTTAATCGCCGCTTCCACCAACAACACAACATTTGCCGCCTCCTCAACCTCTGACTCCACATCTACCTCCTCCTCCGAGTTGCTGGTTAATAATGCTTAATTTTTATTTAGTTATTTCCCTATTCACATTTGTTTGCAGGGGACTTATCCACATTTAGCTGCCTTTTGGAGCACTATAGTCCTTACCAGGACTTTGTTACAGCCATATTTGTGCCCAAAAGTTCGGGTACACATTTACTTCATTGGTGGGTGACATGAAGCCTGTTTTGCTGTGAATGAACCTCTCCTCTGTCTGGGTCCCAGGGGCCTACATTTCTGAAAATCACTTGTTCCATTGGTGGGTAACATTAAACTCTTTTTGCCGTGAATGAACCCCTCCTCTGTCTCGGTGCCAGGGGCCTAACTTACTGAAAATCGCCTGTTCCATTGGTGGGTGACATTAACCTTTTATTGCCATGAATAAACCTCTCCTCTGTCTGGGTGCCAGGGGCCTACATTAGTGAAAATCGCCTGTTCCATTGGTGGGTGACATTAACATCTTTTTGCAGTGAATGAACCTCTCCTCTGTCAGGGTGCCAGGGGCCTACGTTTCTGAATATCGCCTGTTCCATTGGTGAGTGACATGAAGCCATTTTTGCCGTGAATGAACCTCTCCTCTGTCTGGGTGCACTACTGGCTGGGCAGGACAGCTTTTCCAGGGCCAACAGACAAATCCAGTTTGACTGTCCAGTATTCCACTGGATCTTCAATGACGGCTGGCAGGGTGCACTCCAAGTATACAACCACCTGCTGGTTCAGGTTCTGCTCTATGTCTAGCTTCTGGTGAGTAGTTTCTTTACTAGGCGGGTGAAGAAAGCTGCTCATCAGCGACTCTAGACTCAGGCTGCTGCTGATGGAGCTGGTACTGCTCCTGCCACTCCACCCCTCCCCAGCAGCCATGGCAGTGGAACGTGAGCGCAGAGGGCCCCCCCGGTCAGACCTGCGAGAGGATGGACGATGGTGCAGATAGGCAGTGGCCAACTGAATACATAGGATGTCTCTATAGTAGTTCAGTTTGTCTTCCCTCTCGGCGGGTGTAAAAAAGGCCCCCAATTTTGGACTGGTAGCAAGGGTCCAACAAGGTGGACAGCCAGAAGTCATCCCTCTTCTGAATGGTGACAATTCGGCTGTCACTACGCAAGCAAGTGAGCATGCAGTGGACCATTTGTGCAAGTAACTCGGGGGGACTCCCTGCCTCCATCTCCACTGCATACTGCCACGGTGTGTCTGGGTCCTCTGCCTCGTCTTCCTCATCGCCCTATGGCTCCTCCGGCTTCTCCTGCTCCTCCTCTCCTGTCACCTGTGTAGAAAAACCACCCATTTTGTTACACATTGCTTGTGCTCCAATGTCCTCCTCCTCCAGTTAATCCTCCACATGGCTTATGTGGCCTTGAGATCTAGGCACCACATCTCCAGTCCCCTGACCAGCCAGATTTAACAGCATCTGTAAAGGACACGAAGCAGTGGAATGACGTTGTTCATCCCGTAGTCCTGGCGACTGACAAATAATGTGTCCTCCTCAAAGGGCCTGAGCAAACAGCAGGTGTCATGCATGAGCTGCCACTGGCAGACATCGAAGTTACACAGACGAGTACTCCTGTCCGCTTGTCATCAAGAAATCGTTGATGGCCTTTCTTGGTTCGTATAGTTGGTCCAACATATGGAGGGTGGAATTCCAACAGGTGTAAACGTCGCATATCAGTTTATGTTGTGGGATGTCGTTCTGCCTCTGCAGCTCAAGGAGGGTGTGCTTTGCGGTGTACAAGTGGCTGAAGTGCATGCAAAGTTTCCTGGCCATTTTAGGATGTTTTGCAGATGGGTGGAAGACTTCAGGAACTGTTTGACAACCAGATTAAACATGTGTGCCATGCAGAGCGCATGGCTCAGCCCTCATTGACACAGCGCCGACACCATGTTCCTCCCGTTGACGGTCACGATGGTTCCGATTTTGAGTCACGGAGAAAGCTAGGATTCGATTTCTTGCTGAAGGACACGGAGCAGTTCCTCCCCTGTGTGACTCCGTTTGCCCAGGCAAACCAGTTGCTGAACAGCATGAGAGTGATGAGAGGGGTCGCACATGGCTTGCATACACTACATGCCTCCAACATAATTCTTGGATCTCTACATGAAAATAATGTATTTGCTGTAAATCGCAAGAGGGGCATAGTTGGAGACATTAACTTCACATGAGATGCAGAGCACCGGAGTTCAGCCACCTATTTGCTTCCCGCTGTTTACTGCTCCTGAATTTAAATTGGGGCAGCCAGCTTCAGCTTCCTCTGGTGTGTATTCGTAGGGAGTCCTTTTGCTATGGCTTTGCACAGGGAGCAAGAATGTTACGCACAATTCTGATGGAACTCCCGATCTTAAGGAACAGAACTTGGACTCCAAAGCAGAGGCTCTCCTGTCATGTCTTGTGTGCTGTGGAGATCGAATGCAGATGGAGCAGATAAAAACACGTGAATTTCACCATTACGTAATTCGGTCCATACAGCAAAAGGAGGTCTAAAATAACTCATCAATTTTCCCCCCAAAAAATGTTTGAAATAAAAAATTTCAACAATGAAAGGATAATGAAATTCAGTTTATACAGAAGAAAGTCTACAATAAACCATCAATTTTCCCAAAAAAGCCTGTTTCACATAACAAAATTCATTTCTACGTAATTCGGTCCATACTGCAAAAGAAGGCCTACAATCACCCATCAATTTTCCTCAAAAAAACGTGTGAAATAAAAATTATCACCAATGAAAACATAATGGAATTCGGTTCATACAGAAGAAAGTCTACAATAACCCATCAATTTTACCCAAAAAAGCCTGTTTCACATAACAAAATTCATTTCTACGTAATTCGGTCCATACTGCAAAAGAAGGCCTACAATCACCCATCAATTTTCCTCAAAAAAAGGTGTGAAATAAAAAATTTCACCAATGAAAACATAATGGAATTCGGTTCATACAGAAGAAAGTCTACAATAACCCATCAATTTTCCCCAAAAAAGCCTGTTTCACAGAAAAAATTTCACCACTACGTAATTGAGTCCATACCACAAAAAATGCTTTACCACATATAACTGCACCGCTGAACGGCAAATATATTTTTCTTTCGCCACTAATACACGGCAAAAAGGGCTTTACCACATATAACTGCACCGCTGAACAGAAATTTGGCCCTAATTTTTTTCTACTTTCCTACTACACAAGGCTTTTCAACATATAAGTGCAATGCTGAACGGCGAATATATCTTTCTTTTGCCAATAATACATGGCAAACAGGGCTTTAGAATATATAACTGCACCGCTGAACGGTAATTAGGTCCTAATTTTTTTCCACTACACAAAAGGCTTTTCAACATATAAGTGCAACGCTGGACCCCTCTGCAGGGGAACCACCTCTTGAAATTATCTCTGTTCAGTGGCAGCTAACCCAGGGAGGGTCAAGAGACCCCTGTGTGTGGCACCAAGGGGACAGGCTATGGCATAGTTAGTGAAAAGTAAGAGGTCAGGGCACACAGAGCTTGTGCAATCCATTATACAGGCAAAAAGTCAACTCCAGCAAACAGGCAGAGGTCAAGCACAGGAAATCGTAATAATAGAACACCTTTGCAGGAACTAACAAGCTAGGAAGCCTATTGCTCAGGTATCTAGGGTTAGCAGCCATTGGCTGGGGACAGATTTTGCTGCCCTTTCCCCAGTTCTTAAAGAGCCTGCATGCATGGCTCAATCTGGTCCCAGGGAAACTACAGGCAAAGGACAAGAAGTCAGAAGGGTCCTAACAGACAGAATGAGTGAATCCAACAGCCATACCTACTAGAGGAGAAAGAGGCTGGAGCATCACGAACCACCAGTATAACATCCGAGAAAAATACTAATATATAGCTCCATGCATATAAAGCCTATGCTTCAAGTTAAAACCAATACCTCTATCTATATTGCAAAATCTGCAGAAACTTAATTGGTTTGTCCTAGATAAGGAATAGATTGAAGTAGTTGGTAGCGTGGCGCGTCAAGGCCCACACAGCCTGCCTGTTACTCCCTGAGTCACTCCAAGTCACAGAAGTAGCGTTAGGTATTTATATTTGGTACAAAGAAAGATAACAAGTGGTCCAGTGGATGGATGGATCCCATGTCTGCCACTCGCCCATGAGGATGGAGTGGGAGAATTGTGCGGGGGGAGGAGAGATGTGCTGCTGCCAGCCCACTGGCCCATGGATTGGATTTGGAGAAATGTGCCATGGGGGGGCGACGACAGAAGACAGAAGGAGAGATGTGCTGCTGCCATGTGGCACTGGCCCATTAGGGGAGAAATGTGCCATGAGGTGGGAGGAGAGATGTGCTGCTGCCAGCCCACTGTCCCATGGATTGGAGTGGGAGAAATGTGCCATTGGGGGGGGGAGGGGGGGCGACAGAAGGAGAGATGTGCTGCTGCCATGTGGCATTGGCACATGGAGGGGAGAAATGTGCCATGGGGGTGGGGAGGAGAGATTTGCTGCTGCCACTGGCCCATGGAGGGGGAGAAATGTGCCATTGGGGGGGGGAGAGTGTGCTGCCATAATGGAGGGGGGGAGAAATAATGTGACGCGAAGGGGGTGATGTAAAAAGAAGGGGGTGATGACGGGTCACGTGACATGGAGGGGGAGAAATGTGACATTAAGGCCGGGGCCCGGGGGGGCATCATTGGGGGCACTTTTTACTGGCACATTATTAGGTTGCAATATGGGGGCACTTCCTACTGGCACATTATTGGGGGGCACTATGGGGGCACTTCTTGCCGACACATTATTGGTGGGCACTATAGGGGCATCTACTGAGGCTACAAAGAAGTGGTATGTAATATGGAGGGCTCTGTACAGTGGCATTTTATACTGGGACACATTATGGTGGGTACTATGGGGAAAGGGGAGAGAAATACTATGGGGTCATCTACGGGGGGCACTAAGAAGGGGTATTTTATGCTTGCAAATTATGGGGGACACTTAGGGCATCTACTGGGGCACTATGTAGGGGCATTTTATACTGGTACATTATGGGGGTACTAGAAGGAAGGGGGGAGAGGAGCACTATGCAGCATTTACTGGGGGCAATATAAAGGGGTATTTTATACTGGTACATTATGGTGGCACTATGGGAACATTAGCTCAACTGGGGGCATGGGGGCATTACAAGGGGGTATTTTTTGCACTGTCTAATATAAGGAGAATTATTTCTACGGGGGGGGGGGGGCTTTATGGTGGGCTTTATTACTCCCCCATGGTATGAGCCCTCTAGTAGCAGCACCAGCGTCTCCCTACTCTGCTATCCCTCTGCCCCTTCTCCAAATCCTTATTATGAAATCTTTCTCATTAGGATAAAACGCATCAGCTCCGCCGAGCCTCCGGCCAAAGTGTGGAACTGGTGTCCGAGATCCCCAAGGGTCAAGCCAAGTAATTGTAAGTTTTTATGTAAAATCTAATTGTTATACACATATAGCATCCACTGTGCCCCACAATATACCGTTTCTTCTGTTTGAACGTCCACAAATTAAATCTCCAAACTGATTGATGAACCAGATGTGTGGGCCAGCCACGATTAAACCTATTATTGTTTTTATTGATGACAGTACTGTTTTATGGTTTTATCAATATCACTGACGTGATGTTAAAGCCAGCAAGTGTCATGTTGCGGGGGGGGGCCTTATTGTTTTTCGCCCTAGGGCCCCATTTGACCTAGAACCGGCCCTGCCCGCTGGGGCCCTGGAAATCTGTGAACTGAGTTCTGCCTCTGCTCTGCAGCTGCTACACTGCGCAGCACCGCAGAGTGAGGAGAGGTATCTATCAGGAGCATGCACGCGCCCTGATGAATCACCAGGGCCGGGATGCCATCTCTGCTGTCCATATGCCAGGCAGTATTGCCCCTTCAATCATATACCGCCTGCCCGCCTGGTTTTATAAATCCATGTCAGAGGTTGCATTCTGCATGAAAGTTTTTTTCCCCAAAGCTCATTTTTGGAAACCATTTTTTGGTTCCACTCACAGTATAGGAAAGCATTATGGGTAATTAAGAAATCTACTGTA
This sequence comes from Bufotes viridis, assembly GCA_033119425.1. Taxonomy (NCBI): domain Eukaryota; kingdom Metazoa; phylum Chordata; class Amphibia; order Anura; family Bufonidae; genus Bufotes; species Bufotes viridis. The sequence continues at coordinate 329,657,891 of CM065593.1, read as the reverse complement.
GCTGTATATCAAATAATTTATGGAAAATAAATGTAACGGAGTAACGCAGGAACATGCTTTCTTTATGTCCATGGAGACATGATATGTAGCCTGGGTTTTCACCATAGAAAGAGGCATCTTGCTGTATAGGGGGCAAAGTGGGAATTTGTTGGCCTACAATAAAAATTGGGGTTTCAAGAGTTTGAAAAAGATAAAGATGTGGACAAATGTACCAGTGATTCTCTCTTCCAATTAGCTTTTTACGTTGGTAAATCTCCATCCTCTGGGGTCTATTATATTATAAGGGGATATTAAAATAAAGAGGGGGCCATAATACTACAGAGGGTCCATTATAATAATACAGAGGGGGCCATAATAAAACAGAGGGGCCATCATAATAATACAGAGGGACAATTATAGAACCGAACACAGCCGGTCATGGCTGGTCCAGCAGTATACACATATATATATATTTACACACCCGCACAAAATTTGTGGATGTCCATTTCTAAAGAAAAAATGGGGTTAATTAAATACTCTGCTGTATTCAATAAATAGTGCATTGTAGGCGAATTATTTAAAATTTACAATCTCATTTTTCCAATAAAGCTATGTATTATGCAAGGACAGGCTGGACAGCTTGATTCTAATGTACAGCGTGTTACATACATGTTTATTGAATCCAGCAAAGTATTTTGATCCCCATTTCTTTTTAGAAATGGACATCTGCACATTTTTTGCAAAAAGAAAATTGGATGATCTTGAATCTGATAAGGAAGCAAGAGAAGAATCCGGACTTCATGAACAAGAGGCAGTACCAAGCACAAGCAGTTCTGCAGATCCAGTTACAGCTGCAGCATCAACTGAATGTAGCCATCTCGATGCTCTGGTAAATGATATCCGATTGTATTTGAATTCATCCAAAAAGCTAACAGATGATCTGAAATACATACATACACCCCACTAGAAAATTTTGACTTGAAAAAGGATTCTAGTGGACACGTAGATGTCAGTTGGAGTACGTTTTGTAGACACAAGTAGCACCTTAGCTGTCAAAGAAGAATTCCTTGGATTTCCAACCTTAAAAGAAATGGATGCTGCCTCAATTGCAAATATGATTATGAACTCATGTTGTAAATTTAGATTAAAGTTAGAAAAACTCCATGGCCAAGGATATGATGGATGCTCTACAATGGCAGGAAAAGAAGGTGGCGTTCAAGCTATAATAAAAAGAAAATATCCTAAAGCTACGTTTACTCACTGTGCTACACATAAATTGAATTTAGTTGTGAATGACCTGAATGCTGTTCCTGATATATGGAATTTTGTTGGCACAGTGAAGACCATCATCAAGTTTTTCCGTGAGAGTCCAAAAAGAAGATCTCTTATTCCCAATGTGCCATTGCTGAGTGAAACATGCTGGACACCAAAATATGAGACCATTAGAATTTTTAGCTCTAACTTTGAAAACATTTTTCAACAACTAAGCTTTCTGGTAACTACAGCATGTGGTAAGACACGTCAGGAATAGAGTTGAGCGAACACCTGGATGTTTGGGTTCGAGAAGTTCGGCCGAACTTCCCGAAAATGTTCGGGTTCGGGATCCGAACTCGACCCGAACTTCTCCCCAACCCGAACCCCATTGAAGTCAATGGGGACCAGAACTTTTGGGAACTAAAAAGGCTGTAAAATAGTCCAGGAAAGGGATAGGGTGCTGCAAAAGGCAAATGTAGGTAAAATCCCTGCAAACAAATGTGGATAGGGAAATTAATTAAAATAACATAAAATAAATAAAAATTAAGCAATATCAATTGGAGAGAGGTCCCATAGCAGAGAATCAGGCTTCAAGTCACCCACCAATGGAGAAGGCCACTTTCATTTATTTAGGCCCCAGCACCCAGACAGAGGACAGAGGTCGCATAGCAGAGAATCAGGCGTCATGTCACCCACCAATGGAGAAGGCCACTTTTCGATAATATGCCCCTGGCACCCAGACGGAGGAGAGAGGTCGCATAGCAGAGTATCGGGCTTCATGTCACCCAGCAATAGAGAAGGCCACTTCCAGATATTAGGCCCATGGCACCCAGACAGAGGAACAAGGTCGCATAGCAGAGAATCAGGCATGATGTCACCAACCAATGGAACAGGCCACTTTCAGATAATTAGGCCTAGTCGGAGGAGAGGTTCATTCAACTTTTGGTTGCACCGCAATATAATGGTAAAAAAAAAAAAGAGGATTCAATAAAGAAGTGCCCCGGAGTACAAGAATACATGGTTGAGGGGGAGGCAGTTATAAATGTCTATTCTGCACAAGGGAGGCACAGGTCCTGTGGGATCCATGCCTGGTTCATTTTTATGAACGTCAGCTTGTCCACGTTGGCTGTGGACAGACAGCTGCGTTTGTCAGTAATGACGCCCCCTGCCGTGCTGAATACACATTCAGACAAAACGCTGGCCGCCGGGCAGGCCAGCACCTCTAAGGCATAAAATGCTAACTCTGGCCACGTGGACAATTTGGAGACCCAGAAGTTGAATGGGGCCGAACCATCAGTCAGTATGTGGAGGGGTGTGCAGACGTACTGTTTAACCATGTTAGTGAAATGCTGCCTCCTGCTAACACGTTCCGTATCAGGTGGTGGTACAGTTAGCTGTGGCGTGGAGACAAAACTTTTCCACATTTCTGCCATGCTAACCCTGCCCTCAGAGGAGCTGGCCGTGACACAGCTGCTTTGGCGACCTCTTGATCCTCCTCTGCCTTCACCTTGGGCTTCCACCTGTTCCCCTGTGACATTTGGGAATGCTCTCAGGAGCGCCTCTACCAGCGTGCGCTTGTACTTGCGCATCTTCCTATCACGCTCCAGTGCATGAAGTAAGGTGGGCACATTGTCTTTGTACCGGGGATCCAGCAGGGTGGCAACCCAGTAGTTCGCACACGTTAAAATGTGGGCAACTCTGCTGTCGTTGCGCAGGCACTGCAGCATGTAGTCGCTCATGTGTTCCAGGCTCCCGAGAGGTAAGGACAAGCTGTCCTCTGTGGGAGGCGTATCGTCATTGTCCTCCGTATCCCCCCAGCCACGCACCAGTGATGGGCCTGAGCTGTGTCGGTTGCCACCACGCTGTGAACCTGCTTCATCCTCATCCTCCTCGTCCTCCAGTAGTGGGCCCTGGCTGGCCACATTTGTACCTGGCCTCTGCTGTTGCAAAAAACCTCCCTCTGAGCCACTTCTAACAGACTGGCCTGAAATTGCTAAAAACGACCCCTCATCCTCCTCCTCCTGGGCCACCTCCTCTTCCATCATCGCCCTAAGCGTTTTCTCAAGGAGACATAGAAGTGGTATTGTAACGCTGATAACGGTGTCATCGCCACTGGCCATGTTGGTGGAGTACTCGAAACAGCGCAACAGGGCACACAGGTCTCGCATGGAGGCCCAATCATTGGTGGTGAAGTGGTGCTGTTCCGCAGTGCGACTGACGCGTGCGTGCTGCAGCTGAAGCTCCACTATGGCCTGCTGCTGCTCGCACAGTCTCTCCAGCATGTGCAAGGTGGAGTTCCACCTGGTGGGCACGTCGCATATGAGGCGGTGAGCGGGAAGGCCGAAGTTCTGCTGTAGCGCAGACAGGCGAGTAGCGGCAGGATGTGAACGCCGGAAGCGCGCACAGACAGCCCCCACTTTATGCAGCAGCTCTGACATGTCGGGATAGTTGTGAATGAACTTCTGCACCACCAAATTCAGCACATGCGCCAGGCAAGGGATGTGCGTCAAACCGGCTACTCCCAGAGCTGCGACGAGATTTCGCCCATTATCGCACACCACCAGGCCGGGCTTGAGGCCCACCGGCAGAAACCACTCGTCGGTCTGTTGTTCAATACCCCGCCACAACTCCTACGCGGTGTGGGGCCTGTCTCCCAAACATATGAGTTTCAGAACGGCCTGCTGATTTTTACCCCGGGCTGTGCTGAAATTGGTCGTGAAGGTGTGTGGCTGACTGGATGAGCTGGTGGAAGCAGAGGAGGAGGAAGCCGAGTAGGAGGAGGAGGCTACAGGAGGCAAAGAATGATGCCCTGCGATCCTTGGCGGCGGAAGGACGTGCGCCAAGGAACTCTCCGCCTGCGGCCCAGCCGCCACTACATTTACCCAGTGTGCAGTTAGGGAGATATAGCGTCCCTGGCCGTGCTTACTGGTCCATGTATCTGTGGTTAGGTGGACCTTGCCACAGATGGCGTTGCGCAGTGCACACTTTATTTTATCGGATACTTGGTTGTGCAGGGAAGGCCCGGCTGTCTTGGAGAAGTAGTGGCGGCTGAGAACAACTTACTGTGGGACAGCCATGGACATCAGCTGTTTGAAGCTGTGTGTGTCCACCAGCCTGAATGACAGCATTCCAAAGGCCAGTAGTTTAGAAATGCTGGCATTCAGGCCCAGGGCTCGAGGGTGGCTACGTGGGAATTTACGCTTTCTCTCCAAGTTTTGTGAGATGGAGAGCTGAACGCTGCCGTGTGACATGGTGGAGATGCTTGGTGACGCAGGTGGTGTTGTCGGTGGCACATCCTCTGTTTGGTGGACGGCAGGTGCCAACATTCCTCCCGAGGCGGAGGAAGAGGCCAAGGCAGCAGCAGAAGAGAGAGCAGGGGGAGCCAGAGTGAGTTCCTTGCTTTTAAGGTGTTTACTCCACTGCAGTTCATGCTTTGAATGTAGATGCCTGGTCATGCAGGTTGTGCTAAGGTTCAGAATGTTAATGCCTCGCTTCAGGCTCTGATGGCACAGCGCGCAAAACACTCGGGTCTTGTCATCAGCACATTGTTTAAAGAAGTGCCATGCCAGGGAACTCCTTGAAGCTGCCTTTGGGGTGCTCGGTCCCTGGTGGCGGTGGCCAGTAGCAGGCGAACTCTCTTGGAGGCGGCTGTTCTGCTTTTGCCCCCTGCTCTCTCTTTTGCTACGCTGTTGGCTCGGTCTCACCACTGCCTCTTCCTCTGAACTATGAAAGTCAGTGGCACGACCTTCATTCCATGTGGGGTCTAGGACCTCATCGTCCCCTGCATCGTCTTCGAACAGGAAGTCAGGGAGGAAAACTGTGTGGGTCTGCACACTGCAGAAAGACGCAGCAGTTGGCACCTGTGTTTCGTCATAATCAGAGACGTGCGGACTCCGATGAGGTGGTATTCCCATGTCCTCATCATCAGGAAACATCAGAGGTTGTGCATCAGTGCATTCTATGTCTTCCACCACTGGGGAAGGGCTAGGTGGATTCCCTTAGGAAACCCTGCCAGCAGAGTCTTCAAACAGCATAGGAGACTGCTGCATAACTTGAGGCTCTGACAGTTTCCCTGATATGTATGGGGGTGATGTGACAGACTGATGGGCTTGGTTTTCAGGTGCCACCTGTGCGCTTTCTGCAGAAGACTGGGTGGGAGATAATGTTGTGAACATGCTGGATCCACTGTCGGCCACCCAATTGACTAGCGCCTGTACCTGCTCAGGCCTTACCATCCTTAGAACGGCATTGGGCCCCACCAAATATCGCTGTAAATTCTGGCGGGTACTGGAACCTGAGGTAGTTGGTTCACTAGGACGTGTGGCTGTGGCAGAATGGCCACGTCCTCTCCCAGCACCAGAGGGTACGCTAACACCACCACGACCGCGTCCGCGTCCCTTACTAGATGTTTTCCTCATTGTTACCGTTCACCAAGCACCACAATAAGGAAAAAAATATTTGGCCCAATGTATTGATTTCAAATTCAGACCTTTTTTACAGGCACCTAACACTCTCTGCCTATTTGTTTATGTAGCGTATTACACTAATCCAGGCACAGCAGTAACCACTAATTTAGGGGAATATCTCTTTTAGGGCTAGTATTTAGGCCCTCGATGAAAGGTATCCTTTTATGGACAGATTTACAATTGGCCTGCAACAGCTCGAACACCAGATTAAGGGTATTGCTATTTTGGCAATTGAATTTAACCCCAGAACAAAATATATGTTTTTGTGGACACTATGAAACTTGGCCTGCAACAGCTGGGACACCAGATTCAGGGTATTGCTATTTTGGCAATTGAATTTCACCCCAGAACAAAATATATGTTTTTGTGGACACTATAAATCTTGGCCTGCAACAGCTGGGACACCAGATTCAGGGTATTGCTATTTTGGCAATTGAATTTCACCCCAGAACTAAATATATGTTTTGGCGGACACTATTATATTTTGCCAGCCACAGCTGAAAACACTGATTTATGGTATTGCTATTTTGGCAATTGAATTTGACCCCAGAACAAAATATATGTTTTGGCGGTCACTATTATATTTTGGCAGCCACAGCTGAAACCACTGATTTATGGTATTGCTATTTTGGCAATTGAATTTCACCCCAGAACAAAATATATGTTTTGGCGGACACTATGAAACTTGGCCTGCAACAGCTGGGACACCAGATTCAGGGTATTGCTATTTTGGCAATTGAATTTCACCCCAGAACAAAATATATGTTTTGGCGGACACTATTATATTTTTCCAGCCACAGCTGAAAACACTGATTTATGGTATTGCTATTTTGGCAATTGAATTTCACCCCAGAACAAAATATATGTTTTGGCGGACACTATTATATTTTGCCAGCCACAGCCTAAACCACTGATTTATGGTATTGCTATTTTGGCAATTGAATTTCACCCCAGAACAAAGTATATGTTTTGGCGGACACTATTATATTTTGCCAGCCACAGCTGAAACCACTGATTTATGGTATTGCTATTTTGGCAATTGAATTTGACCCCAGAACAAAATATATGTTTTGGCGGTCACTATTATATTTTGGCAGCCACAGCTGAAACCACTGATTTATGGTATTGCTATTTTGGCAATTGAATTTCACCCCAGAACAAAATATATGTTTTGGCGGACACTATGAAACTTGGCCTGCAACAGCTGGGACACCAGATTCAGGGTATTGCTATTTTGGCAATTGAATTTCACCCCAGAACAAAATATATGTTTTGGTGGACACTATGAATCTTGGCCTGCAACAGCTGGGACACCAGATTCAGGGTATTGCTATTTTGGCAATTGAATTTCACCCCAGAACAAAATATATGTTTTGGCGGACACTATTATACTTTGCTAGCCACAGCTGAAACCACTGATTTATGGTATTGCTATTTTGGCAACTGAATTTCACCCCAGAACAAAATATATGTTTTGGCAGACACTATGAATCTTGGCCTGCAACAGCTGGGACACCAGATTTATGGTATTGCTATTTTGGCAATTGAATTTCACCCCAGAACAAAATAAATGTTTTGGCGGACACTATGAATCTTGGCCTGCAACAGCTGGGACAACCAGATTCAGGGTATTGCTATTTTGGCAATTGAATTTCATCCCAGAACAAAATATATGTTTTGGCGGACACTATTATATTTTTCCAGCCACAGCTGAAACCACTGATTTATGGTATTGCTATTTTGGCAATTGAATTTCACCCCAGAACAAAATATATGTTTTGGCGGACACTATTATATTTTGGCAGCCACAGCTGAAACCACTGATTTATGGTATTGCTATTTTGGCAATTGAATTTCACCCCAGAACAAAGTATATGTTTTGGCGGACACTATTATATTTTGCCAGCCACAGCTGAAACCACTGATTTATGGTATTGCTATTTTGGCAATTGAATTTGACCCCAGAACAAAATATATGTTTTGGCGGTCACTATTATATTTTGGCAGCCACAGCTGAAACCACTGATTTATGGTATTGCTATTTTGGCAATTGAATTTCACCCCAGAACAAAATATATGTTTTGGCGGACACTATGAAACTTGGCCTGCAACAGCTGGGACACCAGATTCAGGGTATTGCTATTTTGGCAATTGAATTTCACCCCAGAACAAAATATATGTTTTGGCGGACACTATTATATTTTTCCAGCCACAGCTGAAAACACTGATTTATGGTATTGCTATTTTGGCAATTGAATTTCACCCCAAAACAAAATATATGTTTTGGCGGACACTATGAAACTTGGCCTGCAACAGCTGGGACACCAGATTCAGGGTATTGCTATTTTGGCAATTGAATTTCACCCCAGAACAAAATATATATTTTGGCGGACACTATTATACTTTGCCAGCCACAGCTGAAACCACTGATTTATGGTATTGCTATTTTGGCAATTGAATTTCACCACATAAAATAATCTATCCTTTGCCAGACAGTATTATACTTGGCTAGCCAAAGCTGGAACACCAGATTTAGGGGATTGGTATTTGGGCAATTGTATTTAACCCCTTAATAAAATATAGAAATTGCTATTCTGAGTTTCTAGGGGTGACAATTAGCACAGCCAAGCCCCTGATGTAGGATATAGTGACAGAAAAACGTGACAGAAAAACGCTCTGTGCAGCCTAATAACCAGTGAGCAATTAATTAGCAGAAGTTGAATGATTCACAGCTGTAGATCGATCACTTCATTAGGTGTTTTTGCTGACTTTTCCCTGCCTAATCTCACCCTCACAGAAGCTGCGTCCTCTCCATACACTAATCAGAGCAGTGTGACGAGCGGCGCTACGTGACCCCAGCTTAAATAGAGGCTGGGTCACATGCTGCACTTGGCCAATCACAGCCATGCCATTAGTAGGCATGGCTGTGATGGCTTCTTAGGGCAAGAAGTAAAACGCTAGCTGATAGGCTGCTGTGCAACCCTTCAGAAAGCGGGAAGAAATCGCCGAACAACGGACTCGAACCCGAACTTTTTTGAAAATGTTCCGAACACCCCAAAATTCAGTACGAACCATAACTAGTTCGGGTTCGCTCATCTCTAGTCAGGACGCATATCAATTGCAATGTTTCTGTAGCACAGTGAGCTTCCTCTTTTGCTTGAATATCAATGCACAATACTCCTCAAGATTAGAAGCTGTAAGCCAGGCTCTCCATGCTGTTCAGCTTGATATTCTCCAAGTAAAAAGCAGAAGAGAAATTCACAGAAATATTTTCAAGCGTTCAAAGAATGTTAGAAAACTTGAACATCGAACTTTCTGTTCCCAGACTGTGGGGCCGACAAGTATTTTGTTCTAACTTTATTTGCTCTTCAGTGGAAGAATATTATCGACAATCCATATATGTGCCATACATGGACTCTATTATTTCAGCATTAGAAAGTAGGTTTGGGAATTAAAGTAAGAAAAATTTCAGCCTGTTTTCACTTTACCAAAAACGAATGACAAAAATTACACTTGAGCAATACAAATGCCATATTGCAAACATCAGAGAAATTTATAACTTCGAAAATATGGAAGCCGAAGCAATCACGTGGTATGAGATCTGGTCAACAAAGGTAGAACAGTTTGATAATGGATTTTTAGATTTGTTAAACCACACAGATTTATTTCCATCACTCCGGTAAGCAATTCTTGTCACTCTCACATTGCCAGTGACCACCTGTACAGTGGAACGATCATTCAGCACTATGAGGAGGGTGAAAACCTGGTTGAGGTCGACCAGGGGCGGACTGGGCCGGGGAGCAATTGCCGCCCGGGCCCCTCTGTTGTCTCTGTAAATGGCCCCTGTAGTTTCACCCCTTTGGGGTATGCATGTCCCCTGCTGCGGCCCTGGTGACAAGTAGGGGAGGCCGGCGGCAGGGTACAGGGAGATGAACTCTTCCACTGTGGAAGCGTTCATCTCCATAGTCATCTGTATCGCCATCCTCAGGACGGCGATACAGATGTCCATGCTGCGGCAGAGGAGAGAGAGGTGTGTCCCCTCCCTGATCCTCTGATAGGCTTCCAGTCTAGTGCTGGCAGCCTATCAGAGGCTGGTGCAGTACAGCGAGGGACACAGGTCGGAAGAGGCCTGCATCGCATTGCTGGAGGTAAGTATAAGTGTTTTTTGTTTGTTTTTTGTTTTTTGGGGGGCAACTGGCACATAATAAGGTGGGGGAGGGAGACTACTGGTACATAAGGGGGGCTACTGGCACATAAGGAGGGGCTACTCGCACATATGGGGGGACTACTGGCACATAAGGGGTGACTACTGGCAGATAAGGGAGGGCTGTTGGCACTTAAGGGGGGCTACTGGAACATAAATTTGCACAAGATCACAGACCTTTGCAGTTCCTTTTTCGAGATCACTAACTAGTGAACAAAAACTGTTCAAACCTACTCATTGAAAAATGGCTTGTGCTGGCTCTGCCCCTGATCTGTCTCCTTGACAGTCTCAGCAAATCCTATGCTTTTCTATGGGAAAACATTTTGATTGGCTTTTGATCAACATGTCGAACTCTGATGATGTCAGCCAGGCAGGCAGATTAGAGGCCGAGCCAGCAGCAGCTGACTGTAATAAAGTTAATATTTTATTATATTAAAGGCTTAGCAGGGGGAGTAGGGGATGTTTTTAACACTATAAGTTCAGGAATACATGTTTGTGTTCCTGACCTTATAGCGATCCTTTAAATTTGAGAGTAGGTGTTTACAGTTCCTAATCTACAACCATTATCTGTTAAAGTTTATATGTTTATTTTCAAATTTGGAAGACAATTGTTATCTCTAGTCCAGTCAAGTTCACCCTAAAGGTGTTCAATGGGGTTGAAGTCAGGGCTCTATGGGGCCGGGCCAGTCAAGTTCTTCCACACCAAACAAATCTAACCATATCTTTGAGGACCTTGCTTTGTACTTTGGGGCACAGTCAGGCTAGTTAAAGTGAAAACAGACTTCCTCAAATTATTCCCACATCATGGCTGGAAGCATTGCATTTTCTTGGTATGCTGAAGTATTAAAATGTCCCTCTAATAGAAGTAGCCCAATCCCTGAAAAACAGCCACATACCAGTATCCATCTTCCATCAAACTTTGCAGCTGGCACTTGGCACAATGCAGTCACAAGTAACATTCTTCTTGCATCCGCCACACCTAGACCCACCTATCAGACTGCCAAATGGAGATGTGCATGCACTGTGTATATGTATATATAATTAGTATATTTAATGTTATTTATTTTAATACATTTCAAAATAAATACAATTGTCAATATTTAATTGTCATATTTTTTGTTTATATTAACACCAAATGCAGTTTCTACATTTTTTATTCGGTTATAGTGCCTTGATCATGGGTGTATGACTAATGAGGTGCATTGAATAATGTTTACATTAAAGGCATACTACGGTCACCACGTCCAGAACAACTACAGCTTATTATATTAGTTATGGTGAGTATAATCAGCCGCTTCAAGCTTTTTGCAGTAAACCCTGTGTTTTCAGAGAAAATCCAGTGTTTACATTACTGCCTAGGAATACATCCACTGACCACTCCTCATATGGCAGCTAGAGGTACTTCCTAAGGCAGTGCTGTACACTTTGACCGCAGACTGGAATAAAAGTATGATTTTATTATATATAAGGGGGCAAGGAGGGAGAAGGGAGGCAGAGGAAGTTATAGAACTAGGGATACAACTTTGTATTCCTGGCACTTATAATATACATTTAAGCTTTTCCATCATGTTGCACAGCTCATGCGTTATTATATTTTGTGATAATGAATATGCCCCTCCTCTTTAGTACATTCTCCGAAACAAGCAGAGCATGGATGTCAATAAAATTATGCCCCCCCCCCATGAAAAATTTCTGCGGACGCAGATCTAGCCTTGTTTTGCTGGGGACTTTTGTCCGCTGCTCCACTCAACATGTGTCTGTCTGTTCAGTGTGTATGTGTGAATAGGAGTTTAGTTCATTGCGTCTCTACTCTGTTCAGCTGTTAATATTTCTCTCCTTGCTGTGTGCTGCAGGTCCAGTCTGGTTCTGTTAGACTTTGCTGAGAGAGCTATAATTTGTTTGTTCCTGTTTACCGTATGCTGCTGGATTCCTGGACTGTTGCTGTCTGCTCTGACCTTAGCTTTAATCTAGACTACAAGTATTGTCTGGTCCCCTGTTGCCTCATATTGGTGTCTCTGATCGCAGTTGGTCAGCAGCCAGTGGCGTGCCAAAGGGAGGGCAGAGGAAGGGGGGGTGCCCGCTCTTAGGGGGGTGCCAGAAGCAATGAGCGCTTCAATACAGATAGAAGAAAAAGAGAACCACCGCACACTCAGGGATTATATTATAGGGCACACTGCATAGGTGACAGGGACCGAAAATTAGAAAAATCTTCTTTTAAATTGTTGGGTGCAAAATTACAATTTTTGACAGGTACAAACCCCTGCTCTGCATAGGTGACAGGGACCAAAAATGCGGAAAATCTTCTTTTAAATTGTTGGGTGAAATATTACCATTTTTGCCAGGCACAAACCCTTGCTCTGCATAGGTGACACGGACCGAAAATTTGAAAAATCTTCTTTTAAATTGTTGGGTGCAATATTACCATTTTTGCCGTGAATAAATCCCTCCTCTGCACAGGTGACAGGGACCTACATTTCTAAAAATCGCCTGTTCCATTGGTGGGTGACATTAACCCTGCTTTGCTGTGAATAAACCCCTCCACTGCCTGGGTGCCAGGGGCCTACATTTTTAAAAATAGTCTGTTCCATTGGTGGGTGACATGAACCCCATTTTGCTGTGAATAAACCCCTCCTCTGTCTGGGTGCCAGGGGACTACATTTTAAAAAAATCGCCTGTTCCATTGGTGGGTGACATAAACCCTGTTTTGCCGTGAATAAACCCCTGCTCTGCATAGGTGACAGGGAACTAATTTTCTAAAAATCGCCTGTTCCATTAGTGGGTGACATGAACCCCGTTTTGCCGTGAATAAACCCATCTTCTGCCTGGGTGCCAGGGGCCTACAGTTTTAAAAATCACCTGTTCCATTGGTGGGTGACATAAACCCTGTTTTGCCGTGAATAAACCCCTGCTCTGCATAGGTGACAGGGAACTAATTTTCTAAAAATCGCCTTTTCCATTAGTGGGTGACATGAACCGGTTTTGCTGTGAATAAACCCCTCCTCTGCCTGGGTGCCAGGGGCCTACATTTCTAAAAATCACCTGTTCCATTGGGTGGTGACATGAACCCCGTTTTGCCGTGAATAAACCCCTCTTCTGCCTGGGTGCCAGGGTCCTACATTTTTTATAAATTATCTGTTCCATTGGTGGGTGACATTAACCCTGTTTTGCTGTGAATAAACCCCTCCTCTGCCTGGGTGCCAGGGGCCTACATTTTTAAAAATTGCCTGTTCCATTGGTGGATGATATTAACCCTGTTTTGCCGGTGAAAAACACCTGCTGTGCATTGCTGACAGGGAACCAAATTTGGTAAAAAGTCTGTTAATAATCGAAACATGTGTGATTACAGAGAGAAAGGACCAAACACGTTAGGCACGCCACTGTAAGTATCTAACCAGTCCTGGTGCTTGGCACAGTGGAACCACATCCATAACCGTAACAATCATGTTTTATCTGTCCTCAATTGAATATGATAACATTAAAAAGACATACCCCTGTCATGAAAGGGTAAAGAACAGTGCAGCCTGTGCTTCACCTGCACCACTGTCCCTACCTACTTGCACGTTCCATCCTAACTGACGGCTCACAACTGGACAACAGTCCCTTGTTAACTAAGTGCATAGGCCTAAACCAAATTGGGAAAAACAGTAGCAAGACAGGCAAAACAGGACCGGATCAGGATACAAATGCACAGCAAAATAAAACTAGGAGAAAACATCAGAGACAAGGTCAGCAGTGTTGAGCGCCAATATTTGAAAAGCAAATTTTTATTGCGAATATCGGCACTATATCGTGCTATATATTTGTAATCACGAATATTCGTTTTTCTTTTACACAATACACATCACAATGCACATTACAGTGAAGTGCCAATACTCGCATCGCAATAAAAAATTGCATTACGAATATTCGCACTCCACTCACTGACAGTAAGTGGGGAGCGAATAATCGTAACGCGATTTTTTATTGCGATGCGAATATCGGCACTTCACTGATCCCCACTGAAAACTGCACCACGCCCCTTTCTCGCATGCGATTTTTACATTTTTACAATGAATGTTAGTAATCGAATATAGCGAATTCGCAAATATTTGATGAATATTCGCCCATATATTCATCAAATCAAATATCGCTAAATCAAATATAGCCGATGCCGCTCATCACTAAAAGTCAGCAGGCAAAGGCAAGGTCGCAACAGAGTCAAAATCAGTAGTCAGAAGCAATATCCAAGTTAGAGGGCAAGGGTCCGTGATCCAGAGTAGCAAACACACAGCTCGCTAGTGAGGTTTAGAAGACCAATCACAGGTAGCTGTGGCCAGGTCGAGCAGCTCCACTGTCAGTGGGGCTAGTTGCCGTAGCAACAGAGTGACGCCGGCGCTGAAGCCGTATTGCGGCTGGACTCACTGCAGTAGAGCAGACAGGTAAGTGCTGATTCTAGTCCTACCACTTTGGTCTTCACTACCATTTTTGCTTTCATGTCGCAGTGGTGACATAGAAGTGTATGGCATATTACCACTGGACCACTAGTTGCTGAAATTTTAGAATTAGCTCTTCTGCAACATAATCTTGTGATGCAGGCAAATTTACTATGCCATAGATTATTTCACTGCCATTCATTACCTTGTTTATGATTTTGTATATCTCAAAGGCTGCTCCTCTTGCGTTGCTAATTCGTTCTATGTTGGGTAACACCCGTCCTATTGCGACTGTACCAAGAAGCACTGCAAACAAGATCTTAAAAATGAAAACTGCATTAATTTAACATGTAGTTAAGATGTGTCACAGCTGTCCCAAACACATGATTAAAGGGGTTGTCCGAGCTCTAGATATTGATGACCTATCCTTAATATCATATTGGTAAGGGTCCACCAACCTTCTGTTCTTGGCAGCCACTGGAGCCAGGAATAACAAAGAGGATGGAGCCAGAAGCACAGCTATATCTGCTGTATCTGCTGTAGTGGCTGCTATGTAGTAGCTGTGCCACCATTTGAATGAATCAATAGAAGAATAGGGTTTCAATATTTAGAGCACGGATAACCCCTACCAAAGCATCAAAGCACAAGTAATGAGAGATTAGATTTCCCCATCTATCTTTATACTGACCAATAAAGCAGAAATCTCAGTTTAGAGACCATTCTTTATATACACTGCATTATAATATAATAAAAATATATTAAAAAGTTTTCCTGCATATATGATCTTTACAATATTTCCTGATCCAGATTTGTTATTGAGTATATTCACGCATATGCCGCTACTCACAGTATTGGCACATGGATGAGATTAAGATGGTTTTGCCAGACTGGCAGCCATCTTAATCTGGTCTCATTAGAAAATACATTTTAACAGCACAATAAAGACAGTCCCTTGGCCACAGTAAAGATAGTATTATGAACAGGTTAGTCCATAGCGGGACAAACCAATTTGGTCATCACTAATTTCAGCCCATCTTAAAATATTCAGAATAAAATACATTCAACAGTTATTACACCATGGTACACCTTAGTTTCAAAAGCACGTTCTATAACCAATCAACACTGATAGTTTAACTGAAAAACCACATTAACACCATTAGGATTCTCAAAATAAACTTAGAGGTTTTCTTTGCTTCTGATCTTCTTGGATCCTAATATTTGCACAGTAAGTCTAGTGCTATAAAACATGGCAATCTTGATATTTATTTGGGAATCCTCCTTTTGTCAAATTAGTAACTCAAGCCATTTTGTCCAGCAAATACAGTGTCTTGCAAAAGTATTCACCCCCCTCGACTTTTTTCATGTTTTGTTACATTACAGCCTTAAATTCAATGTTTTGTTAATCTGAATTTTATGTGATAGATCAGAATACAATAGTCCAAGTTGTTGAAGTGAAATGAGAAAAATCTATAAATAAAACTATTTTTTAAAAATAGAAAACAGAAAATTGGCATGTTCTTATGTACTCACTACCTTTGTTAGGAAGCCCATAAAATGCTCTGGTGCAACCAATTACCTTCAGAAGTCACATAATTAGCCAAATGATGTCCACCTGTGTGCAATCTAAGTGTCACATGATCTGTCATTACATACCCTATCTTGACCCAGGTATAATATGGTGATTAAGACTTGACTTTTATTAATATCTAATAATAAAATGGCTGTGAGCCAAGACAAACAGTTAAAAACTATGCTGTCACCAAAAAGCACTGAAGTGATTGATATGCTGGAAAATAGACATGTGCAAAATCTCTAAATCACTGCTAGCTGTCTGTGCTAGCGTAAGTATGAGGCCAGTGGAGATTCACTATATAGCTAGCAGCCGCTCGACTGACATGACTCTGAGACATGGTGCATGGATGAGCTAAGGGAGTGAGCCACCTGCGGTTTGATCCTAGATGGTGACAATCCTGTGAATGTTGCTGTGCTGAGAACAAATGCACTCAATGACCTGCACACTTGTCCGACACTACGTCAGTAGCTGCCGAATCACTTTCATGCAACAACACACACACCGAACTCTGTGACCTATAGTCAAATGACGTGATGCCTTGGCTGACTAGCTATGCGAACTCAGCTGGCCTCATCTAACGCTGCAGTACTCAAGAAGGTGTCTTACCACAGAACTAACTAAAAACAGCATTACGATGACCAACAATTGCTAAAAACTGCAACTGCCCCCCGTCATGTTTCGGCAGATTTCTGGCTTCTTCAGGGGTTTAGGGCAGAGAAGAAGCAAGAGATCTGGTGAAACATGTCGGGAGGCAGTTTTTAGAAATTAATGGTCACCCTAATGCAGTTTTTACGTAGTTCTGTGGTAGGACACCTTCTTGAGTACTGCAGCGTTGGATGAGACCAGCTGAGTTTGAAGAGCTAGTCAGAGCTAGTCACTAGATGATGAGGAGGACAGGGATGACAAAAGGAACGTGGGGTCATCCTCATCCTTACTGGGGCTCTCGGACTCTGAGGCAAGCTGGGCGTATGCCTCCTCGGCCAGAGAATGTCCGGCGGGCAGTAGGGGAGTGTGTGTGTGCAGGGGGGGGGGCACAGGTGTTCCCGGACTTTTCCCTAAACCTAACAGGAAAAAAGAAAGCCAAAGAAGAATGAAAATAAAAAGATTCAAACTTGTCCGAAGCTGATCAGCGGTGGGGTGGGCGATGTGGCCGGATGCTAAAGAGTGCTGGCCACTGTCAGCATACGCAAAAAAACAGATAAAATGCTTGCACCCAAAAAAAAAGGGTGGGGGCAAAGGGTCAAGCTGCAGCACCCCTGGGGGGGGTCTAGGGTCACACAGCCGTGCTGTGGATCTCAGACACCCTAACCCTAGGTTCACACCTGAGCGTTTTACAGCGCGTTCAAGCGCGCTGTAAAACGCCCGACGCATAAGCTCGTTCAGGAGCGTTTTTTTGGGCGTTTGTCGCGCGTTTTGTGATTGACACCACAGTAGTCAATCACAAGAACGCGCGTATGAACGCGCGTTTCCTATTTGCAAAAACGCGCTGAAATAAGCGCGACAAAAACGCGCGTAAAACGCGCGTTTCTAGAACGCTCAGGTCTGAACCCAGGGTAAGAGGGTGATGCAACAGTTAAAAATAAAAATTAACTCTAAACTCTCCCTAAAGTCTCCCTGCCTGAACTAAACCTTTCCCTAACCTACCTTTTAGTGCCAGATGGCACTTTGGAGGATCAGGGTGAGATCTGGGGGTGCTGGGTGACTGTCTTATTAGGGGGTATTTTTTTTTCGGTATGAGATGACAGTTTGATTGGTACTATTTTAGGGTGCATATGAATTTTTGATCATTTGGTATTAAACTTTATGTGATATAAGGTTACAAAAAATGGCTTTTTTATGTATTTTTTTTTACGGTGTTCACCTGAGGGGTTAGGTCATGTGATATTTTTATACAGGAGTTTGTTACGGACGTGAAAATACCTAATATGTCTACTTTTTTTTATTTAAGTTTTACACAATAAATGCATTTTTGAAACAAAAAAAAAAAATCATATTTTAGTATCTCCATATTCTGAGAGCCATAGTTTTTTAATTTTTTTGGCGACTGTCTTATGTAGGGGGTATTTTTTTTTTGGTATGAGAGGACGGTTTGATTGGTACTATTTTAGGGTGCATATGAATTTTTGATCGCTTGGTATTAAACTTTATGTGATATAAGGTGTCAAAAAATGGCTTTTTTTACTCAGTTTTTTTCTTTCTACGGTGTTCATCTGAGTGGTTAGGTCATGTGACATTTTTATACAGCAGGCTGTTACGGACCCAACAATACCTAATATGTCTACTTTTTTATTTATTTAAGTTTTACACACTACATGCATTTTTGGAACAAAAAACATCATGTTTTAGTGTCTCTATATTCTGAGTGCCATAGCTTTTTCTATTTTTTGGGCAATTGTCTTAGGTAGGGTCTAGTTTTTTGTGGGATGAGAATACAGTTTGATTGGTACTATTTTGGGGTGTGTGACTTTTTCATCGCTTGGTATTACACTTTTTGTGATGCAAGGTAAAAATATGGCTTTTTTGACACAGTATTTATTTTACTTTTTTTTATGGTGTTCATCTGAACTGCTTGCGGATGCAATGCGTTTTTCACTGAAGACCCATTCACTTCTAAGGCTGCATTCACACGGGCGAGTTTTCCATGCAGGTGCAATGCGTCATGTGAACGCATTGCACCTGCACTAAATCCGGACCCATTCATTTCTATGGGTCGGTGTACATGAGCGTTTTTTTTTCAGGCATCACTTATGCGTTGCGTGAAAATCGCAGCATGTTATATATTCTATATTCTAACAAGTGCGGGTGCGATGCGTTTTTCACTGATGGTTGCTAAGAGATGGTGTTTGTAAACCTTCAGTTTTTTATCACGCGTGTGAAAAACGCATCAAAATGCATTGCACAGTGCGATAAAAACTGAACGCAATCGCAGGCAAAACTGAATGGCTTTGCCTGTGAAATCGCACAGTTTTCACTGAAAGCATCCGAAACGCATCCGGACACGCTCGTGTGAACCCAGCCTAAGGGGCCGGGCTTCCATGAAAAACGCATAATATAGAACATGCTGCTTTTTTCATGCGACGCAAAACTGATGCGTGAAAAAAATGCTCATGTACACAGAACCATTGAAATGAATGGTTCAGGATTCAATGCCAGTGCTATGCATTCAAGTCACACATTGCACCCTCGCGGAAAACTCACTTGTGTGAAAGGGGGGCTTAAACTGTTGTCAATGCAGGTCTGTTGATGCAGGAACTTCATGCAGGCTTCAACTGCATCACAACTAAATAGTTCAGGTTTTGATGATTAGTTTTGAGCAAATTGAAGTATCCGTAGAGGACTTCAATCCAAATTTCAGGGAAAATTAAATTTGCCATGAAGCTGAATTTCCTCATGCTTCATTGTAACAAATCAGTTTTCCCTGAAATGGCATTAAAAAAAAAAAAACATGTTTACCTCATCCGTTTACGCATGAATAGACAGTTATGGTTATCTTGATTGAAGATCCAACGCAAAATTTTGCGCAATGTGACGTATGAAGTCACCACGCTGGTCAGCGTGATGATGCAATCATGCACCGCGTGATATCTCACGTGGGATTTTCAATCAAGATGGCGGCGGTGGCTTCTTCGTGCTCAAATTAATGAGGTATTTTTTCAACCCCTGAAAGGCCTCATTTTTAATCTTAGATGCTGCGATCAGATATGAACGAGGCATCTGATGGGTTCAATGACGGAGGGGGTGGCGGCACAATCGTCGTTCCCCGTCATTGCGCCCTCTACTTACAAAGAAATGCACTTCATGACGAAGAAATATGTCATGTAGCGAATTACTTTGTGAAATTCGGCAAAGCAGCCAAATCAAAGTTTTCATAACTTCACTCATCTCTACTAATGATTAAACCATGTTAATAATAATCTATTAGAACTGACATACTTACAGTTATCACATTACCAGTATTGTAATTTTCAGGCTCTTGAGTAATCAAATTTTCTGCATACCAAAATATGAAGGCATATATTCCAAATATTGAAATCTCCGATACTCCAATTGACAGGTTTAAAATAATAGACTTCTTTATTCCAGCATTTTTTGCAACAATTAAATTGGCATTGTACCTATAATAAAAAGACACATTAAACTTTGTCTGGAGTCTTGAGGCTAAAATGATAAAATAGTGGAAAAAATATAGTGCTATAAACATACGCTACTCAAAAAAAGTTAGAGGTATTTCAGGATGAACTCAAATGCACCTAACCTTTACAGGTGAACTTAATGTGACCTTCTCTAAACTTTTGAATGCACATGTCCAACTGTTGAATGCTTCAGTATTTTTTGCACAACTTGCTATTCTCTAACAAACCTAATGCCAAAATTCACAACAGGTGTTTGATCCTTGAATCGCCCAATACATTTCCGGGTTCAATTAGAATTGGTATGTAAACAGTCCTCCTCATCATGCTGCTCACATTTTGACATTATGAGAGTGAGACAACACCTAACAATTGATCAACAGTACCTCGCCATTGTGAGGATTCAAGCAGGATGTTCTCAGACGGAAGTGGCCACTGAGCTTAGAATACAGAGAGACTGGAAGAGTCACGGAAAGGTTTAGAAGTGGACGTCATTTGGATACATCCCACACTGATGATCGCTTAATTGTGAACAATGCCCTGTGGAACTGGATGACGAATGCCACACAACTCCAGGCACATTTAGGGGTTGTTAGAGGCACCCAAGCGTCATGTCAGACCATTCGAAACCGCTCACATCAGCGTGGTCTGCATGCTAGACGACCTGCAAGGGTTCCTGACCAGACCCCCAGGCACAGGCGTCATCGTCTTGCATAAGCCAGAGAGCATCTACGCTGGAAAAGGGACCAGTGGGCCTTAGTGCTGTTCACTCATGAAAGTTGATTCATGCTGAGCAGAAATTATGGCCGCCAACGATGTTGGAGATTTCAAAGAGAGCACTATGCATCAGCCACTGTTGTCACAGAGGAGCCTTTGGTGGTGGTGGTTAGAGATGAGTGAATTGAAGTTGACGAACTGGAATTCAATCCGAATTTCAGGAAAAATGTGATTTTTCCTGAAGCCAAATTTCCTTGCGCTTTGTAGTAACGAATAGCATTTTTCTAAAATGGCTGCTGCACATATTAGAACGAGGAAGTAAGAAGTCCAGGGACAAGGGAGCACCCATAATGCCATACAGACAGCCAATAAGCAGATAGCCAGCCCCTGGGATGTCACAGCCTTATAAAAAGTCTCAGCCTGCTCGGTCTTTGCCATTTTACAGTGAACTTAGTGCAGGGAGAGACGTGGCAGGCACTAGGGTAAAAAGTACTAGTGATTTAATAATTATACAGTATAAAGGGGACCCTAAGAGTTGAGCAAATTTCCTTAAATTCGTTTCACGTTCGATTCTATCCATTCGGCTTTCAGATTCAATTTGGTCTGAAGAAATTCAACCAGAATCAAAAGTGCTCCAATTGCCCTGCAAAAGCGTGTATGAGGGCCTCCTAGGACTGTATCCAACTCCTTTCAAGCTAACTCCAAGACAACATTAGTAATGTCAAAGTGACTAGTGTTGAGTGAACAGTTCGAGTTTTGGGGTGTCCGGGACACGGACCCGAACCCAAACTTTTTCAAAAAAGTTCGGGTTCATTGTTCGGCGATTACTTCCTGCTTTCTGAAGGGCTGCACAGCAGCCAATCAGCTAGCGTTTTACTTCTTGCCCTAAGAGCCCATCACAGCCATGCCTACTAATGGCATGGCTAGGATTGGCCAAGTGCAGCATGTGACCCAGCCTCTAATTAAGCTGGAGTCACGTAGCGCCGCACGTCACACTGCTCCGATTAGTGTAGGGAGAGGACGCAGCTTCTGTGAGGGCGAGATTAGGCAGGGAAAAGTCAGCAACCGCACCTAATGAAGTGATCGATCTACAGCTGTGAATGATTGAACTTCTGCTAGTTACTTGCTCACTGGTTTTTAGGCTGCACAGAGCGTTTTTCTATCACTTATTTTCTGGGGTGATCGGCGGCCATTTTGTGACTTGTGGTGCACCAGAACAAGCTGCAACCAAGTCCATCAATACTATTTTTTTTTTTGCTATATCCTACATCAGGGGCTTGGCTATGCTAATTGTCACCCCTAGAAACTCAGGATAGCAATTTCTATATTTTATTAAGGGGTTAAATACAATTGCCCAAATACCAATCCCCTAAATCTGGTGTTCCAGCTTTGGCTAGCCAAGTATAATACTGTCTTCTGTCTGGCAAAGGATAGATTATTTTCTGTGGTGAAATTCAATTGCCAAAATAGCAATACCATAAATCAGTGGTTTCAGCTGTGGCTGGCAATGTATAATAGTGTCCGCCAAAACATATATTTTGTTCTGGGGTGAAATTCAATTGCCAAAGTAGCAATACCCTTAATCTGGTGTCCCAGCTGTTGCAGGCCAAGTGATAATCTGTCCGTAAAAGGGTATATTTTGTTCTGGGGTGAAATTCAATTGCCAAAATAGCAATACCCTTAATCTGGTGTCCCAGCTGTTGCAGGCCAACTGTTAATCTGTCCGTAAAAGGGTATATTTTGTTCTGGGGTGAAATTCAATTGCCAAAATAGCAATACCATAAATCAGTGGTTTCAGCTGTTGCTGGCCAAGTTTCATAGTTTCCGCAAAAACATATATTTTGTTGTGGGGTGAAATTCAATTGCCAAAATAGCAATACCCTGAATCTGGTGTCCCAGCTGTTGCAGGCCAAGTTTCATAGTGTCCGCAAAAACATATGTTTTGTTGTGGGGTGAAATTCAATTGCCAAAATAGCAATACCCTGAATCTGGTGTCCCAGCTGTTGCAGGCCAAGTTTCATTGTGTCCACAAAAACATATATTTTGTTCTGGGGTTAAATTCAATTGCCAAAATAGCAATACCCTGAATCTGGTGTTCGAGCTGTTGCAGGCCAAGTGTAAATCTGTCCATAAAAGGATACCGTTCATCCAGGGCCTAAATACTAGCCCTAAAAGAGATATTTCCCTAAATCAGTGGTTACTGCTGTGCCTGGATTAGTGTAATACGCTACATAAATAAATAGGCAGATAGTGGTAGGTGCTTGTAAAAAAAGGCCTGAATTTGAAATCAATACATTGGGCCAAATATTTTTTTCCTTATTGTGGTGCTTGGTGAACGGTAACAATGAAGAAAACATCTAGTAAGGGACGTGGACGCGGTCGTGGTGGTGTTAGTGTACCCTCTGGTGCTGGGAGAGGACGTGGCCATTCTGCTCCAGTACCCGCCAGAATTTACAGCGATATTTGGTGGGGCCCAGTGGCGTAACTACTGGGGAAGCAGAGGAAGCGGCTGCTTCGGGGCCCGGGCTGCCAAGGGGCCCGGCGCCCAGCAGCATGTGTGACAGTTTACTGTTTATTAGTTCAGTTCATATGCAATCGCAAGTTAAGTTAATCAATCATGATCAATTCAGGGCCCCTGGCCCCTTCACAGCAGGCGCAGTAGCTGCGGCGCCGGGGGACCGCCCCCCCTCCCCTCCCTCCCCTCCCCTCCTCAATCTGCAGTCCTCGCTAACCTGATTTGTTCTGTGTCTCCCGACCCTAACTGTGAGTACAGCGCGCAGGCTGTATTAAGCCCGCCCACATACACTATCTCATTCAGAGCAGGAGGACGTGACAGGCAGGAGGAGGGACAAAACAGCCAAGACCAGGAGGACAGGAGGAGCTGCAGGCAGGTGGCAGCAGAGTGAGTAGAAAAGAGGCAGAGCACTGAGAGCAGCACGTCAGGTCCAGCTTGTGAGGTACTAATGTAAAATATGATGTCTACTCTGTGTGGAAATAAAGGGGCATAGAGAGCTCTCACTCACTGCTACATATGTATATAGTGTACAGAGCTGGCACTACTACATGTGTATAGTGTACAGAGCTGGCACTGCTACATGTGTATATAGTGTACAGAGCTGGCACTGCTACATATGTATATAGTGTACAGAGCTGGCACTACTACATGTGTATAGTGTACAGAGCTGGCACTGCTACATGTGTATATAGTGTACAGAGCTGGCACTGCTACATGTGTATATAGTGTACAGAGCTGGCACTGCTACATGTGTATAGTGTACAGAGCTGGCACTGCTACATGTGTATATAGTGTACAGAGCTGGCACTGCTACATATGTATATAGTGTACAGAGCTGGCACTACTACATGTGTATAGTGTACAGAGCTGGCACTGCTACATGTGTATATAGTGTACAGAGCTGGCACTGCTACATGTGTATATAGTGTACAGAGCTGGCACTGCTACATGTGTATATAGTTTACAGAGCTGGCACTGCTACATGTGTATATAGTGTACAGAGCTGGCACTGCTACATGTGTATAGTGTACAGAGCTGGCACTGCTACATGTGTATAGTGTACAGAGCTGGCACTGCTACATGTGTATATAGTGTACAGAGCTGGCACTGCTACATGTGTATAGTGTACAGAGCTGGCACTGCTACATGTGTATATAGTGTACAGAGCTGGCACTGCTACATGTGTATAGTGTACAGAGCTGGCACTGCTACATGTGTATAGTGTACAGAGCTGGCACTGCTACATGTGTATAGTGTAGACTGTGACTTGTGAGGTACTAATGAAAAATGTGATGTCTACTCTGTGGGGCAATAAAGGGGCATAACTAGTGTGTGGACACTAATGGGGAAAGGGGAATAATTACTCTGGAGCACTAACAACATTTTACTGTGTGGGTGTGGGGGCAATAAGGGGCATACCTAAACTGAGTGAATGAAATGTCCGACGTTGTGTCGTGAGTGTAGGCGTCTTACAACCTGCTGTATATATATATATATATATATATATATATATATATATTATATAGGAAAAGAATGGCGTGGCAGCCAGCTCTGGTCTAGATCATGACTTGCCAAAGGAGTGGGGTTTACACAGGAGGAGGGAGGTGCGAAGCGCGCTGGGGGGGGGGCCCTTACAAAAATTTGCTGTGGGGCCCAGTCACTTCTAGTTACGCCCCTGGTGGGGCCTAATGCCGTTCTAAGGATGGTAAGGCCTGAGCAGGTACAGGCGCTAGTCAATTGGGAGGCCGACAGTGGATCCAGCATGTTCACAACATTATCTCCCACCCAGTCTTCTGCAGAAAGCGCACAGGTGGCACCTGAAAACCAAGCCCATCAGTCTGTCACATCACCCCCATGCATATCAGGGAAACTGTCAGAGCCTCAAGTTATGCAGCAGTCTCTTATGCTGTTTGAAGACTCTGCTGGCAGGGTTTCGCAAGGGAATCCACCTAGCCCTTCCCCAGTGGTGGAAGACATAGAATGCACTGATGCACAACCTCTGATGTTTCCTGATGATGAGGACATGGGAATACCACCTCATCGCACGTCTCTGATTATGACGAAACACAGGTGCCAACTGCTGCGTCTTTCTGCAGTGTGCAGACCGAACAGGAGGTCAGAGAGGAAGACTGTGTGGAAGACGATGCAGGGGACGATGAGGTCCTAGACCCCACATGGAATGAAGGTCGTGCCACTGACTTTCATAGTTCAGAGGAAGAGGCAGTGGTGAGACCGAGCCAACAGCGTAGCAAAAGAGGGAGCAGGGGGCAAAAGCAGACCAGCCGCCTCCAAGAGAGTTCGCCTGCTACTGGCCACCGCCACCAGGGACCGATCACCCCAAAGGCAGCTTCAAGGAGTTCCCCGGCATGGCACTTCTTTAAACAATGTGGTGACGACAAGACCCAAGTGGTTTGCGCGCTGTGCCATCAGATCCTGAAGCGAGGCATTAACGTTCTGAACCTTAGCACAACCTGCATGACCAGGCATCTACATGCAAAGCATGAACTGCAGTGGAGTAAACACCTTAAAAGCAAGGAACTCACTCTGGCTCCCCCTGCTCCCTCTTCTGCTGCTGCCTCGGCCTCTTCCTCCGCCTCGGGAGGAACGTTGGCACCTGCCGCCCACCAAACAGAGGATGTGCCACCGACACCACCAACTGCGTCACCAAGCATCTCCACCATGTAACACGGCAGCGTTCAGCTCTCCATCTCACAAACCTTGGAGAGAAAGCGTAAATTCCCACCTAGCCACCCTCGAGCCCTGGGCCTGAATGCCAGCATTTCTAAACTACTGGCCTTTGAAATGCTGTCATTCAGGCTGGTGGACACAGACAGCTTCAAACAGCTGATGTCCATGGCTGTCCCACAGTATGTTGTTCCCAGCCGCCACTACTTCTCCAAGACAGCCGTGTCTTGCCTGCACAACCAAGTATCCGATAAAATCAAGTGTGCACTGCGCAACGCCATCTGTGGCAAGGTCCACCTAACCACAGATACGTGGACCAGTAAGCATGGCCAGGGACGCTATATCTCCCTAACTGCACACTGGGTAAATGTAGTGGCGGCTGGGCCGCAGGCGGACAGTTCCTTGGCGCACGTCCTTCCGCCGCCAAGGATCGCAGGGCATCATTCTTTGCCTCCTGTAGCCTCCTCCTCCTACTCGGCTTCCTCCTCCTCTGCTTCCACCAGCTCATCCAGTCAGCCACGCACCTTCACCACCAACTTCAGCACAGCCCGGGGTAAACGTCAGCAGGCCATTCTGAAACTCATATGTTTGGGGGACAGGCCCCACACCGCGCAGGAGTTGTGGCGGGGTATTGAACAACAGACCGACGAGTGGTTTCTGCCGGTGGGCCTCAAGCCCGGCCTGTTGATGTGCGATAATGGGCGAAATCTCGTCGCAGCTCTGGGACTAGCCGGTTTGACGCACATCCCTTGCCTGGCGCATGTGCTGAATTTGGTGGTGCAGAAGTTCATTCACAACTACCCCGACATGTCAGAGATGCTGCATAAAATGCTTTATGTTCACATCCTGCTGCTGCTCGCCTGTCTGCGCTACAGCGGAACTTCGGCCTTCCCGCTCACCGCCTCATATGCGACGTGCCCACCAGGTGGAACTCCACCTTGCACATGCTGGAGAGACTGTGCAAGCAGCAGCAGGCCATAGTGGAGTTTCAGCTACAGCACTGCGGAACAGCACCACTTCACCACCAATGATTGGGCCTCCATGCGAGACCTGTGTGCCCTGTTGCGCTGTTTCGAGTACTCCACCAACATGGCCAGTGGCGATGACACCGTTATCAGCGTTACAATACCACTTCTATGTCTCCCTGAGAAAACGCTTAGGGCGATGATGGAAGAGGAGGTGGCCCAGGAGGAGGATGAGGCCAGTCTGTTAGAAGTGGCTCAGAGGGAGGTTTTTTGCAACAGCAGAGGCCAGGTACAAATGTGGCCAGCCAAGGCCCACTACTGGAGGTCGAGGAGGATGAGGAGGAGGTGGAGGAGGATGAGAATGAAGCAGGTTCACAGCGGGGTGGCACCTGAAATAGCTCAGGCCCATCACTGGTTCATGGCTGGGGGGGATACGGAGGACGATGACGATACGCCTCCCACACAGGACAGCTTGTCCTTACCTCTCGGGAGCCTGGCACACATGAGCGACTACATGCTGCAGTGCCTGCGCAATGACAGCAGAGTTGCCCACATTTTAACGTGTGCGGACTACTGGGTTGCCACCCTGCTGGATCCCCGGTACAAAGACAATGTGCCCACCTTACTTCCTGCACTGGAGCGTGATAGGAAGATGCGCGAGTACAAGCATACGCTGGTAGAGGCGCTCCCGAGAGCATTCCCAAATGTCACAGGGGAACAGGTGGAAGCCCAAAGCGAAGGCAGAGGAGGAGCAAGAGGTCGCCAACGCAGCTGTGTCACGGCCAGCTCCTCTGAGGGCAGGGTTAGCATGGCAGAAATGTGGAAAAGTTTTGTCTCCACGCCACAGCTAACTGCACCACCACCTGATACAGAACGTGTTAGCAGGAGGCAGCATTTCACTAACATGGTTGAACAGTACGTCTGCACACCCCTCCACGTACTGACTGATGGTTCGGCCCCATTCAACTTCTGGGTCTCCAAATTGTCCACGTGGCCAGAGTTAGCATTTTATGCCTTGGAGGTGCTGGCCTGCCCGGCGGCCAGCGTTTTGTCTGAACGTGTATTCAGCACGGCAGGGGGCGTCATTACTGACAAACGCAGCCGCATGTCCACAGCCAACGTGGACAAGCTGACGTTCATAAAAATGAACCAGGCATGGATCCCACAGGACCTGTGCCTCCCTTGTGCAGAATAGACATTTATAACTGCCTCCCCCTCAACCATGTATTCTTGCACTCCGGGGCACTTCTTTATTGAATCCTCTTTTTTTTAACTTTACCATGATCTTGCAGTGCAACCCAAAGTTAAATGAACCTCTCCTCTGTCTGTGTGGTGGGGCTGAAATAACTGAGAGTGGCCTTCTCCGGTGGTGGTTGATATGACGCATGATTCCTTGCTGTGGGACCTCTCTCCTCTCTCTGGGTGGTGGGGCCGAAATAACCGAGAGTGGCCTTCTCCAGTGGTGGTTGATATGACGCATGATTCCTTTCTGTGGGACCTCTCTCCTCTCTCTGGGTGCTGGGCCGAAATAACTGAAAGTGGCCTTCTCCAGTGTTGAGTGATATGACGCATGATTCCTTGCAGTGGGACCTCTCTCCAATTGATATTGGTTACATTTTATTTATTTTATTTTAATTCATTTCCCTATCCAAATTTGTTTGCAGGGGATTTACCTACATTTTGCTGCCTTTGGCAGCCCTCTAGCCCGTTCCTGGACTATTTTACAGCCTTTTTAGTGCCTAAAAGTTCGGGTCCCCATTGACTTCAATGGGGTTCAGGATAAAGTTTGGGTCGAGTTCGGATCCCGACGCATGACGCATGATTCCTTGATGTGGGACCTGTATGCTCGGTCTGGGTGCTGGGCTGAAATAACTGAAAGTGGCCTTCTCCAGTGGTGCGCAATATGACGCATGATTCCTTGCTGTGGGACCTCTCTCCTCTGTCTGGGTGCTTGGCCGAAATAACTGAGAGTGGCCTTCTCCGGTGGTGGGTGATATGACGCATGATTCCTTGATGTGGGACCTGTATCCTCGGTCTGGGTGCTGGGCTGAAATAACTGAAAGTGGCCTTCTCCAGTGGTGGGTGATATGACGCATGATTCCTTGCTGTGGGACCTCTCTCCTCTGTCTGGGTGCTGGGGCCGAAATAACTGAGTGGCCTTCTCCAGTGGTGGGTGATATGATGCATGATTCCTTCCTGTGGGACATCTCTCCTCTGTCTGGGTGCTGGGGCCGCCTTCTCCATTGGTGGGTGATATGACACTTCATTCCTTGATGTGGGACCTGTATCCTCGGTCTGGGTGCTAGGCTGAAATAACTGAAAGTGGTCTTCTCCAGTGGTGGGTGATATGACGCATGATTCCTTGCTGTGGGACCTCTCTCCTCTGTCTGGGTGGTGGTTGATATGACGCATGATTCCTTGCTGTGGGACCTCTCTCCTCTCTCTGGGTTCTGGGCCGAAATAACTGAAAGTGGTCTTCTCCAGTGGTGGGTGATATGACGCATGATTCCTTGCTGTGGGACCTCTCTCCTCTGTCTGGGTGGTGGTTGATATGACGCATGATTCCTTGCAGTGGGACCTCTCTCCCATTGATAATGGTTAAATGTTATTTATTTTATTTTAATTAATTTCCCTATCCACATTTGTTTGCAGGGGATTTACCTACATTTTGCTGCCTTTGGCAGCCCTCTAGCCCGTTCCTGGACTATTTTACAGCCTTTTTAGTGCCTAAAAGTTCGGGTCCCCATTGACTTCAATGGGGTTCGGGATAAAGTTCGGGTCGAGTTCGGATCCCGAACCCGAACATTTTCGGGAAGTTCGGCCGAACTTCTCGAACCCGAACAATCAGGTGTTCGCTAATCTCTATTGCTGAATCAAAGTTTTCAAAACTTTGCCCATCTCTATCAAAAAGTCACAAATTATGGCACAAGACATAATTTGTGACTTTTTAAACACCATAAAAGTATTGTTAAAACATTAATACATAGTTCTCTAAGCGTCCTAAACAAATCCTTTCTATTAGCAAAGTTAATGACACATAAAAAAACAGAATACGTATGTAGCAGGGTTAACACTCCTGTTTTCTGAGATTGGTTAACTTCAGTTTAGTCAACTAAACTAGTGAAACAATTGCTTCTCAATGGCTTTTGTTCCAAGACAACGTGATGAGATAATAAAATTTGAATTAAGGGTGGGAGTGTTACCCCTGCTCCATCTGTAGGTACTCGTGACAAGTTTTACAGAATATTTTCCCAAATATCAATCTGCTTAGCTCCTCCTGCTGTATAACATGATGTATGCAGATTGGACTGCATTTTCATGGTGACAGGTTCCCTTTAAGTCCCCTAAAATAGTGTCCACTGAGATTTATTTATTTTACTCACTTATATAGCGCTGACATATTCCACAGCGTTTAATACACATTATCATCATACTGTCCCCAATCGGGCTCACAATCTAACTTCCCTATCAGTATGTCTTTGGAGTGTGGGAGGAAACCCACAAAAACTTTGGGAGAACATAAAATCTCCATACAGATATTGTCCTTGCTCAGATTTGAACCTAAAACCCCAGTGCTGAAAGACACCAGTGCTAAACACTGAGCCACTGTGCTGAAAGCAAGCAAAACATAATTGTTAATTTAATGCATGTGGTGCCACGGGCTGTAGTTCAATAATTCATCTGCATTCTATTTGCAGTGTACAATTATCAATATCACCTCCTCTAGTTGATAATTTTTAATAAATTTCAATGCTGTGAACATTGATATATATCCATCTCCACCATGCAACTCATGAATGTGTCAGGTTATTGGGGTATTTTTTTTAAACAGTGCTAAGACTCTGGTTTCTTTTTAGCCCATATATAGGCACTGATTTATCATAGAACAGCAGTGTACGGCGATATATGGCAATCCTGTGTGCTGCCGGAGGCTGTGTCTAATTTAAGATGAAGAATATGCCTTATTATATGGTAATCCTGTGTGCTGCCGGAGGCTGTGTCTAATTTATGATGAAGAATATGCCTTATCATAAATTAACAACAAAAACAAGAACAAAAAAAAACATAGAAGATATTAGTTTTCAGGAAAGTAACAAAGTCAGAGGAGAAACGCTAGTTTCTCAAAAATGTTTGCACAAAAAGAGTTGAAAAAGTTGCTCATAGTTATTTATATCTCTCACTGTATATGTACTCAGCATGAGTATGCAAGAATCACAACAGCTGCATAATAGTGTTGATCGATAACCCAAGTGCTCGGGCCAAATACATTGTGATGCTCGGGTGCTCTGGAAGTCAATGGGAGAACCCGAGCATTAAACCAGTCACCCCCTGCTCTGAAGAAGGGAAGGGTGCCTGGTTCATAGGAAAAGGTCAGAAATTGATGGAAACACCACCAAAATGGTTTGGGAACAGCATGGGGAGGATATCTGGATGCATCTTGGACTCCCAGGTCGCTGCTGGGAACGATGTTGTCCGAGTAGTACGCCACTTTTACAGACTGACAATAATATGCACAAAGCCAAAGATAATCGATTATAGAGGAAAATTTGTTAGGAAACATTATTTCCGGTATCTTTACCGTATTTTTGGCCCATAAGACGCACCTAGGTTTTTGAGGATGATAATAAGAAAAAAAAAAATTTAACCAAAAGGTGTGCTTTTGGTGGGTTTTGAACTAATGGTTGCCTGTGGATGACACTGTTATGGGGAATCTGTGGATTACACTGTTATTGGGGGGGGGGGTCTGTGGATGACACTGTTATGGGGGGGGGGGGTCTGTGGATGACACTGTTATGGGGGATCTGTTGGATAGCACTGTTATGGAGGGATCTGTGGATGGCATTGTTATGGGGGGAGCTGTGGATGTCACTGTTATGGGGTGGGGAGGAATCTGTGGATGGCACTGTTATGAGGTGGGGGATCTGTGGATGGCACTGGTATGGGGTGGGGGATTGGTGGATGACGCCTATGGGGTGGGGATCTGTGGATGGCACTATTATGGCGTGGGGGATCTGTGGATGACACTGTTATATATGTGTCATCCACAGATCCCCCACCCCATAATAGTACCATCCACAGATCCCCCAATAACAATGCCATCCACAGTTCCCCCACCCTACAATATTGCCATCCACAGATCCCCCACCCTATAATATTGCCATCCACAGATTCCACAGTGGCCCCGCCGCTCACTATCTACAATACCATAATGATTAAGCCTACAAGTGTGGATAACTTTAACTAAACTTGCGCGCCTCTCCCCCATAGAGTAACACTACTAACCAGCTCCTGTACTCACCAGCTCCTGTAGCGGCAGGCCGGGCGGGCGGCAGCATAGCTCCCGGATGTCACGTGCCTGCGCCGTTTCATTCATAAAGTAGGCGGTGCAGGCACATGACGTCAGTGAGTTACGCTGCCGCCTGCTCGGCCTGCCGCTACAGGAGCTGGTTTGTATAGGAGCTGGTTAGCAGTGTTACTATATGGGGGAGCGGCGCGCAAGTTTAGTTAAAGTTATCCACACTTGTAGACTTAATCATTATAGTATTGTAGATGGTGAGCAGCGGGGCCAGAGTACAGTGACTGCACCTGGCCCCACCGCATTTGCCGGCTTCCAGCCCCTCCTCCCTCCCCGCTAATACATTGCATTATGTGATACATTGTGGTACAATTGTTCATGTAGTAGGACTCCTACACTCATAAAGCCTATGCACTAAGTGAAAGGGCTTCCAAAAATTACAAGGAAATGGCACTGCAATACACCCTATGTTACACATAAAGGAGGGCATCATACACCCCCTTGAAAAATTATAATTTATGGCCTGCTGGTGATTCTCAAAAACATTTGGAGCAAGGACCTGCTGATCTGACCATCAATAAACATTCAAGGCGAGGGCCTGCTGCTGAACTGAACCTGTAAAACATATGCGAGGGTCTGCAGGTGAGCTGACCCTGTAAAGGATTGTAGGTGAGGGCCTGCAGGTGAGCTGACCCTGTAAAACATTATATACGAGGGCCTGCAGGTGAGCTGACCCTGTAAAAAATGATATGCAAGGGCTTGCAGGTGAGCTGACCCTGCAGAAGATTGTAAGTGAGGGCCTGCTGGTAAGATGACCCTTTAAAAGGTTGTAGGTGAGGGCCTGCTGCTGAGCTGACTCTTTAAAAGGTTGTAGGTTAGGGCTTGCTGGTGAGCTGACCCTGTAAAAAATTATATGTGAGGGCCTGTAGTTGAGCTGACCCTGTAAAAAATGATATGCGAGGGCCTGCAGGTGAGCGGACCCTGCAAAAGATTGTAGGTGAGGGTCTGCTGCTGAGCTGACCCTTTAAAAGGTTGTAGGTGAGGGCCTGCTGCTGAGCTGACCCTTTAAAAGGTTGTAGGTTAGGGCTTGCTGGTGAGCTGACCCTGTAAAAATTTATATGTGAGGGCCTGTAGGTGAACTGACCCTGTAAAACATTATATGCAAGGGCCTTGGCTACTGAGACTGGACTTGGTGGAAGACAGGGTGGTTCTTAACCGACTGCAAGCATTATCTGCTGAAATCCAACTGACCACCTTGTCGCACTGGTCTAACTTCAACAGTGGTGTCCTGCGCCGTCCTGCAAACTGGTACATGAAGCTGGGTATCGTGGATGATTGTTTTTCTTGCGCTCTGGCAGCAGGCACAGTTTCAACACGCCCAGGACAACGGCCTATGTGTGCACCATCGGTATCACGGCCACTTTCCCATCCCTTACTGCTCGCCTTCTTCATATTAAATGTTATACAGTTGTGTTCAAAATTATTCAACCCCTAATGCTGTAAAGGGTTTTAGGGAATTTAGTGTACATTTGTAATTGTGTTCAGAATGAAATCTTACAAGGACTTTTTAAAGAACCAAATGCAACTAAAATAACATCAATTGTTTTTGTAATACAGTATTAAATATTTTTTTTGTGATTTCTTCATTGACACAATTATTCAACCCCTTAAAGACTACCATTCTTAAGAACAGAGGTTCATTCAAGTGTTTTCAATCAGGTATTGAAAACAGCTGTGGATGTCAAGGAGCAGCAATCAAGCATAATAAGCACCAATTAGGCAGATGTAAAATGACTGATACTCAGCTCCTTCTAGACATTTACTGGTGTGTTTACAAACATGGTGAAGTCAAGAGAATGGTCCAGGAAGACAAGAGAAGAGGTGATTTCTCTTCACAGGAAGGGCAATGGCTATAAGAAGATTGCAAAGATGTTAAACATACCAAGAGACAACATAGGAAGCATCATTCGCAAATTCAAGGCAAAGGGCACTGTTGAAACGCTACCTGGTCGTGGCAGAAGGAAGATGCTGACTTCGACTGCTGTGTGCTACCTGAAGCTCAAAGTGGAGAAAAGTCCCAGTGTGACTGCTGAGGAACTGAAAAAAGATTTGTCAGATGCGGGTACTGAAGTTTCAGCTCAGACAATAAGACGCACACTGTGTAATGAAGGCTTCCATGTCAGAACTCCTAGGCGCACCCCCTTGCTGTCTCCAAAGAATAAGAAGAGTCGACTGCAGTATGCCAAAAGTCATGTGGACAAACCACAAAAGTTTTTGGATAGTGTTCTGTGGACTGATGAAACAAAATTAGAACTGTTTGGGCCCATGGATCAACGCTATGTTTGGAGGAGGAAGAACGAGGCCTATGAAGAAAAGAACACCTTGCCTACTGTGAAGCATGGCAGGGGGTCAATCATGCTTTGGGGCTGTTTTGCTTCTACAGGTACAGGGAAGCTTCAGCGTGTGCAAGGTACCATGAATTCTCTTCAGTACCAGGAGATTTTGGATGAAAATGTGATGCAGTCCGTCACAAACCTGAGGCTTGGGAGACGTTGGACCTTTCAACAGGACAATGATCCCAAGCATACCTCCAAGTCCACTAGAGCATGGTTGCAGATTAAAGGCTGGAACATTTTGAAGTGGCCATCGCAGTCACCAGACTTAAATCCGATTGAGAACCTCTGGTGGGACTTAAAGAAAGCAGTTGCAGCGCGCAAGCCTAAGAATGTGACTGAACTGGAGGCTTTTGCCCATGAAGAATGGGCGAAGATACCCGTTAATCGCTGCAAGACACTTGTGTCAAGCTATGCTTCATGTTTAAAAGCTGTTATAACTGGAAAAGGATGTTATACTAAGTACTAAGATTGAATGTCACTTGGGGGTTGAATAAAACTGATAATGATGTGAGCACTGAAAACAATAATTGCTTACCGGTAATTGTTTTTCTCGATACCCATGACGGCACCCATGCGACTCAGGACCTCCCCTCCAGGACAGGAAACCTGAGGATATAAAAAGTTAACACCCCCACCACACCCCAGTGCTTATGATTACCGGTTGAGGATGTGATACCAACACAGCACTGGGAAGAGATAGAGAGAAAGAGACCCAAGGAGGAGTAGGACATTAAAATGGCCTTCTTAACCCACCTAGCTAGGATCCCCTTGGAAACCTTACGACCCCTATTCTTCCCTTGAAATTGGATAAACAGATTTTCATCTAATCTCCAGGAGGCAGTAGCCTCTAGATAGACAATAAGGCATCTCCTGACATCTAGACAATGAAATCTTTCCTCCAAACCGTTGGAAGGCTTTGGACAAAACGAAGGAAGGATAATATCCTGATTCATGTGAAATTGGGAGACTACCTTCGGACGGAAGGAAGGAATGGGTCTGATGATTACTCTATCCTCCAGGATGTTCGTGTAGGGTTGGAAGGCTGAAAAGGACTGGATCTCAGAGATCCTTCAAGCAGAGGTTATTGCTACCAGGAAGGCTAACTTACAGGACAGGGTCTCCAAGGAGAGATCCTGTAAAGGTTCAAAGGGCTGCTGAGCCAGGGCCGTGAGAACTAAATTTAGATCCCAAGGGGGCGTAAGGGAACGAAGGATCGGGCGAACTCTGGATGCCGCATTTAAAAATCTCTTAACCCAGGGGTGCTCAGCCAGCCTAAAGTCGAAAAAATAACTTAGGGCCGCCACCTGAACCTTTAAGGTGGAGGCCTTAAGATTCCTTTCTAACCCTGCCTGTAAGAATTCCAGAATTCTGGGAATTTCCGGTCTTTCAAGCGGATCAGGAAAAAACCCCAGAAAACTACAAAAAATGTTCCAAATTTTTAGATATTTCTTAGCCGTGGAGTCTTTTCTACTTTTCAAGAGGGTGGAAATTACTTTTTTAGATATGCCCCTCTTTATCCAGATGTTCCTTTCAACTTCCATGCCGTGAGCTTCAGGGCCTCTGGGCTGGGATGCAAGATTAGACCTTGAAAGAGAAGATCCTCCCTCACCGTAATTGTGTAGGGGGGAAGCACCGCCAGTTTCTGGATATTCGAAAACCATGCCCGTTTGGGCCAAAAGGGGGCCACCAGAATAATGGATGCCTTCTCCAGAGCCACCTTGCCCAATACCTGAGGGATGAGGCAGAAAGGAGGGATGGCGTAGCCCTCTTCCTGACTCCAATTCTGTGCCAATGCATCTATCCCTGTCAGATTGTCCAGATATCTGAGGGAGAAAAATCTGTCTGTTTTCTTGTTGAGACGGGATGCAAAAAAATCTATAGAAGTAGTCCCAAACCTCTGGGCTATTTGCAAAAAAGATTCCTGATTTAGGCACCAGTCTCCTTGCCTGATTCAAGTTTGACTCAGAAAGTCTGCGACTATATTGTCTCTCCCTTTTAGGTGGACTGCTGCTAGAGAAAGATTTCTGTCCTCTGCTACCCGGAAGATCTCCTGACAAAGGTGTAGAAGGGAAAGGACTCTTGTACCCCCTTGTCGGTTTATGTAGGAAACTGTGGTGGAATTGTCTGAATAAAATAGGATGTTCTGGTCTTTTAAGTCGGGTAGAGCCCTAGGGCCATCAGAACTGCTTTCAACTCTTTGAAATTTGATGACTTGGTTCTGGTGGTCGGGTCCCAACTACTCTGCCAGCCTCTGTTGACCGTGTGTACTCCCCACCCCCAGGGACTGGCATCCGTAGTTATCCTGGTTTGGCTCTGAACAGACCATCTCTTCCCTACTGACAGGTGACTCGGAGACATCAACCACCTTAGGGACATTCTGGCCTTGGAAGATAGATGGAACATCTGATCCAAGGACTCCCTGGACCCATTCCACTTGCTTAAAACATCCATCTGCAATTCTCGGGAGTGGAACTGTGAATAGGGAACTGCTGGTATGGCTGCAGTCATTTGTCCTAATACTCTCATAGCCCGATGGAAAGAACACTGGTAGGCAAGGAAGAGATCTTCTACCATCCCTATGGTCCTGTATATCTTCTCCTCAGGGAGGAAGCTTTTCTGTAAGCTGGAGTTCAACTGAATCCCTAAAAAGAGACAGATTTGGGAAGGAGAGAGAGTAGACTTCTTTCAATTTATCTTCCATCCCAGAGTTTGCAGGGTGTCGCAAACTACTGTTATGTCTTTCTCTAGTTGATCTTTGGAGTGGGAAAAAACTATGAAGTCGTCTAAATACGGTACCAAGGAGATGTTCTTTAACCTCAAAAAAGCCTCTAGTTCAGCAATAATTTTTGTAAAGACCCTGGGAAATCCCAAAGGGAAGGGCCCTGTACTGCAAGTGCAACCATCTCTCTCCTACATAAACTGACGTCCTGAGAAATCTCTGAGAGTTTAAATGGATCGGGACATAGTAGTATGCGTCCTCCAAATCCAAGGTCGCCATCCAACACCCTTGAGAGAGGAGGTTTACCGTCGAATTCAAGGTTTCCATCCTGAACCTTTTGTATTTTAGGGATCTGTTTAGGGATTTCCGATTCAGGATGACCCTGAAGGAACCATTCGGTTTCTTGATCATAAACAAGGGGGAATAAAATCTCTTGCCCCTCTCTGAGTTGGGAACCATGGTTACCACCCCTTTCTCCAGGAGGGAGAGGACCTCTAACTGTAGAGCTACTGCCCTGTCTGAACCTGCGGGATATGGAGTTTGAGTAAAAAAATCTCCAGGAATCTCCTGAAATTCCAGCCTGAATCCACTTTTGATTGTGTTTAGAATCCAAGCGTTTTTGGAGATTAGGAGCCACTGCGCCAAAAAGGAGGAAAGTCTTCCTCCTACCTGGCCCCTGGCGTCACTGGGACTTATCCTTTTCCTGCTTATTGCCGAATTTAAAAAGGAACCCCCCCCCCCCCCGATTTCTTGGGGAATCTATCCCTTTCTCCTCTGAAACGCTGTTTGTTCTTCTGACCTCTAAACCTTGACTGACGACCACGAAAAAAAAGGTTTCTTTTGAGGAGTGGGGAATCTCCTTTTATCATCCGATGCTTTTTCTAGAATATCATCTAGGGAGGAACCAAAGAGTCTGTGTCCTTCACAGGGAAGGGAGCAAAGGCGAGTCTTGGACCCCTGATCCCCTCTACAAGATCTTAGCCATACCGTACGCCTGGCGGCATTAGCAAGAGCCGCTGCCCTAGCTGAAAAACGGACAACATCAGTAGAGGCATCTGCCAGGAAATCTGCCGCTTTATGAAAAGTAGGGAGTGATGCCAAGAGCTCATCTCAAGGGGTTTTATCCTTGATGTGGGATTCTAGTTGACCTAGCCAAATTTTTAGGGACCTAGAAACCCAAGAAACCGCGATGGTGGGTCTAAGAGTAGTGGAGGCACTTTCCCAAGATTTTCTAAGATACACGTCAGCCTTTTTGTCTAATGGATCACTAAGGCCACCCAGATCTTCAAAGGGGAGATCAGCTCTCTTAGCCATTTTGGCTACTAGAGCATCTACTAGGGGGGGCTTTATCCCATACATTAGACACAGACTCTTCAAATGGATACTTTCGTTTGACTGAATTAGGTACAAAAAAATTTCTGTCCAGGTTTTTCCACTCTCTGCTGATAAGGCCCTCAATATTTTTATGAACAGGGAAGGCCCTATGACGTCTGGGCCCCAATCCTTCAAAGGCCTGATCTGCGATGGATCTGGTCTCTTTAACGTCCTCCAAATGCATGGTCATTTTTAAGGCTTTTAAAAGGGGCTCTACATCTTCTATAGGAAATAAGGATTTTCCCGCTGCTTCTTCTTCGGATGAGGAGCCGTCCGAGGAGAGTTCTCCTGATTCAATAGGATCCTCTATATCCAAAGAGCCTGAGTCAGATTCCCCTCCTCCAGGATTTTTTGAGGGGCCCTTGTGATGTTTAAGGGCTTTAAGTGAAGATCTGACTTCTGATTTCACCAGCACCCGAATGGATTTTAAGAGGCTCTGGGATTCTTGCATGACCAATTTATCGATGCAGGTTTGGCAAAGGGGTTTAGCATAAGAGGATGACAACGGCACTTTACAACCCCCACACTCCTTATGTTTGGACTTCCCTGAGGCTTTTTTAGGGGCCTTGGGCACCTGCAGAAAACACATAACATAACCGCCATAAATAAGGGATAAGTAAAAAAATACATCTCACCCACTGACGGTGCCCCACTCCTCAGGACCAGTACCGGACTAGAAGGCCTCGAGGAGTCGTTGGGTTCGGCGCGACTTGTGTCCGCTGGCTCAGACATCTTCAGTTAGCCGTTGGAATTTCTCTCTCACTCACTCTTTCTGGGCTGGCTGTGCCCTTCTGCTGCCGCACTTATAACGCGCCTCGGCCTCCCTCTGTGTGGAAAATTCAAATCCACCGCCTAATCCCG
This sequence comes from Bufotes viridis, assembly GCA_033119425.1. Classification (NCBI taxonomy): domain Eukaryota; kingdom Metazoa; phylum Chordata; class Amphibia; order Anura; family Bufonidae; genus Bufotes; species Bufotes viridis. Next base: position 329,618,345 of record CM065593.1, on the reverse strand, counting down.
TACTTCCGGGTTGCTGACGGCACCGGAAGTTGCGCAGAAGCTCCCGCCCGGCGCGGCCGCCGGAATCCGGACCTAATGCCAGCGGGGGCTCCACCGGGACCAGGGACCGCCTGAACACTGCCAGAGCGGTCCCTCCAGAAGCCAGAGGGGTGCAGTAAGGGGACAGACTTCGCGGTGGCTTCCTAAGAAGACTGACACCGCACGGGAGATGGCCATACAGTGCACAGACCTGGCGTTCCCCAGCCCTCCGGGGTGAAGATAAATGGTAGGGAGTACAATCCTCAGGATCTCCCATCCGGAGACAGGAAACCTGAACTGGGGTGTGGTGGGGGTGTTAACTTTTTATATCCTCAGGTTTCCTGTCCTGGAGGGGAGGTCCTGGGTCGCATGGGTGCCGTCATGGGGGAGGGGAAAAGACATTTGTGGTTATTTCATTATAAATGTTATGTTATATTTGTCTGACTTACAAGTGCCTCTTTGATTTAATTGCAAACAAGATGGCTGAAATGATCAAAATCAATGTCAAACTGGCCAAAACACTCAATTTCAGTGGGGGTTGAATAATTTTGAACACAACTGTATATGCTTGGAAGTATGTCACGCGTACAGTAGCGTAGGATTTGGAAGTGTATGTGCAAAGAAATTAAAAAAGGTATTTGAGATGTGAAAACGTCACACAGGAGATATCCCGCAGATAATGTCAATGCTGTCACCAGAAGCTAATAAAAAATTACAAGGACTGTCACAGGTATTTGGGATGAGGAAACGTTATACAGGAGAGGTACCAGCGGTAATGTCACGGTCCGCAGCGTCTACAGAAAAAGTACACTGTAAATTTTTTCAGCACACACGTTACACTGCAGATGTGGCGCAGCTAATTTAACTGTCCGCAGCAGCCTATTAGACGCTATTTAGCTCATAAAAAATATAATGCTGCTGCCACACACAATAGTCTTTAAAAAGGCTTTTGGGTCTCTGAAAAGTTTTTCTAATAAAAATAGTCCAATATCACTCCCTACACTGTCTGTCCCTTCCTATGAACAGGTCTCCCTGACTAAGGCCTCTTGCACACGAACGTGTGGGCCCTGTGTCCGTGCTGCGGGCCGCAAGTTGGGGGAGCAATGCACGGGCACCGACCGTGGGGCAGCCACAGCGGATCGCGGACCCATTCACTTGAATGGGTCCGCAATCTGCCCATTCCGCAAAAAGATAGGACATGTTCTATCTTTTTTCGGGACAGAAGTACGGAACAGAACACCATGGAAGCACTCCGTAGTGCTTCCGTAGTGTTCCGTTCCATTATTCCATTCCGCATCTCTGGATTTGCGGACCCATTGAAATGAATGGGTCCGCATCCGTGATGTGGAATGGCCACGGAATGGTGCCCGTGTATTGCGGATCCGCAAATGCGGTCCGCAATATGGGCACGGGGTGCACTCGATGCTATATAGCACCCGATGACGCGTTCCGGCCAGCCAATCACTGTAATGCCAGTAAACTGCACGTTTATTGACTGTGTAGCAGCCAAGAAACGTGCGGGGAGGAGACTCGAGCATTGTGCTCAAGCACATGCGGTATTCGGCCGAATACCGCCATGTGCCGAGCATAGCGATGCTCAAGCCGAACTGGTGCATACTCGCTCAACACTACTGCATAACAATGGAGGACATCCACTACACCAGTGGTGGCCAACCTGTGCCTCTTGAGCCACATGTGACTCTTTCCTTCTTCAAGTGCGGCTCTTGCTGTGGAGCTGGGAAGCAGTCAGGCTGGCTTACTCTCCACCCCATACTCAGATATTTTTTCCTGATCGGGCACTGTTGCTACTTTGCAGCTCTAGCTCACTCTCCACTACGTCCTGATGCACACAGTGTGAGAACGTATTACATGAAGACATGCACTATGACCTGATGCTGTGCTCATCAGGTCATAGTGGAGAGCATGTCAGACCTGCAAAGTAGCAGCTGCCCGAACAGGAGACCAGTGCCTGATCAGGAGAGGGAAGAGATTTTTTTAAAATTATAGAACTGAGCATGGGGGTCTGATCTAAGCACGGGAGGTTCTGATCTGGGCATGGGGGAGGGGTCCTGATCTGGGCAATGGAGGTCTGATCTGCGTATGGGAAGTCCTGATCTGAGCAATGGGGGTCTGATCTAAGCACGGGAGGTTCTGATCTGGGCATGGGGGAGTGGTCCTGATCTGGGCAATGGAGGTCTGATCTGCGCATGGGGGGGCCTCTAGGCTGAAAGATAAAAAGGACAGCACAGATTTCTTCATTCGCATCGGTCAATGTGGATGAAAAAATCTCTGCCAAAAAATGCGCAAAAAAAAAAAAGAGGGAAAAGGACATAGGAGCACTTGCGAAGTAAGGCCCCATTCACACGTCTGCAAAAATGTCTGCACCTATTCCGCAATTCAGTGTAAATGGAGCCGGCGGTGGTGCGGAGAGCACACTATGTGCTCTCCGCATCAGAATTTGCAGAGCTGCGGCCGCAAACTTCCGGGTTTCGGCCCCGAAACATCCGGCCGCAGCGCTGCAAAAGATAGAGCATGTCCTATTCTTGTCCGCAATTGCGGACAAGAAAACGTATTTTCTATATAGTTCTGGCAATGTGCGGATCCGCAAAACACATACGGACGTCTGAATGAGCCTTACAGGGGGGTGATTAGTGACAGGGGGGGTGACGGGGGGGGGGATCAGGGGGTGACATGGGGTGATCAGGGCTTAATGAGTGATGGGGGGGGGGTGTTGGTGTGTGGTGATTGGTGCACTTACAGTATCCTCTGTTGGTCCCAAGCAAAAGGGACCACCAGAGGAGCAGGCGGCAGGCATATCAGACGCTGTTTACAAAACAGTGTCTGATATGCAATTCAGATGCCATTTTTTTAACATCTACAGCCTGCCAGCGCATGATCAGCGCTGGCAGGCTGTAGTTAAAGTTCCTGGCGTTGCGATCCTGTGAACGCGCACACGTGCGTTCACAGGAAATCTCGTTCCTCGCGAGATGATGCGCCGATGCTTCTAGGAGGAACATCCCGGCCGCCCGAAGGACGCATCCCTGTGTTAGGCGGTCGGGCGGTGGTTAAGAACGGAGAAGAGTGTGTATGCTCTATGGGAGCGCATACAATCTGGAGGAAAGAGACAAAGGCAGTCAATCCCAGCAACTAATTATTTTATATTCTTCCTTCTGATGACATTGAAAACTTGACATACCTTTTTTTACCCCTTCAGTACTGAGCCACTTTTCACCTTAAATCCCAGGCTGATTTTTGCAAATCTAACATGTGTTACGTTATGTGGTAATAACTTTGAAACACTTTTACTTATCCAAGCCATTCTGAAATTGTTTTCTCATTACATATTGTACTTCATGACAGTGGTAAATTTGAGTTAAAATATTTCATCTATATTTATAAAAAAAAATACCAAATTTACCAAAAATTTTGAAAAATTAGCAATTTTCTAAATTTCGATTTCTCTGCTTTTAAAACAGATAATTACATAATTTTGTAAAAGTCATTTTTTTAGGACGTTAGAAGGCTTAGAATTTTAGAAGCAATTTTTAAAATTTTTAACAAAATTTCCCAAACCAGTTTTTAAAGCACCAATTCAGTTATAAAGTGATTTTGAGGGGCTTACGTAATGGAAACCACCCATAAATGACCCAAATTTAGAAAAATTATTCAAAACTGATTTTACAAACTTTGTTAACCTATTTCATTTTTTTATAGTTTTATGTTAATCAATTTTTTCTTGCAACACAGCAAAGGTTAACAGCAAAATAAACCTCAATATACATTACTCTGATTCTGCAGTTTACAGAAATACCCCATATGTGGTAGTAAACTGTTGCCAAGGCACTTAGCAGTGGTCAGAAGGAAAGTAGCACCATTTGGTTTTTGGAGGCAGATTTTGCTAGAACGTTTTTGGGCACCATTTTGTATTTGAAGATACCCTGACATACCCCTACAGTGGAAACCCTAAAAGTGATCCCATTTTAGAAACTACCCAGCATTTTAACCCCCTAAGCATTTTACAGAATTTGGAAACACTTGGCTGTGAAAATGAAAAGTTTCATTTCTTCCAATAAAATTTTCATTTTTACAAGGGTCAACAGGAGAAAAAGCACCCCATAATTTTTTACCCATTTTATCCCCATATGTAGTGGTACAGCGGGGGCACATGGTAGGACTCAGAAAGGAAAAAGCGCCATATGGCTATTGCAGCGCAGATTTTGATGGATTGGTTTACGGGTCATTGGTTTTTATTTTTTGAGTGATTGTCTTATGTGTGGTTTTATTTTTTGCGGGATGAGATGACAGTTTGATTAGTACCATTTTGGAGTACATACAACTTTTTTTACTTGGTATTAGAATTTTTGTGAGGCAAGGTGACATAAAATGGCTGTTTTGGCATAGTTTAAAAAAAAATTAAAATTTCACCTGACAGGGCATATCATGTGATATTTTTATAGAGCAGGTTGCTATGGACATAGCAATACCTAATATGTCTATTATTTTTATTTTTGTTAGGTTTTACACAGTAAAAGCATTTTTGAACCGAATAAAATCTTGTTTTTGTGTTGCCATTTTCTGAGAGCCATATTTAAAAAAAAAAAAATTTCAGGCAATTGTCTTAGTTAGGGGCTCATTTTTTGAAGGATAAGATGATGGTTTGATTGGTACCATTTTGGGCTACATACGTCTTTTTGATCGCTTGGTATTATACTTTTTGTGAGACAGGGTGACCAGTTTTGGCACTTTATTTTTTTAATAGAGCTGGTGGATACAGACGCGGTGATACATAAGGCCTCTTTCACACAGGCGTCATGTTTGACGCCCAGATAAGAGGCGGGTGCGTTGCGAGAAAATGCGCGATTTTTCCACGCGTGTGCTAACTGTTGTAATGCGTTTTGCACGCACGTGTGAAAAATCGGCATGTTTGGTACCCAGACCCGAAGCCGGACTTCATCACTGAGTTGAGTATTCTAAATATTTTATTATTTTCCCTTATAACATGCTTATATAATAGCATTCTCAATACAGAATGCAAACTAAAATGTGGATTAAGGAGTTAAAAATAAAATAATTAACTCACCTTATCCACTTGATCGCGTAGTTGCGATCTCTTCTCTCTTTAATCATTAGCTGTCGGCTAAAGGACTTGTGATGACGTCACTGCGCTCATCACATGGTCCAATCACATGGTCCATCACCATGGTGATGGACCACATGATTGGACCATGTGATGTGACGTCACCACAGGTCCTTTAGCTGGCAACTAATGCTTGAAAAAGAGAGAAGAGATCGCAACTACGCGATCAAGTGGATAAGGTGGTTATTTTTTTTTATTTTTAACCCCTTAATCCACATTTTACTAAGCATTCTGTATTAAAGAATGCTTTTATTTTCCCTTATAACCATGTTATAAGGGAAAATAATAAAGACCTGGTCCTGTCTCTTAGCAACCTTGCGGGAAAATCGCACTGCATCTGCACTTGATTGCGGATGCTTGAGATTTTCACGCAGACTCATTCACTTCTATGGGGCCTGCGTTGCGTGAAAAACGCAGAATATAGAACATGCTGCGATTTTCACGCAACGCAGAAGTGATGCGTGAAAATCACCGCTCATGTGCATAGCCCCATAGAAATTATTAGGTCCAGATTCAATGCGACTGCAATGCATTCATGTCACGCATTGCAACCTCGTGGAAAACTCGCCTAATATATACTTTTTTCCCCTATGTTTTACAATTTTTTTAACTCAATTTTCTGAAAAGGACGTGTTTTTTTTTTTACTTCAAACTTTTATTTTTTATTATGTAGATGTATTTTTTTTTTTTTACGTCTTTATTAACTTTTTTTTTGTTCCACTATCGGACTTCAACTTTTGGGGGTCTGATCTCCTGTACAATGCATTACAATTAGAGATGAGCGAACTTTAAAAAAAAGTTCGGCGCTCGGGTTGTGGTTATCGCCGCATCCCGTTATGGATTCCACTACCACCGCACATGGAATCCATAAGGGGCGGCTTCCACGAAACCCGAACTGTTGAACAGCCGAAGGACCTGGGGTGACGTCACCGTCATGTGATCAGTGCAGGGGGCGTGGCTCAGCACGGGATTAAATCCAGTGCTGAGCCATGCCCCCTGCACTGATCACATGACCGTGACGTCACCCCAGGTCCTTCGGCTGTTCAACAGTTCGGGTTCGTGGAAGCCGCCCCTTGTGGATTCCATATGCGGCGCTAGTGGAATCCATAATGGGATGCGCGAGTTACCACAACCCGAACGTCAAACGCCGAACTTTTTTTTAAAGTTCGCTCATCTCTAATTACAATACATCTGTACTATAATTCATTAGGTGTAAATGTATTACACAGTGTAATACACGTACAACCTGCTTGCCTGTGAGATCCAGGGGGCTGGATCTCACAGGCTTACATGGAAGGCAGCGCGATGCCTATGGAAGGCATGGGGCTCCCTTCCCAACCATAGGGTCATAGTCACCGCAGCGCGGGGACCTGGCAGGGATACTGCACGTGCCGTGGTCAGCTCTGACCATGGCATGGCGAGGGTTAATGCGCTGGCATCTGTGTTTTCACTAATGCCGGCGTATACTGCCAGGGTCCGACAGTCACTGCAGTTCCTACACCCACCCGATCAGAGCGCTATAGCTGTACAGTGCTGGGATTTAAGACACAGTTTAAAGAGGCAAGATGACCAGTACATAGTGCAGTGTTTCCCAACCAGTGTGCCTCCAGCTGTTGCAAAACTACAACTCCCAGCATGCCCAGACAGCCTTTGGCCGTGCAGGCATGCTGGGAGTTGTAGTTTTGCAACAGCTGGAGGCACACTGGTTGGGAAACACTGACAGTGTATACACTGACACCATGAAACCAAAATACATATAAAAATTACATACTTATCCATCGCTTTTTCTTGTCCATTAAATGAAGCAACTGTTCGTATGGATGTCAGAATTTCTTCTGCAACTGCATCCGCCTTCGCATAAGCTTTTAACTCTTTAGATGTAAATGAAGCAGAAATCTGCAAAATGAACAAGACTGTTACATTGTTCAGCCAATAAAATTCCTTAGGTTACTCATTTTTAAAAACTTACCTTGGTCCATAATGATATTAATATAAAGAGCAGTAGACCAGCTGCCAAGGTCACTAGTGTTAGTTTCCAGCCCTTGACAAATCCTATAGTGATGCCAGTGACAACGGTGGAGAGAAATTGTCCAAATATGCACACATTAATGGACAGTCCTTCATATATGGTATTCATGTCTCTACAAAAGAAAGAATAATGTTTCTTCAAGACACCTACATTATGTATAAAAGAGTTGTGACAAGATTGACATTATTTCTTCTTTTATGCTATCTTATTTTTGTTGTGTTTGTTCTGATACCTCTGTGGCCTATAAGTTAAGATATAAGTAGGAATACAAATAAAGGGGACTGAAGATATGAGCAATATCCGCCTTATTTTTTGGATTAACACTTAAGGCTACTTTCACATTAGCGTTTTCAATTCCGCTATTGAGATTCATCATAGGATCTCAATAGCGGAAGAAAACACTACAGTTTTGTCCCCATTCATTTTCAATGGGGACAAAACAGAACTGAACGAAACTGAATGCACCAAAATGCATTCCGTTCCGTTTGGTTGTGCTTCCATCGCAGACAGAAAAACGCCGCAAGCAGCGTTTTTCTGTCCGCGATGTGGTGCGGAGCAAAACGGATTCGTCCTGACACACAATGTAAGTCAATGGGGACGGATCAGTTTTCTCTGACACAATAGAAAATGCATCCGTCCCCCATTGACTTTTAATAGTGTTCATGACGAATCCGTCATGGCTATAGAAGACATAATACAACCGGATCCGTTAATGACATATGCATGTGGTTAAATTATAACGGAATGGTAAACGCTTATGTGAAAGTAGCCTTAGTCAAATGGTTTGTATATCGTAAGTTATACCATCAGTAACACATGCTGCTTTGATTTTAAAGAGGACCGTTGGGGGTGTGTACCTGCACAGACTCACTCTATCCAATCAGTGCCATTTGTAGACTGTACTCACCCCCAACTGGTTACCACCCCGCTGTACTCTTACTGCAGGCTAATAGAAATTCATAACTTCTAGTAGAAATAATAAAGGAATGTCACAACATAGAGCCATAAGAATAGATGCTCCAGAATTGTTATTACAATGGGAATGCATGAAGCTATTAAAACAGGCATGTCAGGAGCGGTGAAAGGTCCTTTTTAAGGATGTATAAAGGCATATAAAAGCATATACAATAAAGGCATGAGCCAGAATAGTAATACTACAATCTTTAAAACTTATGTTATATCATATATTATTTAAACAGAGTCTAAAAAGGAATCTACAATAAGCAATATACTAGGATTTCAGAATGTAGCAACTGCAAAAGTTTATCTTATTATGAGTAATGGAACATAAATATACAGTTACATAAAACTGAAAAATCTTACAATTCTGCCTTTTTAACACAGAGGGGGCACAGTGGGCATTTCTACTTTGGAGGGGGCAAAATGGGCATTTCTACTCTGATGGGGGCACAATGGTCATTGCTAATGTGAAGGAGACACAATGGGAATTTCTACTCTGGAGGGGGCACAATGGGCAGTGTTAATGTGAAGGGGCACAATTGGCATTGCTAATGTGAAAGGGGCACAATGGGCATTTCTACTCTGTAGGGGGCACAATAGGCATTGCTAATGTGAAGGGGCTACAATGGGCATTTCTACTATGGAGGGGGCACAATGGGCATTTCTACTATGGAGGGGGCACAGGATACAGAGGTCATTACTACTATGAAGGGGGCACAGAGGGCATTATTACTGTGAAGGGGCACAATGGGCATTATTACTATGAAGGGGGCACAATGAGCATTATTACTATGAAGAGGCATTGATAGAGCATTACTACTGTAAAAGGGGCACAGAGAGGGCTTAACTATTGTGAGGGTGAACAGAGGGCATAACTACTGTCAGGGGGTACAATGATTGAAGGGATAAGTACTTTAAGGGCGCACAATGTGGGCATAACGACTAATAGGAGAGACACATCTGTATAAAACTACTGTGAAGGTTTTACAATGAGGGCAATACTACTGTGAGGGGGTATGATTTTTTTGAAAACATTGGGGGGGGGGGGGGGACAAAGAAAGGACCCACCTCCGGGTGCCAAACAACCTAGGCCTGCCACTGGACATTATGAATAAAGATAAGTGTAACTGTCATTCCAATTTATATTTAATAGTGTGTAGGGGCACTGATTTTAAGAAGTGATACTTTATATCTATAGTATTGCCATGTGTAAAATGCTGAAGCAAGATTTTCAGCCTGCCCCTTATATCCCTTTGCCTCTCTACATGTGTCTTAATGATATCTGAACTGTCCCTGCCTATCAGAGCTCTGCACTAAAGATGAGTGAACCTTTTGAGATTCGGTTCACTTCTGTTTCAATGAATGTTCGGACCCGATTCAATTCTAACCAAATAAAAGTGGCTCCAATTTTCCTGGAAATTGGAATATAACATTATAATATTATATTATATATTATAACATTCTCTAGTCTAATTTTTAACAAAAGATGTTATATCTAGTGATGAGCGAGCACCAAAGTGTTTGGGTACCCGGTCCGAACACATAGCGATATTTGTGTGCTCGGCCGAGCACCCGAGTATAATGGAAGTCAATAGGAGACAACCAGGCACCCCCTGCTCGGATGAGGGGAGGGTGCATGGTTCATTTGAAAAGGTCAGAAAGTGACAGAAACACCACCAAAATGGATATGGAACAGCATGAGGACGATGTCTGGGTGCATCTTGGACTGCAATGTAGCTGCTGGAAACCATATTGTCCCAGTTGTCTGCCACTTTTACATAGCGACAAAATCACGCCCAAAATCCCGCCCGCCCAAAATCCCGCCCCCTCAAAAATAAAAAGAAATTTTTAGAGGTAAAATTAGGAAACATTCTTTCCTGTATATTCAATTGTATATACAGTGCAAATGCTGCCAAATATTACAAGGAAGAAGCACTCCGATACAGCCTGTATATCACATAAAGGAGGTCCTTTATTAACATGGTGCTACAATTGTTCAGGTACACTGCTACACTTATAAAGCATATGCACTAAGTGAAAGGGCTGGCAAAAATTACATGGAACCCGCACTCCAATACACCCTTTATTACACAAAAAGGAGGGCATCACACACACCCTTGAAAAATTATGATTGATGGCCTGCTGGTGACCCTCAAAAACATTTGGAGAAAGAGCCTGCTGGTTACCCTCTAAAACATTATAGTTGAGGGCCTGAAGGTGAGCGGACCCTATAAAAAAATTGTAGTGAGGACCTGAAGCCGAGCGTACCCCAAAAAACATTGCAGTAATGGCCTACAGGTGAGCAAACCGTATAAAACATCGGAGGTGAGGGCCTGAAGCCGAGTGAACCCCATAAAACATTGCAGTGATGGCCTACAGGTGAGCAGACCATATAAAACATTAGAGGTGAGGGCCTGAAGCCGAGCGTACCCCATAAAACATTGCAGCAATGGCCTACAGGTGAGCAGACCGTATAAAACATTGGAGGTGAGGGCCAGAAGTCGAGCGAATCCCATAAAACATTGCAGTGATGGCCTAGAGGTGAGCAGACCGTATAAAACATTGGAGGTGAGAGCCTGAAGTCGAGCGAACCCTACAAAACATTGTAGTGAGGGCATATATATTCTGTATGGAAGAGGAGGCGGTGGAGGAGGCGGATGAGAAAACAAGATTCAAACATATCCTTTTTTTGCGGTGAAATGGGTGCATCTGAATCTTGTGGATTGAGTACATTATAAAGCATACATTTAAATTGAGTTTTTGAGGTCAATTGAGATGAGGTCAATAGTGTTCACGCCCTGGCTCATTATGGTACGGCTCAGGTTGAAAACTACCACTCTTTTGTCGTCTGCACTTTCCTTAAAAACGCGGAACACCTACCCCTTGGCAAGGTAGAGTTAAGCATGGGGGTGTTCGGTGTAACGGTTGCGGGCCTGTTTGGTGTGGGCAGATGTCTCTCTTTTGCAACCCCACTGCCCCTTCCAGACTGTTGCGGCGCTGTGGATACCTCCCTCTCTTTACTGCTGTCCTCGCTCGGCTTTTCACCTAACCATGTTGGGTCAGTGACCTCATCGTCCACCACCTCCTCTTCCAATTCCTCACTCTGCTCATCCTCCTGACTTGACCTAACCACCACCTCAGTGATTGGCAATTGTGTCTCAACATCATCCACCTCCTGAACGAATGATTGCCGTTCACCACTGTCATCTTCTTGAGACTGTGAAGGCTCAGGAGATTGGGAATCAGGGCACAATATCTCAGGTACCTCTTCAAGCGTGCTTGGCAAGAGAGCCAAACCAAGTACTGGCGATGAAAAGAGGTCATGTGAATATCCGAGTGTGGGATCACTTGTTTGGCCAGACGCAACATTTTCTGATGCAGTTCAGTACTGGATACTGAAAAATACAGATTTTTGGCACTACACTAGGCCAGAGATAATGTAATTTTTACAATACACACTGTATTGACTTGCAGTAAGGTACTGGATACTGAAAAATACAGATTTTGGGCATTACACTAGGCCAGAGATAATGTAATTTTTGCAATACACACTGCAGTAAGTTACTGGATACAGAAAAATTAAGATTTTGGGCACTACACTAGCCAAGAGATAATGTTAGTTTTTAGAATTCACACTGTATTGACTTGCAGTAAGGTACTTTATACAGAAAATACTGATTTTGGGCACTACACTAGCCCAGAGATAATGTATTTTTTACAGTACACACTGTATTGACTTGCATTAAGGTACTGGATACAGCTAAATACAGATTTTAGGCACTGCACTTGGCCACAGATAATGTATTTTTGACGATACACACTGTATTGATTTGCAGTAAGATACTGGATACAGAAAAATACAGATTTTGGGCACTACACTAGCCCATATATAATGTAATTTTGTCGATACACAATGTTTTGACTTGCAGTAAGTTACTGGATGCAGAAAAATACAGATTTGGGGCACTACACAAGCCCAGAGATAATGTAATTTTTACAATACACACTGTATTGACTTGCAGTAAGGTACTGGATACAGAACAATACAGATTTTGGGCACTACACTAGGCTAGAGATGATGTAATTTTTAATATAAACACTTTATTCAGATGTAGTTCTATACTGGATACAAATTAGTCCCAAATAAAAAGTATTCTCTGCTGGAATTGACATGTTACACATGCATGGTTTGCTTTTTTATTATGTGTGTCCCTTCTCTCTTCCCCTAGCTTTTGCTCTCTCTCTTGTCTCCTCCCTTCTTCTTCATTCTGGCTTCAACCCTTATCTCAGCTACATGCTCCTGTTAGCTGCTCACAGCATGATTTTTTGACCTATCCATTTGTTCATCGGTGTATGATCTGCACAGTTTGGAATAAACTTCTTCAGGATCTACAAGGTGTTGTTTGGATCGAGTCACTGTCAGCCAATTCACCTAAGACTGCAGTTATTGCCATCTCATCACAACTGTAAGTTCAGAGATCACATTGTAGTGCTTAGACTGGAGAGGCAGAACAGTCAAAATATCAGTGAATGGATCTTACAAGATCTGCCAAATATCTTTCAAGGGATCCTTGCTAGCTATGCATGTATAGTGAGATGTATATGGACACTGGAATATAGCAGGATATATGTACAAGCCTGTATACTCCAGCCAGCAAGTAAATCTCAGCATAAGATTCATTAGTTTTCTGCACAGATTATTGAGGAAACTGTTCATGCAACTGTCACATAATCAGCTCCTAGACCAGGCATCAGCAACCTTCGGCTCCCAGCTGTTGTGAAACTACAATTCCCAGCATGCTCCATTCATTTCTATGTAAGTTCTTAGAAGAGCAGAGCAACTATGCATGCTGGGAGTTGTAGTTTCACAACAGCTGGGAGCCAAAGGTTGCCTACCCCTGTCCTAGACTGACTGTATTGTCACATGCATTCTGCCTGCAAGTCAATCTAAGCTCTGTATGCAATCCAAACTAACTTTGCAGCAGCCATTGCTTCTCTCTGACTCCCTCTCCCACTGGTTGCCTAGGAAACCCTCTCCCAGAGCCAGAAGATTGATACATTTCTATGCAAACACATACCTTGTGATTTAACCCTCTGCTTGTTGTCACAATGCACCAGCAAGGCAATGTACAATCTGAGGAACCTAATGCACAGAAAAGACCTGAACCTCCTACAGATCAGAAGTTAGATCCTCAAAGCCACATAAAACAAAAACGTTCAGTGAAACCAACCTGGAAAGTCCAACAGAACTATGAGGCTGACAGGGAAGAACTGCTGCAGAACATCAGCCACTCATGGTCTAACACTACTGAATGCATGTCAGCTCTGTCTCAACCAACTCATAAGGTATTTCACCTAGAGGGCGCTGTTAAGCAATTGAATGCTGCCTATGAGAACTACCAAAGACTGTCTGCTAAATATGCTGATCTCTTAAAGCGGTACAACACAGAAGATTCCTTAAAAGAATTACAGGAATTGAATGAGCTCAATCTTGAAAGAGACGATCTAGTAATACAAACAAGGACAAAAACAGATGTAAAAATCGCACATCTCCATGAATCCAGATCCCATCTCTCCACAACTTCTAAGCGCTCCACACGATCTTCCAAATCCTTAAGATCAACATATTTTACTCTCAGCCAACAACTCAAAGCCCGCGCTGATGCAGAAGCTTCTAAAATCCAGGCAGCTTTTGCCCAAGAGAAAGCAAGGATGAGAGCAGAGATGGAAGCTGACACTGCAAGGATGGAAGCTGATGCTGCACGGAAGAAAGCAGAAATCGAAGCTGAGGCTGCACAGAGTAGAGCAGAAATGGAAGCTGAGGCTGCACAGAAGAGAGCAGAAATGGAAGCTGAGGCTGCACAGAAGAGAGCAGAAATGGAAGCTGAAGCTGCACAGAAGAAAGCAGAAATGGAAGCTGAGGCTGCACGGAAGAGAGCAGAAATGGAAGTTTTTGAAAAACAATGTGAGCACGCCAAAGACATGGCAAGACTAAGAGACTTAGAGCAGGCTGTAAGTGACAATGAAAGAGGTGTCAGTAGCAACCACTCTGTTACATCTTATGCATCAGTTTCATCACAGACCTCATCAAAACTCCATCAGTCTGTCATAGTAGCCAAAGAACTCAACCAAGGTGTTTTCTCTACATCTACTACACCTTCTCAAGTGGCAGAAACGGGTATGGATAGAAATGACCCATCACACTATCGCACTAACCTGCCATCTTCTAACCAGTCCATTATAAGGCTACAAACCAACACACCTTTGGACCGTACACCAGCTCCAGTGTTAAACGCCTTAGCACCATCTTATGTTCCCAAGTCACTCAACGTCAATGTACCAGCTATTGCAACTAACTCAGTCCCGCCTGCAATTTTATATCCAAAGTCTGAAAACACAGACATGTCGCAGTTTGCCAAGTACATCCTTTGCAGAGAACTCACTAGGACGGGCCTCACCATGTTTGATGACAAACCTGAAAATTACCGAGGCTGGAAATTCACCTTTAAGGCCACAATCAGCGAATTAGATATCACTGCTGCAGAAGAATTTGATCTACTCAGATGGCTAGGTCAGTTTACACTTCCAATCCTGCTGCAGGTCTTGAAGCTGCTTGGGACAGACTTGAACGTAGCTTTGGCAGCTCTGAGGCCATCCAAGATGCCTTACTTAAAAGGTTGCAAGGCTTCCCAAGGATTACAGCTAAAGACAATCTAAAGCTTCAAGAACTTCTACTAGAGCTTCAACTAGCTAAAGCTGACACCCGCCTACCCGGGCTTAGTTACCTTGTCACCCCTCGTGGCATAAACCCTATTGTTCTTAAGCTACCATATGGCATCCAAGAAAAATGGCTTAGTCAAGGATCTACTTACAAGAAAAGGTATGGAGTTGCCTTTCCTCCCTTTTCCTACTTCTGTACCTTCATAAAGGAAATTGCGGACTCTAAGAATGACCCAAGTTTCTTTTACGTTGACTGTATCCCTCTTAGTCCACCTTCTCCAGGACTTGCAAACACGCACATAATGCACCGAGACCGCAGGGGTCCAGTGTCAGTGAAAAGGACTGATGTTCAACCTGCTCCTGCTATGGTTTTTCCGAAGACTGGACAAAACAAGAAACTTGAGGATCCAAATCGCCAATGTCCCATACATAACAAGCCACACCCACTTAAGAAGTGCATCGGTTTCAGAAAGAAACCTCTACAGGAACGCAAGGAACTTTTAAAAGAATTTGGAGTTTGTTTCAGATGCTGTGGTTCCACAGAACACATGGCAAAAGACTGTAAGGCCATTATAAAATGCATAGAATGCGGTAGTGACAACCACGTTCAAGCCCTTCATCTGTACCAACACAGCACCACTCCATCCACTGACTTTCCCCCCAGGGCAAAGCTTGGCGGGAAGCACGCTGAACAAACAGCAACCTCCACCCCAGTGTTCTCAACATGCACTGAAGTCTGTGGGGAACGACTTTGTGGGAAATCCTGCGCTAAGATATGCTTGGTTCGTGTTTACAAAAGGGGCAAATCTGAAAGGGCTGTAAGACTGTATACCATTCTCGACGACCAGAGTAACCAATCTCTCGCCAGTACAAAGTTCTTTGATCTCTTAGGCATAGCAGGAGGTGCTCTACCTTATACCCTGAGTACTTGTGCAGGCATTACAGAAGTCTGGGGAAGAAGAGCCAGTGACCTTGTAGTTACTCCTCTAAATGGCAACTTGGAAATACCCTTGCCTACGATCATTGAGTGTAATCAGATCCCAACTAACAAGGATGAGATCCCCACTCCTGAAGCTACCTTGCACCATACTCATTTGAAGGACATAGCTGATCAAATACCAGCCTTTGAGGAAAATGCTGATATCCTGTTGCTACTCGGGAGAGACATCCTAAGGGTGCACAAGGTGCGCCATCAAATCAACGGCCCACATGATGAACCTTACGCCCAGTGTCTGGATCTAGGCTGGGTCATTATTGGCAACATCTGTCTTAGCAACGCCAGGAAACCTCTCTCGGTTTCTTCCTTTAAAACACATGTCCTGCCCAATGGACGCACTACTTGCTTTCCAAGACAACAACATCACTATAGTGTGAAAGAAAGGCTGTGTGACAAAGGTACGCCAGAGCGCATCATACTCAATAATAAGAAAGCATTTTTCTTTCGGGATGACAACATTGGTAACACAGTGTTTAAAGTAACCACAGAAGACGATGAGTTAGCAGACACAATGGAAGACAAGGAATTCTTGAGAACCATGAGTAAAGAGTTCTATCAAGATGATTCTAACAGCTGGTTGGCGCCGCTACCATTCCGCACTCCAAGGAAGAGAATTCCAAATAATAGACAACATGCAGATTCACGGTTCATCTCTTAGGAGCGCAACCTGAACCGGAAACCGGAGATGAAGAAACATTTTGTCGACTTTATGCAGAAGGTGTTTGAGAGAGATCATGCTGAACCTGCACCCCCTCTTACACAAGGAGAAGAATGCTGGTACCTTCCGTGTTTTGGTGTCTACCATCCTCGTAAGCCTGACCAGATTAGAGTGGTCTTTGACTCAAGCGCTCGTCATGAAGGCGTTTCTCTCAATGACAATCTTCTCTCTGGACCCAATCTGAACAACAACCTCTTAGGAGTCCTACTCCACTTTAGACAAGAGCCAATTGCCATTATAGCCGACATTCAACAAATGTTTCATTGTTTCATCGTCCGTGAAGATAACAGAAACTTTCTCAGGTTCCGATGGTATCGCAATAATGATGTCAACAACGAGGTCATATACTATCGGATGAAAGTTCATGTGTTTGGCAATAGCCCTTCCCCCACAGTTGCCATTTATGGACTGAGAAAAACTGCCCAAGAAGGAGAACAGGAGTTTGGGACGGATGCACGTCAGTTTGTAGAAAGGAACTTCTACGTGGATGACGGTCTTAAGTCCCTACCTACGGAAGAAAAGGCCATTGACCTTCTCACCAGAACCAAGGACATGCTTGCCACTGCCAACCTCAGACTACACAAAATCATCTCCAACAGCAATAAGGTAATGGGAGAATTTCCTTCCAATGATCATGCTGTCAGTGCCAAGGAATTCCAATCAGAGTCTGACCTTTCCCTCACACAACTAAGCCTTGGATTGCTATGGGATGTTAAACAAGACACGTTCACATTTCAAACATCAGCCTGCGACAAGCCCTTCACAAAAAGAGGAGTACTGTCCGCAGTGAACAGTATCTATGACCCCTTAGGATTCATTGCACCCTTTACTATTCAGGGTAAGATATTACTCAAACAACTTACTACAGAGAACACCGACTGGGATACCCCGTTACCCAAGGAGTAACAACAAAGGTGGGAAATCCTGGAAACAGTCTCTCCAGGCATTGGAACAGTTTAAGATACCACGCTCTTATACTCCTGTGTCCTTGAAGAATGCCACCAGACTAGAGATCCATGTCTTTTCTGATGCATCCATGGAAGCCATAGCTGCAGTAGCTTATCTACGAGCCATACACTCCAACGGTGAAATAGGAGTAGGATTCGTCATGGGCAAAACCAAGCTAACTCCAAAGCCTGCACATACCATTCCAAGGCTTGAACTCTTTGCAGACATGTTAGCTGTTGAAATTGCTAAGCTTATAAAGCACAAAATAGACCTTGACATTGATTCCTTCGACTTTTACACAGATAGCAAAATCGTGCTAGAATACATACATAATCAAACAATTCCATGTGTATGTCGGCAATCGAGTGGAGCGCATCAGGAAATTCTCCACGCTAGAGCAATGGCACTATGTACCCACCGACCTTAACCCTGCCGACTTAGGCAGTCGTGCAGTGCCTGCTGCTGCGTTTCTGGATACATCATGGATATCTCCACCAGTACTCTTGAATGAAGAATTCTTCTCAAGGCCTGTAGAGTCTACCTTTGAACTTATCCATCCGGAGTCTGATAAGGAAATCAAGACCATTGCAGTTACACTTAACACCTCTGTGGAAGTAAAGGTAAAACTGAAATCTCGCAGATTTAATCAGTTTTCGAAGTGCTCTTCGGCTGTACAAGCGACTGCACGTCTTATTCACATTGTTCATCACTTCGTAAACAAAGATGGCACAAATCTAGAGTGTTGTAGTGGCACATCTGTAAAGGACCCCCCACTATTGCAGAGGTTGCTCAAGCAGAAAGGGTCATCATCCAATGTGTCCAAAATGAAGTATATTCGCAAGAGATCCATAACTTG
Source organism: Bufotes viridis (assembly GCA_033119425.1). NCBI lineage: Eukaryota > Metazoa > Chordata > Amphibia > Anura > Bufonidae > Bufotes > Bufotes viridis. Next base: position 329,599,962 of record CM065593.1, on the reverse strand, counting down.
TCAAAGGGACTCAACCTATCCAAGGATAGCCCTCTATATCAGTTGAATCCGATAATAGATCAAAATAAACTACTTCGCGTTGGCGGTCGCATTGCAAGGTCTACTGCAATTAGCAAAGAACAAAATCCTCTCATCATTCCAGGCTGTCACCACATTACTGCTCTCATAGTCAGACATTACCATGAGCAAGCTCAACACCAAGGCAGGCACTTCACAGAAGGCGCTGTGAGGTCTGCTGGTTTCTGGATAATCGGGAGGAAAAGATGTATATCCTCCATACTCCATAAATGCGTCAAGTGTCAAAGACTAAGAGGAAAGCATCTAAATCAACAAATGGAAGAGCTACCAACAGACAGATTGAGTACTGAACCACCCTTTACCAATGTCGGTATTGACATTTTCGGCCGCTGGACTATAGTTACACGTAAGACCCGTGGCGGAGTCGTTAATAATAAACGTTGGGCCGTGCTGTTCACTTGTTTGAGCATTCGTGCAGTGCACATTGAAGTTATAGAATCTATGGACTCTTCTTGCTTTATTAATGCCTTCAGAAGATTTGTTTCCATACGTGGACCTGTTAAGTTAATTAGATCCGACTGCGGAACAAACTTTACAGGAGCAGAGAAAATAGAACAGTTCTTAAATACCAACAAGTGTAAGTGGGAATTCAACCCGCCTCACTCTTCTCACATGGGAGGTTCTTGGGAACGCATGATAGGGGTTTCGAGAAAAATCCTGGTCTGGACTCTATGCTGCTGGATCACAAATCTCAGCTTACACATGAAGTCCTGGTCACCTTCCTTGCCGAGGTGTCCGCCATAATCAATGCTAGACCTCTGGTTCCTGTTTTCACCGACTCAGAGTCTCCAGTATTGCTGACTCCAGCCACCCTTCTAACTCAAAAGATCGGGATAGCTAGTATTCCTCCTCAGGACTTTGATTGTACCAGTGTTTACAAACATCAATGGAAACGGGTTCAACATCTTGCTAATGCATTTTGGAGTCGCTGAAAGATGGAATACCTTTGCAACCTTCAAAGTCGCAGAAAATGGCAAGTAAGCAAACCCAACCTGCAAGTTGGAGATATCGTTCTACTCAAAGATAAGGACGCTCATCGTGACAATTGGCCTATGGGTCTTATCACAAAGACTATTCCAAGTAACGATGGCAAGGTATGGAAAGCAGAAGTCAAAGTAAAAAAGAAGGTTCTGCTAGACACTACTTCAGACCCATAAACGAGCTAGTACTGCTTCTGCCTAAACAGGAAAATGAACTCCTTACACCGGCCTGATACAAAGGGAGGTAAGAAGGACTGGTGCTGTTGCTGCCTTCCCCTCTGAAGACTGACCTTCAAGGCAACTTGTTAAAGGGAGGTAAGAAGGACTGGTGCTGTTGCTGCCTTCTCCTCTGAAGATGACGCATGGAACTATATCCTTCCTACTGTTCTATACTCTTCAAAAAGGCACATCTACAAGTATTGTAATGTTTTTCCTGTCGATGCTCTTTTTTTTGTTGTTGCAGGTGTTCCAGTAGAAAAACATCTATTATTCATGGACTTGAACAAAGTTATTATTGATAAATGTTATTAAAAATCATAGATTTCGACGGGGAGTGTCATGTTACACATGCATGGTTTGCTTTTTCATTATGTGTGTCCCTTCTCTCTTCCCCTAGCTTTTGCTCTCTCTCTTGTCTCCTCCCTTCTTCTTCATTCTGGCTTCAACCCTCATCTCAACTACATGCTCCTGTTAGCTGCTCACAGCATGATTTTTTGACCTATCCATTTGTTCATAGGTGTATGATCTGCACAGTTTGGAATAAACTTCTTCAGGATCTACAAGGTGTCGTTTGGATCGAGTCGCTGTCAGCCAATTCACCTAAGACTGCAGTTATTGCCATCTCATCAGAACTGTAAGTTCAGAGATCAGATTATAGGGCTTAGACTGGAGAGGCAGAACAGGAATACTGTATATACGGTTGCGGCCTAAACACACAGATGTGCCCAAAACTAGTTAAAGGAAATGAAGCCCAGCTCACCAGTAAGGTTTTCTTATTCTTTCTTTCTTTATTAGCGTTGCGGTAAAAACTTTTCCAGGTACAGGACAATAACTCGCTGTCTACGCGTTTCGGACCTTACACGTACGGTCCTTACTCATGACAAAACTAGTTAACTATGGCCAAAATATAAATCACTCTCTGCTGGAGTAATTAATATGATGGTTGTGGATTGAACGCATTCACAGATGTGGCACAAGTTAGGTTAATTTCCCCAGAAAAAATAATTTCTCTGATGGTGCAGTGTATATCTCTGTACCAGGCACACTATAGTGAATCAGACCCTTTTTATAATGTCTGCCCAACACACTGCTTTATGATGGTGCAGTGTATTTCTCAGTACCATGCACACTGTAGTGAATAAGCCCCTTTTTATAATGTCTGCCCAACACATTGCTTTATGTTGGTGCAGTGTATATATCAGTACCAGGCACACTGTAGTGAATAATCCCCTTTTTATAATGTCTGCCCAACACACTGCTTTATGATGGTGCAGTGTATTTCTCAGTACCAGGCACACTCTAGTGAATGAGCCCCTTTTTTATAATGTCTGCCCAACACCCTGCTTTATGATGGCATATTTTAGATGTCACTAATCTGAAATCTTTCTGTCTTTTAGAAGTTTGGGTAGTTAAAAAAGTGATGTTCAAGCCCTGCACTATCTGTCCCTTCCTGGTGACGCCTGTCCCTGATAGTGCTGAAGCAAACCCCTTCTTAAAAATAAAATAAAAGGTGCTGCACTGCTGTCAAACACACACTGTAGTCCTTAAAAGGACTGTTAGGTCTTTCAATAAGGTTTTTGGAGTAAAATCAGTAAGTTTAGAGCAAAACGCTATCTGTCCATGCCTACTGTCTGCTCTCCCTGACGCTAAATGAGCTAAGCGCCGGACCTCAGCTTCTATATGAAATGGTATCACGTGTTCTGGCCAGCCAATCAGTGTAAGGCTTACAGCTAACATGGCTATGGCCTTACACTGAGGGGAATTACCTACCTGGATTTTAATTGGATGCTTAGAAGGCACCAAATGTGCGGGGAGGAGACTCGAGCAATGCAACGAATACACGTGGTGCTCGGCCGAGTAAAGCTAAGCGCCAAGCATAGCGATGCTCGACACGAACCAATACTCGGCCGGGCATGCTTGCTCATCACTAGTTCTCACATGACTGTTTGGAAAGGAGTGGGATGGCTTGCCATGGTTGGGTCTTATAGTGTCTGCCAGAAAAATGATCTTAGGGAGTAAGGGACAGTCAGAAATCAGTCAAGCTTATATTCTACTGCCAGAAACAGTGAAGGGAAAGGCTAGACTTATAAAAAAAATTGAAGAATTGTGTGTATAGAATTGAGACAAGTAGTAATGCTGTTAGCCAGGGAGTGAGAATTGAGATGCTGGGGCTCGCTGTGCCTCCTATCAGAACCGCAGCTGCTCCAAACCTCAAAAACTGCAAGGACATTCTATAATTTTTTGTTTCCCATTTTCACAGAAGAAACAGGTGTTCTACCATCAATCTAGCATAGCATATTGAATACAAGTGAGAACTGTCAGTTTATCTCACATACAGTGTTTAATTGTTTTTGTTTTATTATGAAAAAAATACAACATATAAATCAGTTATTGTCAACTTAATATAAGGGCAAGATCCGTTTATTATCTCCACACACAGTTCCAATATTTTTTATTTGAAGGGGGGTTGGCAGGGCATCACTTGTCAGGTTCCGTTTATTGTATTTCCATATGGTTGGAATTTCATTTTTTTGGGGACTTGGTTAATTAAACCAGCATATACAGGTAGGTGATCACTACACCAATATACAGATTAGTGCACTAAATTATCTGGGAGTGATATCAAATCTAGGCCTAAACCTGTTTGCCTGTATTTCTGTTTTTAGTACAATTTTTATTGGGTGTGTTTGTGTGTGGGGTTTGTTGAAATTATTAAAACCAGCATATATGTGATTACTATACCAATACTGGCTGTGGAAGGGTTCCAAATGAAAGAACCAGAGCCAGCATGAGGGTAGTAGCAGAACGAGCTACCTAGCCAGAAGGAGTAGGCCAGAGTTGTCCCTGCTGGCTTTGGAAAGGTGCAACATTATCATTAAGGAGAAGGAGGATAGGATTGTAGATTGGATGGCTCACACCTCCTCTGAGTCTAAATAGGATCACTCAGAGGTGACTTCAGAGTCTGACACCGTGCCGTGGAGCTGGGGTCACAGCGTTCCTCCTGCTCCTCCTCCTTACAGCCCCAGAAAATTCTTTCAGTGGAGTCTTCTCAGTCTTCACTGCCCCTTCCTAGTGGGTGTCTTACTTTTTCCTAAAAAGTGTCAAGAAAACCCCACCACACCCAAAGGCAAATAGTCAAGAGAGTTTTCCTGTTGACGACTTGTGTGAAAGTGGTCAGCATATGCACTGCCCTGAGGTGTAGTTGCATGCTGCAGACCACAAGCATAGCTGTGGTGTCAGTAGTGGTTCCCATAGCCAAAGTATTGGCATTGGGGGCAGTGACAGTGGCAGAAGAGACAAATGCAGAGCAGGGGAGGGAGGCAAAGAACCTACTATGATATCCTACAGTCTGATAGAATGTCAGGAAGGATGAGGACTTTGATGACGATTGTGTGCTGGACAGGACTTGGGAGCCAGATAGAGGTGTTGAGGAGGAGATATCAGAGGAGGAGGGTGGTGGCAACAGCAATAAAGAGCAGGGGTCACGTTCCTCTCAAAGAACAGCCAGGGCCACTTCTGCTGCCTTCGGGATTTGGTGATGGCGCTGACGTTGTAGGTGGGTTAGGCCCAAAATGTACAAGAGCTAAGCCTTGCTTGGCCGCCTCTAGCTCTGTGCAAGTATTTCTGGTCTGTCAGTTTTTCTGCATGCTATCGGAAGAGAGAAGCATTGCTCTGTGCAAGCTGTGCAAGAGCAAAATGTGGGCAGGCAAACACAAATATAGGCACCTCAGCTCTATTGAACCACATGAAGTGGCATTACCCCATCCCTTGGGCATGCAAAGGTGTCAGCCAGCTACTGCAACAAGAGTTTCCTCTTTGTCCCCCTTGAGGTAGCCAAGCTGCACCCACAGGCAGTACAGTATCTGTCAAATCGTCATCATCCCTTTCCGCTTCTCGCACTCAGACTCCATCATCAGCCATCGATAATGGAATGAGTGGCCAGGAAACTACATGCCAAGCAATCCAATGGTGAGCAAGCTTAATTCCCACCTGGCCAAGTTGCTGGTGGTGCAGTTGCTGTAGTACCCTTTTGTCAACTATGCTACTTTTAGGGAGCTAATGGTGTGCATTCAACCTCGCTGGAAGATACTTAGCCATCATTATTTCTGCCAAAAAGCCATCCCTACCTTGTACGCTCATGTGGTGGACAATGTGGGCCACTCCCTGTGATTCTTGCTGTGGGCCAGGTTTAACACCAAGATGGACATCTATAGCAGCTCTTATGGTCAGAGACAGTACATGTTTTTCATGGCCCACTGAGTCAATTATTCTTCCAGCAGTGGCAAGGCAGCACCCTGGCAAAGGTCAGGTCCTTTAGACCCCTCCTTTCCCACACTATTATATCAGCCTGGCTCCTGCACCAGGCACTTATCCGCCTCCTACTCCATGGACGCTCGCCTGTCCTCAACAGTAGCAGGGCACAGACTCACTCACACTACCATTCCTTCCTATCACATGTGTCAGGTCAAGCGTTGCCACAATGTGTTGGAGCTTATCGGCCTGGTAGAATCCACTCCAGCAAGCAGTTGCTAAAGTACGACAAGCATCAAACATCCCACTGGCTGTCACCCTTCCGACTCCAACTGGGCGAGGCACAACATCCTGGCCTTACCGAACCTTGGGCGAAATAACACATGCTCCCTGCATGGTGCACTTCATCAACCTAGAGGTACAACACTTTTTAAATAAGTACACTGGCTTGCACAAGGTGCTAGCACAGTCCAGGAAACTGTCCAAGCATTCAGCCATTCTTATGTGGTGAGGAACGCTCTCCTGGACTTGCAGCTTAATCCGCAATGTCCTGGCAGCAGAAAGACTTGAACGATTTTGTAATGCATCAGACAGCCTCAGCAGAAGGGAGCATGTGTTGCTTCTTGGCAGCTCACATTATTATCAACCAGGACACTTAATTGTCTTATTGGGGAAAAGCCGGAAAAAGCTGGCTCCTCGGGCACGCTCGCCAGAATGCCCAGAGTATGCTCTCTTGCTCATGCATTGACAGGCATATTGTTGACATCAAGCAGTCTAATCATTACTAGATAGCCATTCTTTTAGACCCTTACTATCATGCCAAAATGTTTTACTCTTACAAAAAGGGAGGACAAGTATTGAAGGCTGCAAGCAGCCTGAATTTGTGGGAGGGGCTCTGCCTTTATAAGTCAGGCCCCCCCCTTTGCTCAAGGACGCCGCCGTGCTCGTCTTCTCTCCACTCGAACCTGGGATTCCTCCCCTCAGCTGGCGTGAGGTAAGCTGCGGGGTCCGCCCCCGCTACGTCACTTCCGGATTCCACGCGCCGCGTGTGGGGCTCACCTCTCCAGCCTTTGAGCGCGGGCTATCGCGGCGGCCCTGGTGCAGCACGGCACCGCGTCCGCCCATGCATCCACACGCGGAGGACCCGGGTCGCCGCCGCGGGCCCCCCCCCCCCCCTGCACTCCGCAGACTTGTGGGTGCCGGGGTGTTTCAAGCTGGGGCTGGGATCAGTTTGTGCCTTGCATGAACTGCATATGCAGCAGCAAGAGGATCGGCTACTGCTATTGGGGACAGGTAGTTTCCTGGAGAGTTGGGGGTGGAGCGCTCCCGTGCATCGCCAACACATTCTTCTGTCCGGTCCGTTTGGGGCAGGGGGGACAATGCTCGGCTATGTTATTTTGTTGGGTGCACAAGAGGGATTTGGCTGTAATCTCGGCCGTGTGGTTGATTTTGGTGTCCCCCCCGCCAACCCCCCCCCCCCCCCCCCCCCCCCAAAAAAAAAAAAAAAAAAAAGGGGAAGGAAAGTGTGGGGGAGGATCGCACTCTTCCCTCCCGGGTTGCTGCTCCTGATCCTGGATTCCCCGATGCCGTCTCGGGGGGTTCGTGGTCGGGGGGGGGGGGGGGCCACCATTTCCTCCCATACGGCATGCTCGGTGGTCTAGGAGTCATATTCCCCAAGGGAATGTTATTTATTCATGTCATTGGGATCAGGTCTGATGAACTCCCACGGCAGGTAGCCGGTGTTTTACTTGGCAAGGAAAAAAAAAAAAAAAAAGATGGAGGGGGGCCTGTCTTCTCCATCTCTGCTATCCATTGTTTTCCTCAGGCGTTGCCGGTCGTTCCCCGAATCGCTCAGGGGCCGCAACGTTCATTTAGGGTCGTCAGTGGTACCGGTCTGCCTATCATGGGCAAGTTAGGCCTGGATCGCCCAGGCTAGTTGTTAGCGCCATGGTACCCATCGCGTCTGGTTATCTCCTGGATCGCCCAGGTTCACCGTTTTAGCTCCTCCTGAAACGCTCAGGGTTTTTTCGCTGACTCAGCGCGGGTCAGCTCCTCGGACATCAGGTGTCCGTCTATTGGTGGTTATTTCTTTTCGCACGTAGGTCCTCGTAGCCCAACCCGTGGCAAGCCTCTCGTTTGGATTCATAGACTGTTCACGTAGTCTCATCCTCAGGTAAGTGCTAGCTCCCTGAATCGCTCAGGGAAGCTGCTCCGGTTGCTATTTTTTCCACTCTGATCCGGCCGTGCCAATCAGCGCTAATCTTTTAATTGCCACATATCTTAGTTTTGGTCCTGAAGCGCTCAGGACCCTCTCTCTTTTCTTCCTGGATCGCCCAGGTTCGCTTCCTCTGGGATAGGTGTTCTTTTCTAGCTGCGTCTCATGCGCTCCCCCTTTTCCTTCGTACTTCGTCACCCGGCTGTCCTGGCCTCCACTGCCAGTGGTACTCTGGTGTCCGCTCCCTTCGCTTTCTCAGGTTGTCTGTTTATTCCCGGTCAGGTTTTCTGGCCCTCGCTCCCTTACCATTACATATTCATGTCCCACAGGTGTACAGGGGTCGTTATCCCTCCGCGTCGGTTTGCTTAGGTGTTCACATCGCCAGGTAAGGTTTTGGGGTGCTGCGGGCCGGTCCAGTCTGCAGCTCTCGTCTCATGACAGTCTCTTCATATTTTCAGGTCCGCAGGGTCTTAGGGTCCGGCCAGTCGTCAGGTCCCGTAAGATGTCGCAGGTTTCGGACGTTGAAGATAGCATCTCCGCTTGTGGCTCCACCGCTTCGGGTCCCTCCGGTAGCCCTTCCTATCGGCGCTGGACGGTGCCTAAGCTTGTAGCAGAGTTGAACCGTCGCGGTATCCCTCATCCGGCGTCCGCGAGGAAAGCGGAGCTCTACCGCCTTCTCAGGACAGAGACAGGGAGCATCCGGGAACGGTCACCTTCTCCTTCCGTCCGTTCAGCCTTGTCCCAACTCCAGGCGACCTTGGATGGCTTGGCCGGTTCCATGACCGACATGCAATCAAGGGTCGCCTCCCTGGAGTCCAGGGTGGCAGGGGCACCGGGTCCAGCGGCACCGGATGGCTGTCCAGCGAGCTCTCTGGATTCCGGGCCAGGTACGAGTAGCCAGACGTGTCAGCTGGCGCCCTGCCCCTCAGTCGCCCCTTCCCATTTTATTCCTGAGAACTTGAGAAAAGATATCCTCGCGGGTAAGGATGTCAACCTGGCTTCGATATTGATAGCAGCCCAGGATGTGGCAGAAAATAAACTTATCAACTGCGGTGAGGTGGCCGTCTTGCTGAAGGCCAAGGACGTTCGCTTGAATCGAAAACTCTCGATACCGGAGTTCGTTCTGGCCTTCAGCCTTTTCCGCGACGTGATCTGCTCAGTGCAACCGCACCGACGAGAGGAGTTGGACACCTATCTTTACAGGGTTACCGATCTCGCATACAAATATGGTGGTTATAATTTTTATGATTACCATCGCTCCTTTTCGGCCAAGGCCGCTGCAGCTCTGTCCCAGTTCCAGTTTGTTACTAACTGGGCCAGCCTCGACATGGAGCTGTTTTGCCGGCACTTCGCCGGTCTGAGAGCCCCCACTTGCAACTCATGCCAGTCGATCTTGCATACCGCCGACTGGTGTCCTAACATGGTTTTTAACCCTCAGGAGCAGGCAGTCCCAGGTGCCTCTGGGTCCCAAAAAACCCAAGCATCTGTTGATAAACTAGGGAGGCCTATCGCCTACCTTGGTCAAAGTCAGATTTGTAACAACTTTAACTACGGGGGTTGTAACTTCAGCGCGTGTAGGGCCCTACACGTGTGTTCCACTTGTTTTAGAGCTCATCCTCGATCCAGCTGCCCCAAAAAGGGTAGCAAATCCTGACTGGCCGACATTAACGTTGATCTTCTGGGGGCCTTGTTACGAGACCACCCGGACCGTCAGCTGGTGGAGTTCCTCCTCTCAGGGTTCCGGGAGGGTTTCCACACTGGCCTGGTGGCCATTCCCCAGGAAACCTGGGAGGGGGAGAATTTACGCTCGGCCCGTCAGGATCCCGAGGCTGTAAGGTCCCTCCTGGATAGCGAGGTTCAGAAAGGGTTCCTTTTAGGACCATTTGACTGCAGCCCTTTCAGCCGGTGGAGAGTAAGTCCTATCGGTGTCGTCGCTAAGCAAAACTCAAATAAAAAACGATTAATCTATGATTTGTCCGCCCCTCATGCTTCGGCCACCCCAAGCTTGAACTCCTTGATACCGTCAGAGGAATTCGCCATGAGCTACTCGTCCATTGATGACGCTATCAGTTTCATCCTGCGGGAAGGTAGGGGGGCGTTGTTATCCAAAGCCGATATTGCGGACGCGTTCAAGCTTCTTCCCATCCTCCCGCAGCTATGGGCCCTCTACGGTATCAAATGGGACCAGCAGTATTTCTTCGCTAATAGGCTCACGTTTGGCTCAAAAAGCAGCCCGTGGCTGTTTGACAGGTTCGCAGGGGCCCTGCATTGGACCCTGGTCCAGCACGGGGGTTTGGAGAAAGTGATACATTACCTCGATGATTTCTTGATCATAGAAGGGTCTCAATCTCCCCCGCGGGGGCTCAAAGTCCTCTTTCAGCTTTTCAGCGGTCTTCAGGTTCCGGTCGCGCTCAACAAAACAGAAGGCCCTAGTACGCGGATCACTTTCCTGGGCATCGTCCTCGATACACGGAGGATGGAGGCCAGCCTTCCTGCAGACAAACTTACTAAGCTCAGGTCTTCCATCACCTCGGCGATCTCAAGCAGGGTTTTATCCAAGGTAGAGCTGCAATCTTTATTGGGGTCCCTGAACTTCGCCACTAGGATCATGCCGCAAGGTAGGGCCTTCACCTCCCGGTTGCTGGATATGCTAGCAGGGGTCCAGACCAGGACTCCTCTATCCACTTGGACAACCAGGCGGTATCCGATCTTTTGATGTGGCAGGCGTTCCTGGCAGACTGGAACGGTGCTTCTTTTTTCGTTTCAGGTCCCAGGGTCGACTCCCCCACCATTATTTCGGATGCGGCGGCCTCATGCGGTTTCGCAGCCATTTTCCACCCCCATTGGTTGGCAGGTCGTTGGCCTGCCGAGCTGTTGGCTCAGCAAGGATCATTAGCATCCTCCCCCTTGCTCGAACTCTACCCCGTGGTCGCTGCCGCCCGCGTCTGGGGGTCCTCCTGGAGAGACAAGCCCGTTAAAGTGATAACCGACAGCCAGGTGCTGGTTGACATACTCGCAAAAGGTAGAGCCAAGTCGCCCCGGATCATGTCGCTCCTCCGCAGGTTAACACTACTTTCACTTCAGTTTAATTTTCGCATCTGTCCGTCTCACCTGGCAGGGGTTCAAAACGTGGTGGCAGACGCTTTGTCCCACTTCAACTTTCCTGTCTTCTTTCAGGCTCTTCCGGACGCAGATCGCCAAGGCACGCCAGTTCCTCCACACGAGTCTCTCATCCTGGACTGATCCGTCTGGTTGAGTCGGCTAGAAGGTTGGCCCAGGACTCCTTAGCCCCCAACACCGCTCGGAACTACCTCACCGGGTTCAAGTTGTTCCAGCGTTTTGCCCAGGAATTCCCGCAAGGCGACACGGACGATGTTTCTTTCATTCTGGCCTTCATCGCCCATTGTCACGAGACGCTCCACTTGTCCCATAACACGGTTAAGCTATACCTGGCTGGGGTCCAGCATCATCGAGTGCTCGCGGATCCTTCCGTCAGGTCGATTTTCTCCAATCAGGCGGTCAAAGCAGCCTTAAGAGGTCTTCAGAAGGGCAGTGCGGGTCCCGTGTCCCGCAGGCAGGCCATTTCGGGTGAGGCGTTCAGGGGTGTCTCCCTGGCCCTAGATGGCGACCCTTTTGGCCGCTTAAACAGCATAGTCATCAAGGCCGCGGTATACTTGGGCTTTTATGGCTTTCTCCGGCCGGGGGAATTCACCTGCAACTCCCTCTCCAGGTCCACGTTGCTCAAACGTCACCTAGTTTGGTGTGAGTCACATTTCTCGTTAGCTATTCCAAAATCCAAAACCAGTCAAGTAGGTCCTCCGGTTTTAGTCAGGTTTTACCCCTCTCATAACAATTGGTGTCCGGTCAGGGTCCTCGGTCAGTTGATGGCCAGAAACCAAGCTTCGGTCCAAACGACCCTCTTCTTCCGTTTGATGGTAAACCCCTTTCTCCAGCCGTGTTCATCGCTCATGTACGTATCTTGGTGTCAGGTTTGGGGATAGACCCCGCATCCATCACGGGTCATTCCTTTCGAATCGGGGCCGCATCTGCGGCCTCTCGCAACCAAGTTCCTCCTCATGTCATACGTAGGATGGGACGATGGCAATCATCATGCTACGTAAGGTACATACCGAACCCTCAGATTGAAATATCTAGGGCCTTTCGCTCTTTAGCTTTGTAATACTCATGTTTGTAATAAATAGTTTGTTTCTGCCCTAAGGTGGTCTCGGTTATTTTTTGCCCTCTTAATAGGCTTCCCCGGCGCTGGCTCCCGGCACAACTCGGCCAGGTGAATAGGTAGGCTAGCCCGGTCCACGGCGGTTCTCATCTTGAGCCCTTCACACAAGTATTGAAGGCTGCAAGCAGCCTGAATTTGTGGGAGGGGCTCTGCCTTTATAAGTCAGGCCCCCCCCTTTGCTCAAGGACGCCGCCGTGCTCGTCCCCTCCCTCCCGCCCCTTTTTTCTAAGGTTTCCCTTTGGGTGGCCCTCTTAATAGGCTTCCCCGGCGCTGGCTCCCGGCACAACTCGGCCAGGTGAATAGGTAGGCTAGCCCGGTCCACGGCGGTTCTCATCTTGAGCCCTTCACACAAATTATGTTTTTACCAGGAAACACTGTGTACGTAGCTTACATAAACCAGATTTTATCAGTGTGTCTGACAGAGAAGCCTCTCTCCACCCCCAGCAGAGTCACTCCCCTCCTGTCTCTACGAGCATCAGAAGCCGCAGCAGAAGCAGCCATTTTAGTCTACTCAACATGATGGAGCAGTTTTTACACGTGCTGCGCCAGTCTGAGGCCAGTCAGCAAGCCGACAGCTCCTGCGTCAATGCCCAGCTTCAGGCCTACCGAAACTCTGGCCAGTCTCTGCCACATACCCTGTTCCCCGATCCCATGGATTTCTGATCAGGCAGACTGGAACAATGGACCGAACTGGCACAGCACACTCTTTCTTCCCCAGCCTCGAGTGTCATCTCAGAGAGGGTTTTCAGCGACGCAGATGGTATAGCGACACCGAAACTAATCAAATTGTCCTCCACCAGTGTCCAAAACATCACTTTTGTCAAAATGAACCAAGCCTGGATTGGGGAGAATTTTCACTCTCCCTGCTGAGGCCAATGAATAGATCTGGCCTTGGTGGTGGTGCCCCATCTTGCCACCCCTGCTGCCTGCTTTACTCCATCATGCTGCTACTGATATTATGCAACTGTTGCGAAATGCCAACCATCATGGTGTGTATGTCTCCATCATGCCACTGCTGTGACCTGCTGACCATAATCTTCTGTAACACTGCTGCTGTCTCTATCATGCTGCTGCCTGCCAACATATGGCTGCTGCTGCTGCCTTAGCTGCTGCTTCCCCTTGCTGCTAATGCCCTACTGCCACCACTATTAATGCAAAGCATCTGCCACTACTAACACTACTAATACTCCTATTGATACTACTACTACCCAAAGAAAGCCATTCTACTGCCTGGTATATTCCATGCTATACTGCTTCTGCTGCTGCTACAATTGTGGCCACATGCCACTATATCCGTACCCTTTGCACATTCACACTGCACTGCTGCTGCTCCCAATTAAAAGGAAGAATTTTTTTAGTCTTGTTCACAATAAGCCACCTTTTCTCCTGACAAAAAACACTTGTGTGTCGTAGGCATTTTGACTCTGTCAAAGAATAATTTTTGAAATCTTGGTCCTCCAATCTTTGGAATATGAAAAAGCATAACACATGCCATAGAATGGTGTGTTTTTAAAAACGCTGTAAGTTAATGCCATCAAACATGAATTTACCCATAGCTAGGATTGAGCGAATTGGAGCATCTGAATTGGAATTCTGCCTGAAGTTTAGGAAAACTTTGATTAAACATGAATCCAAATTTCTTCGGATTTGTTTTTTCCTAAAATGGCAGCCACACGTGTTACAAAGTGAATGTAAGAACCCCAGGAACACGAGATAACTTATAATTATGTGCAGACAGCAAGTCCACAAGTAGTCATCCCCTGTGATTTCACAACCCTTTAAAACCACCATTGAGCATAAGGAGAGACATGGCAAGAGCTCATTAACTAGGGACAGTGTTGCTGCAATAATCCACTGACCATGTTTGATCCATCCACTATGTTCGGCCATCTGGTCTTAACCCAATAATTTTAAAAGCAAAATACCACTAGGTTCATAGTGGGGTGGGATCCCAGATTTTATGGAGGGACCTAGCTGGGATTATGTTCATCCGTTTTGTGGATCCCTCAACGTTATTGCTTTGAGGAAGGTTTTCCCACCACAATGCTGTGTACTATCTCTGGTACCATCACACAGAAGGACAGGGGCTGCTGCATACATGATGCAGCTCCACTGATCCCTGCCGGGAAGAGCCACAGCACACCTGGATAACCACGGCATCTGAATGGTTAAAAGTCTGTAACCGGCATTACCGTCGGTTGCAGACATTATTGCCGGATGTCTGCTCTTTAAAATAGCAGACACCTGGCGCCATTTTCAAATGCCCAGCTGCCGATATAAATTTACTGTTGGTGAAAGGGTTAACTTCAAAGCCTTCACACTGAGATTGGGCCACCCAGTGGGAAGAATATGATTAGGCAGAGTGGCCTGGGTATACCTGATTTATAGCGATTCGTGATAAATTAATTGAATTTCTCTAACTGAATGAATCAAATTTCTTGGCGAACTTCAGCTAATTGGCAATTTTTAAAAAAATTTTACTCATCTTTAACCATAGTTATGTATGTTGGTGACTCAGACATAATTTACTATTGCCATTATTGTTTTCGAGAGCTTGAGGATGGAGTGAAAAAAGTCGTAAAAAAAAACAAAAAGAGACAAGTTTTCCTAAAACATTGGAGTCTTAGGGCTCTTTCATACTTGCGTATTTGTTTTCCAGCATAGAGTTCCGTCGTCGGGGCTGTATGCCGGAAAAATCCTGATTAGGATTATCCCAATGCATTCTGAATGGAGAGAAATCCGTTCAGGATGCATCAGGATGTCTTCAGTTCAGGACCGGAACGTTTTTTGGCCGGAGAAAATACCGCAGGAGTCTTCAAATGCTTTCAGGTCACTTGCGTTGTTACGGATCCGGTGGGCATTTCCGGCGACGGAAGTGCACGCCGGATCCTAACAACGCAAGTGTGAAAGAGGCCCTAGGAGACTAGATGGTGTTATATATCAATTTTCAAGGCAACTAGAGCACCTTTGGTTCAGGCCGATACAAACTTTTTAAAAAATTTGGAAAACGAACCGAATATCGAGTGGTTCGCCCATTTGTAATGGCTGGTGTCACAATCATCATATTAGTGTTCCAACTCCACCTCCAGTGGCAGCTCTTCATCCTCCCTCCTGCTCCTCCATGGGAGTTTCTCCTTGTGGGTCCCCAACAGCTACAGGGCAGGCATCAAGATGTGTTAGCTGTTGTTCATCTGTCATCATTCCTTGCTGCGTGAGCATGTGTGCTAAGATAAATATGAGGGGGATGAGATAGTTCATGTTGGAGTTGTCCCTACTGTCAAATTTTGTGGCCTTTTCCAAGGGTATCAACATCCAACCGGCTTCTTGGATGAGTTGCCACTGCCTGACCTCAAAACAACACATGCTCTCTGCTAAGGAAGTATGGTGCATGAAAAAAAATAATTCACGTTTTTCTGCTGCTCATACTGATGTTCTAGCTTTTCCAATATTGAATTCCAGTGAGTTGGAATGTCACGGATTAAGCAGTGTAAAAGCAAACCATTCTCTGTACCCTGCTGTTGTTAGGGACTGGATGATATCCATGGAGGAGGAGGTGGAGCAGGCGGATAAGTGCCTGTTGTGTGAGCCAGGCCAACACAATTGCGGAGGTGTCAATAGGACCTGGCCTTTTTGCTGGGGTGCTGCCTTGCTGCTGCAGCAAAAAACATTGACCCAGTGGGCTGTGAAAGACATGTATTGTCCCTGCCTGTAACAGCTGCTCCAAGTTTTTTAAATATCAGGGGTGTGTAAATTGTATCGCCCGACGCCCAGGACATGCAGTTCCGGGTGCCGGGCAGTTAGTTTGTACAGTAGCATAGCCCTGCTGTTGGCAATGTGCAGGGCTGAGTGGGTTGGGCGGTAATAGGGGCAGTCATCTGCGTGCTGACCGCTCCTAAATCTGTGTCAGCCCGCCCCTGCATTGTGTATCTGCGTACCGTACATATGACTTCCTGCAGCGGCCGCCCCCAACTCCTCCTCGCTCCCATATCCAAGTCTCTGCCCACCTGCCGAGCACAGGAACGAGGTGGGCACAGTCAGTCAGCACACCGAGTCCAAGCCAAGATGGGAGAAGAGGAGTGAGAGACCCTAAGAGCCCGGGTGTCAGAAATAAAGGTTGTACTGTCTGTCTTCTGCAGCCCTGTGCCCTACCTGCAATCTGCACTGCACGTGGTGATCACTTGATAAACTATAATGTCTTCCTGTTGCCACCATACAGGATCAAAAAGAAGACATTACTGTATGGGGGCCACAAGACATTGTGATGGCGGAGGGGTTGCAACTTGTTGTCCCATACAGTATAATGTCACCTTGTGGCCCCCTAACAGTATAGGGCCCCTCTGCCTGCCCATACACTCAGCTGGTTAACTCTTTGCAGATCTCACAGTGTATAATGTCTCCTTGTAGCTGCCCCCATACAGTATAACGTCTCCTTGTGGCTGCCCCATACAGTATAATGTCTCCTTGTGGCTGCCCCATACAGTATAACGTCTCCATGTGGCTGCCCCCATACCGTATAACGTCTCCTTGTGGCTGCTCCATACAGTATAAGTTCAGGGCAATTAGATTGTCATGAGGGACAAGTAGATTGAGCCCCCGCTTTAGACCTTCGACAAGTATTTTTTATTTATTTATTTCCACACCCCTAAATATATAAAAAAATAAAAAAATATAAAAGTTTAAATCATCCCCTTTCAGTAGAATAAAAAAATAAATACATAGATAATATTATATAAACATCGTATCACCGCGACCGAAAACACTTATCTTACCCCAAAAAATTTAATAAAATGTGATCAAAAAGTCACACATGCTCAAAATGGTATCAATAAAAAGTACAAACTCCCACAAAAGTCCCACAAAAAATTATCCTCAACACAGCTCAGTAGATATAACTATAAAAAAAAGTTGTTATGGGGGTCATAATATGGTGATATAAAAAAATAAGATTTTTCTCAATTTAAATTTATTTTTACACTATTTAGACATAAAACCCTATACATAAGGGTTCAGGTTAGTTTTGCTGCAAACGGAATGCCGTGGGAACAAAACCCGTAAATCGGTGCATGAATTTAGTTTTTTTTCCAATTCCACCCCATTTGGAATTTTAAAAAGTACAACTTATAAAGTACAACTTGTCCTACAAAAAATAAGCTCTTATACAGCCATGTGAACTGAAAAATAAAAACGTTCTGGCTCAAGGAAGATAGGAAAGAAAAATCAAAACGCAAAAACTAAAAAACCTCCGGTATCTTAAGGGTTAAAATGGTACCTTCTGAATTGTAAAACTGTTCAGGGACGGCAGATATGATGCTGTGAAAAAACCAAACAATTGCTCAGAAGCAACAGATGGCATTATTGCCATAAAATGCTTCTGCTACAATGCAACGGACAGATATGATGCACTGAATAAAAATATTTACCGGTAAGTTGCTCAGCAGTCAAAACTGCACCATAATGTTAATTATACTGAGAAAAAGCTGGCAATAAGCCTAGAGAAACTTCATGTTTGAAAAAAAACCTGCTGTATGTCTGTTCAAATGGGAACAAAAAAAGAAATGTTCTTGCGGGTAGCTGCTTTTGAGGTTCTGCAGCAGCTGCAGCTGTGTTATAAGGCACTAACTGCAGCTAGAAGACACTGCCTAGCACACCCATCCTCAGCTCCTCATTCCCTGGCTGAAAGCTTTCCCTGCCTTTCACTATTTTACACAATTCTTCTTCTTTCTAGCCTTTCCTTTTACTCTGCACATTTCTCTGTTCCCTATATACCTCTGTTAATAAGCAAGCATAGGTAAGAGAGAGGAGAATGGGGCTGCAGCAATCAGCGGTGATAAGAGTGGGAAAGAGGTGCACCTAGCCTTTCTGCTGCCTGAGAAGAAAATGGAAATTGCATTCCCTCCATTCCAAATTCCCAACCTATTCCCTCAGTGTGCACTGCCAATGAGGCAAAGTGGGGTGATTGCCTCAGGGGGTGTTACTTAGGAACAAGTGAAGACAGCAGTAGGGCTCCAGGCACTGCATCCTGACAGCCGCATGGAGGTAAATATTTGAGTTTGTTATTTTTTGTTTGTAGCATGCTCTTGGGCCACCATCAGAGAGTGGGTCATTATTTATAACTTAGAGGTGGGGAATTGTACTGGCACACTATGGGGACATTAGTCTTTTTTTCACTGGCGCATGTTATAAGGGAGCATTTTTAGCATTGGCACATGCTATAAGGGGGCATTTTTAGTGACATACATTTCAAGGGGGCATTTTTATACTGGAACACATAAGGGGTTATTTTTTGTACTGGCACACATTCCAAGGGGGGCAATTTTTCTACTGGCACACATTATAAGGGGTATTTCTGTACTGGCACAAATTATAAAGGAAATTATTACTACTGGGGGCATTATGGTGGGCTTTATTATTACTGGGGGACTATGGGGAACATGATTACTAGTATGGGCAATATGTGGGCATTATTATTTCCTGGGCACAATGACGGACATTATTTCTATTGAAAGCACTGTTAGCATTAAGTGTACTCCTGCAGAGAATTATTACTATTGGTGGGACTTTTGGGAGCACTACTGTGAGGGGCAACCTGTATAAGCTTAGCACAATTATTTTTGGGGGACACTATGTTTACAACACTAATTTTTGAAGGAGTACTATCTACGTGGTACTAGTATTTTCAAGTGGATAATCTGTTTCTGCAGGATAGTACTGGGGATCACAGTGGGCACAGTATTGGGGGTGGATAATTAGGGTGTTCAGAAGGTGGGAAGGGTGATGGAAAAGTAGGAAACCAAGATGTCTGTGTGTCAAATTCTGCAGAGAAAAGATATAGCTGAAGGAAATCATCATGGCTGTCTGGAGAAGATGAGAAAAAAGAACATCTACATCAGAGGAGATATCAATTGATTTAAGAAGTATGTGGTGCCATATTATCCTGTTTGTAGCTCTGTTGGTAATCTTTTCCAAGTATGTCTTTAACAGTAGGGCTGGAGGAAACTTTCATACCTGGACATCTCCTGGAAACATAGCACTGGGACAGGAACCTATCTTCACATGTGGTGGTCTTGTCCCACAATAACTGCACCCTTCTGGAGAGATGTGCTTGAATTAAAGGGGTTTTCCAAGCGTTTTTATCTGATCGGTGGGAGTTTGACACCCAGGGCCCCCACCAATCAGCTGTTTGATAAGGCAGTGAAGCTCGCAGTAGTGCAATGCCTTCTCCAGCTTTTCATAGTCTGTGTGACGTCACATTCATTGGTCATATGGCCTAGGCGCAGCTCAGGTCCATGGAAGTGAATGAGGCTGAGCTGCGATACAAAGAACAGCGCTCAACAATATACGACGCCATGCTTGGTAAGCAGAGAGAAGACCACAGCACAACTGTGAGCAGTGGTACTGTCTTAAACAGCTGATCAGCGGGAATCCCGGGTTTCGGACCCCCACCGATCATATACTGATCACCTATCCAGAGGATAGGTCATCAGTTTAAAATTCTCAGAAAACCCCTTTATCTAATAATATTTGAGACAACTCTTTTTCATTGGTTGTGGAACAATTGGTTCTTCACCACTTACTGGATTCTTCTGTCTCCACAGGGGCTAATCCTGGCCAACAACTTCTTGTCTTCTCTTCTCGAAGTCCTGGCAGTCAAGCCAATTGTCAACTGTCTTGGAGTGAATATTTAGAGTGGATAAAATATACAGAAAAGGAGGAATTGGTTGTGAGGTTAGCCCAGTTCTTCCAAGGGGAAGGGTGTCTTGCCTGTTCAGAGTGAGTTGGTAGTTGGAGAGTGTTAGTCGTAGCCAGAGGCTAGAGAAGTAGTGGAGTGCAACCATGGCCTAGAAGCCTGACAGGGAGCGCAGCAGGCAATCCGCAGCTGGAGTCAAAATTTGTTCACAAACCCCCCAGTCACTGAGCCTGCTATCAGAGACATGTAGCCTAGATGAAAGAGGCCTCTACCAAATACCAGACAAGAGAGTTCAGCACAGCGGAAATAGAGGAAAGAACCCGGTTCACCTGCCAGTGCACCCAAATACCTGCTTGGGCCAAGAGCTTCTGTGATTCTGTCTAAGCTTCTATCCATTTATGCCAGAATTGAGTAAGTTAACTCAACTTGCATCAAAGTCTGGACCTTACTGATTTCAGTTCCTACCAATTACAAAATTTCTGTGCAGCCGCTACCCGGCCCGACCTTGTTCGCCAGATCCAGGTAGGAGCACCTTGACACCCCTCATAGCGACACAACCTCTCTGCATCTTAACCCTGCAACTAGTAGAGACCCTGGGGACAGGCTCGCCTGCGCGCCTTAGGCTACTTTCCCACTGACGTTTTGGCTTTACGTTTGTGAGATCCGTCATGGGCTCTCACATGTGGTCCAAAATGGATCAGTTTTACCCTAATGCATTCTGAATGGAAAAGAATCTGCTCAGAATGCATCGGTTTGCCTCCGATCAGTCTCCATTCCGCTCTGGAGGCGGACACCAAAACACTGCCCACAGCGTTTTGCTGTCCACTTGATGAAACTGAGCCAAACGGATCTGTCCTAGCACACAATGTAAGTCAATGGGGACGGATCCATTTTCTCTGGCACAATAAAAAACTGATCCGTCTCCCATTGACTTTCAATGGAGTTCTCATGACATATCCATATTGGCTATGTTACAGATAATACAAACGGATCCGTTCATGACGGATACATGTGGTTGTATTATTGTAACGGATCTGTTTTTGCAGATCCATGACGGATCCGCTCAAAACATGAATGTGAAAGTAGCCTTATATGCACTCTTCTATTATTTGCTGTTGAAGTTCTCAATAAAAAGAAGTTGAAAAGAAAAGAAAATCATAATTAAAACGCAGTCCCCAGTTATTTGTATTCAGAAACCAAACAAATTCTGACCCATTTTTTGGAGCCTGCCCACATAAAAAAATAAATCATCAATAAATATCATTTCTTTTTGTTATGACAGTTATGTCACTATTTTCTTGTTATTGAAGTAACTCCAGTGGAACATTGTTCTTTGATATTACGTCTTTATGTCTTATACCAGAGATGCTCAACCTGCGGCCCTCTAGCTGTTGTAAAACTACAACTCCCACCATGCCCTGCTGTAGGCTGACAGCTGGAGGGCCACAGGTTGGTCATCCCTGTCTTATACCCTGTGGTAGTAAAAACAAACAAACATAAGAAGAGGCCGTGTGAAGAGGCCATCACAGCCATCTTATTGAAATCTCGCATGGGGTGACTTATGGCCTCACCACGCAGGCGTGCTGCCCAAAATTTTGCACAGCAAATGGATAAAGTGAGTATTTATTTATTAATTATCCTGATTAACCCCTGAAAGCACTTAATAGCAGTCTCAGATGCTGTGATCAGTGATGAGGGGGCCACCACAATCCCAGTTGCAACAGCTACATACAAAGAAATGACAAAGCAATTAATCACAAATTGAATTCCAAAATCGAATTTTTAATAACTCTGCTTATCTCTAGCTATTATATTAGGATCTCTAATGTAGACTAAGCATTGTCCAATGTTGTGCCTGTTTGCTGCACAACAAACATTGGTGAGCACATATATTACAGGGACTGTGATAATCCATTTTTATGGTTTAATACTATAAAACACCTCTATTTGTTTATATTTTACATAGGTACATGAATCAATTGGCAAATTGCATGCTATTTGTATGCCCTTTGGTCCTATAGTCCATTTGATCTTATTATAAAATGCTACCTTTAAAGAAAATGTGTCTCAAGAAAATTACTTGTTGTTTAAATCAAGTTTGTATGTTGACCACTTGCTTACCGCCTCACAACTTTATACATTGTCACGATAAACTGTTATCTGTAACCCAACGTATAAAAGTGTTGGGTTACATTGCAATCTGCCAGTGCCCAGTGGCATTGCAGATTGGTGTACCCATACTGTCATTAAACAGCTGCAGTAACAGTAAGTCCTCTTTCAGACGAGCGTTTTTGCAATCTGTATATAGCCTGGATATGTTGAATGTTAACGAATGGAGCTATTCACTTTGAAATTTTATTTCTGGCATTATTTGAAATCCGCAGCATGTTCGAGTTTTGTGTGTAGGAGGAAAGAAGACTCATGTAAATCCGAAGCAATACTGATGACAATTCTAATCCAGAGCCAGAATACTGAAAAATTTCAATTTGCTCATGTGAAAGACGCATAAGGAGGTCCAAGACCAGTCAAACAGTCTCGCTGCATGACTGCATCATTGTAGGAGGGTGCTTCATCGATCCATCTCAGTGTAAATTGTAAGAGCCTGCAGGATGCACTTTTCTTGATGTGAGAGCGCTCCCTGCTGACTATAAAATTTATTGTGATCATACAGTCTGTTAATTCACCCCCTTTCTGTTCTGACTGTGGCAGGAAGGGTTTAATTCACTTATTTTTATAATTTTTTTGTAAATTAAATAAATAAATAAAAATAATTGAAAAAAATTAAAACAAAATCAAAAGTAAAAATAAAGAAAATTTAAAATTAAAAAAATGTTTAGCTATAGTTACTAGTATTAGCAATAGAATAGAAAAGTACGTACATGTGTATACACACATTTTCCTCTCTTTTTTGTTCATAAAAAATGAAATATAAAATATATTTATTAATTTTAGGAATAGTATAGCAGAGTTTGTGTGTGTTAAAAATTACAAACTTTTTTCTCCTTTTTTCTCTCTTAAAAAAATTGAAAAATATGGGTATTCATTATTGATGAGCGAGCATGCTCGGCCGAGTACCGGTTCGGCTCGAGCATCGCTATGCTCAGCATATCCGAGCACTCGTCCGAGTACTACATATGCTCGAGCGCCATGCTCGTGTCTCCTACCCACATGTTTGGCGTTTTCTAAGCAGCCAATAAAAGCGCATGTAAGTATTGCCATCACTGTAATGCCATTAGACATGTTTTTTACTGGCATTACAGTGATTGGCTGGCCGAGTCAGGGAGAGCTGCTGTTAGGAAGGGACAGAGAGTGTAGGGCGAATTTAATCACAAATTATTATTTTAAAGGCATTTCAAAGAACCAAAAGTCCTTTTAATAACTATTGTTAGAGGTGGCAGCAAAATTTATTTTAGGAGAATAATATTTTTTTTTGTGTCAGGGGGACCGTTAGTGACATTCATTTGCTTTATTCTACAAACGCTGCTTGCTGTGAGCAGTGGGAAGCAAATCTACACTTATTTCTAGGCAGTGTGTGAGTAGAATTGAGCGAACACCTGGATGTTCGGGATTGAGAAGTTCGGCCAAAGTCAATGGGAACCCGAACTTTTGGGCACTAAAAAGGCTGTAAAATAGCCCAGGAAAGGGCTAGAGGGCTGCAAAAGGCAGCAAAATGTAGGTAAACCCCCTGCAAACAAATGTGGATAGGGAAATGAATTAAAATAAAATAAAATAAATAAAAATTAACCAATATCAATTGGAGAGAGGTCCCATAGCAGAGAATCAGGCTTCATGTCACCCACCAATGGAGAAGGCCACTTTACGATATTTAGGCCCCAGCACCCAGACAGAGGAGAGAGGTCCCATAGCAGAGAATCAGGCTTCATGTCACCCACCATTGGAACAGGCCACTTTACGATATTTAGGCCCCTGGCACCCAGACGGAGGAGAGGTTCATTCAACTTTGGGTTGCCCCGCAATATAATGGTAAAATAAAAAAAAAGAGGAATGAATGAAAAAGTGCCCTGGAGTCCAAGAATATATGGTTAAGGGGAGGTAGTTATAAATGTCTAATCTGAACAAGGGGTGGACAGGTCCTGTGGGATCCATGCCTAGTTTATTTTTATGAACGTCACCTTGTCCACATTGCCTGTGGACAGGCGGCTGCGTTTGTCAGTAATGACGGCCCCTGCCGTCATGAATACACGTTCAGACAAAACGTTGGCCGCCGGGCAGGCCAGCACCTCCAAGGCATAAAAGGCTAGCTCTGGCCACGTGGACAATTTTGAGACCCAGAAGTTGAATGGGGCCGAACCATCAGTCAGTACGTGGAGGGGTGTGCACACGTACTGTTCCACCATGTTAGTGAAATGCTGCCTCCTGCTAACACGTACCGTATCAGGTGGTGGTGCAGTTAGCTGTGGCGTGGTGACAAAACTTTTTCACATCTCTGCCATGCTAACCCTGCCCTCAGAGGAGCTGGTCGTGACACAGCTGCGTTGGCGACCTCTCGCTCCTCCTCTGCCTTCGTCTTGGGCTTCCACTTGTTCCCCTGTGAAATTTGGGAATGCTCTTAGTAGCTCGTCTACCAACGTGCGCTTGTACTCGCGTATCTTCCTATCATGCTCCAGTGCAGGAAGTAAGGTGGGCACATTGTCTTTGTACCGGGGATCCAGCAGGGTGGCAACCCAGTAGTCCGCACACGTTAAAATGTGCGCAACTCTGCTGCCGTTGCGCAGGCACTGCAGCATGTTAGCCGCTCATGTGTGCCTGGCTGCCCAGAGGTAAGGACAAGCTGTCCTCTGTGGGAGGCGTATCTTCATCGTCCTCCGTTTACCCCCAGCCAGGCACCAGTGATGGGCCCGAGCTGTGTTGGGTGCCATCCCACTGTGAACATGCTTCATCCTCATCCTCCTCCACCTCCTTCTCATCGTCGTCCTCCTCGTCCTCCAGTAGTGGGCCCTGGCTGGCCACATTTTTACCTGGCCTCTGCTGTTGCAAAAAAACCTCCTTCTAAGCCACTTTTAAGAGACTGGCCTGAAAGTGCTAAAAATGACCCCTTTTCCTTCTTCCACTTCCTGGGCCACCTCCTCTTCCATTATCGCCCTAAGTGTTTTTTCAAGGAGACATAGAAGTCGTATTGTAACGCTGATAACGGCGTCATCGCCACTGGCCATGTTGGTGGAGTACTCAAAACAGCGCAACAGGGCACACAGATCTCGCATGGAGGCCCAGTCATTTGTGGTGCTGTTCTGCAGTGCGACTGACCTGTGCGTGCTGCAGCTGAAACTCCACTATGGCCTGCTGCTGCTCGCACAGTCTCTCCAGCATGTGCAAGGTGGAGTTCCACCTGGTGGGCACGTCGCATATGAGGCGGTGAGCGGGAAGGCCGAAGTTCCGCTGTAGCGCAGACAGGCGAGCAGCGGCAGGATGTGAACGCCGGAAGAGCGCACAGACGGCCCGCACTTTATGCAGCAGCTCTGACATGTCGGGGTAGTTGTGAATAAACTTCTGCACCACCAAATTTAGCACATGCGCCAGGCAAGGGATGTGCGTCAAACCGGCTAGTCCCAGAGCTACGACGAGATTTCGCCCATTATCGCAAACCACCAGGCCGGGCTTGAGGCCCACCTACAGCAACCGCTCGTCGGTCTGTTGTTCAATACCCCGCCACAACTCCTGCGCTGTGTGGGGCCTGTCCCCCAAACATATGAGTTTAAGAACGGCCTGCTGACGTTTACCCCGGGCTGTGCTGAAGTTGGTGGTGAAGGTGTGTGGCTGACTGGATGAGCAGGTGATAGAAGAGGAGGGGGAAGCCGAGTAGGAGGAGGCTACAGGAGGCAAAGAATAATGCCCTGCGATCCTTGGCGGCGGAAGGACGTGCGGCAAAGAACTCTCCGCCTGGGGCCCAGCCACCACTACATTTAGTCAGTGTGCAGTTAGGGAGATATAGCGTCCCTGGCCGTGCTTACTGGTCCACGTATCTGTGGTTAGGTGGACCTTGCCACAGATGGCGTTGCGCAGTGCACACTTTTTTTTATCAGATACTTGGTTGTGCAGGGAAGGCACGGCTCTCTTGGAGAAGTAGTGGCGGCTGGGAACAACATACTGTGGGACAGCCATCGCCATCAGCTGTTTGAAGCTGTCTGTGTCCACCAGCCTGAATGACAACATTTCAAAGGCCAGTAGTTTAGAAATGCTTGCATTCAGGCCCAGGGCTCGAGCGTGGCTAGGTGGGAATTTACACTTTCTCTCCAATGTTTGTGAGGTGGAAAAATGAACGCTGCCGTGTGACATGGTGGAAATGCTTGGTGACGGAGGTGGTGGTGTTGGTGGCACATCCTCTGTTTGGAGGGTGGCAGGTGCCAACATTCCTCCCGAGGCGGAAAAAGAGGAAGCAGGGGGAGCCTGAGTGAGTTCCTTGTTTTTAAGGTGTTTACTCCACTGCAGTTCATGCTTTGCATGTAGATGCCTGGTCATGCAGGTTGTGCTAAGGTTTAGAATGTTAATGCCTTGCTTCAAACTCTGATGGCACAGCGTGCAAACCACTCAGTTCTTGTCGTCTACACATTGTTTGAAGAAGTGCCATGCCAGGGAACTCCTTGAAGCTGCCTTTGGGGTGCTCGGTCCCTGGTGGCGGTGGCCAGTAGCAGGCGAACTCTCTTGGCGGTGGCTGTTCTGCTTTTCCCCCCTGCTCCCTCTTTTGCTACGCTGTTGGCTCGGTCTCACCACTGCCTTTTCCTCTGAACTATTAAAGTCAGTAGCACGACCTTCATTCCATGTGGGGTCTAGGACCTCATCGTCCCCTGCATCGTCTTTAACACAGTCTTCCTCCCTGACCTTCTGTTCGGTCTGCACACTGCAAAAAGGCGCAGCAGTTGGCACCTGCGTTTCGTCATCATCAGAGACGTGCGGACTTTGATGAGGTGGTATTCCCATGTCCTCATCATCAGGAAACATAAGTGGTTGTGCGTCAGTGCATTCTATGTCTTCCACCACTGGGGAAGGGCTAGGTGGATTCCCTTGGGAAACCCTGCCAGCAGAGTCTTCAAACAGCATAAGAGACTGCTGCATAACTTGAGGCTCAGACAGTTTCCCTGATATGCATGGGGGAGATGTGACAGACTGATGGGCTTGTTTTTCAGGCGCCACCTGTGCACTTTCTGCAGAAGACTGGGTGGGTTGGA
The DNA here is from genome assembly GCA_033119425.1 of Bufotes viridis. NCBI lineage: Eukaryota > Metazoa > Chordata > Amphibia > Anura > Bufonidae > Bufotes > Bufotes viridis. Next base: position 329,573,111 of record CM065593.1, on the reverse strand, counting down.
GATAATGTTGTGAACGTGCTGGATCCACTGTCGGCCACCCAATTGACTAGCGTCTGTACTTGCTCAGGCCTTACCATCCTTAGAACGGTATTGGGCCCCACCAAATATCGCTGTAAATTCTTGCGGGTTCTGGAACCTGAGGTAGTTGGTTCACTAGGACGTGTGGCTGTGGCAGAACGGCCATGTCCTCTCCCAGCACCAGAGGGTCCACTAACAACACCACGACCATGTCCGCATCCCTTTCTAGATGTTTTCCTCATTGTTACCGTTCACCACAAAAATGAAAAAATTATTTGGCCCAATGTATTAAATTCAAATTCAGGCCTTTTTTTACAGGCACCTAACACTATCTGGCTATCTATTCATGTACCATATTACACTAATGCAGGCACAGCAGTAACCATAGATTTAGGGGAATATCAATTGTAGGCCTAGTATTTAGGCCCTGGATGAAAGGTATCCTTTTACGGACAGATTTACACTTGGAGATGCACAGTAGCGTGTGAAAAAATATATAGGATTATGCTTTCAGCACTTGTATTTTACCACTTTGTGTAATATACCCTTTAACGGAAAGAAATACACTTGGAGATGCACGCTGAGTGTAATATACCCTTTTACGGACAGATTTACACTTGGTCTGCAACAGCTGGAACACTAGATTTTGGGTATTGCTTTTGGGTATTGCTATTTTGGCAATTGAATTTCATCCCAGAACAAAATATATCCTTTGACGGATACTATTAAACTACTTGTCCAGCCACAACTAGAACACCAGATTTACTGAATTTCTATTTTTGCAACTGAATTTCACCCCAGAAAATAATATATCCTTTGACGGACACTATTAAACTTGTCCAGTCACAGCTCGAACACCAGATTTACGGTATTGCTATTTTGGCAATTGAATTTCACCCCAGAACAAAATATATGCTTTGACAGATACTATTAAACTACTTGTCCAGCCACAGCTAGAACACCAGATTTACTGAATTTGTATTTTCGCAACTGAATTTCACCCCAGAAAATAATATATCCTTTGACGGACACTATGAAACTTGTTCAGTCACAGCTGGAACACCAGATTTACGGTATTGCTATTTTGGTAATTGAATTTTAACCCAGAACAAAATATATCCTGTGATGGATACTATTAAACTACTTGTCCAGCCACAGCTAGAACACCAGATTTTTTTTATTTCTATTTTTTAACTGAATTTCACCCCAGAAAATAATATATCCTTTGACGGACACTATGAAACTTGTCCAGTCACAGCTGGAACACCAGATTTACGGTATTGCTATTTCGGCAATTGAATTTCACCCCATAACAAAATATATCCTTTGACAGATACTATTAAACTACTTGTCCAGCCACAGCTAGAACACCAGATTTACTGAATTTCTATTTTTGTAACTGAATTTCACCCCAGAAAATAATATATCCTTTTGACGGACATTATGAAACTTGTCCAGTCACAGCTGGAACACCAGATTTGCGGTATTGTTATTTTGGTAATTGAATTTCAACCCAGAACAAAAGCTATACTTTTACGAACACTATGAAACTTGTCCAGCCACAGCAGAAACCACTGATTTAGTGTATTGCTATTTTGGAAATTGAATTTCACCCCAGAAAAAAATATATATTCTTTGCCAGACAGTATTACACTTGGCTAGCCAAAGCTGGAACACCAGATTTAGGGGATTGCTATTTTTTGAAGTGAACTTCACCTCTCAGTAAAATATAGAAAATTCTATCCGGAGTTTATAGGGGTGACAATAAGCACAGCCAAGTCCCTGATGTAGGATATAGCAAAACAAAAACCCTGGCGCATCACAAGACACAAAATGGCCGCCGATCACCCCAGAAAAAAGTGACAGAAAAACTCTGGGCAGCCTGAAAACAGTGAGCAATTAACTAGCAGAAGTTGAATGATTCACAGCTGTAGATCGATCACTTCATTAAGTGTTTTTGCTGATTTAATCCCTGCCTAATCTCGCACTAACAGCAGCTGCATCTTATCCCTACACTAATCAAAGCAGAGTGACGTGCGGCGCGACGTGACTCCAGCTTAGAGGCTGGGTCACATGCTGCACTTGGCCAATCACAGCCATGCCAATAGTAGGCATGGCTGTGATGGCCTCTTGGGGCAAGTAGTATGACGCTTGTTGATTGGCTGCTTTGCAGGCTTTGAAAATGCGCCAAAGAAATCGCTGAACAACTAACCCGAACTCGAACTTTTACGTAAATGTTCGGGTTCGGGTCTGTGTCACGAATACTCCAAAATTCGGTATGAACCCGAACTATGCAGTTCGGGTTCGCTCATCCCTATGTGTGAGGCCTATATTTAATCCAAATAGCAGTTACAGACAGTCAGTTTCTGTATTATACAAACTCTGCTTGCTGTGACCAGTGAGAAGCAAATCTACACGTATTTCCAGACAGTGTGTGAGGCCTATATTTAATCCAAATAGTAGTTACAGACAGTCAGTTTCTGCAATATACAAACTCTGCTTGCTGTGAGCAGTGAGAAGCAAATATACACTTATGTTTAGACAGTGTGTGAGGCCTATGTTGTATCCAAATATCAGTGACATCCAGTGTCAATATGAAAACAGCGAGTATTAAAGGGTTTCTGTCACCAGGATTACACATTATAAACTGTCTGACATTAGCTATGTGCTAATGTCAGATCAGCTTGATAATGTGCTTTATATGTATTTCTGATGTATATTTAGGCTAAAAAACGTCTTTTTATAATATGTAAATTAGCCTCTAGGAGCAGGGGCGTTGCCCTGCTCCTAGAGGCTCCGTGCACCAACCTGCCGCACGCGCTGCTTTGCTTGGATTGACAGTGCCGGAGGAAGGCGAGCATCGCATGCCTCCGGCACTGTCTCCCTGCTAAATCCCGCGCCTGCGCCGCCGCTCTGTATTCGGCGCAGGCGCGGTGAGCTGAGGACAGCAGGCACCAGCGTCCTCAGCTCACCGCGCCTGTGCCAAATACAGAGCGGCGGCGCAGGCGCAGGATTTAGCAGGGAGACAGTGCCGGAGGCAGGAGAGGATCGCTGCCCGGCACTGTCAATCAAAGAAATAAGTGGCGTGGCAGCAGGTTGGCGCACGGAGCCTCTAGGAGCAGGGGCAACGCCCCCCCTGCTCCTAGAGGCTAATTTACATATTATAAAAAGACATTTTTTAGCTTAAATATACATCAGAAATACATATAAAGCACATTATCAAGCTGATCTGACATTAGCACATAGCTAATGTCAGACAGCTTATAATGTGTAATCCTGGTGACAGAAACCCTTTAAGGGACGGGGAAGTGGACATGATTCTGATGGTTCACGCAGAGGCCGTGGCTCAGGGCGCGTTGCAACTGTGCCTGCTGCCAGAGCACAAGGAAAACAGTCATCCACGATACCTAGCTTCATGTCCCAGTTTGCAGGGCATCACAAGACAACACTCTTGAAGTCAGACCAGTGCGACCAGGTGGTCGGTTGGATTGCAGCAGATAATGCATTCACTGGGTTAAGCACAACCCTGTCCTCCACCAAGTCCAGTCTCAGTAGCCAACAGTCTGGTCAACAACACAATCCTCAAGCTGATCCTTCTTTTCTCCCACCATGTAGAGTCTGGCTAAACAAGCGATCTGGTACTCGGAAACACGAGCGAGGACAGCAGTCCCGAGGGGGAGTGATCTGCAGCACTGCAACAGGCTGAAAGAGGCAGTGAGGTGGCAACAGGGAGAAGGCAGGCTGCATCAAACAGGCCCGCAAGTGTTCCACGGAGCACCCCCTTGCAGAAATCTCCCTTGCCGAGGGGTAGGTGTTCCCCGATATGGCGCTGTTTTGCTGAAAGTGCAGACGACAAAAGAATAGTAGTTTGCAACCTGTGCCACACCAAAATGAGCCGAGGTGTGAACAGTAGCAACCTCACCACCACCAGCATGATCCGCCACATGGCAGCCAAGCACCGCAATCAGTGGGAGAAACGCCTGGGTCCACAATTTGTATCCACAGGTCACACCACTGCCTCCTCTTCCCCTATGTTGGGTGACAACCATTCGCCTGTCGAAGGCACAGGCCCGGATGCCTCCCGCGCTGCACCTGTACCGTCGCAAGCACCATCAGTGACCACATCCACTTCCCAGTCCCAGCGCAGCGTCCAAATGTCTGTGTCCCCTCCATAGTAGAAATCCCCATTGTGCCCCCTTCACAGGCCATGGCACTAACCACCCAACTTTCTAAGTTACTGGCGGTTGAAAGGTTGCCATTTAGGCTTGTGGACACTGAGGCCTTTTGCGGCCTGATGTCGGCGGCCGCCCCTCGGTACTCAGTCCCCAGCTGCCACTATTTTTCCCAGTGTATCGCCCCGCCTTACACCAGCATGTGTCTCCTAACATCACCCGTGCCCTGACCAACGCAGTTACTGCTAAGGTCCACCTAACAACTGACACATGGAGAAGTGCTTGTGGGCAGGGACACTACATTTCTCTGATGGCACATTGGGTGAACATAGTGGAGGCTGGGAGCAACTTGTACCCTGGGATGGCACAGGTGCTACTGACGCCCAGGATTGCGGGCCCAACTTCCATCAGAGTTACCGCCATCACCTATGTAAGTGGCTCCTCCACTTCCACCTCTGAATTTTCCGCGTGCAGCACCAGTCAGCCATCAGCAGGTAGCTGGAAGCAGTGTAGCACTGCTGTGGGGATGCGTCAACAGGCCGTGCTGAAGATGATATGCTTAGGGGATAAACAGCACACCGCCGCAGAGCTGTGGCAGGGGATAAGAGACCAGACTAAGCTGTTGCTCTCACCACTCAACCTGCAACCAGGCATGGTTGTGTGTGATAATGGGCGTAACTTGGTGGCGGCTTTGGAGCTCGGCAAGCTCACACACATCCCATGCCTAGCCCAAGTCTTTAACTTAGTGGTTCAGCGGTTTCTGAAAACCTACCACAATTTGCCCGAGCTACTGGCGAAGGTTCGCCGCGTGTGTGCACATTTCCGCAAGTCATCAACAGCTTCAGGCGGTCTGTTGATGCTGCAGCAGCGCTTGAAATTGCCAGCTCACCGGCTGTTGTGCGACGTAAGCACGCGCTGGAACTCCACGTTACACATGTTGGCCAGGCTTTGTGAGCAGCAAAGGGCAGTAATGGAATACCAGCTGCAGCACTGTCGTCGCCTTTCCAGTCAGCTTCCGCTCTTCACAAGCGAGGAGTGGGCATGGATGTCTGACCTCTGTGAGGTGCAAGAGACTTTGAGGAATCGACACAGATGGTGAGCGGCGATAACTCTATTGTCAGTGTTAACATCCCACTTCTGTGTCTACTCAAACGCTCGCTGCTCACAATTAAGGCCGACGCTGTTCGTGGGGAAGAGTTGGAAATGGGGGAAGAAGACATGACCCTGGGTGCTAGCCAGAACACCCTCAGTTTGTCTTCTCAGCACCTATTGAAGGAGGAGGAGCAGGGGACGGTTGCCTCCGCTACACAGGGTGGAATTTTAATTCCATCTGTTTAGCGTGGGTGGACAGAAGAGGAGGAAGAGGATGAGGAAATGGACAGTCATCCTCCTGATGACGACAGCGAAGTCTTGCTCAATGGTACTCTGGCACACATGGCTGACTTCATGTTAGGCTGCCTTTCCCGTGACCCCTGTGTTATAAGCATTTTAAATAACAGGAATTACTGGGTGTTCACCCTTCTGGATGCCCGCTACAAAGAGAACTTCTCATCTCTCATTCCTCCGGTGGAGAGGACGAGCAAAATGGTGTTATACCAGAAGTTCCTTGTTGACAGATTTCTGCAAAAATTTCCATCTGACAGCGCTGGCAGCAGAGTCTGTACTTCTTTGGGCAACCGAGGTGGGGAGACAAGGGAAACACACAGCACTTCCAGGGCAGGGCAACACTCTCCAAGGCCTGGGACAGTTTTATGACACCCGACAGCACCCTCAACATGATGCACATCCTGGTGTCACAAGGAGGGAAAAGTTTTGGAAGATGGTGAGGGAGTACGTAGAAGACCGTGTCAGCATCCTCATTGATCCCTCAGTGCCTTACAGATACTGGGTGTCCAAGCTGGACACGTGGCACGAACTGGCGCTCTACGCCTTGGAGGTGCTGGCCTGCCCTGCCGCCAGCGTTTTGTCTGAGCGGGTATTTAGTGCTGCTGGTGGCATTATAACAGATAAGCATATCCGGCTGTCAACTGAAAATGCTGACAGGTTGACTCTTATAAAAATGAACAAGGCCTGGATTGCCCCTGACTTCTCCACTCCACCAGAGGAAAGCCACGACTGAACATAAAGAAACTTTAAATGTGTTGTTTAGAATGTACTGAATACTCTGTATTCCCATGCACCCCTTCCGCCACAAAAAAGGGTATATGGTTGAATCTTTCTCTTCTCATCCTCCTCCTCGTCCATCATATCTACATGCTTAATTGTCACATATAATGCCATCGCATATATGCCTTCTCATATAATTTTTCGAATGGTCAGCTCACCCGCAGGCCCTCGCATAAATAATGTTTTCGATGGTCAGCTCACCCACAGGCCCTCGCATATAATTTTTCGTATGGTCAGCTCACGTGCAGGCCCCCCTCACCCATAATGTTTTAGATGGTCAGCTCAGCTGAAGACCTTCACCCAAAATAACTGAAAAGTGGCATGAAGCAGGATGTGCTCAACCCAAAAATGCAGTTGTGCATATATATACAGGGGAGCGCCAGTGTAAATGTAAGCCAGTTTACTTGCTGGCTTACATAAATACAATGTTCTATGCCTAAAACAGGCGTAGAAAATGATGAATGAGACGGGTCTGCCAGCCTGTCCCCTTCTCCTCCCACGCCATGCCCACATTTTTAGACCTGATAAAAGCAGGGTAAAATCACAATCAGCACCAGAAATACGTCTAATAAATGACCTCCATAGTGTTTATTTTCACAGTACAAACATGCAATAATGGTTTTAGAAATGTTTTGTTTGGAAATATTGTCTAACAGAATATTTTCTATAAGAAAGTATAATTAAATATATATAAAAAATATAATTTTTTTTCATAATCTGTCATCCAATGGCAAAAAAGAAATGGTGTCCTTTGAAAAATAATGTCAAATACGTGTAGGTTGGCTCAGAAATTAATTTGTTATTTGAAGTTAGATTTGACAATTACAAAAACTAAAAAATTGGCCTGGCATGGAAGGGATATAGACATTCCATTAATGAAGCGATTAAATACATATATTTTTACATTTTTGGTGAGTTTTATTATCTATATCCTGCAATTTTCACACTGGCCACTAGGTCTAATAATAGGGTATATCAGTGGTGTACTAAGGGGGGGGGGCGTGGGGGCGGTCTGTCCTGGGTGCCGGAAGCAATGAGAGCTGGGAGCTGCAGTCCTGTCACTCACCGCTAAGGGCATTACTACAATGAAGGGGGCACAGAGGGCATTAGAACAGTGAAGGGGCCACAGTGGGCATTATTACTGTGAAGGGGGCACAATGGGGATTTCTACTATGGAGTGGACACAGAGGGCATTACTAGCACAGTGGGCATTACTACTATTAAGGGGGCACAATGGGCATTATTTATTTGATTATTATTGCCCCAAATAAACAGGGTGGTGTGATATAACTGTTGTGGGGTTTGATATACCTGCTTCCACCAAATATTGATTGAGGGGTGCGATATACCTGCTTCCACAAAATACTGATTAAGGGGTTTGATATACCTGCTTCCATCAAATATTGTTTGAGCACTGCAATATGCCTGCTTTCACAAAATACTGATTGAGGGGTTCGAGATACCTGCTTCCACCAAATATTGATTGAGGGGTGCGATATACCTGCTTCCACAAAATACTAATTAAGGGGTTTGACATACCTGCTTTCACAAAATACTGAAAGAGGGCTGCTATATACCTGCTTCTTCATAATACTGATTAGGGGGTTCGATATGCCTCTTTCCACCAAACATTGATTGAGGCCTGCAATATACCTGCTTCCACAAAACACTGATTGAGGGCAGCAATATACCTGCTTCCACAAAATACTGATTAAGGGGTTCGATATACCTGTTTCCACCAAATATTGATTGAGGCCTGCGATATACCTGCTTCCACAAAATACTGATTAAGGGTTCGATATACCTGTTTCCACCAAATATTGATTGAGGCCTGCGATATACCTGCTTCCACTAAATACTGATTAAGGGTTCGATATACCTGTTTCCACCAAATATTGATTGAGGCCTGCGATATACCTGCTTCTACTAAAAACCCATTTAGGGTTTCAATATACCTGTTTCCACCAGATATTAATTTAGGCCTGCGATATACCTGCTTCAACAAAATACTGATTAAGGGGTTTGATATACTTTCTTCCACAAAATACTGATAGAGGGCTGTGATATAAGTGCTTCCACAAAATACTGATTAATGGGTTCAATATACCTGTTTCCACAAATATTGATTGAAGCCTACGATAAACCTGCTTCCACAAAATACTGATTAGGGGTTTGATATAAATGCTTCCACAAAATACTAATTGAGGGCTGCGATATGCCTCCTTCCACAAAATACTAATTAAGGGGTTTGACATACCTGCTTCCACAAAATACTGAAAGAGGGCTGCTATATACCTGCTTCTTCATAATACTGATTAGGGGGTTCGATATGCCTCTTTCCACCAAACATTGATTGAGGCCTGCAATATACCTGCTTCCACAAAACACTGATTGAGGGCTGCGATATACCTGCTTCCACAAAATACTGATTAAGGGGTTCGATATACCTGTTTCCACCAAATATTGATTGAGGCCTGCGATATACCTGCTTCTACAAAATACCGATTAAGGGTTTCAATATACCTGTTTCCACCAAATATTAATTTAGGCCTGCGATATACCTGCTTCAACAAAATACTGATTAAGGGGTTTGATATACTTTCTTCCACAAAATACTGATAGAGGGCTGTGATATAACTGCTTCCACAAAATACTGATTAAGGGGTTCAATATACCTGTTTCCACAAATATTGATTGAAGCCTACGATAAACCTGCTTCCACAAAATACTGATTAGGGGTTTGATATAAATGCTTCCACAAAATACTAATTGAGGGCTGCGAAATACCTGCTTCTACAAAATACTGATTAAGGGGTTCGTTTTACCTGTTTCCACCAAATATTGATTGAGGCCTACTATATACCTGCTTCCACAAAATACAGATTAAGGCGTTTGATATACCTGCTTCCATAAAATACTGATTGACGGCTGCAATATACCTGCTTCCACAAAATACTGATTAAGGGGTTCGATATACCTGTTTCCACCAAAAATTGATTGAGGCCTGCGATATACCGACTTCCACAAAATACTGATTAAGGGTTTCGATATACCTGTTTCCACCAAATATTGATTGAGACCTGCGAGATACCTAGGGGATACATAGGGACTTAGGCACAGGGTCATTTTGAAAATGACAGGCAGAGGAAGTGTCAGGTCGTTCCGCAGTGGTGGTAGGGGTCGGGCAGGTGCACCAGGCCGGAGCCTAAGTGGGAAGTTGGATAATACGCGTGTGATTACTTCAAAGGGCAATCCAGAGTTGGATGAGTGGCTCACTCAGCCTTCCGCTTCTGCACCCTCCTCATCTTCTGTATCTGCACCCTCCTCACTTTCTGCTGTGTGCACCCCCAAAGACACCACCACCATAGCCCCTCCACTCAAGTCAGAGGAATTATTTTCCCATCCATTCCCAGACCTTACCGATGCACAGCCATTCTTGACACCGGATGAGAAAGTGGAGGTAGCAACGGTTGCCACCCAGCGGTCTGAAGACAGTGCCCAGATCAGCCCAAAGAGGGAGGTCCCCAAGGAGGGTTACTCCCTACTCCGAGATCTCAAATGTCAGTGGTGGTGAAGGTGATGATGATGACGTGTCGATGGTCGTCACGTGGGTTCCCACAAGAGAGGAGGAGGAGGGGAGTTCAGAGGGATAGACCATGCACAGTCACTTCTGTCGCTCCCAGGACGCTGGCACATCGCTCCGAAGTGTGAGCTTATTTTAACGTGTCAGCTGCTGACAATAGTTTTGCAATCTGCAGCCTGTGCTGTCTACGCATAAGCCGCGGTATGCCCAACACTCACCCAGGGACGACCGCCTTAAGAAGGCACCTGGCCTCCCATCACCGAGCAATGCCGTTAGAACCCACAAAGCCACACTCCCGGAGCTCCACGTCCTGCCACTTCTCCTTCTCCTCTCTCCCCCCATTTGTCCTCCACTCCTACTTCCACTGTACCGTCGTCGTCTTCATCTGTCAGAAGGCAGGCTTCCGTGGCCCAAATGTTCCAGCATAATAGTTGAGGACACCGGATAACCCTCTTGCCCAATGGCTGACCGCTGGCTTGTCAGGACTGCTAGCCCGCCAACTACTGCCATATAAACTGGTGGACTAGAAGGCCTTTAGAAAATTTGTCGCCATTTGCACACCGCAATGTAAGGTCCCCGGAAGGAAATATTTCTCCCAGAAGGGCGACCCAGAGCTATATGGCCACGCTCAGCAGCAAGTGAATATATCTCTGGCACTCAGTGTCAGTGGCAAGATACATCTGACCACAGAAACGTGGTCTAGCAAACACGGGCAGGGAAGGTACATAACTTTTACTGCCCACTGGATGAACCTTCTGACGGCCGTCAAGCATGTAACCCGTGGCTCCCGTGTGGATTTGGTGTTGCTCCCAAGGATTTCATGCAGGCCTGCCTCTTCTTCTTCTCCTTCTACTCCGTCTCCTCCTCTGCTTACTCCTCCTTTTCTACTGCTACCGCCTCTTCCACTGCACCACCCAAGCTCCCCAGAACCTATTTGACGTCCCAGGTGAGATGTTGCCATGCTGTGCTGCGGCTGTTGTGCCTGGAAGCCAAGAGCCACACCGGGCCTGCACTGCTTTTAGCTCTGCGGTCACAGGCCGATCAGTGGCTAACCATGCTCAATTTGACAGTTGTTAAAGTGGTGTGCAACAACGGTGCCAATCTGCAGAGCGCGCTGAAACAGGGCAAAATGACACACGTGCTGTGCATAGCACACGTCCTGAACTTAGTCGTGCAGCGATTCATTGCCAAATACCCCAGGGTCCAGGACGTCTTGCGGCAGGCCAGTAAATCTCTGGCCATTTTAGAAGATCTTACACAGCCATGGCTTGCCATGCTGCGGCGACACCACTGGCTTGCCAGACGTCTGATTTGTGACAGCCCGAAGCGCTGGAACTCCACCTTGTATATGCTTGATAGGCTGCTCCAGCAGCAACATGCCGTTAACAACTACCTGCACGAACTCTGCAGCAGGACAGGTTCTAGGGAGCTTGATTTCTTTTCACTGCGTCAGTGGCTGCTCATGTGCGAAGCATGCAGACTTCTGCGGCCATTTGATGAGATCACCAAACTGGTCAGTCACAGCCAGGGCACCATCAGTGACATCGTGCCTTATGCCTTCTTTCTGGTGCATTGCGTCATGTCATTGATCAAGCCGTCGAGGAGCAGAATCTGGAAGATGAGGAAGTTGCAATGCTGAATTAATTCCCGGGGGGGGTGGAGCGGCTACTCCATTTGAGACAAGTCAGCAGGAGTCTGCAGAGGAGTCAGAGGAGGATGGTGGCTGGGGGGAGGAGAAGGAGGAGCAAGAAGAGCAGGCTTTCAGTGGGACTTTAAACATTTTTCGGGGATCCCTGTTGTTGTCCATGGCTGGGGGGAGGAGACCGAGGATGACAATCTCCTAGGCGATGAGCAGGAGCCAGGGCGCTCCACCGCTTCCAATTTAGTGCAACTGTGGGCCTTAACGCTTTAGTGTTTGAAGAGGGACCCCCATATAAAAAGCATAAAGGGCCAGGACCAGTACTAGGTGGTAACGTATTAGACCCCCGGTACAAACACAAAATGGTGGACATGTTACCAGCATCACAGAGGGCTGTCAGAATGCAGCATTTCCAGGCCTTGCTGTGAGAGATGCTGCATTCTGCTGTTACAGGCACTGGCAGAGGAATTTCCACCCACAGGGAAAAAGGTGCCGGTACCAATCCTACTGCGCCTGCAAGAAGAGGGCGGTTTGAAGATGTGTTCGTCATTTCGGATATGAGATCATTCTTGCAGCCAACGCATCGACAGCCGCCCTCCGATCAAGCCTCAGGGAACGCATAGACAGACAGGTGTCCTACTACATCGGGTTAACGGCCAATGTGGACGCACTGAGAAGCGAGGAACCCCTGGACTACTGGGTGTGCAGGCTTGACCTGTGGCCAGAGCTGGCACAATTTGCCATGGCACTCTTTGCTTGCCCCTCGTCGAGTGTCCTGTCTGAACCGATAAGCACACTCGCCTAGCTCACGACAGTGTGGACTACCTCACATTTCTAAAAAAGAATGAGGCATGGATCTTGGAGGAATTCAACACCTGTGATGACTGCGTGTAATTGAATTTCCTCATGCCAGCCCCACATATCAGCCACCACCCAGAACAAAGAATGGTCCTTGTCTTATGTATATACAGCAGAATAAAAGGCCTTTCCTGTCAGGTGAATGCCTAATTTTTGGGGCCTGTACTCCAGTGGCCTACAGTAACATTTTTATCCCGTGACCGCCTAATGTACCTCCAGCCACATCATCGCAAGTTCTTTTCTGTCAGGTGAATGCCTAATTTTGGGGGCCTGTACTGGCCTACAGTAAAAAAAAATTGCCAGTGACCACCTAATGTACCTCCAGCCACATAATCACTTGTTATTTTCTGTCAGGTGAATGCCTAATTTTTGGGGCCTGCACTCCAGTGGCCTACAGTAAAATTTTTATCCAGTGACCATCTAATGTACCTCTAGCCACATCATCGCAAGTTCTTTTCTGTCAGGTGAATGGCTAATTTTTGGGGCCTATACTGGCCTACAGTAAAATTTTTAGCCAGTGACCGCCTAATTTACCTCCAGCCACATAATCACAAGTTCTTTTCTGTCAGATGCCTAATTTTTAGGGCCTGTACTCTCGTGGCCTAAAATAAAATTTTTCTAGGCTCCAGCAGGGCACATTTGGAGAGTTTCCTTTTAAGACACATAAAAATGGCGCCTGATTAAAATACATATTTTTTTGTGGGAATTTTTGCCAATGATCCCCCTCTGGTATGTCACTGTCCATGTTGTGGGACTATTTGTGCACTTCTAGTAGGTGTTTAGAGGTTGCAAATATGAGCTGAAGGTTTTTCAAGTTCGCCTGCCATTAAAGTCAATGGGGCCCGCCGCGAACGCGTGTTCGCGAACTGTCCTGCCCAATGTTCGACCATCACTATTTTTGATATCTATAGTCTTACCTGGTAATTATGTCGTTGCACGGTGGTTTCTTTCATGTTGAGTACTTTGCATGACACAAAGGTATGTCCCCTGTTGTGTCTCAGTTTAGGTATTGTCTTATAACAGTTGAGAGATTTGGTCATATCATACTACTACCATCATATTTGAATTTTCATATCATGTTTTGATATGGATCAGATATTAAAATGTTCTTGTATCAAGGTTATTGGTTGTACAACACAAATACCATTGGATACTGTTCATACATATTACATTTAGCATACAAACATTCCAAAACTCTTCATCTACTTACTCCGTTAGTCTACTATTCAGAGTTCCAATCTGATATGAATCAAACCAAGCCATATCCTGATGAAGGATGGCATTGAAAAACTTTTGCCGAATCCTCATAATCTGTCTTGTTCCAGAGACAATAAATGTCCAGATTTGAATAACACTTAAGATCAATGCAATACAGCCGAGTACAAGATATTTATAGGAAAAGCTAAGAAAGTAAAAAGAAATAAGAACATAATAAGAACGTATAAATGTAAAGCATAAAGACATCATATGAAATCCAAGAATCTTCCTGGTCCATGGTATACCAGCTGTATTCTACATTTCTTACATTTTTGTTTTTCGTGTGTAAGACACAATGTGTACCTTCCATTTAGGCAGAGCATGGAACTGCTATGGTGTCAGGGAGGGAGGGGGCTTGGTGTTGAACTCCTTCTTCAGTTCCCACTAAGGGGAGCTCAGCATGTAGGAATTTATATGGTTACAACTGACTGCAATGGAACCTGTAAATTATCTTTGCACTGAACGTAGTTCATTAGATAATTCTATAATTGCGCTGAGGGAAGCCACAGACATAAAGCTGTATAGGGTGATTTATCAATCTATTTAAGCCAGTTGTCTGGTGTTATATATTGAGAAACATGGCACCATATTTATGAAGCACCTGTTCCACTTTTTCTGACATAGAAGTCCGATAAAGTGAGCAAAGCGGAGGGCAAATTTATTTTACAATTTTTTTATTTATTTAAATCTCTTCTACTTAAAGTGTTTTACTGAGATTTTAATATTGATGACCTATCCGCAGGATAAGTCATCAATATCAGATCGGCAGGGGTCCGACACCCGGCAACCCCAGCCGATCAGCTGTTTGAAGAGAAGGCTGCACTCAGAAGTAGCAAGCAGGTGTAATTACAAGAAGCCGTCCCATTCACTTCTAGGGACAGCTCCTTCCTATACACTTGAATACAACAAAAGCTGATCTCAGGGAGACCAACTACAAAAAACACCACGGAGCCTCACTTAAGAGTCTCAACACAGCAATCTGAAGTGCAAAGCTCCCTGGGAAACAGGAATATGCAAAATAATGTGGAGCCCCAGTTATGGGTCTACAACACAATGAAAGCCAGATATCCCTCAAAGGAAGGAAAACCAAGCAAAGGGGTGTCTCCATTACAGAATTCACCAAATCCACCATATTAAGTGGCCCCTATGTCAAGATCCTGCTTTTTTACAAGCTTTAAGGATGTGACAGGGAAAACCTAAGCCCGCTATCCATCCACAGACAGCTGTTTCGGGGTGTTGTCCCTCATCAGTGTGGAGTAGGATTCTGGCTAACCGGGAGCAATGCCTCGGAGACTACTCAAACACAACAATAGCTGATCTCAGGGAGACCAACTACAAAAATCACCGCAGAGCCTCACTTAAGAGTCTCAACACAGCAATCCGAAGTGCAAAGCTCCCTGGGAAACAGGAATATGCAAAATAATGTGGAGCCCCAGTTATGGGTCTACAACACAATGAAAGCCAGATATCCCTCAAAGGAAGGAAAACCAAGCAAAGTGTTCATATACACTTGAATAGCCTGGTTCCTGCTGCATTGGCTGGAATTGAATGTAGCTACAATCCCTGCTATTTAAATGCACCGCTGAAATTAAGTGGTTACACAGAGGTAAGGGGCATTCACTGTTATTACACTGGGCCTCTAGAATGCAAAACTGTGGAGTCAATAGCTTCTATTGCAGTCCCAGGCCTAACAATGGCCTCCTAGTCTATCAACTATGGAAGCCTAATAGGCTGTCTGTCAGTAGAATAATGACAGGAAGGCATAATATCATAGTATAGTATCATGCACTGCCAGATGAAACCGGAATGCAAGCTGGCCCCATTAGCTATAATGTTGTCTGGCAGAAATTCAGCAAATATGCTGAGAATTGGCTGGACACAAACCGCTGCACACTGTAGTTTATGTCTGGGCGATTACTGGCATTCTCTGCCGGAACCAGCGGCCAGATCGTAGTGCTGCAGAATAAATGTGAAAGTAGTCTATGTAGGCTTTTTCTGGGAGCCAGCTGTCCATGGGCACTGGCCAGAAGGAGATGCTCTCTGCCTTGAGCTGCCTGTAAACCTGAGGAAAGGAGGCAAAAGAAAAAAGGTGTACAATAGGAACAGACCTCAGAAAAGGACACCTGAGATCTATGGGAAGAAGTCACCACTTGCCTGGAACCAGAGTTGTCAGTTAAGGAGTCTGCCAAGTAAATCAGTAATGAAATGTGGGCCGTAGGTAGAACTAAAAGCAGGTGCTTCTGTCGGTGGCTTTGCCAGATAGAATAGGTATGGACAACCCTATAACAGAGTTGTCTGGACAAGACTGCAAAATGAGCAGCCCTAGGAAATGATATGAAAAGAGGCTGTGCGAAATACTGTTAGGAAAGAAGAATGACCAAGATGATAGATGATATAAAAGTTGTCCAGGGAGAGATGAGTGCACCTTTTGAGATTCAGTCCCTTGAATTGTTAAAAAAAATTGTTTTGGACCTGAATCAATTCTACAAGAGAGAGAGAGAGAGAGAGAGAGAGAGAGAACAGATTTGCTCATCTATAGTATGTATATTTATACATATCTCCTTGTGCTTCATAGATCACTTTTCCCCTATTTTTTATCTACTATGTTTTTGGTGTTAGTCTCAACTGTTCAACTGTGCTTTTTCATAGTAACATTTTTATCTATTGCTGTACTTGCATGTCCACATAATGCTTCTCTGGAAAAGAGACATGCAAGCTAGTCTCCTTTCCAAAGGGAAAGAAAAACTGCTTTATATCAGGAATCCAGCTATTTCTAGGGAACTACCTATTAACAGAGCTAAACCAAGAAACGTTACTTGGTTGTATGAGAGTCCTTGGTTGGGGTACTATTTCTTCTAATGTAAAGCAAAGAAGAGGTAGCCAATGTTCCTTCAGGTTTCTGGGAAAACTATATGGTAATTAGCACATCTTACATATGCTGGCATCAGATATCTTTCCCAGAAATCCAAAGGGACATTCCCTGGCCTACTGTACTCTACACACGTACTATGTATGCTTGGTGCTCTCCATAATGAGAAAGACTACCCCTAGACAATGCATATAAATTGCCTAGAAACCTAGCATGGCATTCTAGGTCAATAATGGGGCAGATAAGCTTGTCCCACTTGGGGACTACAAAATGAACGGAGGAAAAACCCACCAAAAACTTCTGTCCTGAGTATGCTGGAGATGAAGATAATCTGCAGTACTTTGTTAAAACAAGCATCTGAGAAGAAACAAATCCAAGGCTCTTAAAAAGTATGAGCTTGCATACTACTACTGGAGTATAAGCTTGAGTGAACTGCATGCAAGGAAGAATCCCTCAAACCTAATTTCGAAGTTTCAAAATATCTGTCTAAGTGGTGACTAGAAACCCGAATTACTTTTGAGTGTTGATTAGCCAGTTTAAAGGGGTTTTCCAAGACTTTAATACTGATGACCTTTCTTCTGGATAGGTCATCAGTATCTGATCGGTGAGGGTATGAAACCCGGGACCCCTGCCAATCAGCTGTTTGAGAAGGCAGTGGTGCTCACATTTGCACGGTGCTCTTCTCCAGCTTTTTATAGGCCAGGTGCCCAAGATTTGAACAAAAAATAAAATAAAATAGCAGATAGACACTGGGAATGCAGTGCCATAAAGATGCTTTGGTTAGTCTAAAGCAGTAGATGTAAGACAAATAGTTATCCCATAGGAGAGCCTGGCTGCTTGGGTAGGAAGACTTTACACCCAGATGTTACAAGTAGAGAAATGCCGGTCTGTGAGCTTCTACTCATTGAAAGGACTTGGCCAAAATTTGATTCAATAAGAAAAAAAAAAACTCTGGGGCAACATAAGCAGAAAAAAAAAATACCATTACTGGTGAAGTGTAGGAGCCTCCCTGAATCTGAAGCAATTCCCGGACTGCAATGATAAGGCTGTCAAACATGACATCACAGCCATTCAAGACCATTTTTTTAAAGTATATGAGCCCTATTGAGAACCAAGTGGCTCCTTTTATAATAGATCCTCAACCCAGTGAGAGGTCTCAGCATAGAACGTTGGGCAAAAAAAAGTTAACTAAGGCCAGGAGAAGGTGGAAAAGACCCAGATGTGGGTGGTCACAAAACTGCATTGCTGTGCCAGGCACAGAGTCTTACAGTAGAATGATAATCCTGCCCATTGCCAGTAACAACTCCAGAGCCATGCAAAATACTGTGCTAAGCATTAGCACAATCATTTTTCCATGTACAGAACCAATATGGCCACCTGTTTTTTGCAATACGTGCATATTTATTGAGGTACAAGTTTTTGCAATAGCACATTACTCTGCCTATGTAATGAGGTGATGTGACCATCAAGTGCTTACAGTGTCTGCATGGCAAAGCCAGGTACAAGGACCAGATAGAGCATTGTTACTCCATACATAGAGATTAAGTGGTTAGCTGGTGCATGGAATAAGTGCATAACCATGTCCCATATAGCATTTAGCTGTAGCACAAACACTGGGGAGATACATATGATTGAGTGCTTGCAAAGGCTAGTTAAGTATATGAGTTAGAAGGACTAGCAGTGGTACATTACAATGTTTCTACCTGATGTACTCTATAACTGTATAGCCCTGTCTGATACATCATCTACAGGTTATCACAAGTACTCTGCCTACGTAACGTGGCTGACTGGTGCTCACAATGATTGTGTAGCTACATCAGGGACTAGCAATAAAACAATTCCCAGTATTATTTAAGGGAAAATATGTCATGCTTTGGAATTACTTCATCCATGGTAGGTGGTAATGTGGCTGTTCAATGCTCGTAAGAGCTGTAAAGCCACCTATAACTAGGACCCAGAGACCTCAGGTGATTGTGGACAGATAAGGGGAAAAAAGCATTCTTTTGGTTTAGATCTTAATAATTTGAGGTTGAATTAGTTTTATCTTTTGGAGTTGACTATTACATGTTTATAGCTTGGTTCTTTGCTCATACTAATATGTGGGCATCACATTACATCATGCATTAGGCTGGTAGCCTAGCACCTCAGCACTTAGGATGGGGCTACATAACAATCTTGGCTGTTACACTTATCCTGTGACCAGGGATGTGTAGCACCACAGCTAATAAACTAAATGTGGTTGCAGCACAACTTGTAAGTTACCACAACCCCACAATCGCAAAAATCCAGCAGTGTTAAAGTTCATGTGGGTCTGGGGTTGCAGCGAGTTGTACCGTAATTCCAGTCACCGCAATGGTTGCTGTGATACACAGTGATCCTTGGTCGTTTAATGAGTGTTGTGGTAGAACTAAAAAGGTGTGGCCTTAATTAGATATAAAGGCAAGGGCAGGAGAGGGGGCTGGCACAATGTCTGATGCTTCAGAACTGGATCTGGACAAATAAGGAGGTGCCAGGGAGTGTAATGGCATCCCTCCCTGTACAGGATGATCCAATAAGGAAAAAGAAATGGTTGTTAAACCACTGGATATGCCTGGATAGCCTGTAGCAGGAGCTAACACTAGTGTTTGCCTTCTAGTGGCAGCAGCTATACCTACACTCAAAAGATAAATGTAAAATACTTTTAATCGTACAAACAAAATAAAGCAATAACTTCAGCTCATCGGAGCCAATACATTCTAATACTGTATGGAGCTCCTGCAAATTTATATGCAAATCGACTTTGGACGTTTCATACAAAGTCTATTCACTCTTCCCTAGGCATATAGAACGTTCCAACAAAACCCATATTCTTCACCCAGATAAATATGCATACTCTCAAACATGGTATTACACTGAAAAATGACAAATGAATGTGGGGGGGAGGGCACTCCTGTATCTGGACCAGACAATAGAAACACTTGTATTCTCAAGAGTAAAATATATAAAATTTTATTCTTTGAAAAATGTATTAAGCTATATGCTAAAAATATATTTAAAAAGAATAATTTGAGCTTATAAGTGGTTCACAGTTTTCTCCAGTGGTAGGCTTTCTGTGTGGGGGGTCGTTTCTCCAAAATTATCAAGAAGTAATCTACTTCCAAGGAGAAAAACTGGAAATATTTACATGTATGCACTTAATTGATCCATACAATCAGATGAAAATTGTGCAGATATGTTTGTAATGAAGTTATTGTAATATTAAATAGTCCCAGTGCATTGATTACTCATAAAACACTATAGAAGGTGTCAAAATGTTCCAGGTGGATGTTTGGGGGTTATAAAGTTAGTGATTGTCCTCCACTTGGATAAAAGGAAAAGAGGCAGTTATCCTCCACACAAGTTCAGGTAAGTGTTCTCCACATAGATTATGGAATATAGGGTGTCACTTTACTTGTAAGAACAGGATAATGCTTCTCTTGCAATTAGCAAGTGGCCTCCTAATTAAAGGGTTAGGCGATTTGTATTGTTAAGAGTTCCTTGTTAAATGGTCTTCCATAATCAATAATCTTATGTAAGGTATTTGGAAGGCAAAGGTTAAAGGTACAACAGGTAGATATGCAGATGGTACGGGAGTTATATTTACTCTATGTGCCTCTCTGTGGAGGGAGAGGGTGCTGTACTGGTTACTTTACCGCTCCGGCTGGAGTGCAGGCTGCTCGCAATCCCCTTGCTGCCGATGCTGGAGTGAAGTATTCTCCTCAATGCTGAAGCAATGTGTTCTGCTCTGAGATGAGTGCTAAATCCTTGTGGCGTTGCACACGGCGTCCCACGTGGTATTTGATATTGCCGGCTAAGATGAAATGCAGGGTATTGAGCGCTTAAATTTAGGTCACAGCTGGAATCTTGTTTATTTTGCTGGTAATTGCGGTAATGACACCAGACACGTTTCGGGACACACAGTCCCTTCTTCAGTGGCTACCACCATTTGCACTTTTGTCTCTTTTTATAGCCAAAAGGATTATTAACATGTAGGTGACATCATCAGTGAGGTCACCAATGGGGCAGGATTTCAGTTTCATTGACAAACTATTTTCTAGAGCAGGCATGCCCAACCTGCGGCCCTCCAGATGTTGCAAAACTACAAGTCCCAGCATGCCCGGACAGCCTACAGCTATGTGCCAGGGCATGGTGGGAGTTGTAGTTTTACAACAGCTGGAGGGCCACAGGTTGAGTATCCCTGTTCTAGAGAGATACTGTTTCTATCTCTAGAAGATAGTTTGTCAATTAAAACTGAAATCCTGCCCCATTGGTGACCTCACTGATGATGTCACCTACATGCTAATTATCCTTTTGGCTATAAAAAGAGACCAATGTGCAAATGCTGGTAGCCACTGAAAAAGGGACTGTGTGTCCCGAAACGCGTCTGGTGTCATTACCGCAACTGCCAGCATAATAAACAAGATTCCAGCTGTGACCTAAATTTGAGCGTTCAATACCCTGCATTTCATCTTAGCCGGCAATATCAAATACCACGTGGGACGCCGTGTGCAACACCACCAGGACTCAGCGCTCATCTCAGAGCAGGACGCATTGCTTCAGCACGGAGGAGAACACTCCAGCATCGGCAGCAAGGGGATCGCGCGCAGCCTGCACTCCAGCCGGAGCCGTAAAGTAACCAGTACGGCACCCTCTCCCTCCACAGAGAGGCACATAGAGTAAATATAACTCCCGTACCGTCTGCATATCTACCTGTTGTACCTTTAACCTTTGCCTTCCAAATACCTTACATAAGATTATTGATTATGGAAGACCATTTAACAAGGAACTCTTAACAATACAAATCGCCTAACCCTTTCATTAGGAGGCCACTTGCTTATTACAAGAGAAGCATTATCCTGTTCTTACAAGTAAAGTGACACCCTATATTCCATAATCTATGTGGAGAACACTTACCTGAACTTGTGTGGAGGATAACTGCCTCTTTTTCTTTTATCCAAGTGGAGGACAATCACTAACTTTATAACCCCCAAACATATAACCTTCTATAGTGTTTTATGAGTAATCAATGCACTGGGACTATTTAATATTACAATAACTTCATTACAAACATATCTGCACAATTTCCATCTGATTTGTATGGGTCAATTAAGTGCATGCATGTAAATATTTCCAGTTTTTTTCTTTGGAAGTAGATTACTTCTTGATAATTTTGGAGAAATGACCCCCCACACAGAAAGCCTACCACTGGAGAAAACTGTGAACCACTTATAAGCTCAAATTATTCTTTTTAAATATATTTTTAGCATATAGCTTGATAAATTTTTCAAAGAATAACATTTTATATATTTTACTTTTGAGAATACAAGTGTTTCTATTGTCTGGTCCAGATACAGGAGTGCCCTCCCTCCACATTCATTTGTCATTTTTCACAGTTTATTTGGGCAAGGGCGTAGCACAACGGGAGTGAGCACCCATACCGTGTACTCTGACGGGTGAGCCATTGAGTATATAACAGTTTCTATGGTATTACTCTGCTCTGTGTAGTCACAGAATGTGCAATAATGGTAGAGATTAATGTCAATACTCATCAGCTACCTGGCGACTTGTGCTTTAAAATCAATGCTTGATGCACAACCAGAATTGTTGCTTGAAGCTGAAATAAAACAAAGGGACAATTTGAGCACAGCTAATAAGTTTGCAATAAAGGTAATTTATAAAATGTTCATACGTTTTAAGGGGTTGTTCAGTAGAGTAATATTGATGACCTATTCTCAGGTCAGGTCATCAATATCAAATAGGCAAGGGTCTAACTCCAGGCACTCGGCCAATCAGCTGTTTGAAAGGGTTGTGGCGCTCGTGCTTCCTCTTCAAAGTTTACCTGTACATTGTCTCCTTTGCAGTGGCATTGCCGTGTACTTACCACTGCTCTGTCCTTTTCAGTTGAATGGGTCAAGCAGTTCTAGTTACACTGCTCCACCGCTACAAAGGTGACAGCGCACAGGTAAACTTTGAAGAGGTAGGAACACTCGCAGAAGCATCTTGACCCTTTTAAACAGCTGAGGACAAGTCATCAATATGACTCCACTGAACAATTCCTTTAAATAAACTTAATCAAAGCATCTTCTTTTGTTCAGTCACACTGCATAGTCACCATTGCTATAGCAGATTTGATAAAGAACATGTAGACTGAGCATTAAAGATGGTTCTGCTAAATTATGATCAAATATCAAACTAAGTGACATCATGGCTATACCCAGCATACACCTTCTGCCATGCATGATAAGAGTATGAGGAATGTGTTAGAGTGATAAACTCTACAGTAAGTGTCCAATACTTACTGGTCTACTGCTAGGTCTACTGTGGTAGAGGATATCCTCACTTTGACCCATAGCGGCACAGAAGGTTCTGCAACTATTCTACCCTTCTGTCAATAGTTCTGCAACTATTACCATTCCATATACTACCATTCCCCCAATAAAGAATTGACAGGCACCACACATAAAGAACTTTGAGTGTATTGTACTACAGTAGTGTGTGAAAATTATCTACATGACTTCATTCAAGACTTGAAAAGAGTATACAAAAAGAATGCAAAAACACAGACATTGATTAAAAACAAAACCCACAATAAACTATAAGGTAAAATTCTCCCTGATCCCCAATGTCTTTCTGGAGGATATGTCATCAAAGTAAAAAAAAAAAAAAAACTGGAACAAAAACCTGGAATACCCCTTCATAGTGACTGTAAGAACTAAAACTGTTGAGTTTCTCTGTGAAAAGAAATACAACTGCACCATCTGTCTGCAATATGCTAGTGGGGCACAGCTCTCCTGACATGTGAATGAGCAACAGAAACTCTCTCTCTAATATATATATAATTGGGCTGGAGCTACAGGTTGATCTTGGCCCAAGCCTTATAATCTTAAAGAAGTGAAATTACCATTCATGCTGTTTTCATTGGTGGAAAGGCTTTCTGCCACTTGTCCAAATATAACAGTGTTGAGGGGTGCCCCTGCTCCATTTCCAACGGCACACACAATCCCTATTACCATGAGGATGATATCCCATCTATCTGCATACTGGAACTAGAAATGAGCACAAAAAGAAAATCAGCATAGGGTTTAATTATACTTTCGTTCCTTTTATATATAAATATATATATATATATATATATATATATATATATATAAATTTTAGTCCCTCAAGTTACAATATTAATTGGTTCAGGGATGATCATTGTATGTTAAACCATTGTAATTTGAGTCCATAACTGTATGGAAAACCAGTAACTGGTTCCAAAGCCCAAAATGTTATCCCAAAATAAGAAAACGTAAATTTTGAAAATATATATATATATATATATATAAAGCAAATCCTTAAGTAAAACAGCCAGGAATAGATTCTTGAAGTTGTAAATTACTTTCTGTGGTGAGGGCACAAACTTTCTCAGTGTCTTGCATAGTATATAGATGTACCAGAGAAATAAAATGGATTCAATGAGGGATCATTGTATACTATATATATATACCTATGCCATTAGAGAGAGAGTTATGGCGATACTAAATTTATATAGTTTTTATACGTTTTACTACTATTTCAGCATAAAATCACTTTTGTGCTTTTTTTGCAGGACAGGCTGTAGTTTTTATTGGTAACATTTTGAGGTACGTAAGTCTTTTTGATCCTTTTTATAACTTTTTTTGGAGGTGAATTGGGTTAAAAATGTCAATTGTGTCAGTGTTTTTTTTTTCTAATTCGTTATGGAGTTCCTCTTGCGGTAAATATGATATGATAATTTTATTCTGTGGGTTGATACAATTATGGCGATACCAAATTTAAATAATTTTTTTATGTTTTTCTACTTTTTCAGCATAAAATCACTTCTGTGTTAAAAATAATTATATTTTGCATAGTCATATACTAAAGTCCATAACTTTTTTATTTTTTCACCAATATAGCTGTGTTAGGGCCTATTTTTCACGAGACAGGCGGTAGTTTTTATTGGTATCATTTTGGGGTACATATGACTTTTTGATCACTTGTTATTTATTTTTTTGTGGAGGTGAGATGACAAAAACAGCAATTCCGTCATTGTTTTCTCCGAATGGTTAATCTGCAGACACTCTAATTGGTACCTTGCCGGCTTCCCTAATATATCTGCTATCTGGGAGAGTAGAGACTCTAGGGCTGTGACACTTTATAGTGTCACAGCCCCAGTAAGCAGTTTGGACATGACTGTACATCCAAATGCAGTAAATTACTTGCGATTTGGACGTACAGTTACATCCAAATGCGTGAAGGGGTTAAACTGTATGACTTGGGTCAAACATTTTGGATATCCTTCCACAAGCTTCTCACAATAGTTGCTCGGAATTTGGGCCCATTCCTCCTGACAAAACTGGCGTAACTGAGCTATGTTTGTTGGTCGCCTTGCTCACACCTGCCTTTTCAACTTTGCCCATAAGTTTTCAGAGATCAGGGCTTTGTGATGGCCACTCCAAAACATTGACTTTGTTATCCTTAAGCCACTTTGTAACCAGTTTGGCAGTATGCTTCGGGTCATTGTTCATTTGGAAGACCCATTTCTGCCCAAGCTCTAACTTCCTGGCTGATGTCATGATGTGACGTTGCTTCAGTATTTCCAGATAATCTTCTTTCCTCATGATGCCATCTATTTTGTGAAGTGCATCAGTCCCTCCTACAGCAAAACAACCCCACAACATGATGCTGCCACCCCCGTGTTTCACAGTTGGGATGGTGTTCTTAGGCTTCCAAGCTTCTACCTTTTTCCTCCAAACGTAACGATGGTCATTATGGCCAAAAAGTTACATTTTAGCTTCGTCAGACCACAGGACATGTCACCTAAAATGTAGGTCTTTGTTCCTGTGTGCATTTGCAAACATTAATATGGGTTTTTTATGTTTCTTTTGGAGTATTGGCTTCTTCCTGGCAGAGTGGCCTTTCAGCCCATTTTAATACAGTACTCGTTTCACAGTGGATATTGACACAATGTTACCAGCTTCCTGCATTATCTTCACAAGGTCTTTTGCTTTTGTTCTTGGGTTGATTTGCACATGTCAGACCAATGCACGTTCATCTCTGGGACACAGAACCCATCTCCTTCCTAAACCGTATGATGGCTGGACATTCCCATCTTGTTTGTACATGCGTATAATTGTTTTTACAGATGAACGAGGCACCTTCAGGTATCTTTAAATTGCACCCAAGGTTGAGCCAGACTTGTACAAGTCCACAATTCTCTTCCTGATATCTTGGCTGATTTCTTTAGTCTTTCCCATGATGCTACACAAAAAAGCAGTGTTTCAGGTGTGCATTTGAATACATCCTCAGGTGTGTCTCTAATTAACTCAGATGTTGCCAACAAACCTAACAGAAGCTTCCAAACACATGACATCATCATATGGGCAGTCCAGAGTGGTTTAAATGCATAGTAATCTTAGTGTATGTAAACTTCTAACAGAAAGTAATAAAAATACCTTAAAACATTTTCTCTCTCATTATTCTGGCATTTGGCAAATAATAATAATTATGGTAATCCTAATTGACCAAAAACAGGAAAGGTTTATTCCGATTTCATGTCAGATATTGAGAAAATCATGCAATCGTGTCTTTTTACATAGTGTATGTAAACTTCTGGTTTCAACTGTATATATAGGAATGAGTGAACCCGAACATTGTGGATTCGAACACGGAGTTTGCCGCGGAAGTCTGTGTTCAGTGTTTGAATGCTGAATAAAGCTTGTTGAAAGGCTGCAGTGCAGCAAATCAACAAGCTTTTAAGCTGTGGGCTTTTGGAAGCCATCACAGTCATACCTAGTATTGGCATGGCTGTGATTGGCTAGCGCAGCACGTGGCCTGGCCAGTATAAATGCCGGATCACGTGGTGCACCACTATTCTAACTAGTGTAGGGATAGGATGCAGCTGCAGTGAGGGACAATATTAGGATTTTAATCTAGATGATAATTCTGTAGGTGACCTACAGCCATTTTTGTGGGTGCAATACATGTCCTTTTCACCAGCCAGTGACACAGAACTACAATCCTTAATTTGGCTGTTAATTCTGTGGGTGACCTATAGCCATTATTTTGGGGTGCAATACACCTTCTTTGCACCTGTTACACAGAAATATAATACTTAATCTGGCTGTTAATTCTGTGGATGACCTATAGCCATCTTTTGGGTTGAGATACACCTGAATGCATGACACGGAAATACAATAATCTGTCTGTTAATTCTGTGGGTTACATAAGCCCATTTTTTGGAGTGAGATACACCTCCTTTGTATCCGTGACACAGAAATACAATAGTAAATCTGTCAATTTTGTGGGTGACATAAACCCATTTTTTGGGGTGAGATGCACCTCCTTTGTATCCGTGACATGGAAATACAATAGTTAATCTGTCTGTTAATTCTGTGGGTGACCCATAGCCATTTTTTGGGGTACAATACACCTTCTTTGCACCTGTGACACAGAAATACATTAGTGAATCTGTTTGTTAATTCTGTGGGTGACCTACAACCATTTTTTGGGTTAAGATACAACTCTTTTTATTGAATGACACAATACAATAGTTAATCTGTCTGTTAATTCTGTGGGTGACATAAACCCATTTTTTAGGGTGATATACCTCCTTTGCATCTGTGACACAGAAATACAATAATTGATCTGTCTGTTAATTTTGTGGGTGACATAAACCCATTATTTTGGGCTTCAATATACCTCCTTTGCATCCGTAACACAGAAATACAATAGTTGATATGTCTGTTAATTTTGTGGGTGACATATAGCCATTTTTTGAGGCGAGATACACCTCCTTTGCACCCGTGACACAAAAATACTATAGTTATTATGTCTGTTATTTCTGTGTGTGACATAAACCTGTTTTTTGGGGTGTAATACATCTCCTTTGCATACGTGACATGAAAATACAATAGTTCATCTGTCTGTTAATTCTGTGTGTGACATAAACCTGTTTTTTGGGGTGTGATACATCTCCTTTGCATACGTGACATGAAAATACAATAGTTAATCTGTATGCTAATTCTGTGTGTGGCATAAACCCATTTTTTGGGCAAGATACAGAGAAATACAATTGTCTGTCTGTCTGTCAATTTTGTGGGGGACCTCAAAGAATGAGGAGAGCATCAAATAAGGGACGTGGCCATGGTCATGGTGCTGCTGGTGTTGGTAGTGGTGGAGTTCCTGCTGCTGGAAGAGGACATAGTCAATCTGTGCCAGCTACATGTCCAAATGAAACACCTTCCTCTGGTGCATGCAGACATTAGGATGTTCTGGGTCATTTTATAGGCCTGAATACCACTGTACAAATGGTGAGGCCAGAACAAGTAGAGGCGGTAGTAGATTGAATGGCTGAGAGTGCCTCCAGTTCCTTTACATTGTCTTATTGGCAGAATAAAGAAGTATACCAGCCGCACCCAGCCATTGTTATACTCCAGAGCAGTTTGTTTGTTCTGTTTACCTATTCTGACTCCGATTGTTGCAATAACGATTTATCCCTAGAAAGACCTCTATACCTGGACTATATAAGCAGATATAATCACTGCGGACAATCCTTATCAGCTTGAACTCACCAACACCGTGTTTATCCGTGTAAATTGCTTTATTCTGTAAGTCAGAGAACAGAGTACCGCAGAACAGATGGATTCCAGTATTGTGCGGTCAAAAGATGATGCTTTCATTAGCATACATGAAAATACATGTGTCCCTGTACATGTGGCTGAAGCAGCATGGAAGATACAGGAAGTGAAGTACACCGAAGAAGGTGTGGAGCATTGAAAGGAAGCGAGTCATAGGTATGAAGAAGAAAGCAAGAAGAACAAGTGCATTACCAAAAATGGCCCCTAGATGGGAGCATATAACAAATATAGAAATACTGCATATGAGATGGTTCAATAAATTCAAATATATACATTCCATATAAATTTTAACTGTGTAGCAGCACATTACCATTTTCCAATGTTTAGAGCCTTCCGAAATAAATAAAAAAATAACAAAAAACACAAAAACCTGTTCCACCTACAAACCCATGTCCACCTCCTCTACTCAGACCCCACCTCCTGGATCAAGATTATTATTTGCTATATTGGCAGTGGAGCAGAGAAGTATACCGGCTGCACCCAGTCATTGTTATACTCCAGCGCAGTTTGTTTGTTCTGTTTGCCATTTCCAATGTTTTGGGGCCTCCCCAATCTTAAAAAGCTTTGAGATTAAAGACAATACCTAACAATTTGCTGAAAACTGATGAAAAGCAAAGGTCAGTTTTCCCTTACAAAATCCCCTCAAATTAAATTATAATTGATCAGATTGTGAACATAATGCAAGCTGGCAAGCTGTGAAATGAAGACCAAAGAACGTCATAAAGATGTGAAATATAATGTTAGGCTACATACACACATGTATCCAAAGTGTATTTGGCTGGGTTTTTTTTTTTTCTGGACAGTGAATAACGGACCTAAAAAAGTAGAACATATTCTATCTTGTCCTTTTTCACTGACTGACAACCATTTTTAACTTCTGTTTTTCAGAAAGGCATCAGTAAAAAAAAAAGGTCAGTTAATATATAGTAAGAAGTTTGCTTGGAGATTTTCCTATGAACAGGGTTGCAGAAATTCCATTTACATCTATGAGATATGGATTTCACATAGACTTCAGTGTGGAATATTTGGCAAAAGCTGCATAAATAATTTTGAACATATATATTAACTAAGTCATGGACAAGATAGAAAAAGGCCTTGATATCATTTCCAGTGAGCAATGTTGGATAAGTTATTAGGAAACAGAAACTTTATCATGACACTGCATTGAAAAGGTCACTTGTAAGGGGGTTCCAAGGGAAAAAAAGACAGATTTACTATTGCAAATATGCCAGAATTCTGATGCACATCCCTTACTCCACATTTACAAAGGGTTTTAGATTTTTTTCTGCCTCGGCTGGCAGAGGGGAGTGACTTACAGTAGAATAACGTGGGGTTTGGCTTAAGAAGCCAACATCCTGCACCAAAACTGTGTCGGAATTTTTGTGCAAAATTCTGGTGCAAAGTAAGCCAATTTGTAGACAATATGAAGTTAAAAAGGTTCTCTGGGAATTAAGAAAATATTAGTTACTGAAAATACTTACTGTTCTAATCACACAGCAGGACAAGTTACTTCAGAACACTGAGTTAAAGCGCTGCCTCAGCATCCTCTCCTACAGTACTTGTCAGGACTATGACACTTAGTAGAGCTCATAAGATCTTCAGATTAATGTCTGTAGGGATGGAGTCCATGAGGAGACATTAAGTACAGAGAGGAGGGTGGGGATGTGGGTATGCAGTTGTCTACATTACGACAGCCCCACATTACCACAGTCTGTCCTGTCCATCCTCTCTGTACTTCATTTTTCTCCTCATAAACTCAATTTCCACAGAGATTCAGATGAAGGTCTTATCAACTGTATTCAGGATCATAATCCCTGACAATTACTGTAGGAGAAGAGGACGAAGCAACTCTTTAGCTCAGTGTTCTGAAGTAATTTGTCCTGCTGTATGATTAATACAGGTTTAATGATTGCTCCCTAGACAAAATGAGCCAATATAACTAGTGAAAGGTATTTAGGAATATATTCAGAATTAAGTACAGTGTTGAGTGAAGCAAAGCATTCGCAGTGAAATCGTTCCGAAGTTTAGGAAAACTTCGATTTGCAATTAATCCAAATTTCCTCGTGTTTCATGGTATCAAATCAGGTTTTCCAAAAATGGTTGCTGCACATGTTAAAAAGTGAAAGTAAGTGTAGTGGAGACAAGCCTGGGTACGTAAGATCACCCGTAATACCGTGCAGCCAATCCCCTGTGATGTCACAGCCCTATAAAACCCTCATCCTGCATGGTCTCCACCATTGTCCTGTGAGCTGAGCATAGGGAGAGATGTGGCAAGTGATCATGCGCTAGGGACAGTGTTGCTGAAAATGATTAATAGAAACATTTTAGAGAGTACATGGAGAGTGCAGGGAGACTTATTCTGCATTAGTTTTATTTATTTCTAAATTTACTTATTCCTACATCAGCCGTAATCTAATATATGTATCTCAATACCAATAAGATGGAAGCCTTTATTATTTCACTGCCACCGCACCACCCAATACCATCCAGTCTGCACCCCTTAGGGGGGCCAGGTATTAATGATGACTATCCTCATCTTTTGCTGGCTTTCCTTTTTTCAAATCATCCTTCAAAGTCTTCATGTCCTAGAAAACTCAAGATGTAGAAAGAAAAAGAGCTGGATGTTCCTGATGATATATTCTCATTAATATTAGATAATGTGGAAAAGGAGGAAAAGCAGAAGGCAGAAGAAGGGCTCCCACCTGTACGGCAGGAGAGTGCTTGGAGAAGTGTATATGCCAGAGCTGATTAATATTCTGCGTTTACTGTCAAATAACCTGCAGGATATTGCAGGCCAGAACAGCAATAATTAGCATATTGTGCCCCCACCTAACCAGCCAAACCCCATACCAGCAACAGCCCCTGTTTAAAGGTGAAGCTCAGCCATTAACAATGAAGACCAACTATAGTGTTGTCTTTATTAACAAACTAGACATTATGCCCATAACTATGTGCGGCGAAGGCAGTGCATGCTCACTGGCTGGACGGCGGCGGGGGAACTCTCAGGAGCGGAGGGGGGCAGCGGGGGAACTGTCTCAGGAGCGGATGGCGGCGGGGGAACTGTCTCCGGAGCGGAGGGCGGCAGGGGAACTGTGGCAGGAGCAGAGGGCAGCAGGGGAACTGTGGCCAGCCTATAGGTTGACACCCTGCAGGGAAACTTGTAGCGCTGTACTCATTGGACGCAGCGCCGCACATACCCAGTGCAAAACTGGTGACACACACAAGGACACAGCACACTCACACAGGGATTTTATTATATAGGATTGTAATCAGTACATAACCTATAGAGGACAGGACGGGGCGTGTAACATGTGTCAGTGTATTATAGAGTTATATTACACCCTGTCCTGTCATCAGTATATAATCTATAGAGGACAGGGCGTGTATAATGTCAGTGTATTATACAGTATTACACCCTGTTCTGTCATCAGTATATAACCTATAGAGGACAGAACGGGCGTATATAATGTGTCAGTGTATTATAATACACTGACACATTATACACGCCCCATCCTCTATGGATTATATACTGATGACAGGACAGGGTGTAATAACGGTACAATACACTGACACATTATACACATTCTGTCCTGTCCTCTATAGATTATATACTGATGACAGGACAGGGTGTAATACTGTATAATACACTAACACATTACCTCTCCGGACAGCGATCCAGTGCATTGTGGGCACAGTCTGTTGTTCATCTGCCATTCGGCCCCAGCTGTGCTGGAGGGAGATGCAGCGTTCTGTGGGCACCATCTATCCCCGGAGGCGTAGGAAGCCGGGGCATTATAGGGGCCTGAGGGAGGTGTGCTGAGGCAGCGGTACCCAGAATCCCCCGTGGCGGCAGCAGACAGCGGCACACACAGCGGACACGTCACGTCTTTGAGAGGGGGAGGGGGTATGGTTAGGGCTCCGGTTGTGACTGTTTGTGAGAGACGCAGAGATGAACCACAGAGTCTTGGACTTCCAGACGCAGGAGTCTGAAGAAGTGCTGAATCAAATTTCCTCACTCTTCGTGGTAAGTGGTAACGAATTGCATTTTTCCTAAAATGGCTGCTGCACGTGTTAGGACATGAAGCAAAGAACTCTGGAAAAATGGGATCACCCATAATGCCATACATGCAGCCAATCAGAAGCCAGCCCCTGTGATTTCACAGCTCTATAAATAGCCTCAGCCATGTTGGATTCAGCCATTTTCCAGTGTGCTTAGTGCAGGGAGAGACGTCAGCAGGCGCTAGGGACAGTGCTAGGAAAGACTTCATTGTGCTAAAAAAAAAATTACAAGTTCTGGAAAAGATTAGTCAAGGTGAAGGGAAAGGATAGGGAGGCATCATCTACACTGTAAAAGGAGAACAGGGTGCAATAGGAGAGTGTACAGCCTGGGTAATAGGAGCGATTCTATTAACCTTGCTGCACTAATTGGGGATCCAAATTGCACTAATTCCAACAAACCTTGCTTGTTATTGGGGTGCAAGGTCTGTGTGAAACAGCCATTTACAGGGTGTATTATTAGGAAATAAACGTACGTCCTATCAGCTGTTCTGCATTGATTTGCCATAATTGCCGTTCAGCGATGAAGTTACATTGTACTACAGCCATTTAAGGGGTGTATTAATAGGAAAGATACATACCTCCCATTAGCCGTTCTGCGTTTAACTGTGATTGTTATATTTCTTTTTTTGGGGTGTATTAATAGGAAAAAAAATATGCCTTAATTGCAGTTCTGCTGTGAATTTACATTGTACTACAGAGATTTACGGGGTGTATTTAAAGGAAATAAACATACGTCCTTTTAGCCGTTCTGAAATCAACTGACGACGGTGTAAAAGGAGTGCGCTCTTTCACGCTATAGTAGGATCTTGGGCCTCTGCACGTTTTTTTATACCTGGCGCTAACATCGACCTGTAAGCCTGAGTTCACACATGAGTTATTTGGTCAGTTTTGGCCCCATAACTGCCCAAATAAGTGAACTGTGCTGTGATTCTAAGGGCAACACCTGTTATCTCCATGTCATACTGACTCACAGTATTATTTTACTACCAAAGCAGACTCCCTATGCGTGTTATGCAAGACACAGTGTTCTACACCACTTTACAGGCTCTCTGCAGCCAGGAAATAGCTTTTTAAATTAGGATAGAAACAAATCTTTATGGAAAGTTCGGCGAACCAACCAAATCGAATTTTTGAGAAATGTGCTCATCTCTAATAGCAATCTGATAAAGATTTGATTGAATTTTGTGGCAGAAATCTACCGAAATTGCTCCTCTGCCTTGAAACACATCTATCTCTCAAGACACTTGAAAATATTCAAGAAAGGCATTACCGGAACACTTGAAGGGAAACAATGGGGCACATTTACTAAATTGTTTACACCTGTTTTTAGACAATCTTATTTTTTTTGTCACATTAAATCAGAAGTTTTCTAACTTTTGAAACTTTTTTCCAACTTATTTATATGGGTTCGGCTTTTTTTGGGCCTTTTCTTCGCCTGTTTCCAGTGTTGAGTTGTGTGTTTTTTTTATTTTTATTAAAAGATGCACTTTCCGGGAGACATGCAACTTTTCTCTGCAAAGATGCTACTTTTTTTACGGGCAAATCAGACTAGCCTAAGTGAACTTGAAACTGTCTAACTGAGAAACAACCACCAGAGGTCAGACTAATAAAAGTCTAACTCATCAACGGCTGTCCAACTTTTAATAAGTACTCACTAAAGAAAGACAGCCAAATGAAATTCGCCACATATTTTTTTCAGTGTCTGTTCAATTTTTTCTTGCAGCCCATATGCAGAACCATTCATTTCAATAGAGCCACAAAAAATGGAAATTATTCCATGTGCAATCCATGTCCGTACGTCTGCATGGCCTTTACCCAAAAAGCTAGAACATCTCCTATTATTGTCCACATTACGGACAAGGATAGGACTGTTCTATTGGGGGCCAGCCATTCCGTTCTGCAAAATGCAAAATGCACCCAGACGGTATCAGTGTTTTGCAGATTCGCTATTTGCGGATCGCAAAACATTCAACGTTCATGTGCATGAGCCCTAATTTTATAGCCAACATCAGGTTTGAAACGTCTGAATTAGTCTTAAAGCTCAAAATAGGTGCAACAGGCGCAAGTGCCCTAAAAACAGGTGTAAATTCAGTTGCTAAATGAGACTTAACAATAAGACAATCTAAATAGATAACTGGTTGGCACTGCTGTGATGGTGTGGCGGTGCACGTGTCTATGGGCTGGTGTCCCAGGAAGTAATATTGTAGAAAAGACCTGCACTCGCACATTGTAGCTTTATGATGCTTGATTTAATGGTCACATATTAACAGCATAGTGACACGTTTCAGCACTAGTGTGCTTTCATCAGACTACACATACAGTTGTGTTCAAAATTATTCAACCCCCAATGCTGTAAAGGGTTTTAGGGAATTTAGTGTACATTTGTAATTGTGTTCAGAATGAAATCTTACAAGGACTTTTTAAAGAACCAAATGCAACTAAAATGGACATCAATTGTTTTTGTAATACAGTAGTAAATGATTTTTTTGTGATTTCTTTATTGACACAATTATTCAACCCCCTAAAGACTACCACTGTTAAGAACAGAGGTTCATTCAAGTGTTTTTCGATCAGGTATTGAAAACACGCTGTGAATGTCAAGGAGCAGAAATCAAGCATAATAAGCACCAATTAGGCAGATGTAAAATGACTGTGATACTCAGCTCCTTCTAGACATTTACTGGTGTGTTTACAAACATGGTGAAGTCAAGAGAATGGTCCAGGAAGACAAGAGAAGAGGTGATTTCTCTTCACAGGAAGGGCAATGGCTATAAGAAGATTGCAAAGATGTTAAATATACCAAGAGACACCATAGGAAGCATCATTCGCAAATTCAAGGCAAAGGGCACTGTTGAAACGCTACCTGGTCGTGACAGAAAGAAGATGCTGACTTCAACTGCTGTGCGCTACCTGAAGCGCAAAGTGGAGAAAAGTCCCCGTGTGACTGCTGAGGAACTGAAAAAAAAATTGTCAGATGCGGGTACTGAAGTTTCAGCTCAGACAATAAGGCGCACACTGCGTAATGAAGGCCTCCATGCCAGAACTCCCAGGCGCACCCCCTTGCTGTCTCCAAAGAATAAGAAGAGTCGACTGCAGTATGCCAAAAGTCATGTGGACAAACTACAAAAGTTTTTGGATAGTGTTCTGTGGACTGATGAAACAAAATTAGAACTGTTTGGGCCCATGGATCAACACTATGTTTGGAGGAGGAAGAACAAGGCCTATGAAGAAAAGAACACCTTGCCTACTGTGAAGCATGGCGGGGGGTCAATCATGCTTTGGGGCTGTTTTGCTTCTACAGGTACAGGGAAGCTTCAGCGTGTGCAAGGTACCATGAATTCTCTTCAGTACCAGGATATATTGGATAAAATTGTGATGCAGTCCGTCACAAACCTGAGGCTTGGGAGACGTTGGACCTTTCAACAGGACAATGATCCCAAGCATACCTCCAAGTCCACTAGAGCATGGTTGCAGATTAAAGGCTGGAACATTTTGAAGTGGCCATCGCAGTCACCAGACTTAAATCTGATTGAGAACCTCTGTTGGGACTTAAAGAAAGCAGTTGCAGCGCGCAAGCCTATGAATGTGACTGAACTGGAGGCTTTTGCCCATGAAGAATGGGCGAAGATACCCGTAGATCGCTGCAAGACACTTGTGTCAAGCTATGCTTCACGTTTAAAAGCTGTTATAACTGGAAAAGGATGTTGTACTAAGTACTAAGATTGAGTGTCACTTGGGGGTTGAATAAAACTGATAATGATGTGAGCACAGAAAATACATTTGTGGTTATTTCATTATAAATGTTATGTTATATTTGCCTCTTTGATTTAATTGTAAACAAGATGACTGAAATGATCAAAATCAATGTCAAACTGGCCAAAACACTCAATTTCAGTGGGGGTTGAATAATTTTGAACACAACTGTATATCCACACATTGTTCCTTAAATAGACGACTCAAATACAGAGGAACTGACATCATAGTCATAACTCCTCCCACAAATGAAACACAAGAAAAGAGGGAAAGGTGTGTATATATATATATATATATATATATATATATATATATATAGTAGTTCAAAAATTGCAGGCAACACTCAATCTTGAAAAATTCAGTGCTTATTCAGCCCAGTGTGGCAACGTTTCAATTGTTCACTACAATCTTTCTCAAGCCAAGGCTTGAGAAAGATTGTAGTGAGCATTGAAACGTTGCCACACTGGGCTGAATAACACTGGAATTTCAAGATTGGAGTGCCTGCAATTTTGAACTACTACGTTGAGACTTGATTGCTGGTCGTCGGCAGGTTTTGCACCCGTTATTTTAAAGTGTGCTGCTTTTTCACTTTTACCATATATATATATAATATATATATATATATATATATATATATATATATTTTTGTGGTCATGGCTACGGCCAACGATGCTTGATGAACCCTAGGGAGATAAACATCAAGAACAACCTAACCCGGCTAGCCGTGTGCTAGCTAAACCTAACTTAATGGCTTGAATTGTGCCCTTAGCCATAGCCGTGGGTAGGCCTAAAGGGGGCATACCCTGTGGAAATGAAAAGAGAAGGGAGGGAGGGTGGGGCACCTGAAGAACACACGCCCAGGAGTGAGGCAGTGGCTTGTTTAAGAAGAGCCTCCGCCCCTCCCACAAATGCAGGCTGACTAGTCAGCCTTAATACTTGTGGTCATGGCTACGGCCAACGATGCTTGATGAACCCTAGGAGATAAACATCAAGAACAACCTAACCCGGCTAGCCGTGTGCTAGCTAAACCTAACTTAATGGCTTGAATTGTGCCCTTAGCCATAGCCGTGGGTAGGCCTAAAAGGGGCAAAAGCCAAGCCAAGTAGGTTATAAAGAAACACAATGAAAGTGCAAACAAATCCGTGACCAACTGTAAGGCATCAGCAATCTTGACCGCACATTCAGGAAGTATGCGGCAAAACCATAAGGAGACGTACATCACAGCTTGCAAATGACGAAACCGGAGACATGATGCTTGATGTTGCAGATAGTGCCCGAGCGGAATGAAGGACTGGGAATACGCTGTGGAATGGAGCATGAAATATTAACTGAACCTGGTGACCTGTGGTTCTAGTACTGACAATAGCCCTGGCCTCCGGAGTTTGTGGAACCGAAAGAGAAACCTGCCTGCCTAGACTATGCAAGAAGTGAGGGGCAAAAGAAACCATGAAAGTAGGAAGGGAATCTTTGAATAGTTCCCCAGACATCATCTATCTGCTTGCCATGGCCCCTGCATTCTTCTGTGAACCCCTGAGAATGGTTTAATCCTGAACCGGGAAAACCGACCTGGTATCTGAGTCTACCATTAACCTACGTGGCCCGAATACCGTGGCAGGCGAATATCGTTGAAAAATGTGACCTGACCAACATGGCAGGTGACCCTAAAGATTTGAGCTCCAGTAATTGAAGTGTGATCCTGGAGCATGGCAGACACTGGACATTAATAAGGTGTAACACCTAAAGAACGTAAGGAGCAGGAAACTTAGTTGAGTAACAAGTGAACCTGACTGAACCCCGCAGGTGACAGACTTTAGTTTAAAACATGGGCCGTATGCAGGTGATCAGGGAAGCAGATATGAATGTGAGACATTTGGGCCCAATCAGCCTGGAACCATGGATGGACAACCAACCAGGCAGGACTGAAAACAGGTAATCGGACCCCGCAGCCATGGGGCCGAAGCAGTCGTCGGACCCCGAAGCCATAGGGCCGAAGCAGTCGTCGGACCCCGAAGCCATGGGGCCGTAGCAGTCGTCGGACCCCGAAGCCATAGGGCCGAAGCAGTCGTCGGACCCCGAAGCCATGGGGCCGTAGCAGTCGTCGGACCCCGAAGCCATAGGGCCGAAGCAGTCGTCGGACCCCGAAGCCATGGGGCCGTAGCAGTCGTCGGACCCCGAAGCCATAGGGCCGAAGCAGTCGTCGGACCCCGAAGCCATGGGGCCATAGCAGTCGTCGGACCCCGAAGCCATAGGGCCGAAGCAGTCGTCGGACCCCGAAGCCATAGGGCCATAGCAGTCGTCGGACTCCCGAAGCCATAGGGCCGAAGCAGTCGTCGGACCCCGAAGCCATGGGGCCGTAGCAGTCGTCGGACCCCGAAGCCATAGGGCCGAAGCAGTCGTCGGACCCCGAAGCCATGGGGCCGAAGCAGTCGTCGGACCCCGAAGCCATAGGGCCGTAGCAGTCGTCGGACCCCGAAGCCATAGGGCCGAAGCAGTCGTCGGACCCCGAAGCCATAGGGCCGTAGCAGTCGTCGGACCCCGAAGCCATAGGGCCGAAGCAGTCATCAGACCCCGAAGCCATGGGGCCATAGCAGTCGTCGGACCCCGAAGCCATAGGGCCGAAGCAGTCGTCGGACCCCGAAGCCATAGGGCCATAGCAGTCGTCGGACCCCGAAGCCATAGGGCCGAAGCAGTCGTCGGACCCCGAAGCCATAGGGCCGAAGCAGTCGTCGGACCCCGAAGCCATGGGGCCGTAGCAGTCGTCGGACCCCGAAGCCATGGGGCCGAAGCAGTCGTCGGACCCCGAAGCCATGGGGCCGAAGCAGTCGTCGGACCCCGAAGCCATAGGGCCGAAGCAGTCGTCGGACCCCCGAAGCCATGGGGCCGAAGCAGTCGTCGGACCCCGAGCCATGGGGCCGAAGCAGTCGTCGGACCCCGAAGCCATAGGGCCGAAGCAGTCGTCGGACCCCGAAGCCATGGGGCCGAAGCAGTCGTCGGACCCCGAAGCCATGGGGCCGTAGCAGTCGTCGGACCCCGAAGCCATAGGGCCGTAGCAGTCGTCGGACCCCGAAGCCATAGGGCCGAAGCAGTCGTCGGACCCCTGAAGCGATAGGGCCGAAGCAGTCGTCGGACCCCTGAAGCCATAGGGCCGTAGCAGTCGTCGGACCCCCGAAGCCATAGGGCTGAAGCAGTCGTCGGACCCCCGAAGCCATAGGGCCGAAGCAGTCGTCGGACCCCGAAGCCATAGGGCCGAAGCAGTCGTCGGACCCCGAAGCCATAGGGCCGAAGCAGTCGTCGGACCCCGAAGCCATAGGGCCGTAGCAGTCGTCGGACCCCGAAGCCATAGGGCCGAAGCAGTCGTCGGACCCCGAAGCCATAGGGCCGAAGCAGTCGGTGGACCCCGAAGCCATAGGGAAGGTACAGTACCTTCCCAACAAACAAAAGAACAACTTGTAAAACATGGTAGGCCCACTGGCCTCCGCTGAGAAGCTGTTTTGTTGAACTAGGCAGGAGACCAATCTGAGTGAATGCAAACCAGGAGTAAAGGAGACCAATCTGAGTGAACACGAATCAGGATTTAAAGGATTTTTTTTTTTTTCACACCACCGAGGAAAACGTAAGCCTGAAAAGAAAGCAGCCATGTTTACCGGGAGAGTACTAAGCAGTGGGTGCGGAGTGCCCGTTGAGACTACTGAGTGTAGCAAGTAACAGGAGAATGCAGCTTTGAGTGGGAGCCGAATGTAACACATGGTGTAACAGCAGATGGGTGAATGCCGCTCAGGATGTGAGTAACAATGTATGAGCGCTGCTCTGAGTATGGCTAGAGCATGAAAAACATGGTATAAAGCAGACGTAAGAATGCAAACTGAACGTGAGCGGACTATTAACGTGATGCATCTGCGGACACATGAACACAGCTTTAGTAGTGAATGGAGTAGAGGACAGGATGTAAAAGTAGACATGCGGACGCAGCTTTGGATGTGAATGAAATATTAACTTCGAGTGACAGCCGACATGGAAAGCAGCTCTGGCGAGTGGGGTATAAAACCTGTTGTAGCAGTAGAAGTGTTAACACAACTCTGGGTATAGGCAGAGCAAACAATTGGTATAACGGCAGCTCTGGTTGTGAATGGAGCGTGACACATGCTGTGAAAGTGACATGAACGCAGCTCTTGAAATGGGCCTGGAAAGAACCTGTAGTAACAATGGACGTGTGAACGCAGCTCTGGGTGTAAGTAGAGCAAACATGATATGCCAATAGACGTATGGACGCATTTCTGGTCGTGAATTTGACTGCGTAAGTGTGAAGGCTCCTTTGTGAGTGAGCTGAGAACGAAAATAGGTATGACAGCAGCTCTAAATGTGAGTGGAGCACGAACATGATGTGACAGCGAACGTGAATGCACCTCTGAAAACAAGCCTCGTATGACCTGTTGTAACAGCAGACATGTGAACGCAGCTCTGACTGTGAGCAGAGCAAACATGGTATACTAGCCGATGCATAAACGCAGCTCTAACCACACACAACAACATGATGCAACAGCCAAGTGTGAACAGCCAACGGGTGAATGCAACTTGAATGTGATTGAAGTATGAAGCATGATGAAAATAGCAAACATGTGAACACAGCTCCAGTGAGCAGAGAGTAAAACATGTGTTTAAGCAAAATGTAAAGGCCGTCTGGAACGAGCAGCGTGAAAGTGATGGACAATAAAAGACGTGCGGATACATCTGAGGGTGTGAGGCGTATAAAGCGAGGTGCAAGCAGGTATAAGAGAGAAGTAGAGCCGAACGTGGAAATGCCGCTCAGAATAAGAGCAGAGCATAAAGTGCATCAGGGTTTTAGTACATAAAGCAGGGAAAATACATGAAGTCTAAAGATGGTGGTGGCTGGGAGAGGGGGAGTCACATGGCAAGGAACAGCTACAGCAATAGGTCAAACAATCATGACGTCACATGCAGCCCGGGTGACTGTTCCCTAACTGCGTATAAGCTGAAGTAATTTTCCATGCGACAAACAAGCGACGTAAATTTGCAAGATATATTGGAACTAATTCTTATTATCAAACAAACGAGGTTGAAAAAGAAATTGAAATTTTTTAGCCCCAACAAAACAAACCTGAGGCAGAAGATTCTGAGGCGAAGCCTCCCGTTCGCTAAAAAAGTCGGGTTCCGACCAGCCAGGAGGGATGGCCACGGCCCAACTTACTTACGTATTACCCCGCGTGCATTGCTACGATAGCAGAGCGAAGAGAAAAAAAAAAAAAAGACAAAACAAAACCTCCGTTCTGGCTCCATGCTGCAAAGAAAGAGATCCTGCCACCAGAGAAGCTAGTTCACTAATGACACCCAGCAGCACCTGTGCACCTGAAGAACACACGCCCAGGAGTGAGGCAGTGGCTTGTTTAAGAAGAGCCTCCGCCCCTCCCACAAATGCAGGCTGACTAGTCAGCCTTAATACATATATATATATATATATATATATATGGCAAAGAACTAAGGTATGATATACCATATCCATATCCATCAATACCAAAGCATAGTGTATTTCAGTTCCGCTGAAAAAAGAAGAAAAAAATGCATCGAAAGGGCATATCACAGGAAGCCACATACATTGTATTCACGATTCAGGCCTCTTGGCTCCATCGTTTGTAACCAATAGATCCAGTAAGCCTCCCTTTTAAGGAGCAATTTATTCATGTCACCACCGCAGCGAGGTAATGGGACATTCGCAATAATTTGATAGCGCAGCTGCTCTATGGTATGTTTCTGCTGGTGAAAGTGGCATGGTAGGGGAAGTAATAAATGACCCTTTCTGAAAGTAGATTTGTGCTTACTCAGGCTATCTTTCATTCTCATTGAGGTTTCCCCCAAGTACAGTAAACAGTCCAATTTTGGTGAGCTCGTGCAAATTGTAGCCTCTTTTTCCTATTTGTAGTGGAGATGAGTGGTACCCGGTGGGGTCTTCTGCTGTTGTAGCCCATCCGCCTCAAGGTTGTGCGTGTTGTGGCTTCACAAATGCTTTGCTGCATACCTCAGTTGTAACGAGTGGTTATTTCAGTCAACGTTGCTCTTCTATCAGCTTGAATCAGTCGGCCCATTCTCCTCTGACCTCTAGCATCAACAAGGCATTTTCGCCCACATACTGCCGCATACTGGATGTTTTTCCCTTTTCACACCATTCTTTGTAAACCCTAGAAATGGTTGTGCGTGAAAATCCCAGTAACTGAGCAGATTGTGAAATACTCAGACCGGCCCGTCTGGCACCAACAGCCATGCCACGCACAAAATTACTTAAATCCCCTTTCTTTCCCATTCTGACATTCAGTTTGGAGTTCAGGAGACAGGGCCGGCGCCACCTGTAAGGCGACCTAGGCAATTGCCTAGGGCGCAATTTAGCAGGGGGCGCCGGAACCCTGCGATAAAAAAAAAAAAAAAAAAAAAAACTTATGTGGTAACGGGGCGGCCGGTGCGCCGCCCCGCTATCATGTTGCACTGCCTGAGGGGGGGGCGGACCGTACCGGGTGACACCAGTCCCTGGGGTGACACCCAGTGCGTTCCCCCCGCCCCCAGGCACCAGAGCAGAGTCACGGCAGCGGAGCGTGCAGGAGGAGGGCGGGCCGGAGGCGTGTCCCATCCTCCCCTGTTCATCTGATAGGCTGCCGGCCTAGTGCTGGCAGGCAGCCTATCAGAGGCCGGTTCAGGAGGCGCGATGACGTCATCGCGCCGCCTGAGCCGTACAGCCGGGACACAGGCCGGAAGAGGCCTGCATCGCATCGCTGCCATGAAGGTAAGTATGTGTGTTTTTTTTTTTAAACACAAATCAGGAGCACATATGTGGGGGCTACTGGCACATAAGGGGGTCACTGGCGCATAAGGGGGCTACTGGCGCACAAGGGGGCTACTGGCTCATAAGGGGACTGCTGGCACATAAGGGGCTTGCTGGCACATAAGGGGGCTACTGGTGCATAAGGGGACTACTGGCACATAAGGGAGCTACTGGCACATAAGGGGGCTACTGGCACATGAGGGGGCTACTGGCATATAAGGGGCTACTGGCACATAAGGGGGCTACTAGCACATAAGGGGCTACTGGCACATAAGGGGGCTACTGGCACATAAGGGGCTTGCTGGCACATAAGGGGGCTTGCTGGCACATAAGGGGGCTACT
The DNA here is from genome assembly GCA_033119425.1 of Bufotes viridis. NCBI lineage: Eukaryota > Metazoa > Chordata > Amphibia > Anura > Bufonidae > Bufotes > Bufotes viridis. The sequence goes on along the minus strand of CM065593.1, from coordinate 329,529,909 downwards.
GGCGCATAAGGGGGCTACTGGCGCATAAGGGGACTACTGGCACATAAGGGGGCTACTGGCACATGAGGGGGCTACTGGCATATAAGGGGCTACTGGCACATAAGGGGCTACTGGCACATAAGGGGGCTACTGGCACATAAGGGAGCTACTGGCACATAAGGGGCTTGCTGGCACATAAGGGGGCTTGCTGGCACATAAGGGGGCTTGCTGGCACATAAGGGGGCTTACTGGCACATAAGGGGGCTACTGGCACATAAGGGGGCTTGCTGGCACATAAGGGGGCTTGCTGGCACATAAGGGGGCTTGCTGGCACATAAGGGGGCTACTGGCACATAAGGGGCTACTGGCACATAAGGGGCTACTGGCACATAAGGGGGCTTACTGGCACATAAGGGGGCTTACTGGCACATAAGGGGGCTACTGGCACATAAGGGGGCTACTGGCACATAAAGGGGCTTGCTGGCACATAAAGGGGCTTACTGGCAAATAAGGGGGCTTGCTGGCACATAAGGGGCTATGCTGGCACATAAGGGGCTACTGGCACATAAGGGGCTACTGGCACATAAGGGGGCTTGCTGGCACATAAGGGGCACTACTGGCACATAAGGGGCACTACTGGCACATAAGGGGGCTACTGGCACATAAGGGGCACTACTGGCACATAAGGGGAGCTACTGGCACATAAGGAGGGCTACTGGCACTTAAGGCGGGCTATTATTATTGTTATAAGGCCGCCTCTGTACTATTATTATTATAATGGCCCCCTCTGTACTATTCTTATGTTAATAGCCCCCACTGTATTAGTATTATTATTTATACACAGGGGGCCGTTATTATAATAATAGTACAGAGAGGGCCTTTATATTAATAATAATACAGAGCTGTGCTGCCATGTCATGGAGGGGAGAATTGGGATATACCCTATATACTGTGTATTATATTATGGGGGCACTCGGAGGAAGGCGGGAGAGGAGCACTATGGGGGCATTTACTAGGGGCACTATATAGGGGTATTTCATACTGGTACATTATGGGGACATTAGCTGAGCTGGGGCATTACAAGGGGTATTTTTGCACTGTATATTATAAGGAGAATGATTACTACGGGGGGTATTATGGTGGGCTTTATTACTCCCCCATGTTATGACCCCCAGTAGCAGCACCAGCCTCTCCCTGCTCTGCTATCCCTCTGATCCTTCTCCAAATCCTTATTCTGATATCTTTCTCTTTAGGATAAAACACATCATCAGCTCCGCCGATCCCCACAGTATACCTCTACACCGATCCCCAGGCCAAAGTGTGAAGTGGTGTCCGAGATCCCCAAGGGCCAAGCCAAGTAACTGTAAGTTTTCATGTGAAATATGTTTGTTATACACATATAGCATACACTGCGCACAGCGTCATTGATTGCTATGACGCCGTGCGCTTCGTGCCGCCGCTACAGTACTGTAAGGGCAGATCATCTGATGGGGGGGGGGGGCGTCAATTTTTATCTTGCCTAGGGCGGCAAAAATTCTTGCACCGGCCCTGTCAGGAGATTGTCTTGACCAGGACCACACCCCTAAATGCATTGAAGCAACTGCCATGTGATTGGTTGACTAGATAATTGCATTAATGAGAAGTAGAACAGGTATTCCTAATAATTCTTTAGATGAGTGTATGTACTTGAGTCTAGAAGACTTGCAAACGCTCTAATACCCTTTTCATGTGTTATAGACATATAAAGGCTGCATACATCAAATGTGACAAGTATGCAGTCTTTGTCTATATTAAGAGAGTTGATTTCAGATAGAAAATGCCCTGTGTCACGTAAATATGATGGTGACCTTTGAGTTAATGGTGTTAATATTCTCTCAAGAAAAATTGTTAGAGGAGAGAGAATGGGGTCAGTAGACTCCACGATGGGTCGACCTGGAGGTTCAGTAAGTGACTTATGCACTTCAGAGTGATCAGGTGTTGATTAATGAGAAAATAACCCAATTTGGCATCAATGACTCCATTCTCTCTGGCTCCACCAACAATTCTCTGGAGGGTCTCTTTAACGCGATAGACAGCGTCAGTCTGTAATTCCTGATAGGTATCAGTATCCCTCAGCTCTCCTAAAATTTCTGATATATAATATCTACTATTAGAAAGGGTACCCCTACCATACCACTTTCACCTGCAGAAACATACCTTAGCGCAGCTGCTCTATCAAATAATTGAGAGTGTCCCACTACCTCGCCGTTGCGGTGACAGGAATAAATTGCTCCTTAAATGGGAGGCTTACTGGATCTATTGGTTACAAATGATGGAGCCAAGAGGCCTGAATCGTGAATACAATCTATGTGGCTTCCTGTGATATGCCCTTTCAATGCATTTTTTTAATGTCTCTCTTTTTCTTCTTTTTTCATCGGAACTGAAATACACCATGCTTTTGTATTTATGGATATGGATATTGTATATCATACAATAATTCTTTTCCTTTGATATATATATATTCCTTTCCCTCTTTTCTTGTGTTTCATTTGTGGGAGGGGTTATGACTATGATGTCAGTTCCTCTGTATTTGAGTCGTCTATTTAAGGAACAATGTGTGGCTATATGTGTATAGTCTGATGAAAGCACACTAGTGCTGAAACGCGCTACTATGCTGTTAATATGTGACCAATAAATCAAGCATTATAAAGCTACTACGTGCAAGTGCCGGTCTTTTCTACAATATTAAAAAATAAGACAGACAGAAACAGGCTGAAAACAGGCAAAGGCACTACAGTTAATGTGCCCCACTGACTTTGTGAATGAGGCATTATACAATGCAAGGGGATAATTCCACTATAAGGCCTCATGCACACGACCGTTTTTTTATGCTGTCCGCAAAAAGGGGTTCCGTTGTTCAGTGATCCGTGTCCGTTTTTGCCTTCCGTTGTGTTTCCGTGTGTCTTCCGTTTTTTTAGCGGACATGACCCAAAAAGATTTTACCAAAAGACAGGCTGACAATTTTTCCCAAGTGCTTGCCAAGGGATCCGCAAAAAAACCGGACACGGAACGCGGATGACACACGGATGGCCATCCGCATTTTTCACGGACCCACTGACTTGAATGGGTCCGTGAACCGTTTTTCACGGACAAGAATAGGACAGGTTATATTTTTTTGACGGACTGGAATCACGGACCACGGACGTGGAGGACATACGGTGCATTTGCCGAGGTTTCCACGGACCCATTGAAAACCAATGGGTCCGCAGAAAATCACGAAAAACGGAGTAACGGACACGGAATCAAACAACGGTCGTGTGCATGAGGCCTAAAGCTATATTCACACATCAGTGATTTGATCAGTGATTTCCATCAGTGACTGTGAGCCAAAACCAGCATTGGAGCCTCCACAGACATAAAGTATAAGGGAAAGATCTGCACCTGTTCTGTTTATAGAGCCGCACCTGGTTTTGGCTCAAAATCAGGGATGGAAATCACTGACCAAAACATGTGAATGGGGCATAAATCCCCAGCAAATTTGCAGCAGAGGTTGCCACAGGCTAGAGATGAGTGAATTTCATATTTTGAAACTCGTTCACTCTTCGTTTTGTACTAAAAGGTGAATTGCGTTATGGATTCCGTTACCACGGACCATAACGCAATTCTATGATGGAATGCATAACAGAATGCATTTAGGGGCATTCCGTTATTCATTCCGTCATAATAGAAGTCTATGGGCTGCAAAAACGGATCCATCCCATTTCCGTTATGCAGGGGAGTACTCTCATAGACTTCTATTATGACGGAATGAATAACGGAATGCCTCTAAATGCATTCAGTTATGCATTCCTTCATAGAATTGCGTTATGGTCCGTGGTAACAGAATCCATAACGCAATTTACCTTTTACCACAAAATGAAGTGTGAACGAATTTCATAAGTGGAAACTCACTCATCTCTACCACAGGCATTAGGCCCCTTACGCTGGCAGATTATGTCAGTGTTATCCAATACACTTTAGAACTGTAAGGGTTACATAGCATCATAAATCAATATAATGTGACCCCGTCAGTGCTGGGAGTTCAGGCAGGAAGCTGCTCTGAGTATTCGCAGCATGACAAACACTCATCTGCAAAGAGCCTCAGGTAGAACTCAAACATTCGCATGACAAAACAGCAAAACGATCAAAGGACACTTTTTCACTTATGCATTACTGAGAAACAGCTGTTAAACATGGTCCCCTTCAATTGTCAATGAAAACAGATAAAATAGGACATGTCCTATTTTTTGAACCCCCCCCCCCCCCAAATAAATAAATAAATAAATAAATGTGTCACATGGCCGTTTTTCACTGTGGTGTGAATTTAGCCTTTAGGTTCTTAAATTTACTGTGAAATTTTGCAACAAAAAACTTACTGTATATCCATAAATTTTTAAGTTTTAACCCTTTACTTACCAGAGTGTTTTGGTCTTAATTGATCAGATATTTATTAGCTATTTAGCACATGTGGTATATTAACTACCCTAAGACTATCTTAGGGGGGGTTCACATCATCATTACGGATTCCGTTTTTTTTCCGTAATAACATGGTTATAATGGAAAATAACGGAATCCATAAGACGGAAGTCAAAACAGAAGTCTTTAAGAGGCATTCCGTTTTCATCCTTCATAATAGAAGTCTATGGGCAGCATAACGGATCGGTCCTGGTTTCCATTATGTAGGAGTCCAGTCCTGCATAAGGGAAACCAGGACGGATCCGTTATGCTTCCCATACATTTGTATTATGACAGAATGCAAAATGGAAGCCTTTAAAAGGCATTCCATTTTGCTTTCCGTCATACTAGAAGTCTATGAGAATAATAACGGATCTGTCTAGTTCCCGTTATGCAGAATGGAAAAAAAGTCCTGTTGACAGGACTTTGTTTTCCGTCTTGCATAACGGGAACCAGACAGATCCGTTATGATTCCCATAGACTTCTATTTTGACGGATCAAAACGGAATGCCTCTTAAAGGTTTCCGTTTTGACTTCCGTCTCATGGATTCCATTATCTTCCGATATATCAAATCCCCTTCTATAAGCCCCTGGGCCAGGAAAGGCGCCAAACCGCCCTATATACCACTACCTCCAACAAAAAGGTCATGCGCCGATTTATAACAAAAGTTCCTTTATTGATCAATCATTAAAACATTATACATAAAATCCATGATCCATGATTAACAACAAACTGAGCCCATGGATATCGTCCGGGGTCCAAGTCAATCACATGGTACCCGGAAGAAATAAGACATATGCGCTCTGTTCAGAGAGGGAAAAGTCAGATGTACAAATACATGAGGAAAATAATCAACCACAACTAACTCTAAAGTGCACTTACGGGAGGATACAATACCGAACAGGGATGGACGCCGTCACCTCAGCTCCTGGGGACGATATCCATGGGTTCAGTTTGTTGTTCAGAGTGGGTAACAGAGTAAGTGAGGAAAGCCATATATTCGTTAGGCATTATACCTTTCACAATTTACGTATTATAATTTTGGCTAATATAGGCGGGAGAGATCCTTACTGACCAGGGGTGTACGCCCCTCCACTAGTTGATAGTCTATTTATCTTTATGTAATCATGGATTTTATGTATAATGTTTTAGTGATTGATCAATAAAGGAACTTTTGTTATAAATCGGCGCATGACCTTTTTGTTGGAGGTAGTATTTTCCGATATAACCATGTTATAATGGAAAACAAAAACGGAATCCATAACGGTGATGTGAACCCGCCCTTACCATTGAAGCCTTTATAGTAATATTTTTTTAATTATTTTTTGCTAGGGGTAAATTGTGGAAAAAGTAAAAAAAAGTACATCTGTAGACTATTTTTTAGATTTTTAATTAATTATTTATTTGTTATTATTTTTAGCTTGCAAATGTGCGCTACTAATGGAAATAACTAACTAAATAACTGAAGTGTGAACTCAGCCTAATAAAAGTTGCTACTCTTTTCCCAAAGCCTGACATGCTCCGGCGAGAGGGAAGGAGCTTTAATTCCATGTTATACATTAAAGGGGTTATCCACCGGCCTCTTCTAATAGCTGATTGACCAGGGTCCCGGGTGCTAGACCACCGCCAATCTGATATTATTGACCTATCCTGAGGATAGGTCATCATCATCAATATCAGATCGGTTGGGGTCTAACTAGAGTTGTGCGATATACCAGTATCTATGATATACTACTATATTAAAGGGGTTATCCGAGATATATTAAGTTAATCCAAGCTTCTTTATCGATATATATAAAACATTTTTGTAATTGACTTACTTTAAAAATAATGCACCGTTTGCATTCTGCACAATGTTGACATTTGTGCACTGACGTCACCCTGCTTGATTCTCCGTCTTCATTCAGAACGGCTCTGATAAGGATCGCGCATGCGCGATCCTTACCAGAGCCGTGCTGACCGATTCCACACCGTTCAGGCTTTGGAAGCCCGCCCCTTCTGCCTCTCTGTCTTCATTCAGCACGGCTCTGGTAAGGATCGCGCATGCGCGATCCTTACCAGAGTCGCGCTAATAGAGCAGAGACCAAGAAGGGGCGGGCTTCCAAAGCCTGAACGCTGTGGAATCTAGTCAGACGGCTCTGGTAAGGATCGCGCATGCGCGATCCTTACCAGAGCCGTGCTGAATGAAGACTGAGAATCAAGCAGGGTGACGTCAGTGCACAAATGTCAACATTCTGCAGACTGTAAACGGTGCATTATTTTTAAAGTAAGTCAATTACAAAAATGTTTTATATATATCGATAAAGAAGTTTGGATTAACTTAATATATCTCGGATAACCCCTTTAAGAAATGGCAATATGGTAATATCAGGGATTCTTACTTACCACTGTATTTTAGTGACGTTATAGGGGAGATCTCACTTGAAATACTATGGAAGCCACAAGGAGACATTATACTGTATGGAGGCAACAAGGAGACATTATACTGAATGGGGGCTACAAGGAGACATTATACTGTATGAGGGCTACAAGGAGACATTATACTGTATGAGGGCTACAAGGAGACATTATACTGTATGAAGGCAACAAGGAGACATTATACTGAATGGGGGCTACAAGGAGACATTATACTGTAAGGAGGCTATAAGGAAACATTATACTTTATGGAGGCTACTATGAGACATTATAATGTATAAGGGCAACAAGTATAATGTCTCCTTGCAGCCCACATACAGTATATTGTCTCCTTGCAGCCCCCATACAGTATAATGTCTCCTTGTAGCCCCTCCCCCATACAGTATAATGTCTCCTTGTGGCCTCCTCCCCCATACAGTATAATGTCTCTTTGTGGCCCCCATACAGTATAAGGTCTCCTTGTGACCCTCATGTATATAGTGAATATAGTATTTTTCATCAGTAACCTCCCTTTTTGCTTGTGGTAAAATGAGAAGGCTGCAATGTCTTTGTCTGAGCTTAGCAACATCACTAGAAACCAATAGGAAAGTTGCCTACCCCTTTAGTATAAAAGAACCTCCCCACAGCCATTTACTACAGTTTATTACAATTCTGAGAGAGACAGCAATGTTATTGCTGTGCTCTCTGCTTTCCTGTGTGACATTACATTAGTTAGTTGGTTAGTTAGTTAGTTAGTTAGTTAGTTTATATATAATACAGATAGTTAGTGGGAGATAGTCAGTGTAGGTTAGATAGTGATTTAGCGTAGCTGGTTCTGCTGTCCATACATGCATGCTACATACATAGTGCTATATGTATGTATACATATATGTATGTATGCTACATACATACATACATAGTGCTGTGATGTCACAAGTTCACAACAATACTTAGTGCACCAATCACTAATATGTACAGATGTAGCAGGGTTAGCACTCCCTCTGTTAACTCAAATTTCTTAACTCATTTCATTATCTTGAGAAAAAAGCCATTGAAAAGACCTGTATTGTGCCAAAATATTCGCATCATTAGTGCTGATTTGCGCAATCGCGAATATATTGTAGCACTCTATCTCCATATAAAGCTATTGTAATGTTCTGCCATGCCAACCATTTTCTCCAATCTCAGTAAACTTCGAGCAGTTTAAAAATTGTACCCACGCCTGTATTTTGCACGCATTACGCGAATGTTACATTGCCGATTTTTGCAATCTAGAAAATAATAGCAAATTTGCGAATACATGACGAATATTCTACCAAATATTTGTGAAATATCACGAATTCGAATATTGCCCCTGCCACTGATCACTAGTAGCCCCCATACAGTATAATGTCATCTTGTTGCCCTTGTGTTGGAAATGTTCTGAACTGTGGTAAACTGTAGCTTTAAGCCTAACAGGTTCTGTTTTTCCTGTCTGTCATGTGATGTTGCTATAGAATGCTAACCTTGAGAGGCTGCACACACTTTTTAACTACTAAAATGTTGTATGATCAGGAAGTATTGCCTGATTTGAAAAACTAATCAAATTACTAAAAAAAAAATTATGTCTGCTAATAGGCGGGGGTTCTGGTTGTCGCACCCTCACAGATCTGATCTGATGACCTATCCTGAGGATATCACAAATATTTTTTCCTGGTTAGCCCCTTAAACTAATAGGGAATGTGAAACAATTTTTCAATTAGGTAATCTCGTAAATGAAACCTCTCATCAACTTTATGCTGCCCATACTAACGGCAGAATAAAGTAGAGACAGGTGACTTGATTTCAGCGGTCTGTCATTTAAAAGTTAAAAGTAAGTGGTTGTTGAGAACCAACATCACAATCATTGCAGACTGGGCTTGAAAAGAGTCATGGTTATTTATGAATTCCTGCTCTTCCTGACAGTCTTCTACCTAGTTTTCTGCCTTCCTCTCTAGGAGAGAACTTTCAATCACCAGCAGAATGGCGGGGAGAGCAGGAGATTATGAATAAACATGACTCTTCTCAGGTAGATTTGACTCTTTTCAAGGCCTGGGCTGCAATGATTATGATGTCGGTTGACGGCAACCACTTACTTTTAGCTCATGAGTGACACACCACTGAAATCAGCATTTCTGGTACTAATTTATGCTGCCATCAGTGATGTTAGAATAAAGTTGATGACAGGTTCCCTTTAAGTTTTCTGAACTCAAAATGCCCATTTCAGTGAATTAACAGTACATAAAGGAAAGAAAAACTGACCAGTTCGAGAAATCCCACCGTCTCCTTAGTGATCATCTTGCCATGGGAAACCTTTGTGTCTTTACTAAAACAAGTTAAAATAAGAATAGTTATTATAATAACAAAACAAATACATAATCGTCCTATCATTTTAATTGTTTCCTTATTCAAGTCAGATTGGTTCTAATAATAATAGTGCAGTAATAATGAAAGTTTATATACATATTAGAGGTGAGCAAATTTCTTCAAATTCGTTTTGTGTCTGCTTCCCTGGTGGGCCCTCTGACACTGTCCGGCAATGTAATATTCGTGTAATGCGCACGCTATACAAGCGTGGGTCACTATTGCTACATTTTTCAAGCTGCTAGATATGTAGATAGAGTGATCCAATATATTCGTGATTGCGCAAATCGGCAATTAATGATGCGCAAATTTTTGCGCAATACGTGCAACTTCACATTTTAGCAGGTCTGACTAAATATTAGTGATTAGTGCACTAAGTATTGTTGTGAACTTGCCTGTAGCATGTATGTCTGGACAGCAGAACCTATCACACTAACTAACACCCTGCACTGGAACCTACAGGGTTCACTATATCACTATCTAACCTACACTGACTATCTCCCATTAACTATCTGTATTATATATATATAAGCTAACTACCGTATCTAATGTAATGTGACACAGTAAAGCACAGAGCACAGCAATGACACTGATGTCTCTCAGAACTTAAAAAAAACTGCAGAAAATGGCTGCTGGGGAGGTTCTTATATAGTAAAGGGGTAGGCAACTTTCCTATTGGTTGCTAGGGATGTTGCTAAGCTCAGACAAAGACATTCCAGCCTTCTCATTGGCCCAGAAGCAAGAAGCAGGGAGGGATCATGGGTTCAGATGAAAAAAAATCTAAAATATTCGAAAATAGGAATGTATAGCACTATATTCTAAAAATTCGCGAATTCTCGAAGTGGCGATATTCACAATATAAATTTGAGATTCGAATATTCGTGCCCAACACTACTTACAAAGAAACGTGCTTCATAATAAAGTAATTAGTTACGTAGCAAATTTTTTTGTTAAATTCAACAAAGCAGCCAAATCAATTTTATGAATACTTCGCTAATCTCTAACACTTTAGACACTCCAGAAAGTACTACAAGCCTAACCGTGGTTTGCTGAAGCTCGGCCAGTCAATGTTCGGCTTTCTTTCTCCTCCAGGGAGTCATGCCATCCGCTCAGCACACAGGCCTTAGCTGGCTGTGACTGGAGGGCTCTGCAGCACATCAGAAGATCTTAGTCTCAGTAATGCCCCCTCACTGACATTTCCCCTCCTGAAGTCCACTGAAACACCCCACCCCAACTAACAATAGCCCCCCCCCCCTCCAGTAAGTATATAGGTGAAGCAGGGGGCCTTCCCTCAGACAGTTAAAAGGGCTATCCAATGTCGTAAACTGCCACCTCCCCCCCCCCCCATGTGCTGGGCCCCTCACAGTGAATATACTTACCCCGCTCCCTACACCCTGCACCGCTCAGGGTGGCCAGACGTCCGGTTTTAGGCCAGTCAGTCCAGTTTTCAGGCTCCATGTCCTCCGTCTGACGCAGTTTACAGGGATGTCCTCCCTTTGAGTAGCTCACGCTCAGACAGCAGCATTGCTCTGTGTAAGCATGAGCTGCAGCAACTGACTGAGGCTTCTTTCACCCCCAGTCTGTCACTAGAGCCGCAGACGTGGCTGACTGAGGGGGAGAGAAGCATCCCGGCTGCCCCCAGCTCACCTTCCATGCAGAAAGTTCTCCCCGGCCGGCAATGCGGGCGTGACTTCATGGATGTGGGGGCATGGCTTCGTGCTGGTGGCGGCATGGCTTTATTGAGGTGGGGCGTGGTTTATCGTTTGGGGTCGTGGTCTGTGAGGTCCGGCTTTCTAGCGCAGCTCCTGTTCCCCGCACCATCGCTACTGCTTCTCCCTGTACACAGATGAAAACATTCAGTGTCGGGGGGAGGGAGCAGCCAATGGCAGGCAGAGAAGGGGACGAGCCCCCCTAGCATTGCAGGTGACGCCAGGGAGGCTTGTCCCCTTCCCTGCCTGCCATTACCTATGGTGTGTACACAGGACTGCAGATGATGTCTACTGTATTACCTGCACTCAAAGAGTTATAACTGTGTTATCTGTAGTGTACCTGGAAGTTGTAATCCTCTCCTCTTATACCTCTTCCCTGTAATGTCTTCTGATATCACATACAGTAATACCAGCCTGGATATGCTTGGAGTTGTAGCCCTCTCCCTTTATTCATTCCTTCCTGTAATGTCCTCTAATATCACATAATAACAGCCTGGACATGCTGGGAGTTGTAGTCCTCTCCTCTTATACCTAGGGTTTCCATCCAGCCGGTATCTCACCAGCAAGGCCGGTAATGTAGTGGCTCTGCTGGTGCCGGTAATTTTTTTGTATCTTCCTTTGTGGACAGCTACTAATGAGCGCTTCCATTGCGGAGCACTCATTAGTGCAAAAAAAAAGCACCCACCTCCTCCATTTGCTCACTCAGCTGACTGGATGTGCAGGATAGGACCTGCGAGACATCATCATGCTGGAGCTCAGGTCCTTTCCTGAGCTTCCAGTCAGCAGAGGGGCGTTCACCGCAGCGCAAGCAAATGGAGGAGGTGAGTGCTTTTTTTTTTTTTTTTTTTTTTTGCAGAAGCAAACTGGGGGCACTAATGGGGTTATTATTCTAACTGGGGACACTAATGGGAGGCATTATTCTAACTGGGGGAACTAATGGTGGCAGTATTCTTCCTGGGGGGCACTAATGGGGGCATTATTCTTCCTGGGGGGCACTAATGGGGGCATTATTCTTCCCGGGGGCATACATGTGGGGAATTAATCTTCCTGGGGGGCACTAATGGTGGCATTATCCTTCCTGGGGGCACACATGGGGTGCATTATTCTTCCTGGGGGCACTAATTCTGGGGTGCCCTAATTGGGGCCTTAATATTACTAGGGCACTAATGTGGATAGAATTAATTCTGGGGGGTGCTAATGGGGGCATTACTATTACTGGGGGCACTAATGGGGGCATTATTAATTCTGGGTGGCACTAATAAAGGCAATAATTTTACTGGGGGCACTAATGGAGGCATTACTAAAACTAGGGGCACTAATGTGCGAATTATTAATTCTGGGGGCACTAATGGGGGCATTAATATTATTGGGAGCCACAGTATGATAGCAACTTAATACCCAGTGTTAAGCCACACCCCCACAACCATACACCCTTTGGAGTGTGGCTTAACTTGGCTGGTATTTTTTGTTGGGAAATGTGGCAACCCTCTTCCCTGTAAAGTCCTCTGATATCACATAATAACAGCCTGGACGTGCTGGGAGTTGTAGTCCTTCCTGTAATGGCCTTTGATATCACATAATAACAGCCTAGATATGCTAGGAGTTGTAGACCTCTCCTCTTATACCTCCTCCCTGTAATGTCCTCTGATATCACATAATACCATCCTGGACATGCTGGGAGTTGTAGTTCTCTCCTCTTATACCTCCACCATGTAATGTCCTCTATAACACATAATACCAGCATGGACATGCTGTAAGTTGTTGTCCTCTCCTCTTATACCTCTTCCCTGCAATGTCCTCTGATATCACATAATACCAGCCTGGACATGCTAGGAGTTGTAGTCCTCTCCTCTTATACCTCCACCATGTAATGTCCTCTGATATCATATAATAACAGCCTGGGCATGCTGGGAGTTGTAGTCCTCTCCTCTTATACCTCCTCCCTGAAATGTCCTCTGATATCACATAATCCCAGCCTGGACATTCTAGGAGTTGTAGTCCTCTCCTCTTATACCTCTTCCCTGTAATGTCCTCTGATATCACATAATAACAGCCTGGACATGCTTGGAGTTGTAGTCCTCTCCTCTTATACCTCCTCCCTGAAATGTCCTCTGATATCACATAATATCAGCCTGGACATGCTGGGAGTTGTAGCCCTCCCCTCTTATAATTCCTTCCTGTAATGTCCTCTGTTTAGCTGTTCAAAAATTTGCTGTGGGTCCAATGTTTTCTAGTTAAGCCCAGGGATCTGATTCATGTGCAGAAACAGATGGACCAGGATCTCTAAGTGTGCTCATCATTACTAGATATGAGCGAATTTCTCAAAAATTAGATTCAATCAGTTCACTGAATTTTCCGAAAAGATTTGATTAGATCCGAATTTATTTGTGGCGAATCGCGTTAAAAAACTGCTATTTATTTCCTGGTGGCAGAGAGCCTGTAAAGTGGTGTGGAACACTTTGTCTTGCAGTAACACGCATAGTGATTCTGCTGTGGTAGTGAAACAATAATGTGAGTCAGTATGAATCACTTCACACTTCATTCTTTTGGTCAATTACGGGGCCAAAATTGACCAAATAGCTCAAGTGTGAACTCAGCCTTACAGGTCAATGTTAGCACCGGTAAAAAGAACCATGCAGAGGCCCAAGATCCATGAAAGAGCGGACTCCTTTTACACCATCGTCAGCTGATTCCACATAGATGTCTACAGAACCAAAACGCTTATACAAGTAGAGCCACCCTGAAAGAGTTGAGAGGGTGTCAGCAGGAAGTTTGTGTTGATGTCATTGAATATTTTGCCCTTCCTCTGATCCATTAGAACAATAACCCCCAATAAACGGATCCTGTCTGTTGAGCATCCGCTTTCATACGGTCAGCATTTGGTAAGTAATCCATCAGTATTGCTAAAGCCAAAAACAAAACAGGAGTGGATCCCAAACAGAGATGACACGTAACTGGAATCTTCACATGTCTTCTGTGTTTTGTACCCAGTCCTGCTTTTGGCTACCAAATCATAAGCCAATTCTGATGCAAAATAGGGACTATCTCACACAGGCCTTACAGCTGTTACATAGACAGGATCTGTTGTGAGTCTAATTTTTTCCTTCCTTCTGACGGATCAGAAGAAGGGTCAAATAAATGATTATGTCAACCAGGCCAAAAATTCAAAATAGTGGCCCAGTCATGAAGTGGTAAGGGGTGGGGGGCAGCATGAGAAGTCCACAGAGTGGCCCAGTGACAGAGTGGTGAGGTAGCAGCAGCATGAGGAGACTACAGAGTAGGCCAGTAACATAGTTGTGAGCTGGCAGCAGCATGAGGAGACCAAAGAGAAGCCCAGTGCACTGGTGAGGTGGTAACAGCATGTGGAGACCACAGAGTAGTGATGTGGCAGAAGCATGAGGAGACCACAGAGTGGTGAGGTGGCAGCAGCATGAGGAGACCAGAGAGTGGCCCAGTGATATAGTGGTAAGGCGGCAGCAGCATGAGGAGACCACATAGTAGCACAGTGAAATAGTGGTGAGCTGGCAGCAGCATGAGGAGACCACAGAGTGGCCCAGTGCACTGGTGAGCTGGAAGCAGCATGTGGAGATCACAGAGTGGTGAGGTGGCAGCAGCATGAGGAGACCACAGAGTAGAGATGTGGCAGCAGCATGAGGAGACCACAGAGTGGTGAGGTGGCAGCAGCATGAGGAGACCACAGAATGGCGGCAGCAGCATGAGGAGAGCACAGTGTGGCCCAGTGATATAGTGGTCAGCTGGCAGCAGCATGAGGAGACCACAGAGTGGTGCTGTGGCAGCAGGATGAGGATACCACAGAGTAGTGAGGTGGCAGCAGCATGAGGAGACCACAGAGTGGCCCAGTGACAGAGTGGGTAGGTAGGTGGCGAACCCGGTACCAGCTGAAGATGGTGGATGGCTGAAAGAGCACCTGTCAGCAGTTGTGGCATCAGGCAGGTGGCAGCATCAGAATAGTATCTGAAGCAGGTAGCGAGAAGAAACAGGGCTCTCGTCAAAGTGTAGATGTGGCACCATGGATGATCTAGTCTGACAAATCAGGCACTGGTGTTTGAAAATACTGGCTGATCCATGCCTGATTCATCTTTACAAACGTCATTTTCTCCACATTTTCGGTGGACAGGCAAGTTCACCTTGGGGTAACTATGGCCCCCGCTGCACTCACCTGCTCTGATGCCACACTGCTGGCCAGGCAAACTCGGACAGTTGCGGCCACAAATCGAGTTTGGCTGTCCAGTAGTCCAGGGGATATTCGATGTGGGGTGTCAGGGTGCACTCCAAGTATGCCACAACCTGCTGGCTCAGGTTCTGCTCTATGTCTAGCTACTGCTGCTGGCGAGTAGTTTCTTCAGTAGGCGGGTGAAGAAAAATGCTCATCAGCGACTCTAGACTTAAGTTGCTGCTGATGGAGCTGCTCCTGCACCCCCCCCCAGCAGCCATGGCAGTGGAACATGAGTGCAGAGGGCCCTGCGTGAGGATGGGTGATAGCACACATAGGCAGCTACACTGACTACAAAGGATTATACATAGTAGTTCAGTTTGTCCTCCCTCTCAGCGGGTGTAAAAAAGGCCCCCTTTTGGATCAGTAGCGAGGGTCTAACATGGTGGCGAGCCAGTCGTCAACCCTCTGCCGAATGGTGACAATTCGGCTGTCACTATGCAAGCAACTGAGCATGCATCGGACCATTTGCACAAGAGACTCGGAGGGACTCCCAGCCTCCATCTTCACTGCAGGCTGCCACAGTGTGTCTGGCAGTGTGTCTGGGTCATCTGCCTTGTCTTCCTCATCGCTCTGTAGCTCTTCTGGCTGCTGCTGCTCCTCCTCTTCTGTCAACCAGCCATTTCTCTACGTACTGGTTGTGCTTGAATATCCTCCTCCTCCTTTAATTTAGCCCCCCACAGGGCTTTTGTGGCCCTGAGATGTGGTTGTCATGTCTCCTGTCTCCTGGCCAGCCAGATTTAGCAGCATCTGTTCCAGGACATGAATCAGTGGAATTACATTGTTCATCCCGTAGTCCTGGTGACTGACAAATAAAGTGGTCTCTTTAAAGGGCCCAAGCAAACGGCAGGTGTCATGCATGAGCTGCCACTGGCAAACAGGCTAGTACCTCTGTCCGCCTGTATCATCAAGAAATTGTTTATGGTTTCTCTGTTCATATAATCCATCCAACATATGAAGGATGAAGGGCACGGAACGGTTCTTCCCCTGTGTGACTTCGTTCGCTCAGGTGTGACGCCACCGTGCCCTGCACATGTGGTATGCTGGAGAAGCACTGTGAATTGTCCCTGTAGTAGAGGCTGAGGGCACAGTGGAGGATGAGGAGGAAGAGGCGGACACTGTCGCAGGATCAACGGCGTGAGAACGTGGAGGCGGAAGTGGCGTCACCTGTGCAAGTTCTAGTGTGGCTGGGCAGGAACCACATTTACCCAGTGGGCCATAAAGGACATATATTGTCCTTGACCATAGTTACAGCTCCACACGTCAGCGGCGCTGCCGTGAACTTTAGCAGAAACAGACAGGCTCAAGGACTGGCCCACCTTCTGTTCTACATACTTATGCAGGACTGGTACTGCCTTTTTTGCAAAGAAATGACAGCTTGGGACTCTCCACCTCGACTCGGCACAAGCCATTAGTTCTCTGAAAGGTGCAGAGTCCACCACTTGGAAAGGGAGGGACTGCAGTACCAGCAACTTGGCCAGGAGCACATTCAGCTTCTGGCCGTTGGATGAGTGCACGCATACTGTTGTTTCTTGGCAATCGTTTCGGTGATCGATTGCTGATGTAATGACTGATGAGGAGCAGGAGCATCAGAACCAGCAGATGATGGGAAGGACAGACAGCTCCCTTCAGCTGAGCTGGTGGAACCTTGACTGCATGAAATTTGATGAGGCCACTGGGTGATGCAGCAGTTGTTGCAGCAGGCTGGACCACCACATCGGAGCCACAGTTCTCCTAGGCCACTATATGGTGATTCTGCATGTGTTGACGCAGGGCCTTGGTGCCAACATTGGCACCCTTGCCAAGCTTCACCTTCTGCCCACAAATTCTGCAAATGGCCATGTTCACCTCCTCCGGCGGCCTAACAAAAAATTGCCACACCGCCAAGTATGCCATTTTTCCCTCAATACTCTGTGCTGACTGCCTGCTACCGGTGCCTCTGTGAACCCCTGCACCGCTACTTTCTGGGCCGGTAAACTCCTGCGAAGCATGTGGTCTTCCCCGGACACGTTTGGCTTCCGACCACCCACTGCTGCTACCCTGCTGACTCACAGCCACGCTACCACCCTGCTGGCTCAGCCTCTGCCTCACGTGCAAGCTGACACTCTCTTCTCCTGATGATGATGATGATGATGAAACCCCTTCTTTACCAGGCTCCCAAGTGCGATCGGCTACATCATCATCATCATTATCATCCGCTACTGTCTGCACGTCACTGATGTCCCCCTCAACGATCTCAGGGCCAGGAGCCTGACCGCTCGCAACACCTGCTACCACGCAACTCTCATCATCACTACTTGCCCACCTACCGGAGGAAGTGGTAAATGTCTCCTCCAGATCTTGGCTGGACAGTAGCTGCTGACTGTCCTCTAGTAGCTCATCCTCTCTGAAAAGTGGAGTCGAGCCTACGGCATATAATACTTCTCATGATGAGGAAACTGAAAATGACAGAGGAAAGTTGAGGACAGGTGGGGGCACAGGGCCTGCTTCTGGGAAATGCTAACTAAGCGTCATGTTAGAGGAACCCATCGACTTTTGGCTGGGGTTGTCTGATGTCACTTGCGACGAACTCAAAGACCGAGTCAACCATTTAAGCACCGCTGGGTTGCTCGTCAAGAAAACCTCTGGATGACAATGGAAGCTAAGGACTCTCACTGTGACTCCTGCTGCCACCCCCAGATCTTCTGCTTCCTGCGACAGAAACATTTTGGTCACTCCCTTTGAAGAGCCTGTCACCTGTCTGTCTGACATACTGTATAGTAAAAAAATGAAATTTAAATTAAAATAATACCCCCCAAAAAAGGCTGTAGTACAATGTAACTTCACTGCTGTACTGCAATTAAGACATATATATATTTTTTTCAGATTAAAAACTCCCCCCCCCCCCCAAAAAAAAAAAAAAAAAATATTATCACCAATTACCGCAGAACAGCTAATGGGATGTACGTATATTTCCTTTTAATACACCACATAAATGGCTGTAGTACAATGTAACTTCCCCGCTGAACGGCAATTAAGACATATATTTTTTTCTGATTAATAAACTCCCCCCCCCCCAAAAAAAAATATATAATAGTAATCACAATTCACCACAGAACAGATAAGAGGAAGTACCGTAGGTTTGTTTCCCTTCAATACACTCCGTAAATGCCTGTAGTACAATGTAAATTCACCGCAGAACAGCAATTAAGACGTATTCTTTTTCCTATTACTACACCACAAAAAAGAAATAGAACAATCAATTCACCGCAGAACGGCTAATGGGACGTATGTATATTTCCTTTTAATACATCACGTAAATGGCTGTAGTACAATGTAACTTCATCGCTGAACGGCAATTAAGAAAAAAAAAAATAATAATCACAATCCACCGCAGAACAAATATGAGGAAGTACCGTAGGTTTATTTCCCTTCAATACACCCCGTAAATGCCTGTAGTACAATGTAAATTCACCGCAGAATGGCAATTAAGATGTGTTCTTTTTCCTATTACTACACCACAAAAAAAGAAATAGAATAATCAATTCACCACAGAACGACTTATGGGACGTACGTATATTTCCTTTTAATACACCACGTAAATGGCTGCAGTACATTGTAACTTCACGGCTGAACGGTAATTATGACATACATTTTTTCCTTTTTTTTCTATTAATACACCTCCCCAAAAAAGTAAACAGTTGATAAAAACTTTACACCATAATTCTGGTACAACATGATAATTAAATGTTCCCCATTGTGTCAGTACACTGAGATCTAGTGCCCGATATAAAGTGATCTAATATAATGTATTTATTAGAGCCTAAGAGGGAATAACTACTATGTAGGGCACTAAGGGGGCATTCTACTATGCGGTAACACTAAAGGGAGAATTTCACTAAAAGGTGGCACAAAAATGGGCATTCTACTGTAAGGGGCACTAAAGGAGTCATTCTACTGTAAGAGAAAACTAGGGGTATTTTAATATAAAGGGACACTAAAGGGGGTATTCTATTGTGTGGGGGCCTTAAAGGGGGCATTGTACAGTGTGGTGGACCATTAAAAGGGGCATTCTACAATTTTTGTGTGGGGTCACTAAGGGAGTAGTCTACTGGGGACATAAGGCACTTTACTGTGTGGGAGTGTAAGCCGTGTACCAGGGTGGGCTCCCCAGAATACAGCGAAGTCACGAACGAGGAAAACAACTCCACCACCAGCTTTTGCCAAAACAGAATTTGATTTTAATGTGGTAACGAACACAACCACAAATGATGGAAACCTCCAATAGATTTACAAACACCTAGCCCGAAGGCTGAGACCTTTGTGCAGCACCGCGCCCTCTGATGGATGCAGGAGAAAAGCGTGGCAATTTACCTACTGGCAGGCATTAGTGATGAGCGAGCATACTCGGCCGAATATCTGTTCAGCTCGAGCATCTCTATGCTCGGCACATGGCGGTACTCGACCGAATACCACATGTGCTCGAACGCAATGCTCGAGTCTCCGTCCCGCACGTTTCACGGGTTTTAAGCAGCTAATAAAGGTAATTATTGCCCTCACTGTAATGCCAGTAGCCACGTTGGCTGCTGGCATTTCAGTGATTGGCTGGCCATTACGCGTCATCAGGTGCTATATAGTACCTGATGACGCATGTTTAGCTCAGACGTAGACAGGGAGAGCAGAGCATAGGAAGGGAAAGACAGAGTAAGGAGCGAATTCCACAGTTTTTATTCTGAGAAATGGATTAGCAGTTATGGCGGCTCACTTCTATTAGTAAACTGGCTGCGGTGCTCAATCCGGTAAAGCTTACCCAATGCTTTTCAATATAAAATAAAATAAATTGATGGCACTCACACTAAATGGAGTTTATGGGTTCTATTTATTAGAATTAGTTAGTTAAAATACCAGTTAAAAATTTGTTATGGTTTTGTAATTAGTATTAAAAAAAAAGAAAGTGTTCTTGTTAGTTCTTATTGATTCTATATTAGGATGTGCGCACTCCTCAGTATAGATAAATATTATACCAGATAACAGTTCATGTCCATATAAAAAAGAAAGATGTCAACTTAAGTTCATATAAAATTAAAAAATTAAAAATAAAGAATTATAAAAAATGCTGAAAATTCATGGAGTTGTGAAATCCATATAAATTCATAAAATTATGGTAGTCCCAAAATAGATTATGGTAGTCCCAAAATAAATTGATATATTAGTTTATCAATATAATTGGCTGCTACAGAATATGACGGATATGAATAATTGAGGGATCCAATGGTTGGCCGCTGTTTTGGTGCCTTGATTATAAATAGTTGGTAGTCACTTAGTCATAGATAGTTGTTGCCCTCTAGGTATTTTAAGAGTGACGTCTGTCATCTGTGTGTCATACTGACTCACAGTATTGTTTCTCTACCACAGTGGACTCCCTATGCATGTTTCTGCAATGCAACATGTTCTACACCAATATACAGGCTCTCTGCAGCCAGGAAATAAATGTTTTTAACGCGATTCATCACGAATTAACTTGGATCGATTCAAATCTGTTTGGTAAGCTTGGCGAACTGTCCGAACTGAATTTTTAAAAAATTTGCTCATCTCTAGTTAGCGCCCAGATAGGCAAGGTGATTTATTTTGGTTTATGTCAAGTCCATATGGATGCTTAACAGTGACTAATGAACATAGATGTCCTTTGTTGCTTGGAAAAATAAAAGTTGTTTGGACTTTTAACACCTGAAGTCTGTGAATCTGTCATTACTGAACCCACCACAGGTACACAGACCTATCTCCAGCAGTTCAATAGAAATGTATGGAGTGGGGGCGTTCTTTTCCGGCCAGCCTCTGAGTCTATTTCAGTGGGGTTTAACAGGGTACTAGGCCTCTGTTCTCATTATTGGTTGGGGTCCCAGCAGTAGGACCCCCACCAATACCCTATACTGTTAACAGGGGATAACTTGTTATAACTGGAATACCCATTTAAAGAGCACCTGTCACTAGAAAATGTAATGCAATCTGAAAGCAATATAAGCAGGAGATGCCAAGAAACCCCTCTTCTCCTATAAAAATATATATTAATCTGCTCGGCTTCTCCAGCTATAGCTTTCAGATTGCTTTGCAGTTTGTGGTAACAGGTCCTCTTTAAGTCCTGGAAAAAGAATAGGTGAGAGTATGTCCACATGTAAATCTGTGGCAACAAGATCTTCCCCAAACCATAACGTTAGTGTGAACCCACCCTTACTTGGATGTATTGCAGTATCTTCTATTGTGCACTAAGCACACATGGACATTGTGGAACCAAAAGTGTCAGGATATCCACTGAGTTGAGCAGTAGTGCTGACTATGTCTTTTTACTGGATTGATTGCTTTTGCTATAATCAAAAGTTTTTTTTTTATACCTTTCAGAATCTTCATTCATTATTCTCTTTCTATAATACTGGAGACCGTAACTGCTGTCACCATTAGCTTTTCCTGTTGGTGATAAATGCATGAAATTAGATAACCCATTTGAATTTTAAAGCAAGGTTACACATTCTTAGGGTACTTTCACACTTGCGTTGGTGCGGATCCGTCTGTTTATTTGCACAGACGGATCCGCACCTATAATGCAAACGTTTGTATCCGTTCAGAACGGATCCGTTTGCATTAGGTTTAAAGAAAAATGACAAAGTCCAAAACAGATCCGTTTTGAATTACATTGAAAGTCAATGGGGAACGGATCCGTTTTCAAATGCACCATATTGTGTCATTGAAAACGGATCCGTCCCCATTGACTTACATTGTAATTAAAAACGGATCCGTTAGGCTCCGCCTCTTCAGACGGACACCAAAATGCTGCAAGCTGCGTTTTAGTGTCCGTCTCCAAAACGGAATAGAGGCGGAACGGAGCCGAACTGATGCATTCTGAACGGATCCTTATCCATTCAGAAAGCATTGGGGCTTAACTGATCTGTTTTGGACCGTTTGTGAGAGCCCTGAAACGGATCTCACAAACGGAATCCAAAACGCTAGTGTGAAAGTACCCTTACATGGCAGTGTGGCACATTTGCTAAGAATATTTTTTATATTTACCTTTTCAATCATTATTAGATTTACCAAAAAGACAAGAAACTCGGAATGTATATATGACTATGAAACAAGTCAGAACACGTACCAGTTTTTGAAGCAGCTGTTTGATTTTGGCCCATTTTATTGATCTGATGTAAACAGGTTTAAACATGGAATAACTGAGATGACTGCAAAACAGAGGACAAATAATTCATATACTGCATGTAGGTTAATCAAAACACAGATTTTAAGAATGCTTTATTTTAAGAATGCTCAAAATAGAAGACTTTCTCCACACTGGCACCATGGCTCTATTGACCCAGATTAGCACTGTTTTGTCCATTTTGAAAAGCAAAAATTCTGACTTGAGAGTCCCATTATAAGTGATCGTGAGTTTTCAGAAATCACTAGGATCCTATAACTGTGTAACCATGCCTTACTGTATGAGCAGTACCACTGTGTCGTCATTGGGATACAGCTGCTGTTTGGCCGAGTACCACAAAGCCATGCAAACCCAAACAGAATCATATTAGTTATTAGGTATTAAAGGCTGAAACTCTGCCGTGGATGGGGGATTTTTCATGTCAAAGACCTGCATGGCAATTTGCCCCATTTAAGGGGAACAAGGTGGGTTGGACTTATCCACCAGCTTACAAATGCAAAACTCATGATATCTAATAGCATGCTACTTATTCACAGAGATTTATTTATTTATTTGTGTAGTGTGGACAAATAACTGCACAAAAGTTTTTAGTAGCAAGTACATTGGGTTGTGGAATCCCATTTATATGCACAGGATGCAGATTTTAGTCTGGAATTCATGGCACAATGTGACACATGTGAACTGACCCTAAGGGTGCCATTTGCAGGGTAAAAATAGAGCTACAAAGCTCCAAAATACAGAGTCTGACACATGCCACTCATATATAGTGTAAAGCACATATGGTTACCAAGTGCAGCCATGTTCCCACCATATAGAGTCCAGTAATATCACTGAATATAAAATGTTCCCTAAGACCAATTAGATCCCCTCCATATATAGTACAACTAATTTCCCCCCATACATAGTCTAGTCATGCCTTGCCATATCTACGTGTCTCCTTTCTCCATGTTGAATACTTACCTCCTCTACTCTTCCAGCATTCCTTTTAAAAAAAGGCAGTTGTCAATGATGTTTAAAGGGAAGGGAGGAGATGTAGATGAAAGAAAAGGCAAGTGGGGGGTTAAATCTTGAAGTATCCCCCATATTGAGGAACAAAAAGTAGATTTTTTTTACACTTTTTTTGCACTTGCATTTTTTTACTGAAAAAATACTAGCTCCAGAAGTCAGCTGAAAGTAATTAGGAGTAATTTGAAATAAATGACAAAAATACATTTTTTTCTACTGGACACTTTTCTCAATAAGGTTCAGGGGCATAGCTAATGGCTAATGGGTCCTGGTGCAACTGTTCAGCTTGGGCCCCCCTTCCCTTTGTAATGTGCTGCCTGAAGCAAAAATTGAAATGCCTCAATCTAACACCTTCCCTCCCACCCTAATGCTAAAGACATACTTGGAAAACTTTACATACAGCACTACAAAACATACAGGGTATAACAGCGCTACATACCTCTTAGATCCAGTGACATCTCCCCTGATGTAGATATTCTCTTTCCTCATCTTCTCCATTTAGACTTAGATGGCCATGATGATTCCTTTCAGCCATCAATTGTCTCTGCAGAGTTTGTAACACGGGCATCTTAATTTCTGACTTTTCCATCATCATCCCACCTTCTGAAAAGCCCATCCTGTCTCCCCCAATAATGTGCACACTGTGCTGCCCAACACTACCCCCACAGTAATAGGGGTCCCAAAAGTCCCAGCAATGGAAATAATTATCTGCCAGAGTGCATAGTGTTAACAGTGCCCCCAAAAGTAATAAGGCTCCCATTGTACCCATACCAGTAATCATGTTCCCCATAGTCCTCCAGTAGTAATAATTGTTATAATGTGTGCCAGAAGCAAAATACCCCCCAATATGTGCCTGTACAAAAATAGCCCCTTATAATGAGCGCTAGTACAAAAAATACCCCTGATAATGAGCGCTAGTACAAAAAATACCCCATTATAATGTGCACAAGTACAAAAAATACACCATTACATACCCCCTTACCTTTCAGATCAGACCGCCATATCAGACCTCAAATCAAACCTCAAATCAGACCTGAAATCAGAACTCCATATAACCCCTCGAATCAGAACTCCATATCAGACCCCCATATCAGATCTTCAGATCAAACCCCCATATCAGATCTTCAGATCAGACCCCAATATCAGACCTTAAATTGGACCCCATATCAAACCTCAGATGAGAACTTCATCAGACCTCCATATTAGACCCCCATATCAGACCTCAGATCAGCCCCTTTTAGATCTCCATGTCAGACCCCAAATCAGTCCTCATATCAGACCCAAAATAAATACATTAACTTACCTCTCCTGCTCTGCTGCTACTCTCCAGGTCCAGCGGTCTCTGCTGCAGTCACCCTCCCTAGTCTTCTCGGGGCCTGAACTGCACCTAACTGCACACAATGTCAGGTCTTACTGTACCTGAGACCTAGAGAAGACCCGGGAGGGTGAGTACAGCACTTCACTTCCCCACATCTTGCATACTAGTTAGCACTTTCATAATGGAAGCTCTTACTAGTATTTAGTATTCGCGATATAAGATGCACTGCAGGTTATAAAGCGAAAAATATGATAATTAGCGGTGTGCCACTGGCAAGGAGGATCTTGTGTGCCCCCCTGGCTTAGGGGCCCAGTCATAATTGCAAATTCTGCGACCCCTATAGCTACACCACGTGGGTGGCTTTTGTGTCTCTGGCCTTTATTTATTTTTTATGCAGCATGTTGAAGCAGTAATGTTTTTTTCAGGTGTTTTCTCAACCCGTTCTCTAAAGGGAAAATAAAAACGGAAAAACAAGGCCATTCAAAATTGTTAAAATAAAATCACCAATAAAGGGCTTCTGTTGTACCTACTGAATGAAACTGGCTGACCTGTTGCATGAGCTCTTGGCAGCTGAAGGCCTTCATGTTGGTCCCATGTTCAAATGTGCCCACATTGCTGAGAAAAATGATACTTTAGTACATGCAAATGAGCCTCTAGTTGCAACGGTGGCATTGTGTTACTCCTAGAGGCTATGCTCGCTCTGTATCTGCAGCGCCCTCTTTGACACTTGACAGGACCAGGAAGGTGTGATAACGTTTACTCTGCCTGAGCAACAGACCAGTTCTTTTTTTCTTTAGCCCAGGTAAGACGCTTTTGACGTTGTTTGTTGTTTAGGAGAGGCTTGACAAGAGGAATACGACATTTGAAGCCCATGTCCAGGATCTGTCTGTGTGTGGTGGCTCTTGATGCACTAACACTTTTCAATGGCCTTTTCCCGACAATCCTCTCCAGGCTGCGGTCATCCCTGCTGCTTGTGCACCTTTTTCTTCAACACTTATCCCTTCCACATAACTCATTGTTAATGTGCTTTGATACAGCACTTTGGGAACATCCAACTTCTTTTGCAATTACAGTACCTTTTGAGGTTTTCCCTCCTATGGAGGGTGTCAATGATGATTTTCTGAACAACTGTCAGGTCAGCAGTCTTTCCCATGATTGTGATTCCTACTGAACCAGACTGAGAGACATTTTAAAGGCTCAGGAACCCTTTGCAGGGGGTATGGATTAATTTGCTGACTAGAGTGTGACACTTTGAGCCTAGAATATTGAACCTTTTCATAATATTCTAATTTTATGAGATTGTAAATTTGGGGTTTTCGTAAGCTGTAATCCACTATTATCCAAATTATAACAAATAAAGGCTTGAAATATCTCGCTTTGCATGTCATTTTGCATTAGTGTGTCACCTTTTAAGTTGCATTACTGAAATAAATAAACTTTTGCACAATATTCAAATTTTTCGAGTTTCACCTATAGACGCCGGTCTTAATTGTGCCTGCACAGCCGGCGGAAGTGCCAAAGTTATCTGCAGCCCTCTACATAAATTTGTCACTTCTATCAACAAGCCGTGTGACAATCTAAAATCTACGCCAGAACCCTTGTGGCACTGGCTGGCTGTAACATGGCTGAACCACCCTGTTCCACCCCTCTTGGTAGACTAGGCTCGTCCGACTTCCTGCCAGGAGGGGGAAGTCTAGTGTAGATCAGGAATCTATGGTCAGAATTAGGCAAAGAGGGGATGATAGAGGTCATGTCCAGATAGTGGGGGAGTGAGGAAGCAGCTTATAGAGAACCAACTCCTAAGAATGGAATCATTTCCCCTGTAAAGAAGTGGAGGACCAAGATTATCCCTCTCTTGCATAAAGTGAGGAAGCAACTCATAGAGCACCAACTCTTCAGAACTAAGTAAAGTATTCATGTAAAGCCTTGGGATGCCAGACAACAGAGTGAACTGCAACAGCGCTTCTACAAACACTGCTGTGAGGGGAGGAACTGCGGCTAAAGACACCCGTCACCAGAATACCACTAGGCCAGCAACTAAGTTAAGAACTGTAGCTATACACCTGCCATGATACCTCCTCAGCTGGTGCCAGAGAAAAATTGCACTAAAGCCTTTTGCTACTGTATGTATTTTCAAGTTCTACATTGTACTTAGTCAAAAGGACTTTGTTACGTTCAACTCTGGCCTCATTCTTCAGTGTTACAACATTCACTGCCATGGACCGCAGAGAGTGATGGCCTGAGGTAGGAAACCATGACACAACTACATCAGGGTGACTACCAGGCCCATCTTCTACACCAGCTTCCACAGGGGCTCGCTGCATGTGTTGTGCCCTGGAGCAGGGGACTATGCCTATTTCCCATATGCAAAGTTATAAATATCTTACTTTTTACTTTATTTTAAGTTTAAGGGTTAACTTGCGATGATTAATACTGTTTAATACTGCTTAACTGCATTTCATAAGTTTGGTGTGATACAGTATATGCCCTGTTCATTTGCACAGCACTGTGGAAAGGGTTAAGGGACACTGAGAGTCTTTTGTGACTGGTAATTTTCCACAGCTGCCGTAAGGTTTGAAGAAGAGAATATTTTGGAGGGAAAAGGACAAATGTTGGTTATCACCAAAATACAGAAAATGTCACTGTATATGGTAATAACTTTAGAATGCTTTTGCAATTTCAAATAATTTTGAGATTTTTTTTTGTCACACTTTCAGGCAGAACTGTTTAAAAGGAAAAAGGACTTAGATGCCCATAGCAACCAATAAGATTGATCCTTTCATTTTGCAAAAGCGCTCTGAAAAATAAAAGGGGGATTTGACTGGTTGTCATGGACGACTAAGCCAGTTTCCCCATCGCCATTGTACTTTACTGTATGATTGTATTGGTTTTTGTGGACTGTAGT
This sequence comes from Bufotes viridis, assembly GCA_033119425.1. Classification (NCBI taxonomy): domain Eukaryota; kingdom Metazoa; phylum Chordata; class Amphibia; order Anura; family Bufonidae; genus Bufotes; species Bufotes viridis. Next base: position 329,502,329 of record CM065593.1, on the reverse strand, counting down.
GTTGTGCGAATTGAAGTGAAGCAAATTAAATTCAATCTGAATTTCCGGAAAACTTAGATTCTGTGCAGCCAGCCAACAGCCAAAAACCACTAGCACATTGGCATCAATGGTAACCAACAAAGCGGCACTTAGAGGGTGTGGGTATGGCTATAACAACAAACTATTTATAACATTTTAAGATTCAATATGCAAAAAGAGTACAATGTTAAGAAAAATGTTACAAAAGATGACAAAAGGACATATGGTCAAAAGGACAAAAGGACAAAAGGACAAATGGTCATGAAAACAGTACTGAAAATAAAAGGGAATAAAATGAGTGTCCTACCAATTCAATTGGTGAGGGATCCACGCTGGGAGCACAGCTGAAACCTGATCAGGCCTGCATTAGATGCATCTCCAGGTTCTAACCCTGTGTAGTTTTCAGCATGCCATTTTTAAAGCCTTAGCCAGCCCCCTGCATCCTCCTTCTAGTCATGTGAGAGTAGCTGGCTAATTCCATGCAAAAGGTAGAAAGTTTTATGTCATTATTATAATTTGAGGCAAAACTTCTTGTGGATGTCCTTGAGATGGATAATACGTGTGGCCAACAAAGTTTTCAGGATATTATTACCAATTCAGACACAGCAAACATAAATATGACGTATTAATCCTTTCCACCGATATGTAATTTGGTTTTCAGAGGCTGAAAATCTTACTGTTTGTGACCAAAAGATGTGCCTATGTTCCCTGATCCTAATATCACAAGTTATTTATTATAGAACATGAATTATGACAAGGATTCTTTAGTTTTAAATATTGAACAATTTTTTTGTCCTGTGCAGAGATTTTAGACTGTATCCACGCCTTGTGGATTGTAAAGCTGGAATGTCTAGGTGACTCTCCATTCGCAGCCAGATGAGAATTAGAATTTCAGGGAGCCTTTTGTCATAGCGGTCTAAACTAATATGATTAACTTCCGAGATGTCAATGGCATTACAGAAGGGCCTTGCTGGAAATGTGATTTAAATCCTTTGTAAAGGAATTCTACAATTAAAATGTGGCTCATGCATGATACACTTTGATTCATAACAGTTTATACATATGCAACATACTTATATAGGATGATTTATAACACCCATCATAGTGACCCCGTAGTAATAATGCCCTCCTATAGAGGCCCAATAATGCTCCCCTAAAGTGGCAAAGTACTGTAAAATAATAAAATCAAATACTCACTTGACTCCCATTCAATGCTGCTGTCTGTGATGTGATGCAGGACACAGGCCTCTTCCAGCCTTTTTTCTCACCTGCCTGTGCCCCAAATAAGGCAGTCGTGGTGATGATGATGTCATCATGCCGTATTTGCAGTGCTTTTATAGGCTTTACCTCAGTGGCCTATAAAAGTGAACAGCAGGACTGGGAGACATTAGCTCCTCAGCCTGCCACAGTATTCTATTGTATCACCATCCTGAGTGACCCTTTAACCTCTTTGTGCACTGTGTGGTACATGTAAGGAGTTGGCTTGGAATGGGCTCAGGAGGGAAGCTATTGCAATCTGCAGTGGGAGACTGCTATGGTATTTATCTGGGCTCTGGGCTGGGATATTTAGCTGAGATTTTAATTGCTGAGCTTTTAACTGCTTAGATGCCACAATCAATAGCTACCACAACATCCAGCAACTCATAATAAGGTCATGACAGACAGAGGCCTAATTTAAGAGTCTAATAGGCTAGCTTTCAATGTAATACTGATAAGTAGTGTTGGGCGCGAATATTCAAATTGTGAATTTCAATCGCGAATATTTAGAATATAGGGATATATATTCGTATTATTGAATATAATTTTTTTTTTATAATCAGTAACCTCCTTTTTGCTTGTGGCCCAATGAGAAGACTGCAATGTCTTTGTCTGAGCTTAACCACATCCCTGGCAACCAATAGGAAAGTTGCCTACCCCCTTGCTATATAAGAACCTCCCCAGCAGCCATTTTCTGCAGTTTATTACAGTTCTGAGAAAGACAGCAGTGTTATTGCTGTGCTCTCACATTTCCATTTGTCACATTACATTAGATAGTTAGTTAGTTAATTAGTTAGTTAGTTTATATATTATATATATATATATATATATATATATATATATATATTACAGATAGTTAGTGGGAGATAGTCAGTGTAGGTTAGATAGTGATATAGTGTAGTTAGGTTCTGCTGTCCATACATACATGCTACATAGATACATACATAGTGCTGTGATGTTACAAGTTCACAACAATACTTAGTGCACCAATCCCTAATATGGAGTCAAACCTGTTAAAATGTGAAGTTGCATGTATTGCGCCAAAATATTCGCATCATTATTGCCGATTGCACAATCGCGAATATATTGAAGTACTCTATCTGCATATAAAGCTCTTTTAATGTTCTGCCGTGACAACCATTTTCTCCAAACAAAAAAATGCAACAGCACTCTGCAACCAGAACTCTGCCCAAGATAGAAGCTATAAGAGGACATTAGTGTACATCTTGATCAAAAGGTAATAAGCCACTCGCCACGCCAAGGCTGTCCGGTGAGTGGTCCTAACGCTAAATCTGACCTGTTATGGGCCATGACTAGAGATGAGCGAACATTTAAAAAAAGTCCGTTGTTCGGGGTTCGGGTGGTGGTTAATTGCGCATCCCGTTATGGATTCCACAATAGCGCATATGGAATCCATAAGGGGCGGCTGCCACCAACCCGAACTGTAGAACAGCTGAGGACCTGGCGTGACGTCACTGTCATGTGATCAGTGCAGGGCGTGGCTCAGCACGGGATTTGATCCGTGCTGAGCCACGCCTGCACTGATCACATGACAGTGACGTCACGCCAGGTCCTTCAGCTGTTCTACAGTTCGGGTTGGTGGCAGCCGCCCCTTATGGATTCCATATGCGCTATTGTGGAATCCATAACGGGATGCGTAATTAACCACCACCCGAACCCCGAACAACGGACTTTTTTTAAATGTTCGCTCATCTCTAGCCATGACAGCCACATAAAATCCTCCTAACGCTGAATCTTACCTGTTATGGGCCATGACAGCCACATAAAATCCAGGGAGTGTGGGCCCAGCATGCATGCTGGGATAAACCATACTTATTAACCCTTTCTGGTGCTGTAACAGCCTCCATTAGATCCAGGGATGCAGGTACCAACATGCATGCTGAGCCCACTGTGCACTCCTCCTGGAGCCAGATGGCTACTAGCAGGTACTGTGAATGCACATTTAGCTTTATACTCACTCTGATTAAAACCAGCCACTAGGGCAGACAAACTAGTCAGGTGTGCACGACTGAAAAGGAGGTTGCCACACCTCCAACACATACTAAACAGAAACACAAGGGGGGGTCAGTCAGCACGTCCCTGTATGCAGGTGCACGTAGCTATGGCAATTATTCATACAAACAAAAAAATGCAACAGCACTCTGCAACCAGAACTCTGCCCAAGATAGAAGCTATAAGTGGACATTAGTGTACCTTTTGATCAAAACGTACACTAATGTCCTCTTATAGCTTCTATCTTGGGCAGAGTTCTGGTTGCAGAGTGCTGTTGCATTTTTTTGTTTGTATGAATAATTGCCATAGCTACGTGCACCTGCATACAGGGACGTGCTGACTGACCCCCCCTTGTGTAACCATTTTCTCCAGTCTCATAAAACTTCCAGCAGTTTTAAAAATGTAGCTATAGTGACCCACGCCTGTATTGTGCGCGCATTACATGAATATTACATTGCACAATCTAGAAAATAATAGCAAATTCGCAAATATATGACACATATCGTGAATTTGAATATTGCCCCTGCCGCACATCACTATTGATAAGTATACAAGCTTATTTATATGTCAGTAAAACATGGAAGTGTACTGTATGTATTCTTCATTAACAGCACACATATCCATTGATTTGGTTTTATTAACACAAACTTGTTTTTCTACTGACTGTGGGTCAATGAAAAAGCAGAGGAGACATTTACTACTTTGGCTCATTATGCAGACCAAACACACCCAAAGAGAGGTTCAGTGGTCACAAGTTGGTCATGAACACATCATGGCTGAGGTCATTAATTGACTTTCAGCGGTGACATACATGTACTAGTAGATGGCACATCATAATAATTCGGTCCATCAAGAACTGGAAGCAGTAGAGTCGGGAGCTGCAGAACAGTGTATATTTTAGGACATGGTCAAATATCATAGTCAAGTATCAGAATAATGTCGGCGTGAAAGAAAAATGCTATCTCTGACGCATGACTTTGATATCTCACTCTGACATCTGAGTTTGAATTTGATGTCTGACTTTCTTCATAGGTCAGGGTCCAAGTCAGAATGAGTTATAGATTTACTGTTTACACAGCCAAATAAAATCCAGAGCTGACTATAGCTGAGCCTATAGCTGTATGATATGTGCAGTTGTAAAAATAGGCATTTTACTTCTCCGAAATGCTGATGAAAATATCGTAATTTTACTTATTTGCCAGAGCTGAGAAAGCTGTAGAAGAACCTATAGCTTAATGACAAGATTGCTACCTTGCAAACCAATGTTTGCATTTCAGTGTGTCTTGAATGAAGTTCAAGGGTGAATGCATTAAGAAGCCGGGACACTGAAACTAATACGCAGCGAGGTGGTGCAAGCAAAATGTTCTAAGGTTGTTATAAAGCTGTTTTTTATGTGTTTCACCTTTTTTTTTATCATGCAAAGAACAGTCTTTTAATATATTCCTAACATATATGGATTCCATTGACAGTTGAAATCGAAAAAATCTGGATAAAGACTAGCCACTAATAATCTGCTATTAAGAGACTGTAAAGTCACTTTGTGCCATATTTATCAAACATTGTTAAATTGGATGCATCTTTAAATCTAACACTTTTGTCTAGAAATGCTACCCCAGTTTGGTTACACCATCCCCTACTGGAGTGAGTTTACGCCAGTTTTTTTTTTTTTTTTTTTTTTCAACTTTCTAAAAAATTGCATTGGTAAATCTGGAGTGAAACTAATTTACCTAGCTAGACACACTTCCTGCTTTACCACCAAAGATCAAGTGAGTTGTGTACAAGTGCAAAAAGAAAAACACATTTTGCATTAAACCTAAAAAGTTTTAAAGCCCTATTCGAAAATATGAATATATATCACTATATTCTAAATATTTGCAAATTCTCGAAGTTGCGATATTCACGATTAAAATTCGCGATTCGAATATTAGCGTCCAACACTACTAATGAGTAGGTGAGAGGAAAGTCTCCCCCGACAATCACTTACAAAATCGATTAATGTAATACAGCCCTTAGACAATCAGGAATGTTGATTTTGACCTTGCCACTAGCCTAGACCACCTGAAATGAAGTCTTCTCAAAAATAGAATCTATTATACTATACTATAAAGATGTGTAAAGAAAATGTACCGACCTTGTTAATGTTTTATTCCAGCTGTAATTTTTCTCCCCTCCAAGCAAAAAGATGCAAAAAATGTAGATTGTTGTAATCCCAATGAAACCTTCAATCCCTGTTTGCACTTCTACTGAACATCTAATGTTTGTACTATTGGAACAGTTTAAATTAAACCCTTTGTTTGTGCAGGATTTATATTACAGTTTTGTATTTGTTCCTCAGAGTCATGTGACTGCATCTTCCCACACTACATAAAGAAGCTCTGCATATATTAAACTATAGCTATGTGGTTCTTAATATGCTTTTTAAAAAAATTAAGAGGTAAGATCAAATATTATACATTTGCTACTAACATTTTTCCAAGAAAACATAATATTGTACTAAACCTCCTCTTTTAGTCTAATCCTCGTTTGTCTCCTATCTTTAAGATTGCACTTTTATTGTGGCCTTAGCTGTCTTATCTTCCTCTTCACTTCCACTTTCTGACTGGATTTCTCAAGGTTTAGTGTTTTCCCCTTCCTGTTTTCTCTCTTGCATAGTTGTATAATTAATACGGTTGAAAAAAACCATAATATATCAAGTTACACAAAGCGATAGGGGGGTGTGAATTTAAAAAAAAAGGGAGCGAAATTATCATTCGGAACAACTTCACCTCCATTGACACTATTTTAAACCAGGACACTACTCCTTCATTATCGGACCTTCAGGAGTATTTAGAATGTCTATTCATCTCCCCTTTACTATATAGTAAATTTCTTTCATCCCTCAAACAGAATAAGAATAGGGATGAGCGAACCCGAACTGTATAGTTCAGGTTCGTACCGAATTTTGGGGTTTTCGGGACACGGACCCGAACGTTTTCAAAACCGTTCGGGTTCTGGTCCGTTGTTCGGTGATTTCTTCCCCCTTTCTGAATGGCTGCACAGCAGCCAATCAGCTAGCGTTTTACTTCTTGCCCTAAGAAGCCATCACAGCCATGCCTACTTATAGCATGGCTGTGATTAGCCAAGTGCAGCATGTGACCCAGCCTCTATTTAAGCTGGAGTCACGTAGCGCCGCATGTCACTCTGCTCTGATTAGTGTAGGGAGAGGACGCAGCTGCTGTGAGGGCGAGATTAGGCAGGGAAAACTCAGCAAAAACACCTAATGAAGTGATCGATCTACAGCTGTGAATCATTCAACATCTGCTAGTTAATTGCTCACTGGTTTTTAGGCTGCACAGAACGTTTCTGTCACTTTTTTCTGAGGTGATCGGTGGCCATTTTGTGTCTTGTGGTGCCCCAGCACAAGCTGCCACCAAGTCCATCAATCCATCAATACTAGTTTTTTTTTTCTTTGCTAAATCCTACATCAGGGGCTTGGCTGTGCTTATTGTCACCCCTAAAAACTCAGGATAGAAATTTCTGTATTTTATTGAGGAGTTAAATTCAATTGCCAAAATAGCAATCCCCTTAAATCTGGTTTTCCAGCTGTGGCTAGCCAAGTGTAATACTGTCTGCTATCTGGCAAAGGATAGATTTTTTTCTGTGGTGAAATCCAATTGCCAAAATAGCAATCCCCTGAATCTGGTGTCCCAGCAGTGGCTGGCCAAGTTTAATAGTGTCCAGCAAAGGATAGATAATTTTCTGGGGTGATAGTCAATTGCCAAAATAGCAATCCCCTAAATCTGGTGTCCCAGCAGTGGCTGGCCAAGTTTAATATTGTCCGGCAAAGGATATATTTTGTTCTGGGGTGAAATTCAATTGCCAAAATAGCAATCCCCTAAATCTGGTGTCCCAGCAGTGGCTGGCCAAGTTTAATAGTGTCCGGCAAAAGATATATTTTTTTCTGGGGTGAAATTCAGTTGCAAAAATAGAAATACCGTTAATCTGGTGTTCAAGCTGTGACTGGACAAGTTACATAGTGTCCGTCAAAGGATATATTATTTTCTGGGGTGAAATTCAGTTGCAAAAATAGAAATACCGTAAATCTGGTGTTCCAGCTGTGACTGGACAAGTTTCATAGTGTCCGTCAAAGGATATATTATTTTCTGGGGTGAAATTCAGTTGCAAAAATAGAAATACCGTAAATCTGGTGTTCCAGCTGTGACTGGACAAGTTTCATAGTGTCCGTCAAAGGATATATTATTTTCGGGGGTGAAATTCAGTTGCAAAAATAGAAATACCGTAAATCTGGTGTTCCAGCTGTGACTGAACAAGTTTCATAGTGTCCGGCAAAGGATTTATTATTTTCTGGGGTGAAATTCAGTTGCAAAAATAGAAATACCGTAAATCTAGTGTTCCAGCTGTGGCAGGCCTATTTTAAATCTATCCTTAAAAGGGTATATTTTTTTCTGGGCGGAAATTTAATTGCCAAAATAGCAATACCCTGAATCTGGTGTTCCAGCTGTGACTGGACAATTTACTTATAGTAAATAAGTTCCTTATAGTTCCTTCCTGAGTGGTAAAAAGACAATAAATGGCTGTTGGGACCTAACAGCCGAGTTTTAAACCATTCTGGGTCAATTTCAATTTCAGGACCAGATCATGATGGGAACAACCTGGTTCATAGGTGTCAATACATATTGTACATTTGACTACCACATTAGATTATATTGGTAATGTGAATAGATGTTATCTTGTTTTTTATATACCATAAAAACTACCTAGTTCATAGGTGTTAATGCACATTATACATTTGACTACCACATTATATATTTTTGTCAATACACATTATGCATTTTACTACCGTCTTAGATTATATTGATAATGTTAATAGATTTTATCCTATCTTTTGTATATCATCCATACCACCTGATTCGTACAGTAGGTGTCAATACACATTATACATTTGACACACATTATACCACATTATATATTTGTGTCAATACACATTATACATTTGACTACCACATTATATATTTGTGTCAATACACATTATGCATTTGACTACCATCTTAGATTATATTGATAATATAAATATATGTTATCCTATCTTTTGTATACCATTAATACCACCTGATTCGTAGGTGTCAATACACATTATATATTTGACTACCACATTATATATTTGTATCAATCCCCATTATACATTTGACCCAAAAAAAAAAAATAAGACAAATAGGACAAAAAAGAAAAATTGATAGACGGAAGAAGTGGGGGGAAGGTTGCAGGAAGCGTCAATGTGCTGGTATAAAGCCTGGTATCGACGCCTGATGCGTTCAGTCCCCTCAACCCTTTTATAAGAACTTGAAGTTCTGTATTAAGCCCCTTCAGTATTAAGGATCCAAATTCATATATTGTCTTTGATTCACATCTAGACATCCGAGGAAACCCCCCCCCCCCTCCAACTTTCATTAACGATTCAAGTGCAATAAGTTTCAAAGCTATTGCTTTACTCACATGGTGTATTCTGAAGTGATTATATAATGTATGTTTCTCGTATCCCTTTTTGATGATGTTGATGTGTTCAGTAATTCTTATTTTAAGGGCCCTCTTTGTTCATCTTATATACTGTTTTTGACATGGACATTCTATTAAATAAATGACCGATTTACTATTACATGTGAGAGTTTCCTTTATCTCCCATTTAACCACTTCAGCCCCCCTAGCTTAAACACCCTTAATGACCAGGCCACTTTTTACAATTCTGCACTACACTACTTTCACCGTTTATTGCTCCGTCATGCAACTTACTACCCAAATGAATTTTACCTCCTTTTCTTCTCACTAATAGAGCTTTCATTTGGTGGTATTTCATTGTCGCTGACATTTTTACTTTTTTTGCCATTAATAAAAAATTAACGACATTTTTGCAAAAAAATGTCATTTTTCACTTTTTGTTGTCAATTTTTTTTTTAAAAACTACATTTCTATATAAATTTTTCTTATAAATAAGTGTATATTTATTGGTTTGGGTAAAAGTTATAGCGTTTACAAACTATGGTGCAAAAAAGTGAATTTCCGCATTTTGAAGCAGCTCTGACTTTCTGAGCACCTGTCATGTTTCTTCAGGTGCTAGAATGTCAGGAAAGCATAAATACCCCCCAAATGACACCATTTTAGAAAGAAGACACCCCAAAGTATTCGCGGGGGGCATTGTGAGTTCATGTATCTTTTTTTTTTTTCACAAGTTAGCAGAAAATGACACTTTCTGAGGAAAAAAAATATATAATAAAGTTTCCATTTCTGCTAACTTCTGGCAAAAAAAAAAAAATCTCAGACGGACTCACTATGCCCCTCAGTGAATACGTTGGGGTGTCTACTTTCCGAAATGGGGTAGTTTGTGGGGTGTGTTTACTGTTCTGACATTTTGGACGGGGCTAAATTGTGAGCAGCCATGTAAAACCTAAAGGTACTCGTTGGAATTTGGGCCCCTTTGCGCACCCAGGCTGCAAAAAAGTGTCACTCATGTGGTATCGCCGTACTCAGGAGAAGTAGGGCAATGTTTTTGGGGTGTATTTTTACATATACCCATGTTGGGTGAGAGAAATATCTCTGTAAACTGACAACTTTGTATAAAATTTTTTTAAAAGTTGTCGTTTACAGAGATATTTCTCTCACCCAACATGGGTATATATAAAAATACACCCCAAAACACATTGCCCTACTTCTCCTGAGTACGGCGCAACCACATGTGTGCCACTTTTTTGCAGCCTTTAGTGCGCAAAGGGGCCCTAATTCCAATGAGCACCTTTAGGATTTCACAGGGCATTTTTACGCATTTGGATTCCAGACTTCTTCTCACGCTTTAGGGGCCCCTAAAATGCCAGGTCAGTAAAAATACCCCACAAGTGACCCCATTTTGGAAAGAAGACACCCCAAGGTATTCCGTTAGGGGTATGGTGAGTTCATGTAAAATTTTATTTTTTGTCACAAGTTAGTGGAATATGAGACTTTATAAAAAACAAAATAAAAAAATATATATATCAATTTCCGCTAACTTGTGCCAAAAAAAAAAAATTCTGTGAACTCGCCATGCCCCTCACAGAATACCTTGGGGTGTCTTCTTTCCAAAATGGGGTCACTTGTGGGGTATTTATACTGCCCTGACATTTTAGGGGCCCTAAAGCGTAAATGACAACTTTTTACATTTTTTTATTCAAAGTTGTCAATTTACAGAGATTCTTCTCTCACCCAGCATTGGTATATGTAAAAATACACCCCAAAAAACATTGTCCTACTTCTCCTGAGTATGGCGATACCACATGTGTGACACTTTTTTGCAGCCAAGATGCGCAAAGGGGCCCAAATTCCAATGAGTACCTTTTAGGAGGGCATTTTTACGCATTTTTCTTCTCACGCTTTAGGGCCCCTAAAATGCCAGGGCAGTATAAATACCCCACATGTGACCCCATTTTGGAAAGAAGACACCCCAAGGTATTCCATGAGGGGCATGGCGAGTTCATAGAAGATTTTTTTTTTTGCCACAAGTTAGCGGAAATTGATTTTTTATTATTTTTCTCACAAAGTCTCCCTTTCCGCTAACTTTTGACTAAAAGTTTAATTTTTCATGGACTCATGCCCCTCAGCGAATACCTTGGGGTGTCTTCTTTACAAAATGGGGTCACAAGTGGGGTATTTATACTGCCCTGGCATTTTAGGGGCCCTAAAGCGTGAGAAGAAAAATGCGTAAAAATGCCCTTCTAAAAGGTACTCATTGGAATTTGGGCCCCTTTGCGCATCTTGGCTGTAAAAAAGTGTCACTCATGTGGTATCGCCGTAATCAGGAGAAGTAGGGCAATGTGTTTTGGGGTGTATTTTTACATATACCCATGCTGGGTGAGAGAAATACAACTTTGAATAAAAAAATTTAAAAAGTTGTCGTTTACAGCGATATTTTTCACACAAAGTATGGGTATATATAAAAATATACCCCAAAACACATTGCCCTACTTCTTCTGAGTATGGCGATACCACATGTGTGCCACTTTTTTGAAGCCAAGATGCGCCAAGGGGCCCTAATTCCCTTGAGTACCTTTAGGATTTCACAGGGCATTTTTACGCATTTGGATTCTCACACTTTAGGACCCCTAAAATGCCAGGGCAGTATAAATACCCCACAAGTGACCCCATTTTGGAAAGAAGACACCCCAAGGTATTCTGTAAGGGGCATGGCGAGTTCACAGAAAAAAATAAATTTTGCCACAAGTTAGCGGAAATTGATATATATATATTTTTTTTACAAAGTCTCATATTCCACTAACTTGTGACAAAAAATAAAATTTTACATGAACTCACCATACCCCTCACAGAATACCTTGGGGTGTCTTCTTTCTAAAATGGGGTCACATGTGAGGTGTTTGTACTGCCCTGGCATTTGAGGGTCTCCGCAATCATTACACGTATGGCCAGCAGACGGGTAATGAGATTTCTTTTTTCCATTCAGCCTCTGGGCTGAAAAAAAAAATAAATGAACGGCACAAATTTTTTATTCGCATCGATCAATGTGGATGAAAAAATCTCTGCCAAAATCAGTGACTGCGGTGCGGTGGGCTGGGCGCTAACTACCTAACAAGTAGCTAACTGGGGGTGATAAGGGACCCTTATGCCCCATTCACACGTCCGCAATTCTGTTTGCGGAACGGAATTGCGGACCCATTCATTTCTATGGGGACAGACTTTGTCCTGCTCGGATCCGGATCCGCGCTTCCAGGTCTGCACTTCCGTTCCGCAAAAATATAGAACATGTCCTATTCTTGTCCGCAATTGCGGACAAGAAAAAACATTTTCTATATAGTTCTGGCAATGTGCGGATCTGCAAAATGCGGAAAGCACATTGCCGGTGTCCATGTTTTGAGGATCTGCGGATCCGTGGATCAGATCCGCGGATCCCTGAATCCACGGATCCGCAAAACACATATGGACGTCTGAATGGAGCCTTACAAGGGGTGTGATCAATGACAGGGGGGTGATCAGGGAATCTAGATGGGGTGTAGTTAAACTCCTGAGACGCGCGGCACTGTGAAAGCGCGCGCGCGTTCACAGGAAATCTCGCGTCTCGCGAGATGACGCGCCGATGCGTCAGATCAGAACTACAGGACCGCCCGCCAGACGCATCCGTGTGTTAGGCGGTCCTGTAGTGGTTAAAATGGTTTGTTGTAGATTTTATTACAGTAGTTTTCCTCTGAAAATTGGTTTGTTTGCAATTGTGACATACACCACACCTGTAGAAGCCTTTTAGGTTCATCCAATTGCTTATAGTTGCCTTCTTATTGTTGTTCCTAACTGTTGGTGCTATTTGTAGGCCCAAATTGGGTGCACAAGTATATACTATTGGGGGCTGAGTAGGAATTACAGGCCCCAATATTTTATCCTCCTTCAACAAGTGCCAGTGTTTTTGAATAACCTTGGCTACTTTCTTATAATTTGTGTTAAATTGTAGGATGATTTTGCATGAATCTGCCGTGATTTGTCTTCCGTTCTGTTTGTTGTTGTACAAAAAACAACTTTCTGTTGATGCCTTTCACTATGTCAAGTGATTTATCTAATATCTCCAGTGGATATTGTTTTTCCAAAAACTGAGTTTTAATATCTCAGCTTCTTTTTCAAATTGCTGTACTTGGGTACAGTTTCGTTTTAAACGTCGGAATTGGCTCTTTGGGACATTAAGTAGCCATCTTGGTAGATGGCAACTTGTGTTTAAAATAAAGCTGTTTTGCCCACTTCATTTTTATGAGTGCTACATATAAATGATCTATCCCGTACCTCTATTTTTAGATAAAAAATTCCACCATTTTAGGGTTGATGTTAGGCGTGAACTTTAAATTGAGTTGGTTACTATTAAACTCTATCAATGCCTGATATGAACCCCCCATACAATTAAGATATCATCTATATACCTACGCCAGGGCACCAGGTTCGGCCCCAGCTTAGGGGTAATGGTCTACTGTTCCCATGTTGCCATCAAAAAATCTGTTCTTCCTTAAGTTTACCCTCTTGCCTCAAAATGTTGGAAATGGCATATGTTCCCTGCTTGTGGTCAATGCATTTGCATAAAAACAAACAGAAGATAAACAAATCATGGCAGATCATGCAAAATCATACTACTATTTAACACAAATTATAGGAAATTAGCCATGGTTATGCAAAAACACTGGCACTTGTTGAAGGAGGATAAAATATTGGGGCCTGTAATTCCTACTCAGCCCCCAATAGTATATACTCGGGCACCCAATTTGGGCCTACAAATAGCACTAACTGTTAAGAACAACAATAAGAAGGCAACTATAAGCAATTGGATGAACCTAAAAGGCTTCTACAGGTGTGGTGTATGTCAAAACTGCAAACAAACTACTGTAATAAAATCTACAACAAACCATTTTAGGGTACTTTCACACTAGCGTTAGAAGCATCCGGCAGGCAGTTCTGTTGCCGGAACTGCCTGCTGTATCCGGAAATCCGTATGCAAACGGGTATCTTTTTTTTCCAGATCTGGATCCGTTAGACTTTTGCATTGAAACACTGGATCCATCTTTCATGTATCATCCGGAAAAAAATGATATTTAATTTTTTTCACAACCTAATATATCTCTATTTTGATATATCTCTATGGAAATTAATGCTGGATCCGGCAAGTGCAGTAGTGTTCCGGGATTTTGGCATTAATATATCTCTATAGAAATTAATGCTGGATCCAGCAAGTGCAGGAGTGTTCTGGGATTTTAGCCGGAAAAAATACCGCAGCATGCTGCGGTATTTTGTTTGGTCAAATATTGTACAAGGGACGAAACGGAAGACATCCTGATGCATACTGAACGTATTGGTTTTCATTCAGAATGCATTGGGACAAAACTGATGTATTTTCTTCCAGTATTGAGACCATTTACTGGATTTTAATACAGGAAAAGAATAATATTTAATAGAATTTCCATGTCAAAAACAGTATATAGGACGAACAAAAAGGGCCCTTAAAATAAGAATTACTGAACACATCAACAACATCAAAAAGTGATATGAGAAAAATACATTATCTAATCACTTCAGAATACACCATACGAGTAAACCAATGGGTTTGAAATTTATTGCACTTGAATAGGTTAGTGAAAATTGGAGGGGGGGGGGGGTGATTTTATTTTTCGGATGTCTAGATGTGAATCCAAGAAAATATATGAATTTGAATCCTTGATACCGAAGGGGCTTAATGCAGAGCTGGAGATCTTCGGGTTCTTATTAACAGTGTTGAGGGGACGGAACACACGAGGCGTCGATGCCAGGCTTTATACCAGCACATTGATGCTTCCTGCGACCTTCCCCCCACCCCTTACGTCTATCAATTTTTATTTTTGTCCTCTTTGTCTTTCTTTATACATTTGACTGCCGCCCAAAAAAAAGTGGATTGATACGAATATTAGTGTTTATCGAGTTGTTTGGGTGCTCAAGTAGAACACCTCGGGATGCACAATGGAAGTCAATGGGAGAACCCGAGCAATAAACCAAGCACCCCCTGCTCTGAAGAGGAGAGGGTGTCTGGTTCACATGAAAAGGTCCGAAATTTATAGAAACACCACTGAAATAGTTCGGGAACAGCATGGGGAGGATGTCTGGATGCATCTTGGACTCTCAGGTCGCTGCTGGGAATGATGTTGTCTGAGTAGTACACCAATTTTACAGACTGACAATAATACGCACAAAACCGAAGATAAAATCGATTTTAGAGGAAAAATTGTTAGAAAACATTCCTTTCTGTATATTTACTTATATAAAGTGCAAGTGCTGCCAAAAATTACAAGCAAGAGGCACTCCAATATAACCTGCATATCACATAAAGCATGGCCTCATTCACATTGTGGTACAATTGTTCAGGTAGTGGGACTCCTACACTCATAAAGCCTATGCACTAAGTGAAAGGGCTGCCAAAAATTACAAGGAATCGGCACTCCAATATACTCTTTAGTAAACATAAAGAGGGCATCTTACACACCCTTGAAACATTACCATTGATGGCCTGCTGGTGACCCTCAAAAACATTAGGAGCAAGGGCCTGCTGGTGACATTGTAGAACATTAGGGGCGAGGGCCTGCTGCTGAGCTGGCCATATAAAACATCAGGGGTGAGGGCCTGCTGCTGATTACAATTAAGCGAACACCTGGAAGTTCGGGTTCGGCCCCGAACTTGACCCCAACCTGAACCCCTTTGAAGTCAATGGGGACCCAAACTTTGGGGCACTAAAATGGCTATAAAAGAGTAATGGAAAGGGCTAGAGGGCTGCAAAGGGCAGCAAAATGTGGGTAAGAGCATGACAGGTGCCCTGAAAACAAAGGGAAATGACTTAAAATAAAATAAATACAAATTAAAAATAATAATCTTGAACTAGGAGGAGGAGGTCCATATGGAGTAGGAGGTTGTGGACGTGGCAGTGTAGGTGAATGTGGCGGTGTAGGTGGAAGTGGTGGTGGAGGAGGAGGAGGTGGCCAACACTTTTTTTTTTAATTTAATTTGGGTAGACCACAAAACATTGTGGAATATATAAAATAAAACAAAAGTGCGCTGGAGTATAACAATGGCTGTGTGAGGCCGGTATACATGTCTATTCTGCACAAGGTACGAATAAGTCCTGTGGGATCCATGCCTGGTTTATTTTAATAAATGTGAGCTTGTCCACATTGGCTGTGGACAGGCAGCTGCTATTGTCTGTGATAACGCCCCCTGCCATGCTAAATACACATTCAGACAATACACTGGCTACAGCCCAATTTGGAGACCCAGAAGTTGAATAGGGCTGACCCATCACTCAGTACGTGTAGGTGTGTGCACACATACTGCTCCACCACGTTGCTGAAATGCTGCCTCCTGCTAAGACGTAGCATATCAGCTGGTGGTGTTGGTTGTTGTGGCGTGGTGACAAAGCTTTTCCACATTTCGGCCATGCTGACCCTGCTTTCTGAGTTGCTGGCGGTGCCCCGGTTGTGTTGGTGACCCTTCCTCCTCCTCTGCTTTAGCCTTGTGCTTCCACTGAGCCCCCGCTGTCAGATGGGAATGCGATAAACATCTTGTCTACCAGCATGCGCTTGTAGTCGCGCATCTTCCAATCACACTCTAGTGAGGGAATTAAGGATGGCACATTGTCCTTGTAACGGGGATACAGCAGGGTGGCCACCCAGTAATTAGCACAAGTTAGAATGTGGGCAACTCGGCGGTCGTTGCGCAGGTACTGCAGCATGTAGTCGCTCATGTGTGCCAGGCTGCCCAGAGGCAACGACAAGCTGTCCTCTGTGGAAGGTGTATCGTCTGTGCCCTCGGTATCTCCCCAGCCACGCTGCAGTGATGTCTCTGAGCTTCTTTGCGTGCCACCCTGCTGTGAACACGGTTTCACCTCCTCCTCCCCCTCCTCCTCCTCCTCCTGAACTGTTTTTACATACACCAAAATGTCAGTGATACACCAATCCCTGACCACAAGTTCAACATAATACACCGATTATCCAGACCATTCCGTAATTATAATCAATTATAATTTTATTAAATTCATGTTAAAATCAATACACAATTAACAAAAAAGGACAATAACAATACATAAGTGTGCATCAGAGACTGGAGAAAAACCTCCTTAAAAAATACACAATGGTCAGTTTGAATACAGTAAATACAGGAGATCTAAATAAACACTGTGCTGCCATGGACTATGAGCTAATGCATGAAGTAATATCAATCATGAATAAAGTGCAAAAAGTGCCAAAGCATAACCCCAGGCAGCAAAGTGCATTCCCTCCAGACTACATCATAACGTATACAGACCAGAGTACACCACCCGACGATCGTTTCGCCTGAATAGCTTTTTTAAGGGCGTAAGAAGTAAACTGTGTGTGATCCACCTATAAATACCCATAAATACCCCTCCCCTTGTATCTCTTGCCCAATAGAATCTAGGATCACTCTCCACCAGGTGAGATTCATCAAACAAACACCTCCACAGGGATATTCAGGTTGTATATACCTTGATTCACAATCCAGCCGGATGTGCGCACTTCTCAGGATCCCACATATTACAAACCGCGCGAGAAATGGACCGGCGCGTCACCGGTCACATGAACGCGACGCGTCACGTGACCACATGACGCCGCTTCGTCCGCCTCAAAACATAAAAATAAATAAATATAAAACTCATGAATCGTACCGCCAAATATTATCTGATAACAAACCCCATGAGGGCTGAATAGCCCCAAAACTGTGCAAAAATACTGTAATAACCGTCATGTGACTGAGTCTCATGCGAAGCGGGCCCGCCCCTAAAGCAATCACATGAACGCAAGAGCGTCATAGCAACCGGTCAGTATGCCTGGTCCGGATCGCGAGACTCTAGCCACAGCAATGACACCGGTTTCCGATGATCCCATCTAGTAATGGAAGTAATAGCCAGTATAATTGGTGACAAAAATATATAAAAAGATATATACAATAGTGAAATGACAAAATAGTGCTCAAGTGCAAACAGTGCGGTAAGTGCCCGAGTGATAATGTGATACGTGACAAAACAATGTATGAAAATAACCCTAATAACAATTGCACAACCCCATACATAATAACTCGACCAAAAACACAACCTGTGCAACATATGACATTAAATGTGAAAAAATATTTTTTTCCCACAAAAAACATTTGAGACCATGTGAAATAAATAATATACAAATTTTGAATAAACATAATTGTCCAAACGTAAGGTGAATGTGATATTGCCATTGACACGACATGATGAAACTGGCAGAACTTCAAATCACCTGCAGAAGGGGAAAAAAAAAAAAAAACACGTGTTATTAAAAATGCACAAGTGTACATATACTAGCGACCCTATAGGATTAGACTATTGGGCAAGAAATAAATGAACACAGAAAAGAGACAAAAACCCAATATGGAAAATCAAAAGGGGAGGAGCAAAACTAGCAACCAATACAAAGTCACACACCAACAAACTCATAAGGAAGGTCAGACAGGACACCAAACAAGAATAAAATATATAAAATTACAAAATTAAGAACCATGTAGAAACCTACCCATGATCCAACAAGCCCAATTCTCAGGAAAGTTAGAGTGAACCAAAATCAGCCTACAAGAGAGGTTGAAAACTATTAAAATCATTCAGACCTGATGAGACAACAGTATCCAACATGTATATCCAGCGAATCTCCCGTTGGGCCAACAATTACTTCCAATCTCCACCCCGGGGAGAAGCGAAGACCCGATCAATGCCCATAACTTTAAGCAATGATCCATCACAGTTATGTTTTTCTTTGAAGTGCCTAGGGATAGTGGTCAGGGTATGCACATCCTCATCTTTCACATCTTTCCCCAGTTCTTTTCCTGTATCCCCAGTACATGCTTACGGATTCGTTTCTTAAATTGTCGGGTGGTCATACCTACATAGATCAATCCACATGGGCACTCGGCCCAATATACGACACCCATCGTAGCGCAATTAATAGAGTGTGTGATTTTGTACTCCTTGGATCTAGTAGAGTTCCAGAATATCTCACTTCTCTCCATATTCGGGCATGCAACACATTTGCCACATTGTTTGTTAACCCATTTGGGGCCCCCAACTCCAAATATCCTGGGTTCTCGTACAGTATAGTGGTTTTTAACCAAGATGTCACGTAAGTTTTAGCCACGTCTATACGTGATAGAGGGACTTGTCAGAATCACATCCCTCAACTGTGGATCCAAGGTTAAGAGACTCCAATATTTGCTGAGAATTTCCTTTACCCTATACCACTGGGGATTGTAGGTAGTAATGAATCTCGATGTCTGTGTATCATTCTTGACCTTGTCCTTACCCTGATGCAGTAACTCTGTCCGATTCTTTGATTTAGCTCTATGATATCCAGCCTCAATGGATCGCTCCGGATAACCCCGTGCACGGAATCTCCTTCTCAGCTCTTGTGCCTGCAACTCAAAAGAGTGCCCATCAGAGCAAATCATCCTCACTCTCAAGAACTGTCCAACAGGTATACTATGGATCAACCTCTCTGAATGTGCTGACTCTGCTGACAATAATGCATTAACTGATGTGTCCTTTCTGTACAGGTCAGTTTTAATCCTGCCATCCACATCAACACTCAACGTCACGTCAAAGAAGTCAATGCCCGTCCTTCCAGTCTTATAGGTAAGTCTGATGTTTTTCTGATTATCATTTAGTCTGCACATAAAACTGCCAAATTCCTCTGATGTACCTTGCCAGATGATCAGCAGGTAATCTATGTATCTACCCCAATACTGCACCTTCTCTGCACCAGGTATTGAGGTTTTTCTCCAGTCTCTGATGCACACTTATGTATTGTTATTGTCCTTTTTTGTTAATTGTGTATTGATTTTAACATGAATTTAATAAAATTATAATTGATTATAATTACGGAATGGTCTGGATAATCGGTGCATTAACTGTTTTTACATGTCAAACTTTTTTTTTTTTAAATAAAACGCTTTATTTATTTATTTATTTTTTTATTTTACACTTTGCATCCCCCATAAGGTCATACTAGACCTCTGGGGGACATTTAACTTTACTTTCTTTTTTGCAAATCTGACCAACATTTTATGTGGTAATTACTTTGGAACTCTTTTACTTACCCAAGTCATTCTGAAATGGTTTTCTCCTTACATATTGTACTTCACCTTAGTGGTAAATTTGAGTCCATATATTTTACCTTTATTTACCTTGAATTCCTCTGTTTTTTAGATGGATAGTGACACCTTATAAAATAGTAATTAATTAACCATATATATACTTTATGTTGGCAAATGGTTGATATACACCATATGTATATTTTATGTTGGCATCATTTTGTAAATGTCTTTTTTTTTTTTTTTTAAGGATGTTAAAAGGCTTTGAATTTTAGAAGCAATTTGAACATTTTTAAAGACAATTTCCAAAACTCACTTTTAAACGGACCAATTGAGTTATGAAATCACTCCTATAACCACCACCTATAAATTACCCCATCTTAGAAACTACACAAAATATTCTAAATTGATCTTACAAGCTTTGTTAATTCTTTATGTGTTCCACAAACTAATGGAAAATTCTTTTAAAATGTCCCTGTTTTTGCATATTTTCCATGTTACACAGCAAGACTTAACAGCCAAACAAACCTCAATATTTGTTACCCTGATTCTGATGTTTACAGAAACACCCCATATGTGGTCGACTCGTAAACTGCTGTATTGGATACAAGGCAGGGTTCAGAATGGAAGGCGCATGAGATTTTTTAGCCAGGCAGATATCATCGGAATAATTTTCAAGCACCACCTTACATTTGAAGACACCCCTACAGTGCTCCCAAAAAATCAACCAAAAAATAACCCCATTTTGGAAACTACACCCCCCCCCCATGGAATATTTTAAGGGGTGTAATGAGTGCTTTTGCCCAGTGATCCAAGTTTTATATAGTTTATAAACACTTGGCCTTTAAAATGAAAAATCGCATATTTTACATGAAAATGTCACTTTAGGCCCAAATGTTTCCTTTTCACAAGGGTTCACAGTTGAAAATGCACCTTACAATTTGTTATACATTTTTATTCTAAATACTACAACACCCCATATGCGGTCGTAAACTGCTGTTTGGGTACATGGCAGCATTCAGAAGGGAAAGTGTGTGACATATCTAGGGTGTTTAGATGGCCTATCTAAGTTTACTTCATCTATATTATTAGTAATCTTGGCCAATATGTGCAAACTAGGCAGCTGCATAGGGCCCAGTATGTAGGGGGCATCTGTAAAAGAGCTGGAAATAGTCCAAGCTTCTCTTACAAAGAGCTGAAATCTTTTACATGTTCAATTGTTTGACCATTTTGCATTAGTCACTTCACCTAGTTGGACTAATGAACCTGAAGTCTGCATAATTATGCTAATACGTATCTTGTGATACCTTTACTTGAAAGGGTAATCTGTTTTGACGAAATGTATGATATGCAAAGTTGAAAATGCAAGAGCTGTGTGGGCCTTAGGTCTCATGCACATGACTGTATTTTACATCCATGTTCAATCCACATTTCTGGAGGATCACATGCAGAATCATTGATATGAGAAAAATGTGGAAAGCACACGGAAGGTATCCATATTTTGTGGATCCATGTTTTGCACTGAAATACCAACTGGGTTACCACAATGTAAGGAGAATAAACTGCCTTGTCTGCAAAGACTCTGCACAAACAGTAGCTATATGCTGGTGATAAATGTGGCAAATAGCCTATCACAGCATGTCCCCACTCTGTGGATGTCATATGCTGTACTTTTGACAGGACGAGATTGACTTTGCAAGTGAGTTTCACTGGGAACAGTGGAAAATTTTCTGTGGATATACTGTTACATATTAATTGCACTTTTTAAATGGGCATGGTAAACTAAGGTTATGCTGCCACCTACTGGCTAATTACATTATGATATTTCTATTACATTTTACATGATTATTTCAGAACTTGGTATTACACTTTTTGTGATGCAAGGTGACAAAAAAAAATGTATGTTTTGGAACCATTTTTTTATAGCGTTTAGGTGACGGGGTGGATTATGTAATATTTTAATAGAGCAGGTTGTTACGGATGGGGAGATATCTCATATGTCTGATTTTTTATTTAAGTTTTACACAGTAAAGAAAATTTTAAATTTTTTATTTGACTGTTAATTCTGTGAGTAATCTATAGCCATTTTTTAGAGTGCGGGCAGTATATTTAAATACTCTGCCAATGTAACAAAAAATAATCTTGGGCCATGAGGTGGAAGTCTGAGTAGAGGAGGAGGAGGTGGATATAGCGGTTTAAGTGGAAGAGGCAGAGGAGGCAGGGGAGAAAGCCAAGCATGAGGAGACCACAGAGTGGCCCAGTGACAGAGTGAGGAGGTAGGGAAAAATACCAGTACCAGCTGAACATGGTGGGTGGCAGTAGGAGCACCTGGCAGCAGTTGTGCGGCATCAGGCGGGTGGCAGTCCATAGTGTTGAGCTCTAATGTTTGAATAGCGATTTTTTTTTACGAATATCGTCACTTCACTAATTCGCGAATGTTTAGAATATAGTGCTATATATTCGTAAAACAAATATTCAGGTTTTTTTTTTTTTTTTTTCAATCTGAACCCAAGATACCATTAACGAAGATAGAGAATATAGCCCTATGTTCTCTATCTTCGTTAATTCTAGCAAGCCGACCAATTGGAAAGTTATAGCCCATTCAAAGTTTCATTCGCTGTACGCGAATATTACTTTATGTTGGCATTGGTTGGCTTGCTAGAATTAACGAAGATAGAGAACATAGTGCTATATTCGTATTCGTTATCTTCATTAATTCTAGCAAGCCAAGTAAACTTGCCTATACCCAGCTCTAAGTTGGATGCGCAATGCGAGAATATTAAGTAATATTAGTCGCATTGCGCATCTAACTTAAAGCGGGTACATGCAACTTACTTTACTATTGTTTGACTGAGAAGAATTAACGAATATGATGACTACGAAGATAGCCCTATATTCTCTACATTCGTTAATTCTAGCAAGACAACCCAATAGGAAAGTTGACTATACCCAGCTCTAAGTTGGATGTGCAATGCGAAAATATTACTTTACCTATTTTTTGCAATAAATAGAATACTGACTCATTATTCTATTTATTGCTAAAAATAGGTAAAGTACCCAGTAGAGCTGGGTACAGTCAATTTTCCTATTGGGTTGGCTTGCTAGAATTAACGAATATAGAGAATATAGCGCTATATTCGCATTCGTTAATTCTACCCAGCCAAACAATAAGTAAGTTGCATATACCCCGCTCTAAGCTAGATGCGCAATGCAAGTAATATTACTTAATATTCTCGCATTGCGCATCCAACTTAGAGCTGTGTATAGGCAAGTTTTCTTGGCTTGCTAGAATTAACAAAGATAACGAATACGAATATAGCAGCACTATGTTCTCTATCTTCGTTAATTCTAGCAAGCCAACCAATAGGAAAGTTATAGCCCGTTCAAAGTTTCATTCGCAGTACACGAACACTAACTTATGTAATATTCGCGTACTGCGAATGAAACTTTGAACGGGGTATAACTTTCCTATTGTTTGGCTTGCTAGAATTAACAAAGATAAAGAATATAGCGCTATATTCTCCCTGTTTTTGCATATTTTCCATGTTACACAGCAAGACTTAACAGCCAAACAAACCTCAATATTTGTTACCCTGATTCTGATGTTTACAGAAACACCCCATATGTGGTCGACTCAGTAAACTGCTGTATTGGATACAAGGCAGGGTTCAGAATGGAAGGCGCATGAGATTTTTAGCCAGGCAGATATCATCGGAATAATTTTCAAGCACCACCTTACATTTGAAGACACCCCTACAGTGCTCCCAAAAATCAACCAAAAATAACCCCATTTTGGAAACTACACCCCCCATGGAATATTTTAAGGGGTGTAATGAGTGCTTTTGCCCAGTGATCCAAGTTTTATATAGTTTATAAACACTTGGCCTTTAAAATGAAAATCGCATATTTTACATGAAAATGTCACTTTAGGCCCAAATGTTTCCTTTTCACAAGGGTTCACAGTTGAAAATGCACCTTACAATTTGTTATACATTTTTATTCTAAATACTACAACACCCCATATGCGGTCGTAAACTGCTGTTTGGGTACATGGCAGCATTCAGAAGGGAAAGTGTGTGACATATCTAGGGTGTTTAG
The DNA here is from genome assembly GCA_033119425.1 of Bufotes viridis. Taxonomy (NCBI): domain Eukaryota; kingdom Metazoa; phylum Chordata; class Amphibia; order Anura; family Bufonidae; genus Bufotes; species Bufotes viridis. The sequence continues at coordinate 329,478,299 of CM065593.1, read as the reverse complement.
ATGGCCTATCTAAGTTTACTTCATCTATATTATTAGTAATCTTGGCCAATATGTGCAAACTAGGCAGCTGCATAGGGCCCAGTATGTAGGGGGCATCTGTAAAAGAGCTGGAAATAGTCCAAGCTTCTCTTACAAAGAGCTGAAATCTTTTACATGTTCAATTGTTTGACCATTTTGCATTAGTCACTTCACCTAGTTGGACTAATGAACCTGAAGTCTGCATAATTATGCTAATACGTATCTTGTGATACCTTTACTTGAAAGGGTAATCTGTTTTGACGAAATGTATGATATGCAAAGTTGAAAATGCAAGAGCTGTGTGGGCCTTAGGTCTCATGCACATGACTGTATTTTACATCCATGTTCAATCCACATTTCTGGAGGATCACATGCAGAATCATTGATATGAGAAAAATGTGGAAAGCACACGGAAGGTATCCATATTTTGTGGATCCATGTTTTGCACTGAAATACCAACTGGGTTACCACAATGTAAGGAGAATAAACTGCCTTGTCTGCAAAGACTCTGCACAAACAGTAGCTATATGCTGGTGATAAATGTGGCAAATAGCCTATCACAGCATGTCCCCACTCTGTGGATGTCATATGCTGTACTTTTGACAGGACGAGATTGACTTTGCAAGTGAGTTTCACTGGGAACAGTGGAAAATTTTCTGTGGATATACTGTTACATATTAATTGCACTTTTTAAATGGGCATGGTAAACTAAGGTTATGCTGCCACCTACTGGCTAATTACATTATGATATTTCTATTACATTTTACATGATTATTTCAGAACTTGGTATTACACTTTTGTGATGCAGGTGACAAAAAAATGTATGTTTTGGAACCATTTTTTATAGCGTTTAGGTGACGGGGTGGATTATGTAATATTTTAATAGAGCAGGTTGTTACGGATGGGGAGATATCTCATATGTCTGATTTTTTATTTAAGTTTTACACAGTAAAGAAAATTTTAAATTTTTTATTTGACTGTTAATTCTGTGAGTAATCTATAGCCATTTTTTAGAGTGCGAGCAGTATATTTAAATACTCTGCCAATGTAACAAAAATAATCTTGGGCCATGAGGTGGAAGTCTGAGTAGAGGAGGAGGAGGTGGATATAGCGGTTTAAGTGGAAGAGGCAGAGGAGGCAGGGGAGAAAGCCAAGCATGAGGAGACCTACAGAGTGGCCCAGTGACAGAGTGAGGAGGTAGGGAAAATACCAGTACCAGCTGAACATGGTGGGTGGCAGTAGGAGCACCTGGCAGCAGTTGTGCGGCATCAGGCGGGTGGCAGTCCATAGTGTTGAGCTCTAATGTTTGAATAGCGATTTTTTTACGAATATCGTCACTTCACTAATTCGCGAATGTTTAGAATATAGTGCTATATATTCGTAAAACAAATATTCAGGTTTTTTTTTTTTTTTCAATCTGAACCCAAGATACCATTAACGAAGATAGAGAATATAGCCCTATGTTCTCTATCTTCGTTAATTCTAGCAAGCCGACCAATTGGAAAGTTATAGCCCATTCAAAGTTTCATTCGCTGTACGCGAATATTACTTTATGTTGGCATTGGTTGGCTTGCTAGAATTAACGAAGATAGAGAACATAGTGCTATATTCGTATTCGTTATCTTCATTAATTCTAGCAAGCCAAGTAAACTTGCCTATACCCAGCTCTAAGTTGGATGCGCAATGCGAGAATATTAAGTAATATTAGTCGCATTGCGCATCTAACTTAAAGCGGGGTACATGCAACTTACTTTACTATTGTTTGACTGAGAAGAATTAACGAATATGATGACTACGAAGATAGCCCTATATTCTCTACATTCGTTAATTCTAGCAAGACAACCCAATAGGAAAGTTGACTATACCCAGCTCTAAGTTGGATGTGCAATGCGAAAATATTACTTTACCTATTTTTTGCAATAAATAGAATACTGACTCATTATTCTATTTATTGCTAAAAATAGGTAAAGTACCCAGTAGAGCTGGGTACAGTCAATTTTCCTATTGGGTTGGCTTGCTAGAATTAACGAATATAGAGAATATAGCGCTATATTCGCATTCGTTAATTCTACCCAGCCAAACAATAAGTAAGTTGCATATACCCCGCTCTAAGCTAGATGCGCAATGCAAGTAATATTACTTAATATTAATATTGCGCATCCAACTTAGAGCTGTGTATAGGCAAGTTTTCTTGGCTTGCTAGAATTAACAAAGATAACGAATACGAATATAGCAGCACTATGTTCTCTATCTTTGTTAATTCTAGCAAGCCAACCAATAGGAAAGTTATAGCCCGTTCAAAGTTTCATTCGCAGTACACGAACACTAACTTCTGTAATATTCGCGTACTGCGAATGAAACTTTGAACGGGGTATAACTTTCCTATTGTTTGGCTTGCTAGAATTAACAAAGATAAAGAATATAGCGCTATATTCGTTATCTTTGTTAATTCTAGATAGCCAACCCAATGGGAAAGTTGCTTTTATACCCCGTTCAAAGTTCAATTTGCAATACGTGAATAATTAAATCGCATATTATTCGCAATAAATAGAATAATGACGACTATTCGATTTCGACGAATATATGACGGATATTCAATCGAATATTCGCTAAATATCGCAAAATCGAATATGGCACCTCCCGCTCATCACTAGTGGCAGCATCAGAATGGTAGTTGAAGCAGGTAGCCAGAAAGAAACAGGTCTCTTGCCAAAGTTTGGGTGTGGCACCATGGATGATCTAGTCTGATCCATCACCCTGGGTTCACACCTGAGCGTTTTACAGCGCGTTCAAACGCGCTGTAAAACGCTCAACAGATTAAAACCAATGCATCCCTATGGGAGTGGTTCACACTTGAGCGTTTTACAGCGCATTTGAACGCGCTGTAAAACGCCCAACGCATAAACAAGTACTTGAGCTTCTTTTGGGGCGTTTGACGCTGCGTTTTGTGATTGACACCACAGTAGTCAATCACAAGAACGCTGCTGCACTGAACGCGCGCTTCCTATTTGCAAAACGCGCAAAGAAGCGCGGCCAAAACGCTACGTAAACGCGCGTTTTTGGAACGCACAGGTCTGAACCCAGGGTCAGGCACTGCAGTGTGGAAATCCTGGCTGATCCACGCCTGATTACTCTTCACAAAGGTCAGCTTCTCCCCATTTTGGGCGGACGCGTGAGTTCTTCTTGGGGTAACTATGGCCCCCGCCGCACTAAACACCCGCTCTGATGCCACACTACTGACTGGGCAGGAAAGCTTGTCCAGGGCAAACACTGCCAGTTGTTGCTACAAATCAAGTTTGGCTGCCCAGTATTCCAGAAAATCTTCGATGTGGGATAGCAGAGTGCAGTCAAAGTATGCCACAACCTGCTAGTTCAGGTTCTGCTCTATGTCTAGCTGCTGCTGCTGGTGAGTAGTTTCTTCAGTAGGTGGGTGAAGAAAACTGCTCATCAGCGACTCTAGACTTAAGTTGCTGCTGATGGAGTAGGTACTGCTCCTGCAAACCTCACCAAAAGCCAGCTCCCCCCCCCTCCTACAGCATTTATGGCAGTGGAACGTGAGCTGTAGAAAGATTTATAAAGCAAAAAGGGCTTTATATAAAAAGAAAGGCTCAAAGAAAAATATCAAATGTTATTTTTCAGCAAGGTGGACATAACTCCTATGAGCTCGTTTATTAAGAATCTTAATAATTGTGTGCAATATAGTAAAGAACAAGGTACCATTGTCTATGTAAAAATATATATGAATTTATTATACAAAAATGCTGGATACAAATCAATAATAATGCAAAAGATAGACAATGAAATGTAATACCAATATGTGCCACAATATAGTGCTGACACACCACAAACAACACCAACACTCTCTAATAATCAAAATCAATGCGGAAAATGAAATTTTACTTCCGATCAATAATGAATATCACCGATTAATGAAATAATATGCAATAATCCAAATGAAAGAAAATGAGAGGTATCAACCCTTTATTTGTCACCGCTGACCAATTTTTGTCGGTATAGGGCAGTATTGCACCAACTATAAATTCCTCAGTTCGGTATGAGGCTAGGGAATATTAAAGTTCCCAAGGGACTAGGTATCAATGTCTGATCTTCATTTTAGCAATATGCATCTTTGCTAAGAGAATGATTAACATTGACCAGGTGCCTAACACTACGTATCCACACAATATGGGGATATTTGGCTATATACCGGGCTAATTTATCACTACCACAGGCAATAAACAATATATACGTTACCAAGGGTCAAATGATTAACTTATATAATGTGACTTCACGTTGTGTGCTAAACATTCACCATCTGGAGCATATATAAAAAAGGGATGCATACATCCTAACACTTGAAGCAATGAGAACCTCGTATTTTGAGGGGCCAGCATAAGTTTCCCTGACTATAAATCTGCCAGTGTAGATAAGGAATGCACTAGAGTCTGCAATCCTTAAAGGTGCCCTATCTTTGAGAATAACACGGCCTCCCTGAATGAGATCTCATTAATACAGTTTGGTTATATCCTAGGAATATACATATTCTTCTAGTGAAACATACACAAGATAATATATGCATCAATGCCTTGTTATAATATGTGGCAATATAAAACAATATATGTATGTAACTTATTCATTAACTCATGCTAAATACTAAATAAGATCCATTATATGAGTGAACAGAAATTATACTTCTACCTCATTGATGGATATCAATAAAAAAAATATATAATAACATATACCAGATGTGTTTCAAGGAAAAACTCTTATCTCTGCCATACTTTAGCAATGAGGCAAATGTTACTCCTCTCAAATATGCACACATCTGCAAGGCCAAACACTAATGAATGGTAACCTTTCTATGAATTCACTTTGGCCTACATAAGACATACAAAATGAAGAATATGGAGCATGACTCTTAAAGGCATATCATAATCCCTCTCATTACAACCTAATCCAATGTAATTAATTGAATTATGTTGGAATGTCCAAAAAGGGCTTTTCATACGGATCCTTCATGGACCGGGGTGCGTAGACTAGGTTGTTATGTTCCAGCTATAGCTTGGCTAAAGTCATTCTGAAAAATCTTATCCAACGCACCACTTGGATAGTTAGAAATATAGTTCTTGTTTAAACTGTTCATTACCCAAAGATTCATTGAGTGAGTCAATAACTCTGAATGTAAATTCGTGGTAACGACAGTATCCTCCACAACGGAATATAAGTCCGATATATATATATATATATATATATATATATTTTTTTATTTTTTTTCCCCATCTCTGCATCAATACTTAGTAAGTTCCTTTTCAGTGAACCAATCTCAAGTTCCAATGTCTTAATAGAGATGGAATTGGCAACTGTCACACCGGTGGCAATAACAGCGCCCACTAAGCAAAGAGTATGACGGCTACAATCACAGAAATGAACCGCTTTGGTATTTGAATTGTAGAAAACTGTCCCCAGGTCAGGGTCTTTCTTGCTTGTTCCAGGATCTGCGTAATCCATTCTTGGGAATAACCGATGTGTGTCTGATACCATGATCGAATCTCCGGCGATAGGATTTCAGATACGTTGAACTGTCTTTCAACTAAGGTGTGCGGATCCAGACTGATGTAGATCTTCTGGGACAAGACCCTCTTATTCGTCAAGATGAATCCCGCGGTATCCTGTATCATGATCCTGGATGAAGAGCCTGGTACAGCAATTGGCTCGGCATGTAACTCTTTCCCCAAGATCAGAATGACGTAGACAACGGCAATAAATTTCGATGTCATCTTGTGCCTATAAAACATTGTATGACAAATATAAATATATACATCTCTCATTTTTTTAAATCCTGGAAGAAAAGAGTTTATACTACCATATATCTTCAATTGGCATTGGTTCTTTTCTTGTACAGAGCAAGTTCTTGCTCAGAAATGATTCAAGAGATAGTTACGGAGTAATCACACATGAGGATAGGTTAGTACACTCGTTTGTTTATACAATACCGATCCTGGGTTTCCGTCTTTAGCTGAAGCCTTGATATCTCTTTACCTCTCATCATCCGACTCCTTCTATTTCGTGAAGTCGTGAGCACGGGTGACAAACAAGTAATTCACCCATTTTTCTACAAATTTACCCCCCTTAGGAATTTTGATCTTGTAGACCACAGGTGATAATTTGTCAATGACGACGTATGGTCCTTTCCAGGAAGGCAAGAATTTCCTTTCCTTTATCTGATCCTGGACAAATGCAAAAGCATGCTGAAGGTGCTTGCGTGGATTCTCCACAGTGAATATGATCATAACCTGTGGGAAATAACTATATAACAATATAGAATGAAGAAACGGCAGGCAGCACTCCGGATGTCGTGGTAAAAATGTGGTTTATTAACCCAAAAGCAGTAGCAACGTTTCAGCTCTCACAATGGAGCCTTTGTCAAGCCATGTTCACACGTGTTGAAATGCCAAAATATATAGTGCCTTCAATAATGTTGCCATTAAAGCAGTGATTAATGTAATTAAATCAAAATATCAAACCAGCAATAAACCATAATATAAAAAATTCAGTAACATGATTGTGTCACATATTATAAACATTATAATAAAACCCGTGTTAAGTGTTTTATCCATACAGTGTACTATTCATATATAAATCCATAATCCTGTGAAATTAATTGATCAAATACACCTGATTACAATTGATGAGTGAAAAAAGTTAGTTAAAAACATACTTGGAGCATGAGTGAATAGCCGGTCCGCTGAGCGTGGGTATCAATGCACTGGGCATGCGCCAAACTGGCGTAGTCTCGTGAGATCCAAGGAATGGTCTCGTCAGAGAATCTAGTTACCCGGGCCAGAAACAAACATGGACGGCGTGGCCTCCCGCGAACATGCGCAGAATCGAACTTCAGTGACGTGACATAGACACGCCTCCTAGTGACATGACGTGACATGAACACGCCTCCTAGTAATCGGGACGCTATCATATATGGTAAGAAAATACACAGAGTCAAAAGTAGAGTGCAGCCACCCAGTGTGTCAAACCATGATGGTGCACCTCAATATCAGACACTCCGATGGTGTTATATAGAGATCGGGGACATGCCATCACGCCGCGATCCCCGCAGCGAAAACGGCTGTCCTATTAGAGCAGGGAGATCGTGGATCGCAGCAAGCGACCCCGGTCCCCCAGTCAGATCCCGAATTATACACCCAAAGGAAACCAAGAGAGACGTCCCAACTAGGAAATCAAATGTCAAAAACATATAGCCGCCGCCGTCCCATGTAAGTAACATTGCCCATGGAAACAGCCAAATTACAAATAATCGCAGATATATACAAAAATAAAAAATCGCGTCCTGCATCTTCTCATGCTCCAGGTTCATAACTTTCTTTATGGCAAACTGGTATCTCTAAAAAGAGAAAAATAGTATTTTTAGACAAGGCACGTGTAAATAATTTTTCTCAAAGTAAGAGTCAGAGAAATAAGAAGGTGCAGAATGGCAATACAGATTATGTCACCCTAAACTCCACATTAAGTCCATGTGGTCTCAAGGTTTTTAAAGTGTAAATCCAATATAATTCACGTTTTTCAAAAGAGCTGTTCTGTCTCCACCCCTTCTCAATATAGGGATACCTTCTAGGATCCTAAATCGCAGATCTTTCTCTGAGTGTCCCGCTTCTTAAAGTGGCGGGATACCGGTAAATTCATCTTAGCCTTACGGATCGAATACCGATGTTGATTTAATCGGGTCTTGATGTCCCAGTAGTCTCGCTACGTACCAAAGGTTACACGGGCAGGATAATTGGTACACCACATGTGTCGTATCACATGTAAGGTATTGTTTAATCCTGATCGTACATCCTGAGGTAGGGTCGGTGAATGTATCACCTCGTATCATTAGGTTACAGTTAACACAATTATGACATGGGAAGCAACCCCTGCGTAGTAGATCCAAAGAGACCAGTCGCTCTTTTTAAAGAACCGACATCGGATCTAACCAATCTGTCTCCTATATTGCTGTTCCTCCGATATGAGAATAGAGGCGGATGCTGAAACTCTTCTATATCCTCAAACCCATTGGACAATGTCCGCCAATGTTTCCTTAAAATTGAGGAAACATGGCAGCTATTGATATTAAAGTCTGAGACAAAAGGAATCCTGGGGCTTTATTCGAACTCTACCAGTGGCATCTGGATTCATGACCCGATGCACACTGGTAGAGAGCAACTTTCTGGGATATCCCCTTTCTGAAATTTTTGTGTCATCTCTGCTAGTCTCGTATTCAATTGAGTAGGATCCTGCACATACGGGTCACACGTAACAATTGGCTATGGGAAGTGACTTGATCATTGTTTTGGGGTGATGGCTATCAAATCTCAGAAGATTATTCTGATCTGTAGGTTCACATACAGATCCGCCACTAGAGAGTGGCCTCGATCGGCCACCTCAGCAGTCCAGCAACTGTATGTTGTCCTGGGAACATACTAGAGTGAATTTAACACTGGGATCCACCTCACTGAGATATTCATGAAATCGCGTGAGGTCCTCTCTGTGGCGCCCACCCACATCAAGACAGCACATCGCCAATGTGGCGCCACCACCCCAGCTATCATGGCCGAAGTGGTGGCATCCATAGATCGAACGTCGTCTCCAAGATGGTCCATATAAATATTAGCATAGGTGGGCGCCACATTGGACCCCATCGCCCGACGCTCTACGCAGCACAAAAACTCATCCTGAAGTCAAAAATAATGTTTGATAAAACAAACTCAACAAAGTCGTACAGCCGACTGACAGCGGCAATGAGCCAATTCTGTGGATCGTAACTGATTTGGACAGCGTCAAGTCCAGCGTTACCAACTGACGGTACAGGCTGCAAGACATGCTGATCAATACGCCGGCAGAAACCTTCACCTGGAGGTCCTAAGAAATGCTGTGTCCTCGCAGTATGCAACCGCAGAGCCCGAAATCAGGCCGTGAAGCACTATCCAGGTGGCCATATATTACAAAATAGCGACTATCTTTCTAGATCTAGCTCAGTTCCATGGGACAGTCGTGCAAGGTATGCAACATGGGAGTAAACCGGCTTGTCACAGTATACACGAAAGAGTTCATCATGCACCAGGCCCTTCTGCATGTACCAACCTGTCAGGTCGGTCTTAGGGCCCTGCCAGCCTTCTGACATACGCACGTCATCCGGTTGAGATGCGCTCGAGCTCTCGAGAGCACAACCATGGCCGCACCGTCACCATCAGCCTGTGTTGATGCAGAGGCTGTGCCCATGGACAGTCTCAAATAGCCTTATCTCCCGAGTAGTACGTTGGCTGGCAATACTTCCGACCCACAGAAGACAGCTAAAAACGCTGACTGCGACAACGCATTCAGCGCCAGATGATCACTGACAAAAGTCACCACAACTCACATTTCGTGGCCGATACCACTTCCTGCGCGCAATCAACAGAACATACGATTGGGAAACCGCTTTGCCTATCGAAGAATTATGCAAAACCATTTCATTAAAATCAATTAGTTTTGCATTGATCAACCCAGCGTCAGACAGATTTAAAGTGTAATTTAGTATTTACCAAATTCATTTGCAGTCCTTCGCCCTGAGACCGATTATCCAGCCTTCTGTCTCCAGCCACCGACGCTGCAAAGAGGCTATCCAGGCCATTGGGATTTGTTCCCACTGCGCACCCAGCTGCCAGCCAGCGTCACC